>OU611846.1:20000000-20693888 GCA_914767755.1 Agrochola circellaris | reverse complement strand
GTTGGAGACTCTCCGTAAGCGGAGGCGCCGCGGCTCGAAGTTTCCCTCGAACCGCGCGATAAGGGCGCCCCCACGGATCCCCGTCTAGAGTCTCCAACATCTCTTCCCTGGCTCGCGTCTTCGACTCGCCGATGGCCAGCCACAGAGTCTGCTTGGCCGCGCGGTACACCTCATACAGCGCGGCCTCTTCGTCAGGGACCCGACGACGTCTCCTTCGGTATCGGGTGTACCGGCGTCTGACCGCCACGCACGCGACGCGCAGCTGCGCGATCTCGGCGGTCCACCAGTACACCTGGCGCATTGCGGACTGTGCGTGGACCCGGGGCATGGACGCGTCGCTGATTTGCGTCATCGCCCCGCGGAACCACAGCGCCTCCTGCTCGACGTCGACGGGTCCGTTCGTCGCCGACTCCCGGCTCCAGGCCTGGACAATAGCGGCCTCCTCGAGAAGTTCCCTGTCTATGCGCTTACGCGCCCAACGCGGACCGTCCGTTCGCGGGGTCGGTGGACCGCGGCCGCCGGTGGTCTGGGCGGAGACGTCGAATCGGATGTATCGGTGATCCGACAACGTCTCCACCTCCACGGCGACACGCCAGTCGCGGACACGGCTCGCGACAGCGGGGCTAGCGAACGACACGTCCACTATAGACCCGCCCCGCTGCCGCACGCACGTTTGTACCGAGCCCCGATTCAGGACGGTCAGGCCAGTCGTGACCGCCCACTCCTCCAGCACCTCGCCCCTGGCATCGGTCACAGGGGATCCCCACGCCGCAGACTTGGCGTTGAGATCCCCCAGCAACAGCACAGGGCGAGGGTGGAGTCGGCCCACGACGGCACCCAACTCGACAAGGAACCTCTCGAAGTCGGCGAGACTCTTGTTGGGCGAAAAATACGCCCCAACAGTGCCAATGCCGTCCGCGAGGGCGGCTACCCAGCCGCGACCTCGGGACGGGTTGACAAGAGCCCCGCCAATGATGGCCACCAAACCGTCCAAGTCTCCCACCCAGTTATCCCTGGGGGGAACGAAATACGGTTCGGCGACCACGGCCACGTCAATCGACCACTGTGCCATGCTCTGGAGCAAAAGATCCTGAGCTCTAGCACAGTGGTTGATGTTGCCCTGGAGGAAATGGTAGAGCGCCGTTATGCGCAATCCATTCCCTCCACCGCACCATTCCTAGGCCGGGAGTCGGCCGAAGAGCAGCCAGGCTGCGGGGGGTGTAAAGAGCCCCCGGCAGCCTTGGCAGCCCCTCTCTTCTTTTTATTGCTGGTGGCGGGCGCGCCACAGGCCTTTCCGCCCGCTCTGTGCCCGGCGGGCCTCCCTGCAGCTGTACACAGGCTGCAGTTTGGCGCCGCAGAGCACTGGGCCGCCTTGTGGCCGGGCTGGCCACAGCGATAGCACTGATCGCTGCGGTCAATAACGGCGGTGCACCGTGCCCTGACATGCCCAGTGTCCAGGCATCGGTAGCACCGCAGTGCCCTGGGCTGCAGCAGCTTGACCCTCGCCGCAACCCACCCCACCAACAAACGCCCACTGTCAGCGACTTTATTCGCCGCCGCCACCGGGCACCGCACCCAAATCGTGCCGAGCCCGGAAGCGTCGGCGCGTATGTCGCCCGTCCGGACGTCTTCGGGCGGACATCCACCGACTTTGGCGATGGCCGCCACGACCTCGGCCGAGGTCGTCGAGTCGTCCAGGCCATCGACGCGCAACTCAACAGTCTTCATTGGCCTGGACACCCGGACGTCCTCTGGGTTGAGGACCTCCCGTAGCTTGGCGGCCAGGATGTCCGCCTTTTCTCCGCTGGAGGCACCCGACACCTCGAGTAGCCGCGCCCCCGTAATCGCCGGCCTCATTTTGAAGCCGGACGGTGTGCCAAGGTCGGGAAACGCGACATTGGCTTTCGCCGTTGTTAGGACCGCCTTGTATGTGACGCCCCTTTCGACGGCTCCGGGCTGCAGCGTTATAACTACAGCCGCGGAGCGTGGGGCTCTCATTTTAGGCGATCCCTTCACCTTTTTGGGTGCCGGTGCCGGTGCTCCAGCGGGCGTCAGTGGTGCCGTCTTCCTCCCGTGCCGGCGGCCTCTTTTCACCACTGTCGCCCAGTCCTCCGTGGTAGGCCCGGGCGCGGCCGCCGGTGGTGCAGCTGGTGGCGCAGCTGGCTGCACAGGCGCCCGGGAGGCGGGCACGGACGTACCCCCCGCGGGCTTTTTGGTCCCCCTCCCGGACCCGCTCGACGCAGCCACCGCCTCCTTCCGCTTGTCCGCAGCGAGCGGTGGGCGGAGATTTTGCGCCGGGAGGAGCCGACTCTCCAACGCTTCGAGTCGGGCACCCACCATCTTCCCGCACTGCATTATGCAGATGCGCGCTATCTTTTCAATCTCCGCATCCGCAATCGCAGGCGTCGAAGATGGGATCGGCGGCGACAGCGCCACGATGGAAGAGGAGCCGGCTGCCGCGGGAACTGCTCTCTGGGCGGCAACCTGCCGTTTGAGGTCCTCCAACTCGGATCGGAGACGGCCATTCTCCTCCCATAACTTCGCCGTCTCCTCCGTGCTGGTGCGATTAAGGAGGACCTCAACCGCCTCCCTAATACCGTCCGCCGCCTCTTTTAGAGCACGCGTGAATGTGCCCTTCAGGTTGCCCGACTTGGTCGCAACCTTCAGGACGACATCCACGCCGTCCAAAACTTGACGGCTAAGCGCCACAGCCGTCACGCTCCCGCCATCAGCCATGCGAGCAGAGCGCCGCTCTCGGGCCTGTTGGGCCAACTCGCTGACTTCGTCAGCCGCAACAGCCCTTTCCTGCGACCTCTTCGCAGCGTTGGCCTCCGCTCTATTTGCTCCCAGCAGGGAGACCCCCCCAAGGTCCGCCACCGTGGGCTCGAGGACCACTTTTTTGGACCCCGAGTCGCTTCCTCCGCTGGGTACCGGCGTGTCGGGGCGTTTTAAAAAGTGGCCCGAAGAGTCGCGCGTCGTCGAAGATGGTCGACCAGTCGCGCGACCTCGCCCTCTCCTGTTCCTCGGCACCTTCGGAGCCGGTAGGCTCTCCTCACTAGAGGAGAGCCCCGCGTGCTCCCCATCCACCTTCTGTGTTGGCGTCCTCCAAAATTTGGAGGCACGCTCAACCCCCTCCCCTTTCGTCCGCGAGCGCTTTGAGCTTACGCTCGCCACGCTCGCCACACTCATCCTATCTGATGCGGTGTCAGAATCTGACACCACACCCACGCCCATCTGCTCGACCAACACGATCGGCAATTTATTTTCATTTTTATTTAGTTGTAAGTTTTGGTTTTCCATAGTAAATCCCACGAGTAGATATAGGTACTACATGTCCACCGGGCAGAGCCTAGATACCCGGTAAGCCTACATACTACAGAGTGCGGCAGGTGCTCTGTAGGGGAAGCGCTCGCGACTGGACTCCCTCCAGCCATTCATCCTCTCACCGCGCTTCAAAGCTTAGGATTGGGTGGTTTTTTATCTTAGAGGTAGCCTTCCTCTGGGCCAGGCAATTAAGCCAAGCCCCCGGCGGCGGCATTAGACATGCCACCGTTCGCTTTCCGGCCAACCCGACTCAGCGAACCCGCCGAAAGTTCTCTCGTTGAAGATTACTCCTCAACGAGAGAAATACGCGCCGCTTTGGTGCGCCTGCACCGCAGCGGCATTGTCGCGTCATCTGTCGATCGACTATCGTCGATCGATCAGGAGCGACCCCGTCCCGGTATCTCTCTTAGTCTGGTCTCTCACTTGGGCCTTTCCGGCATGAGTAACTCTACCGGCAGAGCCCCAAGATCATTGAGACACGCAAGCCCCACCACGACGACAACGTGGAGACACCTTCGGTGGGGAACCTAACCTTTTTTTTTTTTTTTTTTTTGTTCCGGGGTGGAAAATCCTCATGGATGTCCTCCGCCCTGGGGCGGGCGGAGGGGTCTGTCAGACTCTTACTGACTAAAAACCACCCCGGTGTTCCGACTCACACCTACGCCGGGGGTCGCGGGAACTAACGAATCTTCCGCAACCCCCGGCCGGTGCCGGCCCGCCACCGCGGCGGGCCTCCTCTCGGGTCGGGGGGGGGAGTGAGGTGTTTGACTCCCCCCGCGACGTCTCAGAGGGGCGCGCGTGGAACACTACGCGCCGCCACCTCGGGTCCTGATGAGTGGGGGGGCGACGGACGTCCCCGAGTCCGTCGCCCCTGGACCCATTTAGGGGGGCCGGAAGAGGGCGTTGTCCGCCCTCCGCCGACGCCCGGTGCGCCTGCTGCGGGCCGGGTGAGTGGACGAGATCTCCCTCTCCCGTTCCGCAGCCTCCTTCTGCGAGACGACCGTCTCGCAGAAGGCGACCACCGCGTCCCAGGACTCGGCGCCGCCGACCATAGCGTTCACTACGGCCGGCAGCGACAAGTCACTGCCTACTTCTGAGATGAGGGCACGGCGCGGCTCCTCCCAAGCGGCACACTCTGCCAGCGTGTGCCGCGCCGTGTCCTCCCGGCAGTCGACGCAGTGGTGACACCGGGCGTCCGGCTCCCTGTTTATGCGACACAGGTACTTCCCGAAGCAACCATGCCCCGAGAGCACCTGCGTCACCCGAAACGACAGGGAGCCGTGCCTCCTGACCGTCCTCCGACCTGGGCTTAGCGGGCTCCTCCTTCCTCCGTCTATCCGCAGCAAGCGGCGGCCGGAGAGTCTCTGCCGGGAGGAGCCTCGACTCCAGGCCCTGCAGGCGGGCATTCAGCATACCCCCACACTGCAGCATGCAGATGCGA
The DNA here is from genome assembly GCA_914767755.1 of Agrochola circellaris. NCBI lineage: Eukaryota > Metazoa > Arthropoda > Insecta > Lepidoptera > Noctuidae > Agrochola > Agrochola circellaris. The sequence goes on along the minus strand of OU611846.1, from coordinate 20,689,123 downwards.
ACGATCTTTTCGATCTCTGCATCCGCAGGTGCGGGGGTAGGTACGGACGACGGGGCCGGCGGTGTCGTGGCGACGACGGGGGCGGAACTGGTGGCCGCAGGACGCCTCTGCTGCCATTCCGCCCTCTGCGCGGCAAGCTCCCGCTTGAGGTCCTCCAGCTCGGATCTGAGACGGCTGTTCTCCTCCCACAGCTTCGCCGTCTCATCCGAGCTTGTGCGACTTAGGAGGACCCCAACCGCCTCCTTGATGTCGCCAGCCGCCTCCTTCAGAGCGCGCGTGAACGTGCCCTTCAGGCTGCCAGATTTCGTGGCAACCTTCAGGACAACGTCCACGCCGTCCAAAACTTGGCGACTGAGCGCCACCGCCGACACACTTCCTCCGGCAGCCGCCTGAGCAGTGCGTCGCTCTCGGGCCAGCCGGGCCATCTCGCTGACCTCGTCAGCTGCCACCGCCTTCCGCTGCGTCCGCTTTGCGGAGTTCGCCTCCGCCTTGTTGCTCTGCAACAAAAGCGGGGACGCAGCGGAGTCCTCGCTTTCCGCGCTCATCGGTACCGGCGTAGCGGGCCGCAGAAAGCGACCCCGTGCGTTACGCTCCGGTAACCGACCCCTCCCTCTCTTGGCTGTCCCCAATCTTGGGGCCGACAGCTCCTCCTCGCTTGTGGACAGCTCGCTGCGCGAGCGTTTCCCCCCAGGTTCCTTGTCCTGGTCGGACAAACATGAGCCTCCTCGGCTCTTGTTGCCGTCACTGACGGCAAGCGGCTTCTCTGCGTCGCACAGTCGCTCCAGGCTAACCCGGAGCTCCTTTTCTTGCGACGCAAGAGGTGGTTGACGAAGACCGGCGGTGGTCTGCCGGCCTACGAGACTATTGGTGCCCCCCCCAGATACGGTGGGGCTGCCTTCCGTGGAAGGGCGGGATTGTGCCTCCTTGTGGAGGTTGCCCGCCTGGGGAATTATTCCAGTAGTCAACTTATCCATGATTTCCTTTTAAGGGTGAGGTCCCTGTTTGCGCTAGCTGCCGGAAACCCTCCGGCCATTCATCCCCTCGGCACGCTAGACCTTGGGATTGGGACTCCCCAGTGTACGCCAACTCAACTCCCCTCTGTAAGCAGAGGGGGGAGTAGGCGTACGACCTACTCTAGCCCGGTTCCCTTCACCGACCATCGTGGATGATCGGTGATTGGAACCGTGACCCTTCCCCGTTTGTTGAGAATTCGCCGCCAGCGCCAAGTGTCCACCAAAACCTGGTGGGCAGTTGGAGCTGACGTTGCCCAGGGTGCGCCACGAGGAGGCTTCTCAACATGCACCCCAACCTAACCTAACCTTTTTTTTTTTTTTTTTTTTTTTTTTTTTTTTTTTTTTTTTTTTGACCACCGCGTCCCAGGACTCGGCGCCGCCGACCATAGCGTTCACTACGGCCGGCAGCGACAAGTCACTGCCTACTTCTGAGATGAGGGCACGGCGCGGCTCCTCCCAAGCGGCACACTCTGCCAGCGTGTGCCGCGCCGTGTCCTCCCGGCAGTCGACGCAGTGGTGACACCGGGCGTCCGGCTCCCTGTTTATGCGACACAGGTACTTCCCGAAGCAACCATGCCCCGAGAGCACCTGCGTCACCCGAAACGACAGGGAGCCGTGCCTCCTCCCGAGCCAGCGGTCGAGCACCGGCCGGACCGCCTCGACGACGTCGAGGCCGGCGGTAGGGCGCGAAAGCCTGTCCCGCCATTCCGCCACCAGGACCTCGCGAAGCTGAGACCGATGCAGCTCCACGTGTCGCTGCATCGGTCGCTCGCCCCGCGCCCGCGCTTCCTCGCGCCACCGATACGATGACGCGAGTACTTTCGCCTCCAGGTCCCAGGGCGGGGATCCGGCCAGTGCACAAGCCGCCTCGTAGGAGATCGTGCGATATCCCCGGATGACTCTGACGGCCATCGCCCTCTGCGGTCTCCGCATGACGGCGATGCTCCCGGCCGTCAGGTCAGCCGCCCAGATCGGGGCCCCGTAAAGGGCCATCGATCGCACGATCCCCACGTAGAGCCGCCTACAAGCGGCGCTCGGGCCCCCCAGATTGGGAAGCAGCGTTGAGAGCGCTCCAGCAGCGCCCAGCAACTTGGGCGCCAGCCGTCGGAAGTGGGGCCCGAAGTCCCACTTCCGACTTGCTGAGGGCCACCTCCAGGCCTAGGCGACGTATGCGGCTCACCACCTGTGAGACCGCAGCCGTCGCCAGCAACGCTGCTTCCCTGTGCGAGCTCCCCCGGGCAGTGACCAGCGTGTCGTCCGCATAACACGTCAGGTCTACCCCCGGCCTGAGCTCGCCCCTCAGCACCCAGTCGTACCCGATGTTCCACAGGAGAGGCCCTAAGACCGAGCCCTGTGGAACACCGCACGACATGCGGCGCTGGTTTCCGCCATCACGTCCCACGTAGGTGACACACCTCCCAGACAGATAAGCCCCAACGATGCGGCGGAGGTAGGGAGGCACACCATGATAGCGCAGTGCCTCCCGAATACAACTCCAGGGCAGGGTGTTGAAGGCGTTGGATATGTCCAAGGACACCGCCAACATCACCCCGCCCCGAGACACCGCTTCCTCCGCCAGGACTCTAACCCGCGACACAGCGTGTATCGTGGAGCGCCCATGCCGAAACCCAAACTGACTGTCGTCCAGGTCCGGCCCCTCTCTGCACAAGTGGCCGACGAGGCGGGCTGCGATTACTCGCTCGAACAGCTTGCCCACCTCGTCTAGCAGCACTATGGGCCGGTACGCGGACGACGAGTCCGCCGGGCGCCCCGCCTTCCTGAGCAGGACCAGACGACCAGATTTCCACAAAGTGGGAAACTGGCCCTGCTCAAGACACGCTGTGTAGAGTCCTCTCAGTTGGGGCTCGAGCTCCTTCAGAGCGAGGGCCAACACGTAGCCGTGGATCCCGTCGGGCCCCGGAGCCACGTTCTTGGCCCGGAGCCGCATCACGGCTGCCCTCATCTCTGCCTGTGTCACCCCTGGGACGCTGATGGCGTTCACCTCCTCTACTTCTGCAGACTCTGCGGCCGTGGGCAAAGCCATCGGCGGCGGAGTGTGCTCCGCTCTGGCCGGGAAGAGGGCTGCAACCACCTCCTCCAGCAGCTCGGGTTGGAGACTCTCCGTAAGCGGAGGCGCCGCGGCTCGAAGTTTCCCTCGAACCGCGCGATAAGGGCGCCCCCACGGATCCCCGTCTAGAGTCTCCAACATCTCTTCCCTGGCTCGCGTCCTCGACTCGCCGATGGCCAGCCCCAGAGTCTGCTTGGCCGCGCGGTACACCTCATACAGCGCGGCCTCTTCGTCAGGGACCCGACGACGTCTCCTTCGGTATCGGGTGTACCGGCGTCTGACCGCCACGCACGCGACGCGCAGCTGCGCGATCTCGGCGGTCCACCAGTACACCTGGCGCCTTGCGGACTGTGCGTGGACCCGGGGCATGGACGCGTCGCTGATATGCGTCATAGCCCCGCGGAACCACAGCGCCTCCTGCTCGACGTCGACGGGTCCGTTCGTCGCCGACTCCCGGCTCCAGGCCTGGACAATAGCGGCCTCCTCGAGAAGTTCCCTGTCTATGCGCTTACGCGCCCAGCGCGGACCGTCCGTTCGCGGGGTCGGTGGACCGCGGCCGCCGGTGGTCTGGGCGGAGACGTCGAATCGGATGTATCGGTGATCCGACAACGTCTCCACCTCCACGGCGACACGCCAGTCGCGGACACGGCTCGCGACAGCGGGGCTAGCGAACGACACGTCCACTATAGACCCGCCCCGCTGCCGCACGCACGTGTGTACCGAGCCCCGATTCAGGACGGTCAGGCCAGTCGTGACCGCCCACTCCTCCAGCACCTCGCCCCTAGCATCGGTCACAGGGGATCCCCACGCCGCAGACTTGGCGTTGAGATCCCCCAGCAACAGCACAGGGCGAGGGTGGAATCGGCCCACGACGGCACCCAACTCGACAAGGAACCTCTCGAAGTCGGCGAGACTCTTGTTGGGCGAAAAATACGCCCCAACAGTGCCAATGCCGTCCGCGAGGGCGGCTACCCAGCCGCGACCTCGGGACGGGTTGACAAGAGCCCCGCCAATGATGGCCACCAAACCGTCCAAGTCTCCCACCCAGTTATCCCTGGGGGGAACGAAATACGGTTCGGCGACCACGGCCACGTCAATCGACCACTGTGCCATGCTCTGGAGCAAAAGATCCTGAGCTCTAGCACAGTGGTTGATATTGCCCTGGAGGAAATGGTACAGCGCCATTAAGCGCAATCCATTCCCTCCAACGCACCATTCCTAGGCCGGGAGTCGGCCGAAGGGCAGCCAGGCTGCGGGGGGGGTAAAGAGCCCCCGGCAGCCATGGCAGCCCCTCTCTTCTTCTTTTGCGTCTTCTTGGCGGGCGCGCCACAGGCCTTTCCGCCCGCTCTGTGCCCCGCGGGCCTCCCTGCAGCTGTACAGAGGCTGCAGTTTGGCGCCGCCAGACACTGGGCCGCCTTGTGGCCGGCCTGACCGCAGCGATAGCACTGCTCGCTGCGGTCTGTTTCGGCGGTGCACCGTGCCCTGACATGCCCAATGTCGAGGCAACGGTAGCACCGCAAGGCCCTGGGCTGCAGCTGCTTCACCCTCGCTGCCACCCATCCTACCAAGAGACGCCCGGCGTCGGCGACTTTCTTAGCCGCCGCCACCGGACACCGCACCCAGATCGCGCCGAGCCCGGAGGCATCGACGCGAACCTCGCCCGTGCGTACGTCCGCGGGCGGACACCCACCGGTACGGGCGACGGCCGCCACGACCTCAGCCGCGGTCGTCGAGTCGTCCAGGCCATCGACGCGCAGTTCCGCGGTCTTCATGGGCCTGGACACCCGAACGTCCTCCGGATTGAGGACCTCCCGCAGCTTGGCGGCCAGGATGTCCGCCTTTTCGCCGCTAGAGGCACCCGACACCTCAAGCAGTCGCGCCCCTCAGCACCCAGTCGTACCCGATGTTCCGACCGGGAACGGTGACCGAGCCCTGTGGAACACCGCACGACATGCGGCGCTGGTTTCCGCCATCACGTCCCACGTAGGTGACACCGTCGGGGCCCGGAGCCGTCTTCTTGGCGCGGATATGGAGAATAGCCGCGCCGAGTTCCGACTCCGTGACGGGAGGGGTCTCCTCTTCATCATCATCAGCTGGCGGGGCTGGTGGGGCCATCGCTGGTGGGGTGAAGTCGTCCCTGCACGGGAACAGGGACTGAATCACCCCATCCAGAAAGGAGGGCTCCAGGGTCTCGGCCACCGGGGGACCAAAGGGGCGCAGTTTGTTCCGCGCCGCCTTATACGGTCTCCCGTAGGGGTCCGCGTCGAGACCCTCCAGCATTTCTGCTCTCGCAGAGTCTCTGGCGGCGGTGATAGCCCGATCGAGGACCAGTTTTGCCGCCAGGTACACCTCGTAGAGGTGGTCCCCGACGGCCTGGTCCCGTCGACGCCGCCGCCGACTCCGCGTGTAAGCCCTCCTTGCCTCCACACAGGCTGCTCGAAGCCCCGCCAGCTCCGCCGACCACCAGTACACGGCCCGTTTGGGTGGTGGTCGGCCAGACCGAGGCATGCTCGAGTTGCATACCTCGGTCAGAGACTCCCTCAGTTGCCCCGCCACGGTGTCCACATCCGGCAGCCGGCTGGCGGAAGGCGGCGAAAGCCAGTCCTGGACGAACGCCGCCTCCCGCGCTGCCTCCCTGTCCAGGCGGGCGAGGGCCCACCGTGGGAACGGTGATCGCCCCGGGAGAGTCCGCGTCTCTCCGGGGCGACTGGTGGAGATGTCGAACCGCACGTAGCGGTGGTCCGACATGGTCTCCACCAGGTCCACCCGCCAGTTCAGCACGCGCGCGGCTAACGCAGGGGTGGCGAAAGTGACGTCCACCACTGAGCCACCCTGCCGCCGCACGCATGTCTGGACGCTGCCTCTGTTCAAGAGGCAGAGTCCAGAGGAGGCAGCCCACAGCTCGACTGCCCGCCCGCGGGCGTCGGTGGCCGGGTTGCCCCAGGTCACCGACTTGGCGTTCAGGTCTCCCAGCACGGAGACCTGACGCGGCGCCGCCCTGCCGACCACGGCGGCCAGGACTCCGAGATAGTTCTCGAAGTCCTGGAGAGGGCGGTTTGGGGAGAAATACACGCCCACGAGGGCGAGTTCTCCCCACGCGGCGGCCACGTATCCCGGTCCCCTCTCTAATAGCGAGAGGGGAGGGGAGTGCACCGTGCCCTGACATGCCCAATGTCGAGGCAACGGTAGCACCGCAAGGCCCTGGGCTGCAGCTGCTTCACCCTCGCTGCCACCCATCCCACCAAGAGACGCCCGGCGTCGGCGACTTTCTTTGCCACCGCCACAGGACACCGCACCCAGATCGCGCCGAGCCCGGAGGCATCGACGCGAACCTCGCCCGTGCGCACGTCTGCGGGCGGACACCCACCGGTACGGGCGACGGCCGCCACGACCTCAGCCGCGGTCGTCGAGTCGTCCAGGCCATCGACGCGCAGTTCCGCGGTCTTCATGGGCCTGGACACCCGAACGTCCTCCGGATTGAGGACCTCCCGCAGCTTGGCGGCCAGGATGTCCGCCTTTTCGCCGCTAGAGGCACCCGACACCTCAAGCAGTCGCGCCCCCGTGATCGCCTGCCTCACTTTGAGGCCGGACGGTACACCTAATTCGGGGAACGCGACTTTCGCCTTTGCCTCCATGAGGACCGCCTTGTAGGAGACGCCCCTTTCGATGGCTCCGGGCTGCAGCGTAATGACTACAGCCGCGGAGCGTGGGGCTCTCACCTTTGGCGGCCCTTGAGCCTTCTTGGGTGCCGGCGCTCTAGCGGGTACCGGTGGTGGCGGCGGCGTCTTCTTCTTCTTCTTTTTCCGCTTGACAACCGTCGACCACGAGTCCGCGGTGGACCCGGGTGCGGTCGCCAAGGGAGCGGGCGCCGGTCGCGCGGCCGTTCGGGAAGTGCCCTCCGCGGGCTTTCTTGCCGGACCTGGTGGGCTGGACCTGGGCTTTGTGGGCTCCTCCTTCCTCCGCCTATCCGCAGCAAGCGGCGGCCGGAGAGTCTCTGCCGGGAGGAGCCTCGACTCCAGGCCCTGCAGGCGGGCATTCAGCATACCCCCGCACTGCAGCATGCAGATGCGAACGATCTTTTCGATCTCCGCATCTGCAGGTGCGGGGGTAGGTACGGACGACGGGGCCGGCGGTGTCGTGGCGACGACGGGGGCGGAACTGGTGGCCGCAGGACGCCTCTGCTGCCATTCCGCCCTCTGCGCGGCAAGCTCCCGCTTGAGGTCCTCCAGCTCGGATCTGAGACGGCTGTTCTCCTCCCACAGCTTCGCCGTCTCATCCGAGCTTGTGCGACTTAGGAGGACCCCAACTGCCTCCTGGATGTCGCCAGCCGCCTCCTTCAGAGCGCGCGTGAACGTGCCCTTCAGGCTGCCAGATTTCGTGGCAACCTTTAGGACAACGTCCACGCCGTCCAAAACTTGGCGACTGAGCGCCACCGCCGACACACTTCCTCCGGCAGCCGCCTGAGCAGTGCGTCGCTCTCGGGCCAGCCGGGCCATTTCAGTGACCTCGTCAGCTGCTACCGCCTTCCGCTGCGTCCGCTTTGCGGAGTTCGCCTCAGCCTTGTTGCTCTGCAACAAAAGCGGGGACGCAGCGGAGTCCTCGCTTTCCGCGCTCATCGGTACCGGCGTAGCGGGCCGCAGAAAGCGACCCCGTGCGTTACGCTCCGGTAACCGACCCCTCCCTCTCTTGGCTGTCCCCAATCTTGGGGCCGACAGCTCCTCCTCACTTGAGGACAGCTCGCTGCGCGAGCGTTTCCCCCCAGGTTCCTTGTCCTGGTCGGACAAACATGAGCCTCCTCGGCTCTTGTTGCCGTCACTGACGGCAAGCGGCTTCTCTGCGTCGCACAGTCGCTCCAGGCTAACCCGGAGCTCCTTTTCTTGCGACGCAAGAGGTGGTTGACGAAGACCGGCGGTGGTCTGCCGGCCTACGAGACTAATGTTGCCCCCCCCAGATACGGTGGGGCTGCCTTCCGTGGAAGGGCGGGATTGTGCCTCCTTGTGGAGGTTGCCCGCCTGGGGAATCTTATCATTAGTGCACTTTTCCATTTTTTCCTTTTAAGGGTGAGGTCCCTGTTTGCGCTAGCTGCCGGAAACCCTCCGGCCATTCATCCCCTCGGCACGCTAGACCTTGGGATTAGGACTCCCCAGTGTACGCCAACTCAACTCCCCTCTGTAAGCAGAGGGGGGAGTAGGCGTACGACCAACTCTAGCCCGGTTCCCTTCACCGACCATCGCGGATGATCGGTGATTGGAACCGTGACCCTTCCCCGTTTGTTGAGAATTCGCCGCCAGCGCCAAGTGTCCACCAAAACCTGGTGGGCACTTGGAGCTGACGTTGCCCAGGGTGCGCCACGAGGAGGCTTCTCAACATGCACCCCAACCTTTTTTTTTTTTTTTTTTTTTTTTCCGGGGTGGAAAATCCTCATGGATGTCCTCCGCCCTGGGGCGGGCGGAGGGGTCTGTCAGACTCTTACTGACTAAAAACCACCCCGGTGTTCCGACTCACACCTACGCCGGGGGTCGCGGGAACGAAAGAATCTTCCGCAACCCCCGGCCGGTGCCGGCCCGCCACCGCGGGCCTCCTCTCGGGTCAGGGGGGGGAGTGAGGTGTTTGACTCCCCCCGCGACGTCTCAGAGGGGCGCGCGTGGAACACTACGCGCCGCCACCTCGGGTCCTGATGTGTGGGGGGCGACGGACGTCCCCGAGTCCGTCGCCCCTGGACCCATTTAGGGGGGCCGGAAGAGGGCGTTATCCGCCCTCCGCCGACGCCCGGTGCGCCTGCTGCGGGCCGGGTGAGTGGACGAGATCTCCCTCTCCCTTTCCGCAGCCTCCTTCTGCGAGACGACCGTCTCGCAGAAGGCGACCACCGCGTCCCAGGACTCGGCGCCGCCGACCATAGCGTTCACTACGGCCGGCAGCGACAAGTCACTGCCTACTCCTGAGATGAGGGCACGGCGCGGCTCCTCCCAAGCGGCACACTCTGCCAGCGTGTGCCGCGCCGTGTCCTCCCGGCAGTCGACGCAGTGGTGACACCGGGCGTCCGGCTCCCTGTTTATGCGACACAGGTACTTCCCGAAGCAACCATGCCCCGAGAGCACCTGCGTCACCCGAAACGACAGGGAGCCGTGCCTCCTCCCGAGCCAGCGGTCGAGCACCGGCCGGACCGCCTCGACGACGTCGAGGCCGGCGGTAGGGCGCGAAAGCCTGTCCCGCCATTCCGCCACCAGGACCTCGCGAAGCTGAGACCGATGCAGCTCCACGTGTCGCTGCATCGGTCGCTCGCCTCGAGCCCGCGCTTCCTCGCGCCACCGATACGATGACGCGAGTACTTTCGCCTCCAGGTCCCAGGGCGGGGATCCGGCCAGTGCACAAGCCGCCTCGTAGGAGATCGTGCGATATCCCCGGATGACTCTGACGGCCATCGCCCTCTGCGGTCTCCGCATGACGGCGATGCTCCCGGCCGTCAGGTCAGCCGCCCAGATCGGGGCCCCGTAAAGGGCCATCGATCGCACGATCCCCACGTAGAGCCGCCTACAAGCGGCGCTCGGGCCCCCCAGATTGGGAAGCAGCGTTGAGAGCGCTCCAGCAGCGCCCAGCAACTTGGGCGCCAGCCGTCGGAAGTGGGGCCCGAAGTCCCACCGGCTGTCGAGGACCAATCCTAGGTACTTCATGGTACCCTCGACAGCGATCCGAGCCCCCCCGACCACGATGTGTGAGCCGGGTGACGGCGCCCGCCGGGGGCCATGGAACACCATGGCCTCCGACTTGCTGAGGGCCACCTCCAGGCCTAGGCGACGTATGCGGCTCACCACCTGTGAGACCGCAGCCGTCGCCAGCAACGCTGCTTCCCTGTGCGAGCTCCCCCGGGCAGTGACCAGCGTGTCGTCCGCATAACACGTCAGGTCTACCCCCGGCCTGAGCTCGCCCCTCAGCACCCAGTCGTACCCGATGTTCCACAGGAGCGGCCCTAAGACCGAGCCCTGTGGAACACCGCACGACATGCGGCGCTGGTTTCCGCCATCACGTCCCACGTAGGTGACACACCTCCCAGACAGATAAGCCCCAACGATGCGGCGGAGGTAGGGAGGCACACCATGATAGCGCAGTGCCTCCCGAATACAACTCCAGGGCAGGGTGTTGAAGGCGTTGGATATGTCCAAGGACACCGCCAACATCACCCCGCCCCGAGACACCGCTTCCTCCGCCAGGACTCTAACCCGCGACACAGCGTGTATCGTGGAGCGCCCATGCCGAAACCCAAACTGACTGTCGTCCAGGTCCGGCCCCTCTCTGCACAAGTGGCCGACGAGGCGGGCTGCGATTACTCGCTCGAACAGCTTGCCCACCTCGTCTAGCAGCACTATGGGCCGGTACGCGGACGACGAGTCCGCCGGGCGCCCCGCCTTCCTGAGCAGGACCAGACGACCAGATTTCCACAAAGTGGGAAACTGGCCCTGCTCAAGACACGCTGTGTAGAGTCCTCTCAGTTGGGGCTCGAGCTCCTTCAGAGCGAGGGCCAACACGCAGCCGTGGATCCCGTCGGGCCCCGGAGCCACGTTCTTGGCCCGGAGCCGCATCACGGCTGCCCTCATCTCTGCCTGTGTCACCCCTGGGACGCTGATGGCGTTCACCTCCTCTTCTTCTGCAGACTCTGCGGCCGTGGGCAAAGCCATCGGCGGCGGAGTGTGCTCCGCTCTGGCCGGGAAGAGGGCTGCAACCACCTCCTCCAGCAGCTCGGGTTGGAGACTCTCCGTAAGCGGAGGCGCCGCGGCTCGAAGTTTCCCTCGAACCGCGCGATAAGGGCGCCCCCACGGATCCCCGTCTAGAGTCTCCAACATCTCTTCCCTGGCTCGCGTCCTCGACTCGCCGATGGCCAGCCCCAGAGTCTGCTTGGCCGCGCGGTACACCTCATACAGCGCGGCCTCTTCGTCAGGGACCCGACGACGTCTCCTTCGGTATCGGGTGTACCGGCGTCTGACCGCCACGCACGCGACGCGCAGCTGCGCGATCTCGGCGGTCCACCAGTACACCTGGCGCCTTGCGGACTGTGCGTGGACCCGGGGCATGGACGCGTCGCTGATATGCGTCATAGCCCCGCGGAACCACAGCGCCTCCTGCTCGACGTCGACGGGTCCGTTCGTCGCCGACTCCCGGCTCCAGGCCTGGACAATAGCGGCCTCCTCGAGAAGTTCCCTGTCTATGCGCTTACGCGCCCAGCGCGGACCGTCCGTTCGCGGGGTCGGTGGACCGCGGCCGCCGGTGGTCTGGGCGGAGACGTCGAATCGGATGTATCGGTGATCCGACAACGTCTCCACCTCCACGGCGACACGCCAGTCGCGGACACGGCTCGCGACAGCGGGGCTAGCGAACGACACGTCCACTATAGACCCGCCCCGCTGCCGCACACACGTGTGTACCGAGCCCCGATTCAGGACGGTCAGGCCAGTCGTGACCGCCCACTCCTCCAGCACCTCGCCCCTAGCATCGGTCACAGGGGATCCCCACGCCGCAGACTTGGCGTTGAGATCCCCCAGCAACAGCACAGGGCGAGGGTGGAATCGGCCCACGACGGCACCCAACTCGACAAGGAACCTCTCGAAGTCGGCGAGACTCTTGTTGGGCGAAAAATACGCCCCAACAGTGCCAATGCCGTCCGCGAGGGCGGCTACCCAGCCGCGGCCTCGGGACGGGTTGACAAGAGCCCCGCCAATGATGGCCACCAAACCGTCCAAGTCTCCCACCCAGTTATCCCTGGGGGGAACGAAATACGGTTCGGCGACCACGGCCACGTCAATCGACCACTGTGCCATGCTCTGGAGCAAAAGATCCTGAGCTCTAGCACAGTGGTTGATATTGCCCTGGAGGAAATGGTACAGCGCCATTAAGCGCAATCCATTCCCTCCAACGCACCATTCCTAGGCCGGGAGTCGGCCGAAGGGCAGCCAGGCTGCGGGGGGGGTAAAGAGCCCCCGGCAGCCATGGCAGCCCCTGTCTTCTTCTTTTGCGTCTTCTTGGCGGGCGCGCCACAGGCCTTTCCGCCCGCTCTGTGCCCCGCGGGCCTCCCTGCAGCTGTACAGAGGCTGCAGTTTGGCGCCGCGAGACACTGGGCCGCCTTGTGGCCGGCCTGACCGCAGCGATAGCACTGCTCGCTGCGGTCAATAGCGGCGGTGCACCGTGCCCTGACATGCCCAATGTCGAGGCAACGGTAGCACCGCAAGGCCCTGGGCTGCAGCTGCTTCACCCTCGCTGCCACCCACCCCACCAAGAGACGTCCAGCGTCGGCGACTTTCTTCGCCGCCGCCACCGGACACCGCACCCAGATCGCGCCGAGCCCGGAGGCATCGACGCGAACCTCGCCCGTCCGGACGTCTTCAGGCGGACATCCACCGATTTTGGCGATGGCCGCCACGACCTCAGCCGGGGTCGTCGAGTCGTCCAGGCCATCGACGCGCAGTTCCGCGGTCTTCATGGGCCTGGACACCCGAACGTCCTCCGGATTGAGGACCTCCCGCAGCTTGGCGGCCAGGATGTCCGCCTTTTCGCCGCTAGAGGCACCCGACACCTCAAGCAGTCGCGCCCCCGTGATCGCCTGCCTCACTTTGAGGCCGGCCGGTACACCTAAGTCGGGGAACGCGACTTTCGACTTTGCCTCCATGAGGACCGCCTTGTAAGAGACGCCCCTTTCGACGGCTCCGGGCTGCAGCGTAATAACTACAGCCGCAGAGCGTGGGGCTCTCATCTTTGGCGGCCCTTGAGCCTTCTTGGGTGCCGGTGGTGCAGCGGGTACCGGTGGCGGCGCCGTCTTCTTCTTTTTTTTCTTTCTCTTGACGACCGTCGTCCACAAGTCCGCGGTGGACCCGGGTGCGGTCGCCGAGGGAGCGGGCGCTGGTGGCGCGGCCGTCCGTGACGTGGACGCTGACGAGCCCTCCGCGGGCTTCCTCCCCGGACCCGGCTTAGCGGGCTCCGCCTTCCTCCGCCTGTCTGCAGCGAGCGGCGGCCGGAGAGTCTCAGCCGGGAGGAGCCTCGACTCGAGGCCCTGCAGCCGGGCATTCATCATGCCCCCACACTGCAGCATGCAGATGCGGACGATCTTTTCGATCTCCGCTTCCGCAGGTGCAGGTGCGGGGGCAGGTACGGACGACGGGGGGGCCGGCGGTGTCTTGGCAACGACGCCGGGGGCGGAACTGGTGGCCGCAGGACGCCTCTGCTGCCATTCCGCCCTCTGCGCGGCAAGCTCCCGCTTGAGGTCCTCCAGCTCGGATCTGAGACGGCTGTTCTCCTCCCACAGCTTCGCCGTCTCATCCGAGCTTGTGCGACTTAGGAGGACCCCAACTGCCTCCTTGATGTCGCCAGCCGCCTCCTTCAGAGCGCGCGTGAACGTGCCCTTCAGGCTGCCAGATTTCGTGGCAACCTTTAGGACAACGTCCACGCCGTCCAAAACTTGGCGACTGAGCGCCACCGCCGACACACTTCCTCCGGCAGCCGCCTGAGCAGTGCGTCGCTCTCGGGCCAGCCGGGCCATTTCACTGACCTCGTCAGCTGCTACCGCCTTCCGCTGCGTCCGCTTTGCGGAGTTCGCCTCAGCCTTGTTGCTCTGCAACAAAAGCGGGGACGCAGCGGAGTCCTCGCTTTCCGCGCTCATGGCTACCGGCGTAGCGGGCCGCAAGAAGCGACCCCGTGCATTACGCTCCGGTAACCTCCCCCTCCCCCTCTTTGCTGTTCCCAATCTTGGGGCCGACATCTCCTCCTCACTTGAGGACAGCTCGCTGCGCGAGCGTTTCCCCCCAGGTTCCTTGTCCTGGTCGGACAAACATGAGCCTCCTCGGCTCTTGTTGCCGTCAATGACGGCAAGCGGCTTCTCTGCGTCGCACAGTCGCTCCAGGTTAACCCGGAGCTCCTTTTCTTGCGACGCAAGAGGTGGTTGACGAAGACCGGCGGTGGTCTGCCGGCCTACGGGACTATTGGTGCCCCCCCCAGATACGGTGGGGCTGCCTTCCGTGGAAGGGCGGGATTGTGCCTCCTTGTGGAGGTTGCCCGCCTGGGGAATATTTCCAGTAGTCAACTTTTCCATTTTTGTCCTTTTAAGGGTGAGGTCCCTGTTTGCGCTAGCTGCCGGAAACCCTCCGGCCATTCATCCCCTCGGCACGCTAGACCTTGGGATTAGGACTCCCCAGTGTACGCCAACTCAACTCCCCTCTGTAAGCAGAGGGGGGAGTAGGCGTACGACCTACTCTAGCCCGGTTCCCTTCACCGACCATCGTGGATGATCGGTGATTGGAACCGTGACCCTTCCCCGTTTGTTGAGAATTCGCCGCCAGCGCCAAGTGTCCACCAAAACCTGGTGGGCAGTTGGAGCTGACGTTGCCCAGGGTGCGCCACGAGGAGGCTTCTCAACATGCACCCCATGCACCCCAACCTAACCTTTTTTTTTTTTTTTTTTTTTTTTTTTTTTTTTTTTTTTTTTTTTTTTTTTTTTTTTTTTCCCGGGGTGGAAAATCCTCATGGATGTCCTCCGCCCTGGGGCGGGCGGAGGGGTCTGTCAGACTCTTACTGACTAAAAACCACCCCGGTGTTCCGACTCACACCTACGCCGGGGGTCGCGGGAACGAAAGAATCTTCCGCAACCCCCGGCCGGTGCCGGCCCGCCTCCGCGGGCCTCCTCTCGGGTCAGGGGGGGGAGTGAGGTGTTTGACTCCCCCCGCGACGTCTCAGAGGGGCGCGCGTGGAACACTACGCGCCGCCACCTCGGGTCCTGATGTGTGGGGGGCGACGGACGTCCCCGAGTCCGTCGCCCCTGGACCCATTTAGGGGGGCCGGAAGAGGGCGTTGTCCGCCCTCCGCCGACGCCCGGTGCGCCTGCTGCGGGCAGGGTGAGTGGACGAGATCTCCCTCTCCCTTTCCGCAGCCTCCTTCTGCGAGACGACCGTCTCGCAGAAGGCGACCACCGCGTCCCAGGACTCGGCGCCGCCGACCATAGCGTTCACTACGGCCGGCAGCGACAAGTCACTGCCTACTTCTGAGATGAGGGCACGGCGCGGCTCCTCCCAAGCGGCACACTCTGCCAGCGTGTGCCGCGCCGTGTCCTCCCGGCAGTCGACGCAGTGGTGACACCGGGCGTCCGGCTCCCTGTTTATGCGACACAGGTACTTCCCGAAGCAACCATGCCCCGAGAGCACCTGCGTCACCCGAAACGACAGGGAGCCGTGCCTCCTCCCGAGCCAGCGCTCGAGCACCGGCCGGACCGCCTCGACGACGTCGAGGCCGGCGGTAGGGCGCGAAAGCCTGTCCCGCCATTCCGCCACCAGGGCCTCGCGAAGCTGAGACCGATGCAGCTCCACGTGTCGCTGCATCGGTCGCTCGCCTCGCGCCCGCGCTTCCTCGCGCCACCGATACGATGACGCGAGTACTTTCGCCTCCAGGTCCCAGGGCGGGGATCCGGCCAGTGCGCAAGCCGCCTCGTAGGAGATCGTGCGATATCCCCGGATGACTCTGACGGCCATCGCCCTCTGCGGTCTTCGCATGACGGCGATGCTCCCGGCCGTCAGGTCAGCCGCCCAGATCGGGGCCCCGTAAAGGGCCATCGATCGCACGATCCCCACGTAGAGCCGCCTACAAGCGGCGCTCGGGCCCCCACCCCAACCTAACCTAACCTAACCTAACCCCAAACCTAAATCGAAGGGAACCCTCTCGACCAAGTTAGATGGACCGAAGCAGCAGAAGGGAACGGAGGAGAGCTCGCCGCGTGAAGCGCAACCCGTGAGGTACGTTAACAGGACCACGGAGGCTAAGGCGTGTCTCTCAAAGGCCAAGATCCAGCTCTTAAGTTCCCGCAACCTGAAGAAAGAGATTAAAGATGAATTGACCAAAGCTGTCGAAAGATTGTACCAGCTGGTGAAGGAGGCAGAGGTCGAGAGAGGAAAAGGAGTTGAGGGAAGAACTGAACCCGGAAAGCTCCGAGAGGACCTGAAGCCGGCCAAGGATGAGCCGACGGAGCTCATGAAGCAGCTTATGGCGGACCTTCAACAGCATAACCAGGCGTTGGAGGAATGCAAACTGCATACGCGGGCTCTGTCGGAGCGTCTGCAAGAGGCCCCTCGCTATGTTGCTGGTCAGGGCCCGACCTTCGCGGAAATGGCCGCCGGCACGACACAGCGTTTCCAAGGGCCTCTTCACTCGGTAGTCGTATCATCTGTAAATGATCAGGACACCGGTGAAGAGGTCATTGAGAAGCTCAGGACGGCGGTCGATGCGCGGAACGAGGGCACTAGAGTCGAGCGGCTGCGCAAGGCGAGGGACCAGAAAGTGGTGGTCGGCTTCAGGACCAAGGAGGAGCTGAATAAGGTAGCCGAACGTATACGGAAAACGGGCGGTCTGGTGGTAGAAGAGGTCAGAAACAAAGATCCGCTTGTTATTATCAAAGATGTCCTCTCCTGCCACTCCGATGTGGAGGTAACACAAGCCTTGCAGCGGCAAAATACCCATCTGATAGGGGACATTCCTGCGGATGAAATGAGGTTGGGGGTGAAGTACCGTCGAAGGACGAGGAACCCCCACATGTGTCATGTCGTCCTGCAGGTGTCCCCTACCTTATGGCAGAGGCTGACTATGGCGGGTCGCGTGCACATCGACCTGCAGCGAGTGCGAGTGCAGGATCAATCCCCGCTGATGCAGTGCACTCGCTGCCTGCGCTTCGGCCACAGTCGAAGACTGTGCACGCAGCCCGCGGACCTCTGCATCCACTGCGGCGACCCCCACATGCGGGCAGACTGCCCGTCACGGCTGGTGGCGGAGGCACCGAAATGCCACAATTGCCTTTTGGCAAAAATGGATCAGACCGACCACAACGCCTTCGACAGTGGGTGCCCGATACGCGTAAAGTGGGACGCATTGGCACGCCTGTCGGTGGCGTATTGCTAAGGTGGTCACGGGGCTTACACAGACAGTAGCTACACAGATTTACATCACAGCGCAAGCTAACCTCCAAAGAAAGCAACTGGCGACTAACGAACTTATGCTTGAGGCTCAAAAACGCAAAATAGCCATTGCACTGGTCCAGGAGCCGTATGTGGGAAGAATAAAGGCAATGAAGTCGTACGGGGGGGCTAGAGTCTACCAAAACTCGGATTGTAGCGGGGGCACTGTAAAGGCGGCAATAGTCGTGTTCAACCATGACATCGACGTCATACAGTGCCCCAAATTCACCACCAACAACATCGTGGTGGTGAAGCTGCGAACGATCGCGTGGGAGATTCTTGCCGTCTCGTACTACTTTGAGCCTGACCAACCCATCGGGCCATACCTGGACCACATAACAACCGTAATGAAGGAGCTAAAGCCCAGGAAAGCAATCATTGGAGGGGACGCTAATGCCAAAAGCGTGTGGTGGGGAAGCAGTGCCATCGATGACAGAGGGGATGAACTGGCAGGAATGATCGGAGAGCTTGATCTGCAGGTACTGAATCGCGGGAACAGACCCACCTTCGATACCATCAGAGGGGGGCGACGAATCACAAGCCACGTTGACGTGACTCTGTGTACAGGGGACTTACTCGACCTGGTAGAGGACTGGACGGTAGCTGAAGACCTAACGAGCTCGGACCACAACGGAATGATAATAAAAATTAAATTACTAAAAGGGAAAGGTATAAACATTAAAAGAAGTACTAGAAAATACAACACAAAAAAAGCTAATTGGGAAATTTTTAATGAAAAAATGGATCAATTAAAAATAGAAAATAGAATAAATAAATTACAAGTAGAATACATTAATGATAAAAAACAACTAGATGGCATGGTCGAAAAGTACACTGCTGTTATGGCTGAAGCGTGTAACGAGGCGATGCCAAAGAAAAAAGAAAGCCAAAAACTTACCATTCCGTGGTGGTCCGAAGAACTCGAAGCGATGAAGCATGACGTCGCTACCAGGAAGAGAAGAATCCGTTGCGCTGCGCCGTCGCGTAGAGAGGGTGTGGTTGCGTCGTACCTGGAGATTAAGGACAAATATGAGTCCGAAGTCAGAAAACGCTCGACAGAGAGCTGGAAGGGGTTCTGTCAAAAACAAAACAGGGAAGGGGTTTGGGAGGGGATTTACAGGGTTATAAAAAGTACGGAAAAAAGGCAAGAAGATCTGCCGTTGGTGTCTAACGGAATAGAAGCAGGGCAAGAAGGTTCCGCGAAAGTACTGGCAGATACTTTCTACCCGGAGGATGTAGAGGAGGAGGATAGCCCAGACCATCGTCGAATCAGAGCTCTTGCTGACCGAGTAAACGACCGGAGCCATCATGAGACCCATGACCCGGAGTTTACGACGGAGGAGCTCAGGTTCGCGACGGGGAGCTTCAATCCGAAGAAAGCACCCGGAGTGGACGGCTTCACAGCCGACATCTGCCAGCGGGTAATAATACGGGACCCGGAACTGCACCTGGCGATACTGAACAAGTGCTGGCAATTGACGCACTTCCCCACAGCGTGGAAAGAGGCCACCGTTGTGGTGCTGAGGAAACCGGGGAAGGATAATTACACCAGTCCAAAATCTTATAGGCCGATTGGACTGCTGCCGGTGATGGGTAAGATTCTGGAGAAGATGATGGTAAGAAGGCTTGCATGACACTTGGTACCTCGGATGAGTCCCCGCCAGTATGGTTTCATGCCACAGCGGAGCACGGAAGACTCCCTCTATGACCTAATTGCCCACGTGAGGGGCAAACTCCAAGAGAGAAAGCTCATCACGATGGTCTCTTTGGATATAGAGGGAGCCTTCGACAGTGCGTGGTGGCCAGCCATCAAGGTCAGACTGGCAGAGGAGGAGTGCCCAGCGAACCTCAGGAGGTTGATAGCCAGCTACCTAAGCGACCGCAAGGTCCGGGTAAGGTATGCTGGCCATGAGTTCGTGAAAGGCACCAACAAGGGATGTATCCAGGGATCAATAGGCGGTCCCATCTTGTGGAATCTCCTGCTTAACCCATTGCTGGAGAGTCTAACACGGCGAGGCGACTATTGCCAGGCCTTTGCGGATGATGTGGTGCTCGTGTTTTCGGGGGAGACTGCCCTGGAAATCGAGGTACAGGCCAATGCCGCTCTCGAACATGTTCGGAGGTGGGGTGTCATAAATAAGCTCAGATTCGCGCCGCACAAAACTTGCGCGATGGTAGTCACCAGAAAGCTCAAATATGACACGCCACACCTGACCATGGGAGGGATCGACATTGGAATGTCCTCGGAGATGAAGATCTTGGGACTCATTGTGGATGCCAAGTTGACCTTCAATAGCCATACGGCTTACGTCTGCAAGAAGGCACTTGGTGTCTACAACCAGCTGTCAAGAGCTGCTAAGGTCAGCTGGGGTCTCCACCCGGAAATAGTCCGTATTATATACACCGCTACGGTAGAGTCCATCATCACGTACGCGGCTGGCGCCTGGTCCTCAGCATCAAAGAAGCTAGGCATTCAGCGACACCTAAATGCCGTCCAGAGGGGTTTTGCTCAGAAACTGTGCGGGGCGTACCGCACGGCCTCTCTTCACTCAGCGCTGGTTTTGGCTGGAATATTGCCACTTGACCTCCGCATACAAGAGGCAGCCGCCCTGTATGAAGCAAGGAGAGGGGCATCCCGGCCGGAGCTGGCAGACAGAGAGGTCGAGCGAAGAGCCGAGTTCTCCGGCATACCTCACCCGGGGCGGCATACTGCGATAGAGTTCATGAGCCTGGTAGACCAGGAGCAACTTGACACACACAACAACCAGGCTATCCGCATATTCACGGACGGTAGCCGGATTGAGGGTAAAGTTGGAGCAGCGCTTACGCTGTGGGATAGTGCAGCAGAAGTGAAGACCCTCAAACTCAAGCTTGCTCCATACTGCACGGTATACCAGGCGGAACTCTTCGCAGTATGCAGAGCCACAGAGGAAATCAGAAAACGCAGTGAGGAGAGCTACGGAATATACAGTGACTCCAGGTCAGCCCTGGAGACCATAGTCAACCCCAGCACAACGCACCCTCTGGCGGTAGACACCCGCAAGAACCTGCGAACCATTAAAGACCAGAATAAAACTGTGTCCTTGTTCTGGATCAAGGCACATGCGGGCCTCGCGGGAAACGAGCGAGCGGATGAGCTGGCGAAGGACGCAGCCTTAAAAATGAAGACCAAGCCGGATTATGACCTGTGCCCGGTTTCATTCATCAAACGACAGATCCGCAAGGGGTCGATTGATGAATGGAACCGACGTTACAAAAATAGCGCCAGAGCAGGAGTCACAAAACTTTTCCTCCCCGACATCGCAAACTCCTACAAAATTGTCCGACAAATAATCCCTACTAACATAACCACCCAAGTGCTAACGGGGCACGGTGGGTTCTCGGAGTACTTGAATCGTTTCAGGTGCAAAGAGAACTCATCGTGCATCTGCCAACCCGGGACACCCGAAACGGTGGAACATATTATGACCGACTGCCCGGTTTACGCCCTAAAGAGACTCGAGGTTGAGCATAAGCTAGAAAGCAAAATGATAGCTAAAAATTTCCCAGAGTTCATGTCCAATAGGAAGCATAGAAATATATTTTTGGAATACATGATAGACATCGCAAAACGCGTTATAAATAGAAATAAATAGAATAATAAATCTATGCTATATATATATATTAGTATATAATATATTGACTAGCATATATGTAATAAAAGGTAAAAAGTCGACAATAAGATGTTTAAAAGGTTATTGAAATCGAGATGTTAAAATAAGATGTTTAAAATAAGATAATAAAATAAGATGTCTATAATAATAAGATGTTTAAGGTAAGATATTAAAATAAGATGCTTAAAATAAGATGGTATAATAAGATGTCTAAAATAAGATGTTTAAAATAAGGTGTTTAAAATAAGGTGTTAAAATAAGATATTTCAAATAAGATGTTTAAAATAAGACTTCTAGAATTACGGTAAATAACTTAGTACTCACCTGGTACTATATGTGTAGTGAACTAGAATAAGCAAATGTAAGAATTAAAGACTGTGCTGTTACTGTTGTAAGCCACTTAGATATTTTGAGAAAACTGACTAAAATTCTAAATAGTAAAATCTTTACACATTTGGCGAAATAATATTAAAAAAAAGTAAATTAACCGTTAAAGGCCTGATAAACAACTAATTAACGTGCTAATTGACGTGCTTGAGGGTCACCCAGGGCTTTACCGGTTAAATAAAACTATAGGAATCAAAAGGTCTCTGATCATGTCAGGGGGACACTTTGAAAGGCAGGAGTGTGGGTTTAAGCCGGTAAGAGTCCGGCACTGCCCAGACTGGCTCACCAGTGAGCCAGTCTGGGCGTCCATGAGGATTTCCCTCTCCTGCCAAACCAAAATAAAAAAAAAAAAAAAAAAAAAAAAAAAAAAAAAAAAAACCTAACCTAACCTAACCTAACCTAACCTAACCTGAGCGAACCTAACCTGAGCGAACCTAACCTGAGCGAACCTAACCTGAGCGAACCTAACCTGAGCGAACCTAACCTGAGCGAACCTAACCTGAGCGAACCTAACCTGAGCGAACCTAACCTGAGCGAACCTAACCTGAGCGAACCTAACCTGAGCAGAACAAAGATCCTCTTATCATCATTAAGGATGTCCTCTCCTGCCACTCAGACGTGGAGGTTATCCAGGCCCTGCAGAGGCAAAACACCCACCTGGTCGGGGATATACCTGCGGAGGATGCGAGGTTGCGGGTGAAATACCGTCGTAAAACGAGGAACCCCCATATGTGCCACGTCATCCTGCAGGTGTCCCCGACTGTGTGGCAGCGGCTGACAATGGCGGGTCGCGTGCACATTGACCTGCAGCGGGTGCGGGTGCAGGACCAGTCGCCACTGGTGCAGTGCACTCGCTGCCTGCGCTACGGCCACAGCCGTAAACTGTGCACGCAGCCCGCCGACCTCTGCACTCATTGTGGAGACCCTCACCTGCGAGTTGACTGCCCGTCGCGGCTGGCGGCGGGGGCGCCAAGGTGTCATAATTGCGTATCGGCCAAAGGGGACAGGACGGACCACAACGCCTTCGACAACGAGTGCCCAATACGCCTTAAATGGGACGCGTTGGCTCGCTTGTCGGTGGCGTATTGCTGAGGTCCATCCAGTGCTTCCCGGAATTAAAAACCACAACGGTACTTACTTTAAAATTAATGTCCAGAAACTCAAAACCATAAACAGTCTTAGAATCAAAAAAAAGTTATAACAAAAACCAAGGTAATTGGAGCCAACTTCATGAGAAACTGGCCCAATTAAAAGTAGACACCAAATTAAACTCATCCAAAATTATTGACAAACTTTCTTTACCGTTGTGGCCAAAAGTGATCGCCGATATGCAGAAGCAGGACACCTTGAGAAGCCGCATCCGAAGCGCTGCATCAGTCCGAAGTGCGCAGATTGTTAAAAAATACCTTAAACCAAAAGAAGCACAGTTTAAGGGCCGGATATGTCTTTGTGAGAAACAGAACAAATTAAAAGTAAAAACAGTGTTAAGAATAGCAGCTCTGAGTCTGCCAGGAGTAATAAAAAGTAAAAAAGGACAAAAAAGCATTATATTAGTACAAAAAATTTACAGTCTAAGAAATAAACGTTTAGAATAAGAAAAAATATGTCTATATGATATATTGTTTATATATATTAGGATAGCCATATCATAAATACAGTAAGTAGATTAAGATATAGAATAAAATGTAATAGGTATAAGCATAGGTAGACTCAAAAAATTAAAAAAAAAAAAAAAACAACTAAAAAGATATAAAACAAAAATAGTATAGAAAAATAAGTTAGTAAATTATTAGATATGTAAGATATTTAAAGTTAAGAAACCCATTATTTAAGGTATGAGATAAGCATATAAGTACGGAAATTATTAGACGAAGTCAAGCGATTGCTTCCAGGAACTTTCCACCTCCTAACAACAGGACTGACACAAAATTAAACAAAAACAAAATAGCAGAAATCCGAACGATTGTTAAACAAGGTCTCTGATCACGTCAGAGGGACACTGAGCAAAGGCAGGAGTGGGTTTTAGCCGGTAAGAGTCCGGCACTGCCCAGACTGGCTCATCAGTGAGCCAGTCTGGGCGTCCATGAGGATTTCCCACTCCTGCTAAAACAAAAAAAAAAAGAACCCCAGGTTTGAAAATCCTCATGAAAACCACCGCGTCCCAGGACTCGTCACTGCCGACCATAGCAGTCATTACAGCCGGCAGCGGCAAGTCAGTGCCTACTTCTGAGATGAGGGCACGGCGCGGCTCCTCCCCAGCGGCACACTGCCAGCGTATGCAGCTGGTGAGTAGGGCGGATGACGGAGAGCTTCCAACCCCAGTTCTTGCAACTTTGAGACCGTCTGCTGTGCAGTATGAGGTCGCGCGTTGTCGTGCAGTAGCAGCGGAGACGAGCGATTGACCAATACTGGTTGGAGATGTGCCAGCTTCTCCATCATTGTGTTCTTCACAGTACACATCTGCAGTAATGCTCACCCCGTTTGTTAAGAAGCTGTGAAGTATCACACCGGGGCGCTAGACCACCAAACAGTGACTATCACTTTTCTAGGGGTATGTTTTCGTTTAGGGCATTGTTTAGGTGCTGAACCAGGATCCAACCAACTTGCTGAGCGCTTGCGGTTATCAAACAGAATCCATCTTTCATCGCAGGTAACAATGCGGTTCAAAATTCCTTCATTTGTGTGTCTGTTGAGCAGTGCAAGGCACGTCTCGACGCGTACTATGCACTGGCGATCATTGAGTTCGTGGGGCACCCATTCGTCAAGCTTTTTTACCTTGCCAATTTGACGCAAATGGACCAATATTGTTATGACGCTAAAGTCGAAAGCTGCTGTTAATTCAGCCGTAGATTGTGTATCATCAGCTTCCACAATCGCCTTTAATTCGTCATTGTCGACCAAAGTTTTCGGACGACCGCGAGGTTCATTTTTCAGGTCGAAATTTCCAGAACGGAAGCGAGCAAACCAATAACAGGTGGTGCGTTGGTTTGTAGTGTTAGCTCCGTAAACGTCGATGATGTTGCGTGCCGCTTGTGCCGCGTTGCTGCCACGACGGTACTCATATTCCATAATTACTCGAATTTTTAACGTATCCATGATGACGAAAAAGATTGAAATGCGATGAAAATGTACTTAACACTAATCAATAAACAAATTACTACTTTTGGAAAAAAAAAAATAAAACCATGGTTTTTAAATACAATTAATTTGAAATTAGAATTCATAGCCAAACAAAAATTATTTTGATTTGAAATGGCCAGTACTGCAGAACGGCAATTTCATAGGTAAAGACCTAATATATATATATATTTATATTATATATATTTATTATTTATTATTTTTAATTTTTATTTATATATATATATTTATCTATAATATAAAAATGAATCGCAAAATGTGTTGGTAAGCGCATAACTCAACAACGCCTGGACCAATTTGGCCAATTCTTTTTTTTAAATGTTCGTTGAAGTTCAAGGATGGTTTTTACGGCGAGAAAAATTTGAATAATTGCCGGAAAAACCGTAAAAACAGCCCTTTTCTTTTTCTCATACAAACGTTTTCTAACTAAAACGTTGAGTCAATTTGAGCTCTATTGCTATTGTGTAAAGTTCGTAGGATTTGACTCCGCCCCGAATAGCATAATACACCATAAAAACAATGAAAAGGTAGGGTAGGTAGGGTAGGCAGGTAGGTGCGCCGTAGATAAGTACTTAGTGCTACTCGAGCGAAGCCGGGGCGGGCAGCTAGTATACATATAAAAATGAATCCCTATTTCCTATATCACAAATTAAAAATTACGCGTAACAAAATAAATATGGTTGACCGTGGCGCAACGCTAGGTAACTCAACTACCCTTTCCTTAGCTATTAGGTATGCGATCATCGCTTCGCATCCTTGTAATCTCGTACGTTGCCGTGGGATACTTTCCGATATCCACGTGGGTGAAGCCGCGGGCATAAGCTAGGTAAAATACATAATTCGGACAATCCAGTAGGTACTTCCTTCTTACGCATATCGAATCGTGACCGTCTGGTCGTCGTCAGTAACGAGAGGGCCGTGGCTCGCGACCGCCGACACAGACGCACTCTCCACAGACACACGACATGGCGCTCTACGTCACGCTGTGCCGCGCAGTGCGCGCAGTGCAGGGCGCGGTGTGGGCACGCGGCGCCTCCTCGCTGGCGGAGGGCGGCGGCAAGTGCCACGAACGCAGCGCGCTGCCCGCCTGCCTGCCTTGCGTGGCCGCACCGCAGCCGCCGTGCCGCGCGCGCCAGCCGCCATCCAGCCGAGGCACGCGCGTGGTGTGCTGCGCCCCGCCGCAGGGTGCACGCCCACCGTGCCCGCTCCCCCCACCCGCACATCCGCTCACCTGCCGGGAAACCACCCACGAGGCAAGCACCGCGCCACCCGGATGACGTTTCCTACTTTTTACCTCTACCTCTAGTTATGATCCCTGTTAAAATTCAGCATTAAATCCAACTCTTTCCGATGCTTTCAGAATTATGTATCATCGAGGTATGCGTGTCTCCCCCCGACACATTCATCTCGTGACCAACCAAGCGGTTACGGCTGTGACCAAGACCCAGTTGCGCTGAGACTGCAAATAGCGCGGAATGCGCGCCGAGCCGACTACGAATGGGAAGTGGCGTGCCGTGCCGCAGCGCCCCCCACGCCCTCCGACTGCCCCGCGCCATACGCGCTCGGCGGGGAGCGAGAGTGCGCGCGCGCCACCGACGGCTGCACGTACGCAGTGCTGCACGAGCACCCCGCGCCCTGCATAAACCCCACGCCCCCCGCGCGCTGCGGGCCTAGCCGCTCGCCGCCACCGCCACGCTGCGTGGAGCTGGCGCCCGACGACGCCTGTCGCATCAGGGGTGACTTGCATCTCGACCCTTGCGCGCACCGACCGCGCATCATGATCGAGATCGACCGCAGCACGTTGGGGGGCACCTGCACCACGCCCGCCTCACCTCCACCAGCTTGCCCACAAACAAGTTCAAATCCGTGTGCCAATACTGCGTCGACACCAGCCGCACAGTGCCGACAGGCGAACCTGTCCGCGCCGAGCTCCTTGCCGCTGCGCTGTCGCCACCCCACAATTGTTGAGAGACTTCGTGGCCGCCCTCCAGATTGTCAAAGTGAAAGACGCACTCACACATCTGTGACACTCCCTATAGCTGCTAAGTCGTCAAGTTCTGTGTCTGGTGGCTTAGAAAGTATGCTTCGCTCGAAAGAACAACTGAAGAAGGCTGGCCTCGGGCGCGTCGTTACCGATACGGGAGTGGGCCCAGCGAGCCAGGGGAAGCCCCCAGGCGGCCGGCTCGAGCTGTGCGTGCCGCCCGATACAGAGCGCGTCGCCGTGCACGTGTCAATGACGCGCGCGGTTAGCAGCTCGTGCCCCGCACCGGCCTCCACGTCCGCCTCGTGTGCAGACGCCTCGCGTCCACCCACTTGCGCACCGAAAAGTACCTTCTCGTGTGCTAATTTCAAGAAGACATCAGCGCCGTGTGGCCCTCCCGCGCCGCCGTGTGGCGCCCCTGCGCCGACACGCTGCAAGCCAGGCCCGAAAACAACAACCAAACGATGTTCGTCAACTTCCGCTTTTATGGCAAACACTATCGTAGTCAACTCTTAGCTGAACCAGCCATAGTCGTGTGTGTGAATATTTTTATTAATAAAATCGTAAACTACTTTATTTGTCATTAATACTCGTTGCAGTGTCGTTCTCAATGATGGTAGAAAATAGTAGTAGAGTCCTCGTCACACAATTTCGAAGACAAACAAAAAAAAAAAATGGGTGGGGCTATAATAATATATAATAAATCTTTTTATTTCGGGCAACTATATGGTCCATAGATTGTTAGTAACAGTTATACATTTAAAATACTATTGTTAGTAACTTAACTAAAGACGAATTGGCACTATGTCGGGTGTGCCCCGACATAGTGCCAATTCGTCTTTAGTTGTTTTTTAAATATTTTTTATTACAAAATGGGCCTGCTCTTGACCCCCATCTCGCCTGATGGAAAGCGATGAATGAGGTATATGATGGAAATCATAGATATTAGAAAGGAGATATGCCCGGTGAAAATGTATCGAAACCCGATGTCTTCACTTCATCCCTTCTACCTTGCCACAACTACACATGCAGATCAGTATACCCAATAAATACGAGGTCACACTTGCAATTTATAAATCCCAACGTCACACGAAAACATCGATCGCTATCGTTGTTCTGTGCAAAAGCCATTTATTTTACATATAGGTACGCTAGTGATTGACTAAATCGGAAAGTTATCGATTCTCCCATTTATTTTTGTAAATATTAAAAATTTTGGGAGTTCCTGAAAAAATAATTATTAAAAAACGATATACATTTATTAATCTTTAATCTATATGTGAGGCGTATAGATGCAAAAGCGCTTCTATCCACTTTTATGCTCTGAATACTTTTTTATTTGTTGGCAACACTCTTCCATTTCTTTTTGATTTTATTTAAAAAGGTACAAGCACAATCGCCTCTATCCTATATAAAATGTATGAAAAATATGGAGTTAGGTGCAAAACCGCCTTTATAATAGTTTAACTAACAAAAGCGCCACTATCGTGACTCGGCCAATCACAGCACTGCATTTTGTATGCCAATGTAATGGCACAGATGCAAACCCGCTTCTATCCAGTAATGACAAATGCAAAACCGCTTCTATCCAGTAATGTCCAATGCAAAATCGCCTCTATCTACTTATTAGATGCAAAATGGCCTGGAGTACATAGTACTCGTATATATAAAAATGAATCCCTATTTCCCTTGGTAACGCCATCACGCGTGAACGGCAGGACCGATTTCACAAAAAAAAATTGTTGTTTTCGTTATTGTCAGGAGAAGAATCTTATGAAAGAAAAAATTAAGAAAATTGCGCAGAAAAATGGAAAATTTCACAAAACTCAACGACTATTTTATATTCGCGCGTTGGACAGTTAACGCATTTGATGAATGTGAATTTCGCAGAGTAGGGTAAGTAGGGTAGGTAGGGTAGGTAGGGCAGGTAGGGTAGGGTAGATAGGGTAGGGTAGGTAGGGTAGGTAGGGTAGGTAAGGTAGGGTAGGTAAGGTAGGATAGGTAAGGTAGGGTAGGTAGGGTAGGGTAGGTAGGTAAGTGCGCCGTAGATAAGTACATAGTGCTACCCGTGCGAAGCCGGGACGGGCAGCTAGTATGATATAAATAAACAATACGTACCTACCTAAAAAAAACAAAATATAAAGTTAATCAAAAAAATTCAATATTATGAGAAAATCTAAATGAGTATAAAATTGGGAATCAAACGAGCTTACCTGTTAAGCGAAGTCTTGATTCTAATTTTATGAACGGCGATCGTCATACACGTCATCTATCATCGCGTTTTTTTAATAAAAAAAAAAAAAAAAAAAAAAAAAAAAAAAAAAAAAAAAAATAGAGAGAAAAAAAGAGAGAAAAAAGAGAGAGAAAAGAAAGAGAGAGTATAGAGATAAAATATTGTAAATATTTTTTAAATAAGATTATTTTCCTCGTTGGTTGGTAACACCGAACTGTCACTTATTTTTAGAGATCCTTAGGATGAGGAACAAGCTCTGTTTTCTGTACAGAGTAGTTCCGCATACTTACATTCACTAGGTTTTCCTGAAAGGATAAGTGAATTAGTTACACTAATTATTGCAGCTTTTGGGCTGTTACCTAGTGGCGGGTGTGTAATTATATTTCAGATCGAGCGAGAGGATTCGTTTTTGTTTATAGTAACCGAGCATTAATCACTCAGACAATTTTTTTTTTATGAATCGTTATATGTATTTTACACCTTTACGCCAATACTTCAATGCCACCATCAAGAATGCAATAAGTATCTTAATTCAGCCACCCACTCATGGCCTATGCACGGGTACTTATCTAACAATTTCACCTTCTTTCAGCTTCCAATGCCCTGGTAGGGGTTTTTGGAGCTTTAGCTTATGAGTTTGGTTATTGAGATTATTTTGGTAAATAGGGTGAAGCTCAGAATGAGCTTTAAGCTTGATCAATTTTAAGTTTTGCAAGCACCATTTAATAGGTTAGTTTGGCTAATTTCCCTTTGTGACCGAAAAAAAGTAGGTTAATTTTTGGAGCATAAAGATATGAAAGATTTTTCTCTGACTTCATAATTTATCCGAAATTAAATTATGGAATGAGGTATATAGTTTAAGTTAGGGAGTTGTATAGTTAGCTATAATGTGCACTTGGTGAGCAGATGGTTTTAGTGTACAATCATTTGTAGTTAATTCATTCATGGTGTTTTGTTTTAAAATAGGTACTTCAAGGCACGTGTTTTGTTTAAGAAAGACTTAACAGTCGAACCTAGCAATTCGCTTATGTCAGGTGTTAGTACTCCATGGTTAATTTCCATCGCAAACATTTAGTTACATTTATAGTGATATCTTTAGGTATTATGATTTATGGCAATCTTGTTATTGCCAACCTACCCTGATTATTTACTTGTCAAGTAAATAATCAGGGTAGGTTGGTAGGAAATCTTGTTTTGGTAAGTGTTATTCAGTACCGGTAATTTAGTCAGTACAGGTAAAGTATGAAAGTTTTAATATGGAAGTTATTGGGCAATGTATTCATCGCATAGGATCAGTCATTGCTTTCCCTATGACAGAGGTAACCTGCAATTTGGTTGTGGAATATCTCAATTCCTTTGTTCCCTCAGTTTGGAGGAGTCTGGGAGTAAGGCATATGCCATATGAATACGTATGAGCATGGAATTATGCTTTGTAGGGGGTTGATGAATCATTTGTCATCAGACATTGTATCACAGAATCATTTTAACATAGTATATTGTACTAGTATTTGAGTGTATGAGTGTAAACTTACACAATTTTGCTTTATTGTTTTAATTTTCAAAATAGATATCAATTTATGTCAGGATAATTAAGCCACCTAGTGCTTAGGTAAGACACTGAGTATCTTGTACATCCGATTTCTTTTAATTAGGTATATTTTGTTTGTTAAAAATAGTAACTCAGGCGTATAGCCACAATTGCAATTGCAATTGGTGTTTGGGCACGCCACAATTGTGGCGATAAGTCCCCTCTTTGAGGAGTGGCTAGAGAGGCGCCACGGCGTCCTCACCTTCCGCCTGACACAGGTCCTCACCGGACATGGTTGTTTCGGGAGGTTCCTGTTCAGGATAAAGCGGGAGGAAACGCCCGGGTGTCACCACTGTGTGGATCGCCCGGAGGACACGGTGGAGCATACGGTGGAGGTCTGCCCAGCTTGGGCGGAGCACCGCCGTGTCCTCACGGAGGCGATCGGCGGCGGCGATCTCTCGCGTCCGGCCCTGGTTCAGGCCATGGTCCGGAGCGAGACTGCATGGGAGGCCGTCACCTCCTTCTGCGAAGCAGTAATGCTCGCGAAGGAGGAGGCGGAGCGCGCGAGGGAGAGGCAAAATGCGCCCCCTCGCGCCCCTAGTCGCCGCGGGAGACGCCCCGGGCGTCGGGAGTCGCGAGCCGACTTCCGGCCACCGTAGGCGCGGGCTTGCGGACGGTGAGCAATGGGTAGCTCGCCGTCCGATAGGGACCAGGCCCGGGTCGACGGCGCGTTGTGTTCCACGCGCGCCTCAAAGAGATGTCAGCACCAACTGACGGGGTCCGGAAGGGCCAATGCCTGCCGGGGTTGCGACCTCGGCACACAGGCAACGGAAGGAACACGGGTGGGTTTTAGTCAGTAAAAGTCTGACACGCCCTCCCGCTCCACCCAGAGCGGGAGAAGTTATTTGATAATTTCCCACCCAAAAAAAAAAAAAAAAAAGAAGTGTGCACTTTAGACAATCTGAAACGTGGTTGATCTAATTTGAAAAAAGATAATGCCATATTTGCCACTAATGAAAAAATGTTTTATAGAAACCTACACACACCAGACACCGACACAAATAATGAGAATAACACAGATGCACCTGACCGACCTACAAAAGAGCAACTAGAAACATATTGGTCTAGCATCTGGGAAGAACAAGAACAACATAACGACAAAGCAACATGGATAACAGAAGAAGAAACAAAATGGAGGGCAATAGCTGAAATGGAATTTGTAGAGATTACAGAGGCCGATATCACACACTTAACAGGCAGGTTACATAGCTGGAAATCTCCTGGTATACTTAGACAAAATACACAATTTTAGTACAACAAGTTAACTACATTATACAAACCCATAGCAAAAAACTTAACAGAATATACTATTCTTGAAAACATTCTTGTCTTTGATAGAAAAAAGACTTATCAATGAGTAAAGTAACTATTCACGAATAATTGGATGTAAAAAAAAGTACTAGAAAATGATTTTTTCATTACGAGATGCTTAAAAGCTTGCCCCCTGCAGTATGTCGTGCTATTTACTGGACACCCTGTATATAGGTTCACTAACAATGAGATACAAAGTAATTGCTTAAATCTAAATGAAATACATTTTGACTCAGGTGCGTGCTGGTGAAGTTATACAAACAAATGTTAGGTAGTAAGAAGTAGCTAACATTAATTGATAGGTATGCGGTATGACTACATTTTATGAATATGATTTTTTAGTTTCATTTTGAATGAGTTAATGTTGTTACAATCTTTTACGTCATTTGGCAGGTCATTATACAGCTGTGCTCCTTCGAACAATATGTTTTTGATAATATGATGATGATAATGATGGCATGGAATCCATCGGTATGATTTACCGCAAACATCTCTGAGGCACTGCAAAAACGAGGCAGTCGCAACAGCATCCTAAAAACATTATTATATTGGACGCGCAGGACATCCAGCGACCTTTTCGAGTAGTTGACCCAAAGATTACCGGTGTACAAATTCAGACAATAAGCTTTAAAAAGCGTTAACTTAACTTGGTCTGTACACCGAGCAAATCTTCGTGCCAACATATTACCCCTGACCGCTAGAGCCCTGCGCTCCCTCTCGATGTCACAATGGTCCCAGAGGTCTTCGGTAAGAAAATGCCCAAGATATTTAAACTTTGTGACTCTACGTATTGGCGTACCGTTTATGACAAGATCGAGGACATCTTCCCTGCGCTTACCAGCGACCCCAAAGACCATGTATTCACATTTTTTTATTATAGGCATTATAGACCATTCCATGTGCAGCAGCGTAGGTCTCACATACTTTGAGCAACTCCACGATCGCTCCCGGCGACGACGGTCCCAGCAGCACCATGTCGTCCGCATAACTGATGTTGTTACAACTTACACCATTTATAATATGAACTTAGTTTTGCGTGTACTGACTGGTGGCAGGAGGTGCCCGCTAATGAAAAAAAATTAATAAAAAATATTGAATATTGTAAGTATATAATGTCAAATATTAAAAAGATTATGTCAAGGAAATTTGTAAATTAAAATAAAATAAAAAGTAAATTAAAATAATTATCGTAATTTGGGAGCAGTTAATAGACATTTACATAGTTAATGCGGGGCTGTGTTGATCGATACTTCGATTGTGATGCGATCGGCCACGCTCTCGGCTCTCTGCTGTCATTGTAATTACCGACACTATTAGCATGGCACCGATTACTTCAGATTACGTGCTAGAAGTATGTACATGCACCTACTTCCATAGTTGCACGGAACTTGTATTTGCTCTTACATCCTACGACAGATTGTCATAAACAAATAGTTCAGAAATAAAATGCAAACATTTTCCGAACTTTTGTTGAAGGCTTGGGTCTTATACCATCGGACTGTTGACGACCAAAAAAGATCCTACGAGCCGGATTCAATATAAATGCAAATTAGTTGAAAGACAAACAGAAATATGAATGTACAGCAAGACGTCGAAAACTCTTACCTGCGTACACTCGCCTTACAAAAACACACAAGTTTTATGAAACTTCTAACAGCTGAATTTTAGAATAAACAAGATCTAATGTTGTATAATGTATAGGCCCCTACTGAGCCCCGGGTATAGCGCGAGGATTCCGGCTACAAAGATACTCATAAACGACTAGTTGTGGTGGCACGTGTACCGACAGACTAGCTGATAGCTAGTGTGGGCAGTTGTTTTAACCGAAAGTCTATGCAACGTGGGGGTTCACTAATCTTAGTTAAAAATTCTATTAAATCTAAGACTCGTAAAGATATAGTTGATCTGTCGGTTGAACATAACGTTGAATTGTCCTGTGTTGAGCTAGATAAGTATGTTATAGTGTGCGTTTACAGACCCCCAAATTATCAAAACTACTCCACATTTGAGTCAGTAATGGAAGATGTTCTAGTAAAACTTGCAACGGGTAAAAAATCACTGATTATCTGTGGTGACTTCAATATTAATATCTTAGAAAATAGTTCAAATAGCAGCCGATTATTAAGTCTCTTTCAATCATTCAATTTGTCAAATGTGTTTTCAGAACCAACCCGTATAACTACAAATACAGCTACATGTATTGATAATGTTTTTTGTTGCTGCAACTACTTAGACAAAGCCATTGTAAATTATCTCCCTTCTGATCACAGCGGTCAAACCGTTGCTTTCAAGTCCAACACACCATTACAAAGAATTCAGATACAATCTAGACAAATAACAACCAGCAATCTAAGTAGATTTAATAATAACTTAATTGGCAAGTTAAGTATACCGGGTCATAATATAATAAATGTAAATGAATTATATGAGGAATTCTTTACGGTAGTGCGCACCGAGTTCAATAATACTCTAAAGAAGAAAACTAAAACGATTTGCCCAAATTTTTTGTTCAGTGACTGGGCGACTAAGGGTATTAGGAAAAGTAGGGAAAAATTGTTTGAGCTGTATGGCCTTAAACCTTATATTAACTCTGAAACTTTTAATAAATACGTTGCTACTTACTCTAAAACTTTTAAAAATACCTGCAAGGTAGCTAAAGCCTTGTACATTAGCAACAAGATCAAATCAGCCGATAATAAAATAAACACGGTTAGGAAAATTATCAATGACGAAACAAACAGGAATAAAAGACATAATAATGATTTCACACTAGAAACTTCACGGGGTCTTATAAGCACTAACAAAGAAGTTGCTCAAGAATTTGTAAATTTCTTTACCAGTATGCCAATTAAAACTACTGAAACCTTACATTCGTCGCCCTCGTGTTCTATTGATTTATTAAGAGCAAACGTTTCATCCTGCCCGATTGAATTTAAATTCAAGCATATAAACCCCATAACATTAATAAAAGCTTTCAAGCAAATCAAGATCAAATTAACCGAAGATATATGGGGAATGTCAATCAAAGTTTGTACCTCCATTATTGAGACTATAGCGCCGTACTTAGCCTTAATATTTAATTTGTGTGTGGATCAAGGAGTCTTCCCTGATCTAATGAAATATAGTAAAGTAATACCACTTTTCAAATCCGGGGACAGTAAAGACACCAATAATTATAGACCCGTATCCGTGTTGCCAGTTTTAAGCAAGGAGTTTGAAAAGTTAATGCTTAATCAAATGCTCAATCATTTTAACACCAATAAAATCTTACATGATCAACAGTATGGTTTCACCAAGGGACGTTGTACGACTGACGCCGGTGTCACCTTATTAAAACACATATTTACGGCGTGGGAAGAGGCCCAAGACGCCATAGGAATTTTTTGTGACCTCTCCAAAGCATTTGACTGCGTCGACCACGAAACCTTAATCTTAAAACTTGAGTATTACGGACTTGGAAAACTTGCGCTCAGTTTAGTAAAATCTTATTTAAATGATAGACAACAGCAAGTTCAAATAAATGGTGTCAATTCAATCGGTTTAAAAGTAAAAATGGGTGTACCACAAGGATCAATATTGGGTCCTTTCCTCTTTTTAGTTTATATTAATGATCTACCCCATTTGTTAAAAACTCAACCACAAATGGTGTTATTTGCTGACGATACTTCCTTAATTTTTAAAATTAATAGACGTGCATCAAATCTTGACGAAGTAAATAACGCCCTACAGCAGGTCCAAAATTGGTTCACTGCTAATAATTTAGTATTAAATGGGAAAAAAACTAAGTGCATAAGATTTTCGTTGCCTAATGTCAAAAGTAGTAATTGTGAGATAGTATTGAATCAAGAGAAACTAGAATTCGTCGATAAAACTGTTTTCCTAGGGATCACGCTTGACTCAAGGCTTCAATGGGGTCCTCATTTAACATCCCTTTCAGGACGATTAAGTTCAGCAGCATATGCTGTGAGAAAAATCCGTCAATTTACAGATGTAGGTACCGCGAGGCTAGTCTATTTTAGCTACTTTCATAGTATTATGTCGTACGGTATACTACTATGGGGACGGGCTGCAGACATCGAGTCTATTTTTATTCTGCAGAAAAGAGCCATCAGAGCCATATATGGCCTCCGCAGGCGCGACTCTTTAAGGGAACTGTTTAAAGATATTAACATCATGACGGTACCTTGTCAATATATCTATGAAAACATTATGTACGTAAGGAAAAATCTACATCTTTTTAGTAAAAGAGGTGCAAGACACAATTATATTACTAGGAATAGGGACCAATTAGTTCAACCGGGTTTCAGGCTGGCTAAAGTAGACTCATCTTTCATGGGGTACTGTTTAAAGTGTTACAATAAAATACCTCCCCACATACTTCAACTTAATGAAACGAAATTTAAATCTTATATTAAACGCACACTATGCAGCCAAGCATATTATAAATTGGCAGATTATATTGCTGATAAAAATGCTTGGCCCAACGCTGGTCCTGCTCCACAAGGGCGCATAAACTAATTGATTAGCATTTGAAAATACAATTGGAGCTGCTGAAGATTTAAAAAACTATCTTTGCATTGTATAAATTCAATCTCTTAGCATTGTATAATTGCATAGAACATGTGTGAGTGCTATGTACCGACTATAAAGCTACCATTTAGGTGCAGGGTATGTCTTTCATTGACTTGAATGTGTCGTGGCGGCTGAGAGTATGTCATGCTCACTCTAATGTCTCGCTGACGGTGGCGCGTGTGTTGGATCATTTAGCTCCCTTCAAAATGGTTGAGCTGAATGGTGCTAATCCATGCGTCATGTTCGTGAACGGGCGCCGTCAGTAGGGACTGGTCATCTCTTAGCTGCCACGGCTTATTTTAATTTAATTTAATTTTTTGGATTGTTTATTTTTTTTATTTCTGTTACGGACGCTTTTCATGTTTTGCATCGTTCTCACATGTATAACTTCAACATGAATGATGTAACCTATATTTTGTAACCATATCATGTTTTAAAAGAGTGTCCGTGGAGTTTCTTGCCCGTTCTTCTCCATAGGTACCTACTACGCTTTGGAATGGGCATCTAGCTTCATCTTTCTGACTGACCGACCCCCTTGACAATTCAAAAGTGCCTGTAATTGGTTTATTTGAAATAAATGCTTTGAGTTTGAGTTTGAGTTTGATAGCCTGCCCGCCGCGCGCCGGCTCGCTCGCTACTACCTGTTGTAAGATACTCTTACACGACTAGATGTGTGGTGGCACATGCACCGACAGACTAGCTGATAGACTCTGCCCGCCGGGCGCTGGCTCGCTCGCTACTATCTGTTGTAAGATACTCTTACACGACTAGATGTGTGGTGGTAGATGCACCGACAGACTAGCTGATAGCCTGCCCGCCGCGCGCCGGCTCGCTCGCTACTACCTGTTGTAAGATACTCTTACACGACTAGATGTGTGGTGGTAGATGCACCGACAGACTAGCTGATAGCCTGCCCGCCGCGCGCCGGCTCGCTCGCTACTACCTGTTGTAAGATACTCTTACACGACTAGATGTGTGGTGGTAGATGCACCGACAGACTAGCTGATAGCCTGCCCGCCGCGCGCCGGCTCGCTCGCTACTACCTGTTGTAAGATACTCTTACACGACTAGATGTGTGGTGGTAGATGCACCGACAGACTAGCTGATAGCCTGCCCGCCGCGCGCCGGCTCGCTCGCTACTACCTGTTGTAAGATACTCTTACACGACTAGATGTGTGGTGGTAGATGCACCGACAGACTAGCTGATAGCCTGCCCGCCGCGCGCCGGCTCGCTCGCTACTACCTGTTGTAAGATACTCTTACACGACTAGATGTGTGGTGGTAGATGCACCGACAGACTAGCTGATAGCCTGCCCGCCGGGCGCCGGCTCGCTCGCTACTATCTGTTGTAAGATACTCTTACACGACTAGATGTGTGGTGGTAGATGCACCGACAGACTAGCTGATAGCCTGCCCGCCGCGCCGGCTCGTTTGCTACTAACTGTTGTAAGATACTCTTACACGATTAGATGTGTGGTGGTAGATGCACCGACAGACTAGCTGATAGCCTGCCCGCCGCGCGCCGGCTCGCTCGCTACTACCTGTTGTAAGATACTCTTACACGACTAGATGTGTGGTGGCACATGCACCGACAGTCTAGCTGATAGACTCTGCCCGCCGCGTGCTGGCTCGCTCGCTAGTATCTGTTGTAAGATACTCTTACACGACTAGATGTGTGGTGGTAGATGCACCGACAGACTAGCTGATAGCCTGCCCGCCGCGTGCTGGCTCGCTCGCTACTATCTGTTGTAAGATACTCTTACACGACTAGATGTGTGGTGGTAGATGCACCGACAGACTAGCTGATAGCCTGCCCGCCGCGCGCCGGCTCGCTCGCTACTACCTGTTGTAAGATACTCTTACACGACTAGATGTGTGGTGGCACATGCACCGACAGACTAGCTGATAGACTCTGCCCGCCGCGTGCTGGCTCGCTCGCTACTATCTGTTGTAAGATACTCTTACACGACTAGATGTGTGGTGGTAGATGCACCGACAGACTAGCTGATAGCCTGCCCGCCGCGCGCCGGCTCGCTCGCTACTATCTGTTGTAAGATACTCTTACACAACTAGATGTGTGGTGGTAGATGCACCGACAGACTAGCTGATAGACTGCCCGGCGCGCGCTGGCTCGCTCGCTACTATCTGTTGTAAGATACTCTTACACGACTAGATGTGTGGTGGTAGATGCACCGACAGACTAGCTGATAGCCTGCCCGCCGCGCGCCGGCTCGCTCGCTACTACCTGTTGTAAGATACTCTTACACGACTAGATGTGTGGTGGTAGATGCACCGACAGACTAGCTGATAGCCTGCCCGCCGGGCGCCGGCTCGCTCGCTACTATCTGTTGTAAGATACTCTTACACGACTAGATGTGTGGTGGTAGATGCACCGACAGACTAGCTGATAGCCTGCCCGCCGCGCCCCGGCTCGTTTGCTACTAACTGTTGTAAGATACTCTTACACGATTAGATGTGTGGTGGTAGATGCACCGACAGACTAGCTGATAGCCTGCCCGCCGCCGCCGGCTCGCTCGCTACTATCTGTTGTAAGATACTCTTACACGACTAGATGTGTGGTGAGTAGATGCACCGACAGACTAGCTGATAGCCTGCCCGCCGCGCGCCGGCTCGTTTGCTACTAACTGTTGTAAGATACTCTTACACGACTAGATGTGTGGTGGCACGTGCACCGACAGACTAGCTGATAGACTCTGCCCGCCGCGCGCCGGCTCGCTCACTAGTACCTGTTGTAAGCCCGAGATATTGTGCCGGGAAGTGTAGAGTGAGTTCTGCAACAATGCTTGAACCTCCACCTGCGCTCGTTTATAAGACATGTTCTAGGGCCACTACAGTCCTGATAGCATGTGTAGCTAATTCACCTCATAAGTCATAAGTAGTTAATTTCATAACAATATAGGTACATTGTGTTGAAAATTTTAAAAATAACATTATACATTTGCAATTAAAATAAAATTCATTAAATACATTTAGAAAAGTCAATAAAAACAATAACGGTCAATTAAGAATTCAAGTACATAAATAAATAAATGTCAAATTAGTACGATCAATCATAAGTTACAATGTCATATGACATCTAGGAATTCATTGATACTCGTACTGTAATAGCCTTTCCCTATTATATAGGTCCCAATTTGTTTTTTAATAAGTTAACACTGTATATGGTTTTGAATTCTATAGGCAAATTGTGTTAAAATACAGACTGATACCTCGGGCTATGTTTGACAACTTTTAATTTCGGTTGAATGGGCAAATCTTTCCTACGTGTGCTAGCTCTAGTTTGTCTTTGCTCATCAGTCTCAATTTTGTGCTAATTTTTAACTAAGCTGCTTAGCAACACTAAAATGTAAAGGCATATGGCACTGTCAAGATTTTTAGACTAATAAAATGGTCTTTTCATGATTCCGTCTGTTTCATGCGGAGCATAGTTCTTAAAGCTCTTTTCTGAATCACGAATGCCATTTGTTTGTTGTAGTTGTAGCTATTGCCCCAAAACTCAATGCTGTATCTTAGCCTGGACTCAACCTAGGCAAAGTACACACTTCTTAGTTGAGGTAAACTTAATTCTTCCCTAAGTGTTCTAATCGCATAGCATGCCGTGCTAATAGATTTCGTTATAGACAATGTCTCTCTCAACCTTCCAATTCAACAATGAATCAATGTGAACAACTGCACACCTAAGAACTTGAACTTGACTTGATTTCGACATTATTGCCACAATATACAATCTCCAACTTAACGTTATTTCATACCGTGGGCTTAAATAAGATACACTTTGTTTTATTTACATTTAGTATCAAATTATTAGTACTGAATCAGTTTTCAAAAGCTTTTAAGAGAGCTTGTGAGATATTGATCTTGGATTCTAATTCCAGTATATCGTCTGCAGTAACTATCGCATTTGTGTCGTCAGCAAAGATTGTTAGTTTTGTGTCCTTTACACGTTTTTTGATATACTCCATTAAATCATTTAAAAATATAATAAAGAAGATTGGACCAAGAACGGATCCCTCAGGAACACCACGGCATACCGTAACTAGATTAGATCTATACATTTTTTCTTCTCCATCTCCCACCGATTTTATCTCTACATACTGCCGTCTGTTATGCAGATAAGAGCCAAATAACTTCAACACATTTTCCCGTATGCCATAATGTTCTAACTCAGCTAGGAGAATACCATGGTCTACTGTGTCGAAGGCAGAACGGAGGTCTAGGAATATACCAGCTACTCTATGTTTATCATTCAAGTTACAAATAACTTCGTCTACCAATGCCTCAATAGCATCGGTGGTTCTTAATGATGTTTGGTAACCAAACTGTTGGTCATTTAGGATACCGTAAATGATTAAATGTTTAATGAGCCTATTCTTCATTATCTTTTCAAATATCTTTGATAATATAGGCAAGACGGAAATTGATCTGTAGTTGCCAGGGTCCGTTTTTGATCCTTTTTTGGAAACTGGAAGCACGCGTGCAATTTTAAACTGATCGGGAACAGACTTTCCTCGATGCATTAATTAAAAAGAGATGCTAGTGGAGTCGCTAACAAGTCTATGTTATCTTTGATTATGGTTAAGGGAATTTTGTCATAACCCGAAGAGGGCTTGTTGATCATTTTATTTACCATGTTAAAAAAAATTATAGGTGTGACGGCATCAAAACTTATATTAAATTCTACCCAACTTATACCTTCAGTTAAGAAAGTCATTGCCAATTCCTTGTCACAAGCACACTGCACTGCACTTGCTCTAAGTGGACTGTGTTGTCAAACCTTTTGGAAAATATATTAGCTACTTCTAAAGCATTATTTGTTCTTGAGTATAATTGGTTTATTATTCATGTCTTTGGTACCGTTGCGCTGTCCATTTACTATTTGCCATATCATTTTACTAGAATTAGATATTTGTTTTCTGACATTATTCCTTTTTGAAAACCTCACCACTTTTCTAAACGTTCGAATATAGTTATTTCGATACCTACTCCAGAATTGAATTATCGCATTGTGTCCTATCTAAAGTGTTAAGGAAACGTTTTACTTTGCTTAGCTAGCAAAGTAAAACGTTTCCTTATTCCGCTTGTTATCCATTTCAAACATCTATTACTTTAGATATTAACTTTTACCTTACCCTTCTTAAAGACGGAAGAATGAATTTCTTTGAATTTTGTGAAGAATGTATTTATGCCTGTGCTCCAGTCAGTCTCAGACAACTTTTGTCTGTAGTTACTTTTGTTTTCATCATTTTATTGTCTTTTGCAAATTCGTACATAACTTAATCGCTTCTTAAACGTAGATTTTTCTAAACGCAAAGTACAGAATACACCAGCGTGTCCATCCGATAAGCCATTGTGATCGATATACGTGTGTTCTATAAGACAGTCTGGTAGGTTGGTTAAAAAGTTATCTATACACGATTCGGATTTATTTCTTCGAAAGGTCGTACCTAAAATTATAACAAGTTAATAAAGATTTTTCTCACCTGCACCTAACCCGCACCTCAGCCGCACCTCCTCCCCCGCACCTTACCCCGCACCTCAACGCTTGCACGAACTGTTCGCAGTCAAATATTTCTCTTCTATTTATTAAACGCGAAAACGTTTTCATTTAAAAAGTTATTCCAAATAAAAACCTTTTTACTGAAGTCTTTTTGTATCATTTTTCGTTTCTAATTTTTAGTTAACGCTACACATACACACACACACACACTTACTATGAGAAGATATAACAACATCATCAGCATAGACGAACTAGATTAAAAACCAATTATTGAAGCATAGTCAAAACTTTACAAGCAAGGTAAATAAACTTGTT
Source organism: Agrochola circellaris (assembly GCA_914767755.1). Taxonomy (NCBI): domain Eukaryota; kingdom Metazoa; phylum Arthropoda; class Insecta; order Lepidoptera; family Noctuidae; genus Agrochola; species Agrochola circellaris. The sequence goes on along the minus strand of OU611846.1, from coordinate 20,647,373 downwards.
AGGGGGTCACCACGCCGCCGCCTTCTTCTATCACATAAATTGGCCTAGGAATCATAGAGAAATCGGGTTACAAACATACAAAACACCGAACCTCCTCCTTATTTGAAGTCGGTAAAAAATTTACTAAACTTAAGAGCTGCGGCTGCTAGCACCACAACCAAATAATATCACAAAATATACGATGTTAAAAGTAGTCGTAACACGTAATCTTTACTGCTAACATTCACCGCGCATTTTACACTACTAACCTTACAATATTCGATTAGTTCATGCCTTTTTTTTTTTTTTTTTTGAGGATGGGAAATTATCAAATAACTTCTCCCGCTCTGGGCGGAGCGGGAGGGTGTGTCAGACTTTTACTGACTAAAACCCACCCGTGTTCCTTCCGTTGCCTGTGTGCCGAGGTCGCGATATCCCTTTCAGACAAACCCGCAACCCCGGCAGGCATTGGCCCTTCCGGACCCCGTCAGTTGGTGCTGACATCTCTTTGAGGCGCGCGTGGAACACAACGCGCCGTCGACCCGGGCCTGGTCCCTATCGGACGGCGAGCTACCCATTGCTCACCGTCCGCAAGCCCGCGCCTACGGTGGCCGGAAGTCGGCTCGCGACTCCCGACGCCCGGGGCGTCTCCTGCGGCGACTAGGGGCGCGAGAGGGCGCATTTTGCCTCTCCCTCGCACGCTCCGCCTCCTCCTTCGCGAGCATTACTGCTTCGCAGAAGGAGGTGACGGCCTCCCATGCACTCTCGCTCCGGACCATGGCCTGAACCAGGGCCGGACGCGAGAGATCGCCGCCGCCGATCGCCTCCGTGAGGACACGGCGGTGCTCCGCCCAAGCTGGGCAGACCTCCACCGTATGCTCCACCGTGTCTTCCGGGCGATCCACACAGTGGTGACACCCGGGCGTTTCCTCCCGCTTTATCCTGAACAGGAACCTCCCGAAACAACCATGTCCGGTGAGGACCTGTGTCAGGCGGAAGGTGAGGACGCCGTGGCGCCTCTCTAGCCACTCCTCAAAGAGGGGACTTATCGCCACAATTGTGGCGTGCCCAGCGCTGGGTTGCGACAATCGCACTCTCCATGCCGCCATGAGATCCCGCCGGAGCTCTGTCCGCTGTGCCGCGAATTCTCGCGGCAGCGGAGTTACGCCCCGGCGTTTCGCCTCCTCGCGCAACTCCCAAATGTGCGCGAGGACTTTTGCCTCCAGATCCCATGGCGGTAGTCCGGCAAGGATTAGTTCATGCCTACAGATGAAACGCCGCCGCGCTTGTCTGGGATTAAACATACACATAAATCATGTATTAGCTGCAGGTGAAGCTAAAAACATGGTCGGAGAGAAAGGATTACAGTTTATTAGTGAATAGTGTGGCTGTGTACGCAATAGGCCAGCTAAGTAAGTTCCGTTGTAAATTCATATTCCCTTTAAGAATAAGAAATTCTTATTATATAACTTCACTTTCACTGGCGACAGACTTCATCTCGGCTCCAGACGTAACGACACAATATACCTAAATAATTAAATATTAAAAAAACGACAAAAACGCCAACTAAAAAGGTATTATTTATATTTTACTAGCTGCCCGCCCCGGCTTCGCTCGAGTAGCACTAAGTACTTATCTAATGCGCACCTACCTGCCTACCCTACCTACCCTACCTACCCTTCCTTTTCATTGTTTTTAAGATGTATTCTGCTATTCGGGGCGGAGACAAATCCAACGAATCAAAAACCATGAAAATTGGTCCAGCAGATCTCGAGTTATAAGTGTTGTAACAAACACGACTTTCTTTTATATATATAGACTAGCTGCCCGCCCCGGCTTCGCACGGGTAGCACTAAGTACTTAACTACGGCGTACCTACCTACCCTACCTACACCTACCTACCCTACCTACGCCTACCTACCCTACCTACACCTACCTACCCTACCTACATACCTACCTAATTACATAACTACCTACCTACCTATATACACCTACCTAGCTGACCCGATACACGTCTTTTCTTTGATTTGGTTTTAGAACAGTTTGTATTGGAAAAATAAAAGTGGGGTTTTTCCGGGCAATAATTTCAAATTTTCACTTCATAAGAACCTTCCTCGAACATAATGGAATATTTAAGAAAAAAAAAAGCTAAATTGGTCCAACCGTTCTCGAGTTTTGCGATTAGCAACACGTTTATTGATATTTTTTTATTTATATAGATTATTATATGATTAACCCTCTCGGTCCGTGTACCTACATATTATTATACTGTAACTGTTGTTTAGCAGTGATAGCCTAGTGGTGACCGTCAGACTGCCAAGTCATAGGTCTCAAGTTCGAACCCAAGGCACGCACCTCTGACTTTTCAGATTCATGTGCGTATTGTATAATTATCACTTGCTTTAAAAACGATGAAGAAAACATCGGGAGGAAACCGGCATGCCTGAGAGATATTTCTCGACAGTATGTGAAACCAAGTCAGAGGCCCATGGGCGACTTTAAAACTCTGACACCAGGTAAGACACTAACTACATGAAAAGAAGAAGATTATACTGTTCCTCATCAAAGAGGCATATTTCGTAGAGCATCTTTGTTAGGCCGCGTACTATTTAAAAGCGATTGCCACTCGAATACGCGATCGTTCGCGATGTATATGACACTTTTTGTTCGGAAATCCGGAAACCGCCCTCTGTCGGCGCGATCACGCGTTCAGGTTCACCGAACACAAAAGTTCGACCGATCGTGTATTCGCGCGTCAGTCGCTTTTAAATAAGACGCGGGGTGAGCAAGCTTCGTCGTGTACAAAAGCTATACGATCACCTATAGAGTTTATACTGGATTACGTCCGCTGCGCAGGCACAGAGCATGTAACTTTATGCGCAGGGAGCCGACTGCGCGAATGAGTCGCGCGGCTACCTATGACTTTTTAAATTCGTAATATCTATTGAATGGAATAGCCGATTTGAACAATTCAAAAAGTAATATACATGAATTGAAACAGTCTTGAAATCAATATGATTAATTTGGATAAGGATTTAAACAGAATTATGAATAACATGGTCTAATTTCGTTCGGTATTTCTATCAACTTTTAAAATGTTAAAAGTGGTTATTGTGACATAACGATAATAGTTGGACATATAGTATCGCGAAGTTTTTTGTAGTTATTGATATGTTCTTTAATATTGTAGAACATACTTTTGTTCTCTCATCAATACTTTCCGCAGCGCATGCGACGAAAGGAAAAAAAATTACACCTTGGGTTACGTTACTAAAGTTTTAGTAAGGATCCCTAATCTTTTCTAGCAATAAATATAGCCTATGTTACTCAGGGTGAATGTAGCTTTCTAATGGTGAAAGAATTTGAAATCGTAGTTTGTAGTTTTTGAGTTTATTCATTACAAACATACACACAAATCTTTCCTCTTTATAATATTAGTGTAGATAGATATTTATTTAAACAAAATCTGTAATAAATAACATGCATAAAACCTGCCAAACTGCATTACAGTTTGTCAGCAGTTGTTCTTGTTCAGCAATGGCTTACAAATTTTGAAAATTAAGCTTACAAAAAAAAAAAAAGTGCTAAAACTTTATTATGCTAAGTAAACTATAAAATAATATACATACAGTCGAGATAAAAATCACACATTTTACAAAAGACATTTTAGCAAACGTGAGGTTTGTTACAGACTCTTTTAAGTTGGTCCTCAGACTTGACATGCGATATCAGTTTTGGGGGAAACAAGACATCACAGACAGACAAATAAAAAATACGTGTGGCACTCGAGGACTGCCACGGTAAAGCTATTGCATAGCATATATTCAAAAATAAGAAGATAATATTGTTGATTTAAAATATTTTTTTAAAAAAATACCCCTATACCCCCCCCCTAAATCGCAGAATTTACACAACCGTCAATGACGTCTGCCCTCACGCGTCTGCCCGCGTTCGGGTCGCGCACTCGGCGATCGCGCGTCATTGCCTATCCCGCCCCTCCACCCTCGTTCTGCGCGCCCGCCGTCGACTCATCGCAGGTCATTCTTATCGTTCTAACTTTTAAAATATTAGTCCAAATTACTTAGTGTAAAAGACAAATTTTATCTACATTAAATACCGAAAGCGATGAAGGTATTTATTTTGATACGAATTAACTAAATACTCTAAAATATGCAACTTAAAAAAAGTATTCAATTTAAATGTATTTATAGCTCACTATTTTGGCTATAATGGCTTCCACATAAAAGGTAGATATATGCTGTCGCGGACTTTTATTTAGAACTCTTTAAGACAAACAACCCCACAATACATTCTTTTCATGTAACTCCAGCGGTTTAGGCAGCGCACGCAAAGATAGATCTCAGAGGGCAGGATTTTTTCCGACTTACTGGATACTTATCGTTATATTATGGCTAAATCACATAAAATCTTTATAAATTGTAGCCTATGTGTTATTCTGATATATAAGCCACATTACTGTAAAGTTTCATTAAAATCCGTTCGGTAGTTTTTGCGTGAAAGAGTAACAAACATCCATCCATCCATCCTCACAAACTTTCGCGTCAGGTTTTTTTTTTCGTTACGGAATTTCTACATTCGGTCGCCGCGCTCAGAGTCTCCGATAAAAGCTATGCAATAGCTTAAAAACAGACAGAGACTAAGAAACAGACAAATACAAAACAGACAGACAAATAAAAAATCCGGAGTCACACGTCGTAGTAGGGAATCCAACAGAAATAAATCCAACAGATTACGTGTGACTCCGGATTTTTAATTTGTCTGTCTGCCTCCTTTTTAGTTGGCTTTTTTGTTGTATGTAGTTGGGTTTTAATTTTTATATCTTTTATATATTTAAGTATTTTATTTAGGGGTTATACTATATATATTTTCGAATTGTGCTAAATAAGCCCTTTCATTTGATAAACAGCATGGCATCATTAAAATAAAAACATGACTTTATGTCCTCTAGAGGGCGCCATATTTAATTTAATGTGACGTCACATACGATGATCAAGACGCTTCCAACGATACCTCATTTGTCAAATTATGATAAGTAGTTTAGTAGGAGGGAACAGATAAACATACATACATACATACCGGTCAAAATTCAAAAATGCTAAATTCTAAATATTTTATTTCACATAAACCTACAAGGGCACTTATGAAACGTCAGAAGCTAGGTGCATGGTTCCAATTGGTCGTTTCCTAAGTGGTTTTTACAATGTTTCTAAATTACAGTGTTAAAAGGTATGAGAGGACAGTGTAGGCCCATCAACAAGTACCAGGTACTTAACAAAATATAAAATGGTCCACAGATCTACAGTCTGTTATGTCTACAACGTTCTCTCATTCACAAAAAAAAAAAAAAAAAAACTATATACAAGATAAACGAAATAATAAAAATAAAAACCTATTTAAACCAAATGACAATGGTTGCCACTACAGCTGTAACAAACCAAATTTAATAAAAAATATAGAATATTGTAAGTATACAATGTCAAATAATAAAAAGATTGGTGGAAAGGTCAAAATCATAACCCTCCTTTTTGCTTCGCCGTAGTCGGGAAAAAATAATAATAGCGCGAAATTTACTTTGATACAGAAAGCTTTGATCGTAGCGCCTTTAACTTCGCGTAGGAATGCGTAGCACATACGTAGCGACGTAGACCCTCTACGAAATGTGAAGCTCTACAAGACGCAGTCGTATTGTGAATACGTGACACAGTTTGACTGGTACCCACGCTATGCCGCATATATACACATACTTAGTTACTTATGTTGTTTGATATCGTTTTTTTTATTTATATTTATTTAATCCACAATGTTACAGTTTTATCTTTATGTAACACCTGCCAAAGTGAAAAACAATTTTTCGGCAGTAGGTTCTCGTGGATTTAGCACGAATCTTTGCTTGACTAAAAACGAAATCTTAGTTTAAACTAAGACTAAGAGTAGGTATGGCTCTGTAGGCAAACACTCCATAATGTAAATACAGAGTAGTTACACACACAACCATAGATTCTGCAACCACAGCTACTACACTCAGCAGAGTTCATCCCATAGTATATACCTAAGGTCTATTTAAATCCTTGTTTCCAATTGATGTTATTTCCACTTAAACAAACATTAACTTTAAGTGAGTGTAAATAAAGTTGTTTTTAGACTGACTACCTAGTACTGTTGAAAAAGTCATAAAAAATATGAAGTTAAGATAGTAGTTGAAGTGTAAGATAGTCCCAGACTATACACGTAGCAGGAACCACAGCAGGAGCCACTGAGCCGGAACTCAGGAAATCAGGAACTCACGAGCGCACTATCTTCTGCTATTAATTGTTTGTCTTTTTCAAGACACAATTAATAAAGTATTTCTGAAACGATATTCGTTTCAAACATTCGACGCGCTGTTTTGGCCCCTTCCGGGTAAAATCCACAGTTTCGTGGTCCTCGGTGGAAACCTATACGGTGCCAACGAAACCGAGTGTGGTGTTGACCCAATCACACCCGCCGAACCCCTTCAGGGCTAGGCAGTCAATTGGACGGGTCCCAGTGTCCGGCCTTGGGGGATCTCCTAGTCGGCATTGGTGACAGTTTTCCTTCAACAGCGACTCACCTAGTGTTGGTCGGGTGTGTGTACACCCGGCACACTAGACTGGTTAGGACCCCGTTGCACAATAAGATAGGCAACGGGCCAAAGCAAGCTTAGGGCTCACCCTTAGGTACTCAACCTCCCTGTCTACACCCGACAGGGAGGGTTTACACATCCCCGGTATTCCCCCGGGGAGTTAGGCCTAGGGAAGATAGGAGAATTAGGCTCCCATGTTAGTTTTAAAATCCCCATTATAAAATGGAGGTCGACCGTAGGTCGATTGAATCCCGGTTGGAAAGAACCAGGATTATTAATGAAACTCTGTTTAGATGTCCTAAAAGGATACTGAAAAAATTGAAAATTTTGAAATTTGAAATTTTATTATTGTGAATGTGAGGACTATGTGGATATTTTGCGATCTAATCGATTTCCACTTTGATTCTCTGGCTAAGCAGAAATCTAAAATCTTGTGTTGTTTATCGGGGGTGTTGTAAATCATTCATTATTTTGTTACTTATATAACTTTCGCAATCATATTCTAAACTAAGTATTTATTAGGCTACATGTTTTTTTTTTTCTTTAGTTTTAAGTTAGCTTGAAAACTGTACATGTACCTAGGCTTACAAATTACTATAATATTAGTTCATGTGGTGTTTACCTTTAAGTAATTGTTACACTGTTTAAAGTTTTTTTTTTAAGACGTTATTATTATCAAGATGTTAGTGTAAACAATTGTTGGTGAACCAAATAAAAAAAAAAAAAAAAAAAAAAAAAAAAAAAAAAAAAAAATTATTTTTCTCTTTCATTTAGTTTTTCTTTCTCAGTTAGTTTTAATGATGGTCTGGCAGTTTGAGTAGTTGATGCGGCCTAGACAAATATCCTTTCTTTGGTATTGTTCGTCGAGTTGAGCTCCTTCAGTTTTGAGTTGAGCTCCACGATTACTGACAAATGCTTGCACTGACTGGACAGGTCCACTCAAATCTGTGTGGTTCTTTCCTCAAAAGACCATTTCAGACACTAATCCACATGGTCCTCATATGACTTGACCAAGATTATGTCTGGACTTTAAAAGAGACCGACCTCTGAGTTTGTTTCGGCCTTTCTTCTCAGAGTAGTCAGATAGGAAACACCAACCTCATCTAGCTTATTTTTAATATTTTTTTTATATGACGTGTAAAAGTGATTCCGATATCCTATTTACAGAATAAAACAATTTCATTTCATTTCATTTCATCGGCGGAAAATCTTGACACCACGATTCACAAATCGATCGAAATCGTACAACGCCATCTAGTGACGAGTTAGTAAACAATAATACTTATTGTACATTTTGACATTATGATCGCAGTTTAATCAGATATGGTCTCTGTGCGGCTAAACAGCAGGTTTTTTTATAATGCACTCTGTTTTCCTAGAAATCAAAATATAATAAGCCGAAAACAGACACTTTATAAATACCAAATATTGTTACGGTAGTCTCGCCGCTGGCTACGTCAGGAAGTGTTCGATGGCGCTGCAACACCGGCGACGTGTGCGAGTATAATGACGAGCGCCGCGTCACAATGCCCAGGTACGGGGGCTGATACACGCTGGCGACAGAATGCAGCGCGTTACAAACTATCTGCTTCCGCGCGGCCTCATTATAGCAAGAAAGCGTCGTCTTTTGTGCTTGTATTTATTTCTGTTTCTCAACAATAGCGCATTGTGACACGGCGGACGCAATCAGCCGGCCCGCGTCGCGCTCGCCTGCTTGCAACGTTACTACGCTACACAAACGTCCATGAATTTCAATGTAAGAATGTTCATCAGTTCGTCAGCCAGCCGTGTCACAACCTAGGCGCGGACGAGGCAGTTAAACTCAAACTCCTATATTGTCAAGATTTTGGTCAGTCAGAACGATGAAGCTATTTGCCAATTCCAAAGCGTAGTTGGTGAGAAGAACGGGCAAGAAACTCCATGGACAAAAACTTCATGAACCAGTTCATGCTTCACCGTGCAGCGTGTGTTCCGTCTGAGCCTTGTTCCCCACAACTCGAGCCGACACTGGATCGCGCCCGGCACAGTCTAGCATAGATGATTCTAACTACTAATTATTTTTAACTAGCGACGCGCCCTTGCTTCGCACGGGTGAAATGGCGACATGTCAAAACGTCGAGATTTCTGTTCTATGACTAAGTTCAATAAATATTAATGTTTTATACACAGAAACCTACCGGAATAAATTCTATAAATGATGGTGAAAACCACATCAAACTCCGTTGCGCAGCTTAGAAGAACAACGCGGTCGCACAAACAGACACAAAAGCGACTTTAATTTATAATATTATATATAGACGCGCTGAGATAGCTCACGAAATTAAAATATTCTTCCGTTTTTAGCAAGCAATAATTTTGTTAAACAAAACAAATTCGCGACCGTAACTATTCACGAATTCGTGATTTTCATTTTTAATATGTTCCAAAGGCATTTTTAATTTTTAATTTTATAAATACAGAACTATCTTACGTAGCTAAAGTTCGTTTTTTAATAACAGATAATCATTTGATATTTTTCAAATCTTTATTGTTAGGGTTCTGTACCTCAAAAGGAAAAAACGGAACCCTTATATTAGGTCTTTACCTATGAAATTGCCGTTCTGCAGTACTGGCCATTTCAAATCAAAATAATTTTTGTTTCGCTAAGAAATCTAATTTCAAATTAATTTTATTTTAAAAACATGTTATTTTTTTTCCAAAAGTATAGTCATTTGTTTATTGATTAGTGTTACATTTTCGAGTAATTATGGAATGGCACGCAACATCAACGACGTTTACGGAGCTAACACTACAAACCAACGCACCACCTGTTATTGGTTTGCTCGCTTCCGTTCTGGAAATTTCGACCTGAAAAATGAACCTCGCGGTCGTCCGAAGACTTTGGTCGACAATGACGAATTAAAGGCGATTGTGGAAGCTGATGATACACAATCTACGGCTGAATTAGCAGCAGCTTTCGACGTTAGCGTCAAAACAATATTGGTCCATTTGCGTCACATTGGCAAGGTAAAAAAGCTTGACAAATGGGTGCCCCACCAACTCAATGATCGCCAGCGCAAAGTACGCGTCGAGACGTGCCTTGCACTGCTCAACAGACACTCAAATGAAGGAATTTTGAACCGCATTGTTACCTGCGATGAAAAATGAATTCTGTTTGATAACCGCAAGCGCTCAGCAAGTTGGTTGGATCCTGGTTCAGCACCTAAACAATGCCCTAAACGAAAACTTACCCCTAGAAAAGTGATGGTCACTGTTTGGTGGTCTAGCGCCGGTGTGATTCATCACAGCTTCTTAACAAACGGGGTGAGCATTACTGCAGATATGTACTGTGAAGAACTGAACACAATGAAGGAGAAGCTGGCACATCTCCAACCAGCATTGGTCAATCGCTCGTCTCCGCTGCTACTGCACGACAACGCGCGACCTCTGCAGTATGAGGTCGCGCGTTGTCGTGCAGCAGACGGTCTCCAAGTTGCAAGAACTGGGGTTGGAAGCTCTCCGTCATCCGCCCTACTCACCAGACCTTGCGCCTACAGACTACTACTTTTTCCAGAATTTGGATAACTTCTTGGTGGGAAAAAAATTCAATACCCGAGAGGCAGTACAAAATGCCTTTGAAGAATTTGTTGCCTCCCAGCCAGCTGATTTCTTTAAGAAGGGCATCAATAAACTGCCACTGCGTTGGCAAACATGCATTGATTGCATGGGTGATTACTTCGATTAATACAAATAAAAAATACATGAAAAAAAATCGTTAAATTTTTTTCATACAAAACGGCAATTTCATAGGTAAAGACCTATTAGGATGACTCGTGTGTCTGTCTGTCCGTCTGTCACAGCCAATTTGCTCCGAATATAATGGACCCATTATTTATGTTGTAACGGCTAGGGGCTGCACAGGGTAGGCTGCGCAGGCCGCTAACTGATAGGTAGGTAGACAGGAAGATAATTAAAACATTAGGATAAGTTAGACATATAATTTAGATAGTAACACGGCTAGGGCGCGGGTAAGGTCCTAAGCACTGACACTTAGTCTTGAGCACTCGTACACTTAGGGGAAAAGTACCGTCCTTGGTAGCACGTGGCAGACGTGGGGGCCTGCTCAGCACAGGCTTATCAGTAGGCCAGACGGATTTCCTAAGTAAGACCGACAGGTAGTGAGCGTCGGTAGTACGCGGTGGCCTGTGAGCACAGGTAGCTTGCGGCGGTAGTCTGCAGGTAGTTTGCGGGGGTAGGCCGCAGGTAGAGCAGGCCTTTGTTAGCGTGCGTAGGTAGTGTGCAGCATCGGGTAAGGGGTCCTGCCCTCAGCCCGTACGGAGAACCCTGGAAGGCGCGTTAGAGAGCGCATGTCAGATGCAGTACGAATAGCGGTAGGCCGCATGCGATGTGCCAGCTTCTTCCCCCATTTAGCGACCAAGGAGCGCTATGGGAAGTAGACTAGGTGAAAGCTCAGCACATCGCAGCGGTTTACAGGCAAGAGAGTAGGAACATAGCGTGGCACAAAAGCGGATGCTAAACTTAGGTTAAGTATGCGAACACGCGAGCATAAAACACAAAGTAAACGTGACCATAGCAGATGGCTCACTAATCACTAAGAATAACACAGTGAGATACTACACCATCTCGATGCAGTAGCAATACATACATATTACAATCTCCTTTGCGCTGGATGACTCGTAGCAGCGTGTCCGACATTGACACACACGGAATTAGATACTACATAGGTGATAAAATCAATATAGATTATCCAACGCAGAGGATCTAGTATAATTACCAAACAAATGTGGAACTCACCCTAGGTCGGAGCACATTGAATTCTGAGGGTCAGGGGATAGCTATCATCAGCTCTGCAAGCGGAAACGAAATGACAGTGCGTCTCCGGAAAGATAGTGTTGTTCTCCGTTTTTAGTGATGTGACTAGGAACTTACTGATTGTGAAATTTTATCACTCGACTACTTGCAGCTGAGAACCCTCACAACGCTACAATGTACAACAATTGTTGCGCCTGTGTTAAGTCATCTGATCAATATGTGCATAGTTAATGGTATTTTTCCGGAAGAATTGAAAGTAACAATTATAAAACCGCTTTTCAAAAAAGACAACAAAGAGAACATGTCGTGCTACAGACCTATAGCTTTAGTACCCATTTTTTCAAAGATATTTGAAAAAGCAATATATAGTAAGCTAAACACATACTTTGAACAAAATAAGCTATTCGTTGATAACCAGAAAGGCTTTAGAAAGAACAAATCTATTGACATGGCCATTTACGATTTCTTACAAACAGTTAGCCGCAGAGTGGATAAGAAGCTACCAGCTCTAGCGCTTTACATGGACATGTCAAAAGCTTTTGACCGTGTTGACCATGACATACTTATGCATAAACTTAATGCATACGGAATAAGAGGCAACATATCTAATTTAATCGAATCTTATCTTCGTAATAGGCAGCAAATAACAGTAATTAATAGAATATGTAAAAAAAACGAAATAACCTATAAATCTAGCCAGAGAACTGTATCATATGGAGTTCCGCAGGGCAGTGTACTTGGGCCTCCCCTATTCATTATCTATATTAATGACTTTCCAACGGCATCAACTTACCCAATGACAATGTTTGCAGATGATAGCACTTTACTCTTTAATAGTGACGAATTAAGCACCCTAGAGACGGAAATTAATTCTAACATAAAATCGGTCGTCGATTGGCTGCAAAATAATAATTTAATAATAAACTTAGACAAGACAGTAATCATGAAATTCCAACAAAGACCAAATCATAACTTAGTATTAAATATTAGATATAATGACAAAATTATTAATGAGACCACTGTGACAAAATTTCTCGGATTAAATATAGAAAACACTTTAAAATGGCATACGCAGATCGATAAAGTATGTAGTAAACTTAACCAATATTCCTATGCCTTGCATATGTTAAGCAAAACGGCAAATAGAGCAACAGTCTTAACAGCATATCATGGTCTAGTTGCCTCAACATTGAGGTACGGCATTATATTTTGGGGCAATGCCACAGGCAAAGATATCGTGTTTAAGTGCCAAAAAAGATGTATAAGAGCCATTTGTAATCTGCAAACCACCGACAGTTGCAAGCCTTATTTCAAAAACATGAAAATCCTTACTATGCCCTCATTATACATATACGAAACAGCTATGTTTGTTAAAAATAATATGAATAGATTTTCTCGAGTATCAAGTCAGCGTCGATGTGACCAGTTAAATTTAGTTGGATCTAGAACCGCATTATTTAAGAAAAGCATTTTTGTAATGGCTCCAAAAGTGTATAATAAATTACCAAAATGCATAAGAAGTGTAGAAAATGTTGGCCAATTTAAAAGTAAATTATTCTTATTTCTAGTAGAGAAGGCCTATTACTCCATAGAAGATTTCATTTTAAATGATAATTTATGACATTGACATTTTTATTTTTTTATTTTATTAACGGCTATTGACATTTTTTGACATTATTATATTAGTAACTGACTTAAGACTTTTGAAATCATTTAAATTAATCTTCTTCAATCTAATTATTATTATTGCATGTTCCAAATCATTAGACCTACATAATATAACAAATTATTTGTATACCAATTGCATTGGTAGAACATATAGATCTCGCGAAAATGTATATTTTAAGACCTTTTATGTACTATGTTCACAAATAAAGTTTGATTTGATTTGATTTGATTTGATTTGTATTTCTGTGACCCAAACACGGACGTGTAACGTAGGTATATAAACGAAGGGGGTCACTTTTGAGGGACAAATATGAATGTTAAAGAAAAAGTATTGTTAACTATACCGTGTGACATATCAAATGAAAGGGCTTCTTGCGAGGATCTCATTATTTTAATAATTTTAAAATAAATACATTTAAATATATTTAATAAAATAGATGAAATTTGACTATTCCCCCCCTAACCTCCAAAACTACTGAGTCAAAAATTATGAAAAAAATACAGAGAATGGAAATCCTTACAGATTACAGGAAATAGAAGTATATGGTCTTAAAATAACATGGTAAATCTCTCAATATTGTGCGTACAAACTTAGTTTTGCAGTTGGAATGTATGAACAGGTATTTCAACTAAAATGGGATTGGTATTTGGGATAAATTCATCCCAAAATTAAAAATTGAAAAGACACTTCAAACTAGGCTGAGAATCAGCACTTTTGTAGCGTCAAAATTACATAAGACAGTCCCCCAAAATGCCCACCTTTCACCACTTCCTAGTGCGTTAGCTGGGAAGAAGAAGTTGTGCAACAAACTCTAGCAGCACGTGTCTGTTCAGTTAGAAAAAACAATATTCAATATAATAGTATGCAAAATAATTAACACTAAGCAACACAAAACATAATTTTAATTATTAGCCATATGTCAGCTAGCACACGCCGTTATACCAACCAAAAACATCGAGCTCAGGCAGAAATAAGAACGAAACATAAACAGAACTTAATATCTAAATAAAAGCCTCCAGGCATAAAGGGCGTGCCCGCTTCCATATAGCTATATATAGCTGTAACTGGAAGTTATAAATGAAAAACTTAGACCATCGAGGTAAAATAAATAAACAGTTAATTACTAATAACAATAACAAAACCAAGATCAGCAAGACACCAGTCACCACAAGCAACATCCGTTCACGAGCAAAACGCAAAGATCAGCCATTACCCACCTCGCCATATTTGAGGGAAGGAGGTAACCGGGCTCCCGACGCTACCGCAAGCAGTGACATCTAAGGGAGCATGACGAACTTGCTGCCGGTTGCTCAGGCAAAAAATAATATGATCGATTGTCGAGGTCACTAGCTAACCACATTTTATTGCAATACAACTTATAAAAAAACATTATAATTAGTAGATTATGTCAACAATAAATTAAATAAATTGACTTGTAAAGTGTTTATTTTATTATTATTTTATACTAGCTGCCCGCCCCGGCTTCGCACGGGTAGCACTAAGTACTTATCTAGGGCGCACCTACCTACCTACCTACCCTACCTACACCTACCTACCTACCTACCCTACCTACACCTACCTACCCTACCTATCCTACCTACACCTACCTACCCTACCTACACCTACCTACACCTACTTACCTACCCTACCTACTTACCTACCCTACCTACATACCTACCTACTTACATAACTACCTACCTACCTATATACACCTACCTAGCTGACCCGACAGACGTCTTTTCTTTGATTTGGTTTTAGAACAGTTTGTATTGGAAAAAGAAAAGTAGGGTTTTTTACGTTTATCCGGGCAATTATTCCAAATTTTATTAAGACCCTTCCTCGAAAATAAAGGAATATTTAAGAAAAAAAAGTTAAATTGGTCCAGCCGTTCTCGAGTTTTGCGCTTAGAAACACGTTTATTGATATTTTTTTATTTATATAGATTATTATATGATTAACCCTCTCGGTCCGTGTACCTACATATTATTATACTGTAACTGTTGTTTAGCAGTGATAGCCTAGTGGTGACCGTCAGACTGCCAAGTCATAGGTCTCAAGTTCGAACCTAAGGCACACACCTCTGACTTTTCAGAATCATGTGCCTATTGTATAATTATCACTTGTTTCAAAAACGGTGAAGGAAAACATCGTGAGGAAACAGGCATGCCTGAGATATATTTTTCGACGGCATGTGAAGCCAAGTCAGAGGCCCATGGGCGGCATATGCTGGCGAAGAGAATTGTAGAGCTTAATTGTTTGGTAAAGAGGTACCTCTTGCACCACAAAGTTCCTCAGCTAGCGTTGGCTCCAGAGCATGTGTTACTGACTACTTACCGATCTGCATCTCGGTTGAGATTGTCTTCCGGTCTTGTAAAGACTTCTAAAAGCCTTCTACTTTTCTCTTCTTATATAAAACACTGGTCCGTTCACAGTTGGAATACGCGGTACCTATCTGGTGCCCGTATTATGATAAATATAAGCAAGCATTAGAAATGGTTCAGAAAAAATTTCTTCGTGCTACGCACTACAAGTGCTTCCGCACAAAGATTCCCTATGCAGATTTGCTAAAACATTGTAAAATATTGAGCTTGGATTCCAGACGTTCACTGATCATGGTTGTGATGCTGTACGGTATATGCAATAACAAATTTAATTTTTCTGAGCTCTCGAATAGATTGTGTTACGTAGTACCTAGAACTGTAGTGCCAAAAACTGCAGGTCGCTTGGAGAGTTTTAAAAACAAACTTAATAGTAAATTACCCTACTTGCCTTATTGTGATGATCCTAATGAACTGTACAATTCCTTTTTTGCCATGTACTGTACAGAATTTAACTCAACATTTAAACCAAAGCAGATCTCAGTTAGTGGTTCTGCAACTTTCAGTGAATGGGCAACTAAAGGGATATTTAAGAGTAGAATCAAACTCTTTGAACTGTATGACGAAAGAAATTATAATAAAAGTAAAGAATTTTGTCAGTATGTTAAGAACTATTCCAAATTATTTAAACAAGTTTGTAGCGAAGCTAAGTGTCGATATTTAAGCTCAAAAATTAAAAACAGTCAAAATAAAATAAAAACTACTTGGGAAATTATAAACAATGAGACTGGAAGAGACAGTAAGCGTAGTAGTGACTACAGCCTTAATATTAATAATACAGTTATTAAAAAAGATTTAGAAGTAGCCACAGTTTTTGAAAATTTCTTTGCAGATATTCCAGTCTCAACCACTAAATCTTTAAATTCTTCACCCACTGTTGCTGAATTCCTTTTGAAAGAAAATGTTGATATTTGTGACCATGAGTTTAATTTCGACTATGTTAGTGCTCGAGATATTATTAAAACTTTCAATACACTCAATGTTAAAAAAACTGCTGATTTATGGGGAAATTCCGTAGAGGTTGCAAAATGCATAATCAACACTGTAGCGCCTGAATTAGCAATTATTTTTAATAAATGCATTGACTGTGGTGTAATTCCTGACTTAATGAAGAGTAGTAAAATAATACCTTTGTTTAAATCGGGCAGCACATCAGACCCCACGAACTTTAGACCTATTTCTGTGCTTCCCACCTTTAGTAAAATATTCGAAAAATTGATGCTAGATCAATTGCAAAAACATTTTAATTAATAAACATAAGTTATTAAACAATAAGCAATTCGGTTTCACAAGGGGTCGCTCGACTTCCGACGCTGGTGTTGAGCTTCTTTCACATATTTTTGAGGCCTGGGAGAGGTCACATGATGCCCTAGGTATTTTTTGTGACTTATCTAAGGCTTTCGATTGTGTTTCACATGATACATTGGTCAGGAAATTACATCACTATGGTGTTAGAAACACTGCCTTGGATCTTCTTATTTCTTATTTGGATAATAGGATCCAAAGAGTAGACGTTAACGGCAACCGATGCCCAGGTTCGCTTGTCACTATGGGAGTTCCGCAGGGCTCAATTCTTGGCCCTTTTTTATTTCTCGTATATATTAATGACCTACCTTGCCTTATAAAGAACAGTCATGAAATAGTGTTATTTGCAGATGACACATCACTTATATTTAAGCTTAAGCGAAAACAGACCGTTATTGACGATGTAAATAATGCTCTCTCTAAAATTGTGCATTGGTTTAGTGTTAATAATTTACTTTTGAACGAGAAAAAGACTAAATGTATTAGATTTCTGACACCTAACGTTAAGCAGGTGAAAACCAATGTACTAGTAAATGGGACAGAATTGGATCTTGTGGACACCACTGTGTTCTTAGGTATTACTTTGGATTCGAAGCTTCAGTGGGGACCTCATATAACCAAATTGTCGAAGCGGCTAAGCTCTGCAGCCTACGCGGTGTATAAAATCCGTCATTTGACTGATGTAGAAACAGCTCGATTAGTATACTTTCCATAGTGTAATGTCGTATGGCATTTTGTTGTGGGGAAATGCGGCCGACTTTCAGGCTATATTTGTGCTGCAGAAACGTGCCATTCGAGCAATTTATAACCTAAGTTGTAGGCATTCACTGAGGGATAAATTTAAGGAAATAAACATAATGACGGTCGCGTCTCAATATGTATATGAGAACCTGATTCATGTAAAAAAGAATATAAATCTATATTCTAAACACAGCGACATTCATAGCTTAAATACTAGAAACAAAGATTTATTTCTTGTGCCGAGGACTAGGCTCCAAAAAATTAGTAATTCATTTAAGTGCCAAAGTATACGTTTTTACAACAAACTCCCAAGCCATATCAAAGAACTGAGCCTCAATAAATTTAAATCATTTATTAAACAGAAACTATGTCAAAAAGGTTTCTATAAAGTTAAAGATTACTTAGACGACAAAAAGGCTTGGGACTAATTAAGCTACTCCAATGTACCCCAAGCAACAAACAAGTGTTTTTAGAATCAAAGACTACATGATACTATATGAGCTCATATAATTGTTTGGATTATTTTATTTGACTGTACTTAAGTCAATTTATTTTAAATTTTGTTTTCATTTATTGTTGACATAATCTACTCATTAAAATGTTTTTATTTTATGAGTTGATTGCAATTTGTGATTATGTAAATTATTTTTGCATTAAAGCATTATTATATAGAATCAAGTTTTTCTAACTGAACAGACAGCTGTGCTGCTGGGGAGTTTGTTGCGCCACTTCTTCTTCCCAGCTTAAGCACTAGGAAGTGGTGAAGGGTGGGCGTTTTTGGAGGACTGTTTTATGTAATTTTGACGTTCGAAAAGTGCTGATTCTCAGCCTAGTTTGAATAAATGACTTTTGAATTTTGAATTTAAATTTTGTTATTCGGCGGGAGGTGCGCGCACCTCAACTATTCTACACTGCGCGTTGCAGAACGAAGGCTGGGGTGCGGGCCCCTCTCCGCCGACTTTTAGAAACCTATAACTCACAATTAATTGATTTTGTTATTTTCGCGCTTTCGCAATCTAAATTTAAAAGAATGGTTTCTCAATCTCTTACAAGTCGCCTATAAGTCGGATGGTCTTGTCATCCGCTTCCATCCATTCGTCGGTATATAGTGTTTTCTTTGATTATTTTATTTCTCTAAATATGTACCTTTTGGAACGAAGGTCCTTATCGCGCGTTGTGAAAGGGGGCTAGACGGAAAAAATTCTCACGAAAAGTTGTAACGACACTTTTTGCTATTGTAAGCTGTGCGGCGTGCGCATGTTTCTCTGTCTGTCTCTCTCTCTCTTCGAACTTCGTTCCATCCGGGTGTCCATTGACACCTCTCAATTTTTAAATTTTTTTTTTCCTTTAGTATGCGTTCGTTTCCTTACTCCGATATCATTTCGTGGACAATAGTGTGGGTTATACGTTTTTTCGACTGTAATATAACTACCTTTTGTAAATGCTGTAATGTATAACTGTTTTTTGTCCAAAATAAATAAATAAATAAGTAATGTCAGAAAAATAAAAAAGGTGAAGCAACTCTTCTAAACATATTTTTTTTAAACTAGTGAGCCCAAGTGGCTGTGGAGCAGGATCAGCATTAAGCCAAGCATTTTTATTTTATTTTATTTTATTTTATTTTATTTTATTAATTTTAAGAAAACTTACAGCTAATACATTCGAGTAGTCAGTAGTAATATTTAGAAGAAAGCCAATTACAAGTTTCCACGTATATAAACTTATGTATAAAATTTACAAAACGGTACAAACAGCGTTAGAGTTAAACAGAAACAACTGAGAAATATAATTATTTATTCTATGCCGCTGCCGACAAAGCGAAGACCAATTCGTAAATGTTCAGACCAAAATAAGCTGTCGCACGTAGTAATATACGGCATAATCTAGTCCGCACACACGCGGCGAGCGCCTCCATCTGAACGCATCCCCGCCCCGCGCCGCCGCCGGCGCCGGCTCTCTCCAGTTGACCCGCGACCGTACTACGTGCGATCGATCGCACGTCGATACCGTGATTTGTAATTTTCGTGCAAAAATGGATCGACATTACCATTATTCAAATTTGGAATACGTCGCCATGGTAAAACTGTTCGCTAGGGCTAGATATAACTCCCACGCTGCACGGCGACTTTACGCGGAACCGCAACACCTGGAGTCGCTTCGTCTTCGCGGGGTTCTGAACCCCCAAGTTCCACAGGCCCGGACGATCGTAGCGGCGACACAGCGGCTACTCGATCATGGGCAGTTCCAGACACCAGCGCATGCACAAGGCAGAGGTCGATCGGCCGTTCATTCGAAAGAGCTCGACGAGCAGGTCATCGAATACTTTGAACGGGATCCTCGTCGAAGTACGCGTATGGCTGCGGCTAGGTTTGACGTAAGTCAATACTACGTCTGGAAACTACTGAACTGCGAAGGACTGCATCCCTATCATTTTCGTAAAGTTCATGCACTAGTCAAGGAATGGATAAACGGTTTCAATAAAAAAATTGATTTATTTAATAAAAGTTCCAAATTACAGTGTTTACAGCGCGAAGTCTCAGAACAGAATTGTCTTTTTATAATATACTAGCTGCCCGCCCCGGCTTCGCACGGGTAGCACTAAGTACTTATCTACGGCACACCTACCTACCAGAATAGCATTTTGTCAGTGGTTGATAAACAATCAAAATCTAAACATTCTGTGGACGGACGAAGCTACATTTACGCGTGTTGGACTGTTTAACCAGCGCAACGAACATTTTTGGGCTTTTAATAACCCACATGTTATTCGCGAGTGTGCGCATCAGGTGCGTTTTAGTGTTAACGTGTGGACCGGCATTGCTAATGGCCAAGTCATTGGACCGCATTTTGTGACAGGACACTTGACAGGTGCAACTTACCTGGAAATGCTGCGTAATGTTATCCCGGACTTATTAGAAGACCTTCCACTAACGGTGCCCACGGACAACCTGCACTATCAGCATGACGGGTGCCCGGCTCATTACCAGCGAGCTGTGCGAGAGCACCTGGACTCGGTGTTTCCCCAGCGCTGGATCGGACGCGGCGGGCCAGTGCTTTGGCCAGCTAGAAGCCCGGACCTGACTCCGTTGGACTTTTACTTGTGGTCTGAGCTCAAGCGCCTAGTGTATCGTGAAGACCACGCTACTCGCGACGCGTTAATGAGTGCGATAGTGAACGCTTTTGATACCGTAAGACGTGACAGAGACACTTTATTAAAATTGAAAGGCAGTCAAATAAAACGTGCTCGATTGTGTATCGAACGTAGTGGCTTGCATTTCGAACAATTACTCCGTTACCGGGAAGTGTAAGTACCTTGGTAAATAGCGAACATTTAAATGTAGATTAGTTAATTGAAATCATTGTAAATAAGTTGATTCCAATTTTTTTACTACGCCTTAAATACTTCATTATTTAATTCAGAAATTTATTTTTTGTAAGATAATAAATTTATTTTCAGTTTCGTGTTCAGTCAATTGTAGGTAAAAAAGTATTTTTGACGGTCCTAAGCCCGTAAAAGTATGAAGGGAAAATTGGAATATCTTTTAGGTAGGTAAGTATTGTGTTTCGTTCAACTCAGGAGTAGGTAGTTATCAGCTGTAGCGCGAGGCAACGGCCGCGCGTCGGCGTCGCTCGCGCAAGCCTCGCGCACGCGCAGCCGGGCGTTCGCGCTGTACCACTCTTGGTCGAGATCGCTTTCGAGTTTTGTTTATCACAATCCTAAACCTGCCATTTTTCAATAAAAAAAATAAAAAGACTATAAATTTATTATACGACCAAGAGGAAACCATTTCGCTGCGGAAAAACAACCACTAAAATTTCAGCGTGCATATACTGACAAGGTACCGTCATGATGTTAATTTTCTTAAACAGTTCCCTTAGAGATTCGCGTCTGAGGAGGTTATATATGGCTCTGACAGCCCTCTTTTGCAGATTAAAGATAGAATTAATATCTGCAGCCCGTCTCCACAGCAAAGTACCGTAAGACATGATGCTATGAAAGTAACTAAAATAGACCAGTCTCGCGGTATCCACGTCTGTTAGTTGGCGGATCTTCCAAACAGCGTAAGCGGCTGAACTTAGCCGCCCTGCAAGTGATGTTAAGTGAGGACCCCACTGTAGTTTTAAAACAAACGTGATCTCCAGGAAAACCGTTTTTCGACGAATTCTAGTGTCTCCCTATTCGATAACATCGATGTTGCTCAGGAATTTGCAACTTTCTTTACCAATATTCCAATTAAAACTACATAAACTTTAAATGCCTCCCCTTTACTTGCTATTGATTTATTCAGAGCGAATGTTTCAGCCCGTCCCGTGGAATTCAAAAAACATATAAACCCAGTGGTCGTTGTAAAGGCTTTTAAGCAACTTAAGATCAAAATTACCGAAGATTTGTGGGGTATGTCTAGTAAAGTTTGTCAATCAATTATTGAGACAATTTCACCCTATTTAGCTTTAATATTTAATTTGTGTGTAGATCAAGGGCTATTCCCGGATTTAATGAAGTACAGTAAAATTATTCCACTATTCAAATCCGGGGACAGCAAAGACACTAATAATTATAGACCCGTATCGGTTTTGCCGGTTTTCAGCAAGGTGTTTGAAAAAGTAATGTTAAATTAAATGCTCCATCATTTTAATCGTAATAATATCCTACACGATCAACAGTATGGTTTCACCAAAGGACGTTGCACAACCGACGCCGGTGTCACCTTATTAAAACACATCTTTAACGCATGAGAAGAGGCACAAGATGCAATAGGCATCTTTTGCGACCTATCCAAGGCATTTGATTGCGTGAATCACGAAACACTGCTCTTGAAACTTGAGCATTACGGACTGGATAAACTTGCGCTTAGCTTAGTAACATCATATTATTTGAATGATAGAATGCAGCAAGTTCAAATAAACGGTGTTAATTCATTGGATTTAAAAGTCAAAATGGGTGTACAACAGGGCTCGATTTTGGGTCCATTCCTCTTTTTAGTATGTATATAAATGATTTACTGAAAAACCGACCACAAACGGTGTTATTTGCTGATGACACATTACTGATTTTTAAGGTAAACAGACATGCACAGTAGCTTGATGAAGTAAATAACGCTATGCTTAAGGTCCCTAATTGGTTTAGTGTAAATAATTTGGTATTAAATGAGAAGAAAACTAAATGCATAAGATTCGCGTTACCAAATGTTAGAAGTAGTGAATGTCGTGTTGTACTGCTAATGAGACCGCGGGAAGAGTCAAGTGTGTAATCAGTATTATGTCTTCTGTTCTTGTTCGTTTCATTGTTAATAATTTTCCAAACTGTCTTTATTTTATTGTCTGCTGATTTAACCTTGTTGCTAATGAAAGAAGCTTTAGCAGCTTTGAAGATATTTTTAAAGGTTTTAGAGTAAGTAGCAATATACTCAAACTCAAACTCAAAGCATTTATTTCAAATAAACCAATTACAGGCACTTTTGAATTGTCAAGGGGGTCGGTCAGTCAGAAAGATGAAGCTAGATGCCCATTCCAAAGCGTAGTAGGTACTGATTAAAAGTTTCCATGCTATATACGGCTTAAGGCCATACAGTTCAAATAATCTTTCCCTACTTTTCCTGATCCCTTTAGTTGCCCAGACACTGAATAAAAACGGGCAAATAGTTTTAGTTTTTTTCTTAAAAGAATGATTGAATTCTGTTTGCACTAATGAAAAGAATTGTTCATACAAAATATTGCCATTGGAAAAATGTAGGCCCTGAGCACTTAACTTGCTAATTAAATTGTTGTTAAACTTATTTAAATTACCTGATGTTATTGGTCTAATTTGAATCTGCACTTTTTGTATTGGTGTGCTGGACTCAAAAATAACGGTTTGACCGTTGTGTTCAGAAGGGAGATAATTTACAATGGCTTTATCTAAATAGTCGCAGCAACAAAAGACATTATCAATACATGTAGCAGTAGTCGAAGTTATTCGCGTTGGTTCTAAAAACACATTCGACAGATTGAATGATTTTTTCAAATCATCTAGTGCTATTTGAATTATTTTCTAAAATATTAATATTAAAGTCGCCACAAATAATTATTGATTTATTACCAGTTGCAAGTTTAGATAAAACATCTTCCATTACTGACTCAAATCTCTTTCGACTCCACTTCATTACTCGATCAATGTCTTGCTGAAGGCGGTGACAGTCGTCCTCGTTTTCTATAGCCCGCAGCAACTTGAGGTCGATAGCAGACACATGGCATCTCTTATTACGTCACGCAAACTTCACGCAAGTCATTAATAATTATTATAAACTCTAACGGCCCTAAATTGCTACCTTGACTCACTCCCGACCTAGTGAAATAAGGCTGCGACCAGAACCCACAGTACTCTAATACTGTTTCCTGTCCCTCATATAGCTCGCGAAGAATTGGAGCAATTTAGGTGTGCAGCCAACTTTCGCTAACTTTGATAATAAGACATCATTATCCACCAGGTCAAACGCCTTCTTAAAATCAAAGTAGGCGGCGTCCACCTGCTCCCGTGCATCAATATGAGGAACTAAGTACGTCATGGCATTCAATAGGTTGCTGGCTGTGCTACGCGCTGGTCGGAAGCCGTGCTAGGCGTCTGACAGTTGCGATGCTACTTGCTCCTGGACATTTCGCTGAATGGCAGACTCAAAGACCTTCGCTGGTGTCGACAGAATCGCCACTGGTTTAAAAGATTCGACTACCTTTCCGCCTCCTCCTTTTGGTATGGGAATTACGCGGGTGACCTTCCAACGATCTGGGAAGTATGATGTTTCTAGGCACAAGTTAAACATGTGTTAGAGCGGCAATCTCTCATAATAAATGCCGGAATACCATCCGGGCCGAGCAAGCGCAGCTCGAACTTGGTCGAGTTTCAGTCGTGTGATGTGCACACGCGCGCTGTTTGCGCCCCCCGCCTCCACCGCTTCGTTCACGTTAAGCCGTGCCGGCTCCTCATTATACACAGAATAGAAATAGTTTGCAAATTTCGTTACACAATCTGGGTCTGATAAAACTACCCCCTCCTTCATAATTTAGTGGATTTCTTTTTTTCGCTAATATAATCCCAAAAAAATTTAGGATCCTTTGCTAAGTCACTCTGCACCCGATCTTAATGATTTGTGTGCTCACGGTGAATACTTTCTTTAATCTTAGGCTTTCGATTGTGTTTCTCATGATACATGTTGGGTATGCGGGCGTGGACACAAGTAAAACGACCGGTGGTTCGAATAGCACTGTTTATTGCGTACAGCCACAGGTACAAATTACTTTTACTAAACTTAAATGTTAACTTTTTCTTAAAAATACTTTTTGTAACATAAATCTCGTTTCCGTGTCGATCGAGAAGCTGTTGTACCAGAAAGCCTTTCCAAAAGGCCATTACCTTTTGGAAAGGCTTTCTGGTACAACAGCTTCCGAATGACTGACCTCGGAGACATTCGCCGTTTCACATTGATCCTGTTGTAGCTCTGTCTCACCTTCCTCCTCTTCCATGAGCGGGTGACTAGTTGGACTTCCCTCTAAGCCTGAGTAGTTTGATCTGACATTCGTCAAGGTGGGGTCAGGTTCAAATACAGGTGTTACCAATGTCGGAGGCGGCGACGGTGATGGCGGCGGCGACGGCGGCGGTGACGGCGGCGGTGATGGAGACAACCCAGGTAAGTGCGTTTTTGATTTTAATGTTTTAAAATTATCTTCCTGACTAACATCAGTTCCTTTGTATAACATTCGCTGATTTATGTGTCTTTTCAGGTTTCTGCACTTACGATATCTTTTACCAAGTATACAACTTTCCCTATCCTTTTAATAATAATTCCTTTAGCCCATGAATAACTTGTCTTATTAGTGAATTTCTTATATGTATAATACAACATCGTTTCTTTTAAAAGTATTTGTTTTATTTTTCCCTTTCTCCCCCATGCGCGTACACTGTTGGTTTTTGATACGGTTAGATACAGACGGTGGCGAGGGTTCCGAAGATCGCGGACTAATCAAATCTAGTCGAGACCTTAACTTATGCCCTAAAACCATTTCAGCAGGTGACAGCCCCGTGGTGGAATGTACAGAATTACGGTAGTCCATAAGATATTTTAGTAGTTTTAACGAAGTATTACTTGACCCTTGGGATGATAAAAGACAAGACTTAATACCTCTTTTAACGATCTTCACGAAACTTTCCGCCTGTCCATTACTTGGTGGATGATAAACTGGGGAAGTCAAGTGGACAATACCGTTTGTCGTACAAAACAATTCAAATTCCCGTGAACAAAAAGCTGTGCCATTATCACTCACTATTGTTTTTGGAACTCCAAATCTAGATATGATATCGCAAAGCTTATTGATTACTGCCAATGATGACGTTGTTGTATTCATGTTGTACAATTCTACCCATTTGCTATATGCATCAACTGCTACTAAATAGACGCAGCCTCTAATGGGACCCAAGAAATCAATATGAATCCTATCGAACGAACATGGTGGGACGGTCCACTGAGCGACAGGTGCGCGAGCGGGGGACGGTCGCAACTGTATACACACGTCGCACGAATTTATCATCGTCTCCACCGCTTGGAACCAAAATCTAGATCTAGCTTCGGCCTTCGTTTTAACTATATGTAATTCTTTTAAAATTAATTTATACAAACTCGAAGGAATGACAACCTTATGTCCTCTCATTACGCACCCGTTTTCGTATGACAATTGCGACCGACACAAATGAAAAGCCTTTAGCCGATTGTCATTTAATTTCGGTGGCCAACCCTTCAAAATTAACTTTATAACTAATCCTAACACATTATCGCGCTTTGTTTCCTCTCGTAATGTCTCTAAAGTTACAGGCATGCTCCCGTCTACAACGAAACAAACATAAGTGGCGCGATCGTACGCTACCTCACAGTCGCAGCACTTATACTGTTCGGTGCACGCGCACTCGTGACTCGAGCGCGGCAGGCTCGCTCGCGACAGATAGTCCGCGCTGTTGTTTACACTGCTCACGTACTCGATGTTATAGTTATAGCTACTTAGGAATAAAGCATATCTTTGTAATCGGTTTGCTGACATTTCTGGTATGCCATTATGTTGTCCAAAAATAGCGAGCAAAGGCTTGTGATCTGTTCGCAATATAAATGGTTCGTTCCTACCATAAAGATATTGGTGAAATCGCCTCACGCCGAAAATAATAAAATTGCTGTCGCTTCTTTTTGTCTTCGACGTCTTTAATCTTGACGTTCGAAAAGTGCTGATTCCTAGTTTGAATAAATGACTTTGTTTTTTTTTAATTTTGTATTTTAATCCGTGCTCTGCATATAGAAAAAGCATTGTAATCAACACGCGATCCAGTCGATTTATACCGCTTATAAAGTGTCGCCTTTAATTATATATCGGAAATTATTACTTTCGTATACCACTCTGGATAGTAGTACCTACGATTTTTACATGTTTTGGATGTTTTTTGATTACAAAATTTTGAGCTACGCTATTAACACCGCGCGTAAAACTCCAGTATACGCATGTTTCCTGGACCTGTCCAGGGCATTCGACTTGGTCTCGTATGACCTGCTATGGACAAAAATGTGTCAAGACACTAGTCTACCACCTGAAATCATATCTATATTTAAGTACTGGTACAAAAATCAGAAAAATACTGTTAGGTGGGCGGCTAGTAAGTCGGATGAATACAAGTTGGAGTGTGGGGTGCGGCAGGGGGGGTTGACCTCACCGAAGCTATTTAATTTATATATGGATCGCCTGATTGGAAGGCTGAGCAGCACTGGCATCGGGTGTCATATAGACGGCGTTTGTGTGAATAACATTAATTACGCGGATGACATGGTGCTGCTCAGCCCTTCAATCGGTGCGTTGCGCAAGTTACTCCGTATTTGTGAAGAGTACGCGGAGGCTCATGGGCTCTGATACAATGTAAAAAAGAGTGAGGTTATGGTTTTTAAAGCGCCTAGAAAAGAGGTCACAGTGGTTCCTCCCGTCTCACTTTATGGTACACCATTAAACCAAGTCACTCACTTCAAGTATCTGGGCCACTGGGTCACCGATGACCTAAAAGATGATATGGATGTGGACAGGGAACGCAGGGCGTTGTCTGTTCGCTGTAATATGTTGGCTCGCAGATTCGCACGGTGTACGGAACAAGTCAAGGTTACATTATTTAGAGCTTTCTGCCAGACCTTTTACACGTGCAGTTTGTGGGCCAAATACACGCGGAGGACATACGACGCCCTGCGTGTACAGTATAATAACGCGTTCAGGATGCTGATGGGGTTGCCGCGGTACTGCAGCGCCAGTGGTATGTTCGCGGAGGCGCGCGTGGACGGCTTTCACGCTGTCATAAGAAAGCGAAGTGCGTCTTTACTGGCGCGGGTACGCGGCGGCCCCAGCGCCATCCTGACCGCGTGCGCCGGCAGATGGGACTCCGCACTAACAGCGCACTTGATAGGCCTACACGCGAGAGCAAGCGCCTAATTTATTGTTATTATTATTATTGTTATTAATTTATTATGATTTACTAACACTAGGTTAAGAACATTATTACTAACAAATATGGAAGTGATTCTGAATTAAAATGTATTATTATTATTATTATTTTTATTTGTCAACAAATCTCGGGACCATAGGGTCCCGGTCCTTTGGAAGGCGTATGAGGGGCCGAAGCCAACTCGCAGAGGCCCCTTAGTCAATTTTAAATGGAATGAGGAATGAGGCACCAACCGACGATTATCCCTGTATGCACTATGCAAGTGCACCCAAGGACAACCCCCGGTTGGTGCAGGACTATTGCAGAAAAATGGAAACAAAAAATATTAGGCTATGGGTTTGGGCGGTTATAGTGGGTTGGTTACCTAAAACTATGGAAGGCCTATGTCCCCTGCCTGATCAATGTTAAGATATACACGGATAAAATGGCAGGGGGTGACTTGCACACTCAATAATGGGCCCCTGAAAACTGTCGCTAGCACATGGTGACGTAGCGACAAGGGGGCAACATGACCTGAGGTGCTTGAGGAGTGGAGAGGTATTCCACGGCTTTCAGAACAATCCCAGAGCCCGGAAGATGGTCAAGATCCCTACGAGCACTTACTGGAATACTTCCTTCCTCCGAGCACGTTTGCTCTTGCGAATCTCCACTCAAGCCGGCCAATTAAGGCAAGAATGAGGTGGGAGATCTGTTCCTCGTCAGTGTCCACTCCAGCCGGCCATTAAAGGCGAGCCAGAGAAGAGGAACAAGACTTCTCCCGGGAGTTAGGGTCCGTGGGGTCGCTACTGCCCAACAGCTCGCCACAAGCTGCCCTGCGGGTTTCTGTATCTCTCTTGGTCTGGCTCCACATCCTAGACCTGTTCCGGCAAAGTAAACTCTACCGGCACAGACCTAGAGTTTGGAGCGCGCAAGCCCCACCACGACGTCAACGTAGAGATACGGCGGTGGGGTTATTATTATTATTAAATATATTGTAAAAATACTTGAGCTTGTTCTGGTTGCTGCATGCTATAAATCGTATTCCAATCGGCGGAGGCCAATGAGGAATATAATAAATAAATAACAGCTTTATAAAAGTTCCATTGCGGGTCGATTTGGCTACCCGTCAGCCAAATCGACCCGCAATGGAACTTTTATAAAGCCTAAACCTGACGGTGTGGAGTCACGGACACGGCGACCAGTGTGGGTAGTACATCGCTTGCGTTGATTTGCAGAGCTATCGCGAGTGACGGGTGATATACGTCCACAGGCACCAGCGGCTCGTCTGCCTCGCATACTTGCACGTCTTCACATAAACATAACGAGCACAACACTAAGTCCAATTGTCTCCCACTGCAGTTAGGTACTTTATTCATCAGGGCGAATTCGCAAAAAGACATAAAAAAATCAAAATAGTTTTTAGTGTTTTCATTACTTGAGTTGAGATTAAAATCACCTAACACATTAACATTCCTATATTTTACACACAATTGTTCTATTATTCTAAAAAATATCTTGTACCTACTCATAATCATTCGTCTTTGGAGGTATATAAACAACGCAACATAAAAACAAGAATCTACATTTTACATGTAGGGTCGTACAAACTAGTTCAAATTGACGACGATATAGTTGACGTCACCCGGTGTATTCACTCGTCGAAGCTCGAACCCGTGTGTGGCCACGAGAAACGCACCACCTTGCTTGCGCCCGTCCGGGCGTCCGTCCGGTCACATCGTATTATCTGATATTCTGGTGGTACAATCTCCGCATCGAGTATAGAATCGTTACATCCTGTTTCTGTAATTGCAATTATGTCGGCCCTTAAGGGGACTACAGGACCTAAACGTGCCTAAACGCAAGTTTTATAATGCGTAAAAGAATATGATCCACTGCAGTAAACAAAATCAGAAAAATATATGATATTCTTCAGGATATATGCTAGTATGATAGTGTGTTGAAAACATAATACAACTAATTTGATACGATAGAAAAAAATCATGAAGATACCTCTAAAAATTTCTTTTAACGATTAAAAATCATATTAATTTACATGCAATCATTCTGATTTTTTGTCAGATTATTCTACAAGCTACATATTAGCATAATAGTGTTTTAATTTTCCAGTCCAATCAATAGATTTTCTGTAAATCGCTAACTGCTTCATATTTTGCAATAAATTACCTGCGTCGTGTCATCGCGCTTCTCTTTCATTTCTATGCAGTCCGACAGTGACCGCGCTTTAGCTGTTGTAAGCCTCTTAATGCTTCCACATTTTTGCAGAAACTACTCAACTTTGTCCGAAGAGCTCTAGCATTTTGATAATAAAACCCAAAATTTATCTTTTTCTTTAATTGGTTTGCTTGCAGATTTCCGAAACCAAATCCATTCGCAAAATTCAGCATTGACGGGCCACATATCTGCTTGACTCAACTTTTCGTACTCAGATACCGTGATGATAAAAGATGCATAGTCTTTTTCCGTTTTATGTTTTCAATCTTAACATAAACGTCAGACCCACACACCCCTTTTACATGCGATGTGAGTTTTTCAACTGTTATTTCTGTAGACAATAGCCAAACATAAAGATGCTTTTTTTTTTGTGGCCTTTTTTCCCTTTTTTCATTTTCAGATTGAAAACTTCCCTTCTTCTTACGCACCGTGATCCACTCATTATTTTCGTTATTATCTTCTTTACTATTCAACTCGACCACTGGAACTATATGAGGTTGACGGATAAGTTTACACTCTGTATCTGGTAGACTCACTGGCGCGGTTTTCCTGGCCTCACGCGTTTGACTTACGCGGGTAGTACAACCCGGGCGCAATAACTTGACACCTGGCTCGAAACTCGACTCCCCTCCCGCTAACCCGCGCGAGGCCCCGCTCTCGTCCTGCAGGACGAGAGCGTATTATATATATATTATAGTGTTTGTTTTGTTTACGTTATGATCACTACGAGCCAGAATGAAGTTTGGATTACGACTTGATTGGTCACCTCAACATCAGATTTCAAACTTTCTGATACACTATCAATACTTTCACATGGCTGGTTGCGAGTTAATAACAATTCTTTTTGGACATCTTTTTCTTCAAATACCTACATATTTATTTTTAGTTGTTCTATTTCAGTTTTTGTAGAATAACATACTTCTTGAAGATGTTTAATACTCTTGCATATCTAAACGCTAAATCCACCAGGTGGCGCTGATGGGAACACCCAAATACTCTGTTTCACCGAAAGTCGTAAATGCGATATGTTAGTTTTCCGATTTCCATACGTTCGAAGAATCAATTGCTCGAAGGGTTCTTGGTCCGAAAAACGACATTCCGATTTTTTATACTTCGAATAAACTAAAAGTCAACATGTTGTGCTACAAAATTTTGTGACAGAAACGAATCGCTGCAAAACCCACTTCACGCAGTCTTGTCTGCCCTACCCCTAGAGTGTAATTTAAGCCCGCGTAGGCGCTGAGGGGTAGGGCGGCCCGCAAGCTGAGGAGCAGGTGGTGAGCGTTAAAACCGTCTGCGACGATAAGCTCGCGTGGGGCCGCCCAAACCCTGCAGCGCCGGAGCCGTGACAGAAACAATGCTTGCTGCATGTTGCATGCCTGCTTGCTTTCTGCTTGCCTGCTTGCATGCTGCATGCCTGCTTGAATATTGCATGACTGCTTGCATGCTGCATGCCTGCTTGCATGCTGCATGCCTGCTTGCATGCTGCAAATCCCCTGTATTATTGATGAATCACTTCGGTTAGGTTAAAAAAAAAAAGGTTAAGGGCGCCCTAACCCCTTTTTTTTTTTTTGAGGTTCGGAAATTATCAAATAACTTCTCCCGCTCTGGGCGGAGCGAGAGGGCGTGTCAGACTTTTACTGACTAAAACCCACCCGTGTTCCTTCCGTTGCCTGTGTGCCGAGGTCGCGATATCCCTTTCGGACAAACGCGCAACCCCGGCAGGCATTGGCCCTTCCGGACCCCGTCAATTGGTGCTGACATCTCTTTGAGGCGCGCGTGGAACACAACGCGTCGTCGACCCGGGCCAGGTCCCTATCGGACGGCGAGCTACCCATTGCTCACCGTCCGCAAGCCCGGGCCTACGTTGGCCGGAAGTCGGCTATCGACTCCCGACGCCCGGGGCATCTCCTGCGGCGATTAGGGGCGCGAGGGCGCGACTCTTGCCTCTCCCTCGCGCGCTCCGCCTCCTCCTTCGCGAGCATTACTGCTTCGCAGAAGGAAGTGACGGCCTCCCATGCATTCGCGCTCCGGACCATGGCCTGAACCAGGGCCGGACGCGAGCGATCGCCGCCGCCGATCGCCTCCGTGAGGACATGGCGGTGCCCCGCCCAAGCCGGGCAGACTTCCACCGTATGCTCCACCGTGTCCTCCGGGCGATCCACACAGTGGTGACACCCGGGCGTTTCCTCCCGCTTTATCCTGAACAGGAACCTCCCGAAACAACCATGTCCGGTGAGGACCTGCGTCAGGCGGAAGGTGAGGACGCCGTGGCGCCTCTCTAGCCACTCCTCACAAGAGGGGACTTATCGCCACAATTGTGGCGTGCCCAATCTGCCCTACCCCTAGAGTGTAATTTAAGCCCGCGTGGGGCCGCCCAAACCCCGTAACGCCTGAGCCATGACAGCATGTTGCATGATTGCCTGCTTGCTTGCTGTTTGCCTGCTTGCATGTTGCATGCCTGCTCGCATGTTGCATGCCTGCTTGCATGTTGCATGCTTGCTTTCATGCTGCAAATCCCCTGTATTATTAATGAATCACTTCGGTTAGGTTAGGTTAGGGCGTTCGTTAAGGTGTTTTTATTTCGGAATTGTATTAATCGGTATTTTAATCATCGGAATTCGTATTTTTGATGTTTCGAATTATCATCAAATCGAACTTTTTGTTATTCGATCTATTGAAACTCGGTATTTTGAGAATAGTAATTATGAACGTTAGGAATATTGAAATTTAGGAATTATAAAAATAGGAGTAATGATAAATCGGAGTTGTTATATTCGAAATTTTGAACCATTCGGAATTATGAAAATCGGTATTTTGAAATTCGTATTTGTGACTGACGAAATAAAGTTTTTGGTATTTATGTAGTGTAACCCATTTAGATGATCGGACTCTAGGAGGCGACGTAGATACTGTTCTAAAAGATCTCCGATTCCTAAAGTAGCAGTTTAAATTCATCGGCCTTGACCTCAACTACGCAAAATATGAAAGAGTCACGGTCAAAATGGGCGTAAAACCAACAGTTTTAAAATATATTTTATGTGAAAGCTAATGACCATTACTTAATTTTTTACTATGACGGCAATCACCCAAACAACCGGTGAGCAGAGATATTCAGTGATCTTCAAACGTATTTGTTATAGAATCCAAAACCATTCCTAAATGATTTTCCACGTTTAACAGAGGAATGTATAGTGCTTCACGCTTTGGGAACTTATCATATAAAACTAGCAAAATCGTATGTCGCAGAACATTTCCGCGATGGTGTTTATTTAATTGAATTATATAGAGAGGAGTCATTAGATGATTTAAACAGATGTAATATTCTGCAAACTAATGTATGGTTGCTTCGAATTAAAATACAGTCGCGGCATGTCAGATTGCGCACATATAATACTTACATTTTGATTGATAGAGACCAAATCGGTAGAAATGCGATAGGTGAGCATTACTGTACTTGCTTAACAGGCAGAAGAACAGTAGGAAGTTGTGCCCACATAGTTTCAGTTTTGTGGTTTTTGGGTAAGGACGGCACGAGCCTTTCATTGCACCCGCAGAACATTTATTGGATGTTATAGTTGATGATAACCATTGATATTTGAATAAAAGGTATCAATAAATAGTAGTTTTTCACAAATATGTGTGTTTTATTTAACCAATATTTGGGATTTTTTTGCAGTGATACCCGGTCGATATTGGGGTTAACAAGTATTGAGGGGGTATATAGAAGTACAATAAAGTAAATTACAACACATTTTATTTCTGTTGGTTTTACGCCCAGCTCTCATAGAAAAATGCCCATGATCCTTTACCCTTGTGACAATACCGAGTCGACAGACAATCGACTATACATAAATTCAATTCAATAGCCCCAGATATCAAAGTTTTGGAAAAAAGTTCACTGCACCTCCTAGGTTCCCCAATTTTAGAAGACAGTTTTTCACCTTTCGTTGATGATTTTTTTTTACATTTCAACGACATTTCGGATCAACTTTCTAAAATCAACTTACATTCGGCATTCACCCGTATCAGATACTGCTGTTTGAGTCAACATTTATTTTTATGTATTCTCTCCGCTCTTCCCCTTTATGGAAGAAGCCACACCTTTTAGACAAAATCGACCAAATCATTCGAAGTACTCTAACATCAATCATAAATGTGACTTGTCCGGAAACGGAGCAGCCCAGAACCCATCTTCCCAGAGACAGCGGGATGAGCCGCTCTGCAGGTTGGTACGGAATAACCTCATTAATACGTCCACCAACACTGCTGAGCGTGCCCGCCTATTGGCTGTGGGAGAATGAGAATCGGGTCTCTGGCTTCAGGCACTACCTTCACGCAACATAGGCACTTTGCTGGGCGACACCACTTTCCGGCTCTCTACAAGTTTGCGATTGGGCGCTCCTTGCTCCGCATCGTTTTCAGTGCGGTGAAGCAGTCGACCGCATCGGACACCATGGCCTTTCCTGCAGCAAGAGCGCTGGTCATTTGGCACGGCACGCAAGCATTAATGACATCATCCGTCGGGCTTTTGTCACCGCCGGGGTGCCAGCTGTTTTAGAACCCAATGGCTTGGCACGCGACGGTGGGAAGAGGCCAGGCGGAATGATCATAATGCCTTGGAAGTTGAGTAGGCCTTTGGTGTGGGACACAACCTGTGTCGACACCCTCGCGCCACGAATTTTTTGATGCCCAATGAGCTCTTCCTTTTTGATCTGAAACATCTATAGCCGCACGTAAAACCGATTTCTGGCTATCTCTACATCTACATCTACATCTACACTAATATTATAAAGAGGAAAGATTTGTATTTTTGTGTGTATGTTTGTAATGAATAAACTCAAAAACTACTGCGCCGATTTCAAAAATTCTTTCACCATTAGAAAGCTACATTCACCCTGAGTAACATAGGCTATATTTATTGCTAGAAAAGATTAAGGATCCTTACTAAAACTTTAGTAACGTAAACCAAGGTGTAAAAAAAATGCCATAAAACATCTTTCCTCGCATGCGCTGCGGAAAGTATTGATGTTAGAACAAAAAAATGTTCTACAATATTAAAGAACATATCAATAACTACAAAAAACTTGTCCAACTATTATCGTTATGTCACAATAACCACTTTTTACATTTTAAAAGTTGATAGAAATACCGAACAAAATTAGACCATGTTATTCATACTTCTGTTTAAATCCTTATCCAAATAAATCATATTGATTTCAAGACTGTTTCAATTCATGTATATTACTTTTTGAATTGTTCAAATCGGCTATTCCATTCAATAGATATTACGAATTTAAAAAGTTATAGATATAGAAAAGGCGCCGCCGCGCCGCGCCGCGCCTTGTCGGACGGAATCCAGTATAAACTCTGTACGTGATCGTATAGCTTTTGTACATGACGAAGCTTGCTTAACCCCGCGTCTTATTTAAAAGCGAACGACGCGCGAATACACGATCGGTCGAAATTTTGTGTTCGGTGAACCTGAACGCGTGGTCGCGCCGACAGAGGGCGCTTGCCGGTTTTCCGAACAAAAAGTGTCATATACACGCGACCGATCGCGTATTCGAGCGGCAATCGCTTTTAAATAGTACGCGGCCTAACACAGATGCTCTACGAAATATGTCTCTTTGATGAGGAACAGTATAATCTTCTTCTTTTCATTGACTGGTGTCAGAGTTTTAATGCCGCCCATGGGCCTCTGACTTGGCTTCACATGCCGTCGAAAAATATATCTCAGGCATGCCGGTTTCCTCACGATGTTTTCCTTCACCGTTTTTGAAGCAAGTGATAATTATTCAATACGCACATGATTCTGAAAAGTCAGAGGTGCGTGCCTTGGGTTCGAACTTAAGAACTATGACTTGGCAGTCTGACGGTCACCACTAGGCTATCACTGCTAAACAACAGTAACAGTATAATAATATGTACGTACACGGATCGAGAGGGTTAATCATATAATAAATAATCTATATAAATAAAAAAATATCAATAAACGTGTTGCTAAGCGCAATACTCGAGAACGGCTGGACAAATTTAGCATTTTTTTTTTTAAATATTCTTTTATGTTCGAGAAAGGTTCTTATAAGTGAAAATTTGGAATAATTGCCCGGAAAAACGTAAAAACACCACTATTATTTTTCCAACACAAACTGTTCTAAAACAAAATCAAAGAAAAGACGTCTGTCGGGTCAGCTAGGTAGGTGTATATAGGTAGGTAGGTAGTTATGTAAGTAGGTAGGTATGTAGTTAGGGTGGGTAGGCAGGTATGTAGGTAGATAGGTAGGTAGGTATGTAGTTAGGGTGGGTAGGCAGGTATGTAGGTAGATAGGTAGGTATGTGGGTAGGTAGGTAGATGTAGGTAGGGTAGGTAGATGTAGGTAGGGTAGGTAGGTAGGTAGGTGTAGGTAGGGTAGGTAGGTAGGTAGGTGTAGGTAGGGTAGGTAGGTGTAGGT
The DNA here is from genome assembly GCA_914767755.1 of Agrochola circellaris. NCBI lineage: Eukaryota > Metazoa > Arthropoda > Insecta > Lepidoptera > Noctuidae > Agrochola > Agrochola circellaris. Next base: position 20,610,709 of record OU611846.1, on the reverse strand, counting down.
AGGATAGGTAGGTGTAGGTAGGGTAGATAGGTAGGTGCGCCGTAGATAAGTACTTAGTGCTACCCGTGGTCTATATGCAGTACGTGTGTATAGTGTGTACGGTGTGGCGACGCGTCGCCATGCGCAATCGACTGTGCGATTCTCTCCCACTCGATCCGGCGTGAAGCCATCTCTCTCGCTACACTGAGCTCGGATACCTATGGTGTATACTCCGTAGTGTATACAGTATATTTTATCATTATGACATATTTAGTTCCTATCACAATCTGTTCTTTTCTGCATATTACTTTTACAAAATAATGTCGATGTTTCACATCTGCCAGGCGTCCCGTGACGGCTCACTTTTTTTTTATTTTTTTTTCCTCTTTATACTTACGTACATAATTTATATATTATAATGTTAGTTGTATATTATATTTAAGATTGTGAATATATTTTGAATTTACCTGTAAATAAAGGGTCACCTATCGTTAAATAATTGCTACATCCTATAAAAAAAACAACACAATTTGAAGTGACCGGCCATCGTAACATCAGGATGGCTGGTCACCTATTTAGTTTTACGAACTACAGGGAATAAAAGAAATGTTGTTTGATCAATAATTGCTATTTTAGTTTTGCTGGCGTTGTCAAGGCTTTATTAACTTCGTTTGTTAATATTATTTATCCTTTAAAGTTATGAGATCCAGATTGATAGGTAGGTTGGTCGCAAATTATAGCAATTAGGTAGCAATATTTAAGAACTGGTGACCGTCCATCCTGACGTTTATAATCCGTTCATACATGTGCCAAAAATTCAAAACCGCTCAGCTGTTTTAGCGTGAAAGCGTTACAAATAAACAAACAAACTCACTTTCGCATTTATATTACATATTAAGTTTGGATTAAGATAGCCTATGTGTGTTATTGTGAGGTATTAGCTATATTACTGTAAAGTTTCTTAAGAATCTGTTCAGTAGTTTGTGCGTGAAAGAGTAACCAACATCCGTACATTCATCCATCCAACCTCACAAATTTTCGCGTTTATAATACTACTAGCTGCGCACCGCGGTTTCACCCGCATAAGTTTTGATCCCGTGGGAATATCGGGATAATATGTATTCTATGTGCTAACCCAGATCATGGTCTAGACATGTGCCAAATTTCATCCAAGTCTGTTCAGCTGTTTTATCGTGAAAGCGTAACAAACAAAACTAACTTTCGTATTTATTTATATAAAACCATAATAGATAATATACATAAATATACATTTACATATATTCCTCATAAACATCAATACTAGGTATAACACCCGATCACCGAAAACTTTTGCACTTTTGGTCTTTACAAATAATACCTAATATTACAACGCTATCGTTAGAATGTGTTCACGTGTCGTGTGTGTATGATGAAATAAATGATTTCAAAAGACAATAACAGTATTGACATCTTCGATTCTCATGCCGCTGCTTTCAAAACACATGTAGGTACCTACGTATGTACTCTTTCTTTTTAATCTTGTAAAGCTTCGTGCAGACCAGCGCGACGCGACGCCGCGACGCGACTCGAACAATACAATTTCTAAGAAAACTTGACGGTATAACAATAACCGGTGCCGCGTCGTGCTGTCGCGTCGCGCTGGTCTGCACGAAGCTTAACGCTTAAATACTGTTTTCTTTATATAATGTAACTTTGTGTCAATTATGTATGTTCTTTACCTGGCGTGTTTGGTCTCCTCATTCCCTGCCTAAGTAGAAGTGTGTCGGAGGGCAGGCGCACAGGCCTTGTAGCTGTAATTTTGTAAACTAAGCTTTTTACTTCTTCATCTTTATTATTGTTGTTGCTAGTCATGTTGTTCGTTTACGCTTTGGGTGATAATCAGGTCGAAACCTATAATGTGATTCTAGTGATATTTATACTGTGATTGTTACCTGTTGTAGTTGCTTTGTAATAAATAAATAAATATACTTATAAATACATAATATAAGGTAGGACTAGTAGCATACAGGTTGTTTGACCATAAATAATTATTGTAATTATTAGAGTAAAAACTATCAAAACTTGAGCGTTCACCTCGAACTGGAATATTTATTTTATTTTTTTACTCATCTCTTAGTAATATACACAGTCATTTTCTGACGAAGCAGCTGCGTTAGCTGCCATGTAAAATTCTCGGAATGCTTGTGCTGTATGTAGCGAGCGTTTTAGTGATCCCGATGCAGCCCAGCTATCCAATTACGCAGATTCTGATTGATCGTGTATTACGTAATTAGGGTACAGCTTTGTAACTGATGGAGGAAGACACTCGCCACAAGATCGTAATTTGAACGTCATCTTACGAAATATTTAGCAAGAAGAGTTAAAAGTGTCGGAAAAACAGCAGCGGCTGGCGACGCTGCAGGACTGTCAAGCGCGGACTAAACAAGCTGAGCGGTCTATACACCGGAGCTAGTGAGTACGGTGGCACCAGGTCGTACGGTGACGGCATCGCGGCATACTGCGGGTCGGGTGGGTAGTGCGGTGGCTGCAATCGCGGGCGCGGCGGCGGCCGGTGTGCGCCAGGATGCGGGAATGCCTCAGACGGCCGGTGCGGTGCAGGCGACCCTGGCCATCGCGGTTGCTTGACGTGTTTCCACGGAGGCATCGCAGACATTCGTGGTGGTGTCACTATGTATGGTACTGATGAAAGCCTGGGACTCTGCGATGACATCATTTCGTCTGGCGTTTCACTGATCGATAGCGAAGGCAACTCTACGCCAGAAGAATGCGATACATCTTCCTCTGTGGACACTTGGTTGGTTGGTGTAATATTAATCGTTACTTTTAGTGAGGGTGGTGTTTTTACACTTTTTACTTTTGGACGGGTCGTGTTATTCGGTGGGGCTGTACTCACTGAAGTTGGTGGTGTAAGTTCATTCTGCGCTGTCGTCTCCTCTTGAGTCGGTGGCAACGTTGTGCTCGAAGTTGGCTTCACTGTTGTTGTCAGCTCGGTCGACTTGAAGTCAATTGATTCCGATTCGTTCGACGTCTCTTCGTTTGAAGTCACTTCTTTTGAGCTTAGTTCATTCGACAACGTCTCGTATGTGGATCTCGAGTCTATGAGGTGCGACAACGGCGGGGTAATGCTGGTGGTAGTGGGAGACGGCGGGGGTGGTGGAGGTGGGGGCGGCGAGTGAGGCGGGGGCGGCGGTGGTGGCGGGGGAGGCGGGAGCGGCGGGGGCAGGATACAGTAAACGGTGACGTTGACGGTAGCGAACCCGGCGAGCTGCCCAGCACGGTGCACGCGCGCCGACCGTGCGTCGCTCATGTCCACGTCCGGTGGCGCGTCCGCGTCGCACACGCGCATGTCCGCGCCCGTCACCTGTGCCTCCGCGCACGGCGGCGGCATCTGCACAAAGATGTCAAGTGATTACAGTTCACAGTTTCTAGGCAATAGGTGCGTACAACTGACTGTGCTTAATCTTCCAAAATAAAGAATGCTTGTATATTACTCACAGGTACGACGATGTTCCAGTCGGCGACCCCAGGTGCCAAGTGCGTCTCGACCAGACGCTGCGCCGAACCCGCGGCGCTGCCTGTCCGTCACAGAACAACACATGTACCTACGACACGCTACGGCAGCTGATAACACTGACTCACACGCAACTGTTCATATCTGTAGAATTTATCAATAACAAGATCGGATATAGGCTGGAGTCGTTCCAAACTGACATGATCCAGGAACTTAACGGTAAGCATCTTCATTCCCTTCTCAAAATTATATAAACTAAATTCATATGTATTGTAGCGGTACAATATCTTTCAGATCCTAGTAAGTAGGTGTGTCTTGGTTAACGGTCATCGCACACATATTAAGCTCAGCAACGACATCAGCATCAACTCGCCTCAAAGGCTCGACGTCAACCAGGCGTCAACGCAACGTAGGCACGTAACCGGAGTACCTCTGTTGTGTCGGTGTGGCCGCCGTACTTACGACTATATGGAGGCGGCGACAACTCTACGTAAACAGGGTGACGCCTCAACTAAAGCGGGGTGACTCCCAGCCGTAGGCTCGCCGGCTCCGACGCGACCACTAACCGCATGCCGTTTACTAGCTTATCCCCAAGGCGAGACGATACTGATTAGTGGGCGTTGCCATAAGGCATTTCATAGAAAGAATGCTGATCGCATCAAGTAGAGGTGATGCCGAACTGATGTGTGCGCTGACATTTAGCATGATGAAAACTAACCATAATGGGCGAACCCACAATTACTTGGCGGTCGTTCCCGAAGACTGTAGTAAGGCGAGCGCAGCGCGGCGACGCTCGCGACGAGCAGGAGAGCCGCGAGAGTCCAGCGGGGGACCATCATGAGCACGATGCCTGAGTGTGGAAACGGGCGGCGCACCGTGTTGCGCGCGGCACTATGGCTATCTAACGGTAAAGTGCTCCACTACGTCGCCGACTTATTCTTACTTTAGAATTATTCTATACATGTTCTGAAAATTGTTTTCTATGCAAACATTTAGTAATCACTGTACCTAATACGCGGAGCGAATTATGACATGCACTTACTTATTTTTACAAGGTAGTTGGCGGAAATGTGATATAATTGATGTTTGGAACGAGATATAAAAATAAATTGACCACATTTATCTATGTCATGTATGTGCAGTAAGGCGCGTTTATTTGATGCGAACTTATTCACGTGTAGGTACACCGTGTGGAAGCGTCGCCCTGCGTCCTTCCGATACATTCACAGTCGGACACTCCACATGCACGACGCCGCGACCACTATGCCGCATGCGACTGTCGCACGACTTCGTAGTCATGCTGGATGTCTGTTGATCACCGCGCCAAAAGTAGAGTCCCAATGAATTCGTTATTAGTACTTATCCGATTTTTTTCGGTTGAAAACAAAAACCAAGTATGGCCTGTTTTGTATTTTCGACCGAAAACGAAATAAAAAATATAAAAAATCGTTTTTCCACAGGTTTTTCTTTGGTAAAAGTAAAAGGAATATAATTTCAGTCTTTTAACCATTATAATTATTTAACCGTTTAAACTAAAATCAAACGAAACTTCATACTTTTCTCAAGGACATAATTATTAATAATCAAACAATTTGATATGATATGCGAGATATTTTTCTGCATTTTCTCAGTTATTCTGCTTTCCTTTGTTATAACTATGCATTTTTCTGAACAATGGATTGAAAGTACTTAGGTATTGCTTTTCCGTCTCTCTTGTTTTTGTGTTGGATTGCTGTCAGAGACATAATAACTGTGAAAAGAGTGTACCTAGCATGCGGCTGATTATATGGTTATATGTTTGAGGTTCAACTCATAAGTGTAATACAGATATAACAGATCACCATCTAGTGCTGCTCGGTATCAACTACAGTCATCCAAAAGGCAAACCCAAAAACCGATTAAAACTCAAAACCGACTACCGCATGGTGATTGAAGAAGTGAGCCAGCTTGACTGGGCCGATGTTACCTCCGCATCAAACATTGATGATGCTGTAGTCCTTTTTAATAAGACCCTGACAGACATCTTAAATAAACACACCTCAAAAACTAAAATCAGTCGTTCTAAATTTAACCTAAAGCCCTGGATTACGCCAGGCCTTATTAGATGCATCCGTCATCGAGACATTCTTCACGCTCAAGCAAACCAGCAACCTAAAAATGATGTTCTAAAAATGGTTTACTCAAGATACAGAAACTACTGCAATGATATTCTGCGTAACCGGAAAGCAGAATATGACAGGAAAGAATTGGAAAGAAATAATAAATAAACAAAAAAGCTCTGGCGGACTATCAAAGAAATATGCCAAGTTCCTAAGCGAACCAGTGACAACCAAGAATTGCTGAAACAAAAAGGAAACAACAATATCTCCATTGATAAGGGCAATGAGTACTTTGCCTCAGTTGGTCAGAACCTTGCAACCAATATCTTAAATGGGCGGCCAATAGTGGAGGATAAACAGTACCTCGGTGCTGAAGGCAAAAACCCACCTAAAGACTCTCTGTTTTTATTCCCTACTGATAATCAAGAAATTCGTAACATCATAGACAATCTCAGGGACGACAGCGCTCCAGTATGTCGATTCTGTAAGTCACTGTAAAAATATCACCGTGAAAACTTGCGTGGAGTTGATATGCTTGGATTGACCAAGTATTACATTTGCAATCATAATCGAGATTTTAATTAAATTTTTATTCTAATTCTATTGATCAATTTATATTAAGTATTCCAAAGCTAGTATTTAAGTGTCTAAACATTACTATTTGGGGGGTGTTAGCGACGCAACAAACACAGAATTATTTAAAAATTGTAAAAGGGAGTGCGCGCGTGAATCATTACGAAAGGACAGATGGCTGCACGTAAAGCGTAACGGTATTTGTTATTGTAAATAAATTATTAATTATCTATTGAATGGAATAGCCGATTTGAACAATTCAAAAAGTAATCTACATTAATTGAAACAGTCTTGAAATCAATAATGATTTATTTGGATAAGGATTTAAACAGAAGTATGAATAACATGGTCTAATTTTGTTCGGTATTTCTATCAACTTTTAAAATGTAAAAAGTGGTTATTGTGACATAACGATAATAGTTGGTGTTACGTCAATAAAATACGTGGGTCAACGACAGACTGATATATTTGCATAAGAAAACTAACTACCCACCACCATACAATTATGAGTACCGACCGATGTTACATCTCTCCTCATCAAGTCCATTATACACAGTCATAACAGATACATCTTAAAACTAACAATTTCACATAACCATACATATAACTATTGTGGCAAACTATTGACAACTTGTCTAGCTCGGTTGAACGCACGCAGTGCGCGAGCTGACGCGCCCAGCGGTGGTGGTGATATCGTCGACGACAGCCGTTCGGGTCGAACCTGCGTCGACTTGGTCTCTTCCAGCGGCGTGTCCCTAGTATCACTGTCACCGCTGGATGCGTCCTCAAATATCTCTCTTTCGGCTCCGTTATCGACCCCCGGTTTGTCTGCCTCAGAGCCCGTAGCTCCGGCTACGGCCACGTCACTCACGCGTGATAATGAGTACCTATTTTTGCTACCTGCTGAAATAATTTGGTCGGCATGTCTACGCCACTCAACCCCGTTACCTAAACTAACTTTGTATGATACTGGCCCTGTCTTTTTAATAACTGTGGCTTCGGCCCACTTGTCCCCTCTCGCTGTGTAATCGCGAGCAATTACCGCTTCCCCAACGCAGAATTCCCTGTTAGCAACCGAAGCGCGGGCGACCTGATGCTCTTGCTTCGCGCGTACCGTTGCGGCTACGTCCGGCCGTAGCGCATCAAGTCGGCTGCGCAAGCGTCGCCCCTGGAGCGCCACAGCTGGTGAGACCCCTGTCGTTGCGTGTTCACAATTACGGTACTGGAAAAGAAATCTGCTTAGAGCGACGTTCACGTCCTCGCCTTCGTATATCGCTCTCTTTATGGCCTTTTTTACGGTTTTAACTGCGTTCTCCGCCGCGCCATTCCCCTGGGGTCTATACGGTGCCGAAGTTGTATGTTTGATACAATTGTTTTCACAATAAACCTTGAACTCTTGAGAAGAGAACGGCGGGCCGTTGTCAGTCACAAGCTGCGATGGTAAACCGAAACGAGCAAATGTACCTCTAAAGACTTTAATAGTTGAAGCCGCGTTTGTGCCGCGCATCGGCAGAGCCTCTATCCATTTGGAATGCGCGTCTACTACGATAAGATATCGCACGCCGCCGCAGTCTGCGAAGTCGGCGTGTACGCGTTGCCACGGGTGCAGCGGGAACTCCCAGGGATGCAGCTGCGCCCGCGGCGGCGCGTCCTGCACGGTGCGGCACGCAGCGCACGACCTACACACTTCTTCGATGTCCTGATCTAAACTCGCCCAGTAAATGTAGCTCCGCGACAACGTTTTCATTTTGTTCATACCTAGATGGCCCTCATGTACTTCGTTTAATATTTTCTTTTGCAGAACGTGAGGGACCACTATCCTATATTTATAAATGACACATCCTTGATCAACTAGAAAATCATTTTTCCTAGCAAAAAATGGTTTTTCCGCGTCGCAGCTCGGGATTGTCGGCCAACCGAATAGTACATAGCCCTTAATTTTACATAATACCGGATCGCGCTCTGTCTCTTTTGCTATATCCTTAAAACAAATAGGCAGCGACTCCTCAATAAGATTTAAATAATCTACCGTGTCAACTAAGCGACCCTCCCGATGTAACGGTAATCGCGACAAGGCATCGGCCGGACCGTTGTCCACCGATCGCACAAATTCTATGTCGAAATCATATGCAGCCAGGCGTGCCGCCCATCTTTGTAGACGACTGGCAGCCGTCTGTGGGATTCCCCCCTTGGCCCCAAAAATATGAGTCAGGGGCTGGTGGTCAGTGCGTAGCGTAAAATGCCTTCCGAACAAATATTGGTGATGTTTCGTGACACCAAACAGAATAGCCAGCGCCTCTTTATCGAGCTGGCTGTAGTTGCGCTCTGGCGCACTAAGTGTGCGCGACACACAGCTGACGGGCCGCTCACTACCGTCCGAGTACCGGTGCGCCAGCACGGCGCCCAGCCCGTACGCGCTGCTGTCCACCGACAACACTAGGTCGCGCCCCTCTTCGTAGTGTGCTAATACGCGTTCGCTCAGGAGAGATCGCTTTGCCTCCATAAAAGCTTTCTCACACTTAGAGTCCCATTCCCAGCCGCTATCTTTTTTTAGCAAATTGTGTAATGGTTGTAATAAGGCGCTCAAACTAGGAATAAATCGCCCGTAGTAATTTACCATCCCTAAAAAACTTTTGAGTTGTGATACGTTCTCTGGTCTAGGCGCGCTGGAAATGGCCTCCACTTTCTCTGTATCCGGTCGCAAACCTTCCTTATTAATAATAAAACCTAGATACTTCACACTTTCTTGTAAAAATCTACATTTACTTAATTTAACAGTAAGCCCCGCGTTACGTAACCTTTCTAGTACCGCTCTCAGATTCTTCATGTGATCAAGCGTGTTGGACCCCGTTACACAAATATCGTCTAAGAATACTACACACCCTGGCACCCCGCGCAGCGTCTCCTCCATAATTTTTTGAAACTTTTCCGGTATAACAGACAGCCCATAGGGCGTACGTCTATACACAAAGGTACCCATATGCGTAGTTATAGCCGTGTAGGGTTGCGAGTCGTCCGACAACAGACACTGTTCATAAGCATGTTTCAAATCAATTTTTGTGAATTTATCTCCCCCACTAAGATTTGCAAACAATTCTTCGATTCGTGGCAACGGATAAAAATCTCTTTTTAACTTTGGATTGATAGTTATCTTATAATCCCCGCAAATGCCTATGTCTCCGTTTTGTTTTACAACAGGTACTATTGGAGTTCCGTAGTCCGAGTAGTCAACGCGGTAGATGGAGCCGTCCGCCTCGAGACGCTCCAGCTCCCGCTCGACACGTGCGCGCAGTGCCAGCGGCATGGGTCTCGCTCGCACGTAAACTGGTTCCTTATCGGACAGCTGTAGTCGTATGGGCTGTTTGCATGTGCCTATATTACTAAATACTTGTGGGTATTCCTTACATAATTTGTTTACAAATTCGTCATCTATGATTTCATTGAGGTTTATTTGCGTTATCTTTAAAGCGCGCATCCACTCTCGTCCTAACAAAGGCCGCGCTCCGACCTTAATAATGTATAATCGTAATGATTTAGCTTTAAATTCGCCCAGACAAACGTCTACCTCAATGTAACCAAGTGATTCAATTGTTGAACCCGAGTAACAACGTAAAACTAAGTTATCTGGTTCAATATTTTTATGTGAAAACATACGTTGGTACATAACCTCACTTATTGCTGATATCCGACTACCTGTGTCCACTTCACATTCTATATTAATGCTATCAACCGACAGTTTAATAAAATAGGGTTTGTTACCTCGAGTTGCCACATTTAAGTTGAACATACCATCCTCTGATTCGTCACTCACATAATTATGCCGACCACCACTACCGCGCACTTGTTTGCACATCACTTTTAGGTGCCCTTTTTGACCGCACTCATCACAACTGTAATTTTTAAACCGACACCTCTCGGCGTGATGCGCCTTTCCGCAGCGCCAGCAGGCCCGTGCCCGCCCGTCCGCCAGGTCCGTGCGCGCGCCGCCTGCGCCTGTCGCGCCTTGTGCTGCCGCCGCTCCGTCGCCTGCGCCGCCGCCGCCGAGCGCCCGTTGCGGCCCGCGCGGGCGCGTTCGTCCGCCGCGCGCGTAATGCAGGCCTTCGCCCGCCTCGCCTGCCGGCTTTGTTGAGTCCGCCGCCGCCGTCGTCGTGGTGCCGCTCACTTCGGCATGCTTCTCCGCTGCCTCTAATGCCAGCGCGAGCTCCACTGCTTCTTTGTATTGTACTTCCTTTTCCGCGAAGATTCTCGATCGCATGACGTCACTCGTCAGCCCTGACACAAACTGATCGCGCAAATTTTCTTCAAGCGTCGAACATGACTTGCACTTTCCAAAACTGCACGTAGACGCCAGGTGCTTCAATGCCTGCAGGTATTCTGTAAGGGACTCGCCCGCACACTGTCGGCGCAACCTGAACACGTGGCGCTCGGCGATCTCCGATCGTTGCGGTTCCAGGTGTTCCGTCACCAATTTCACTAGTTCGTCATATGTTTTATTTTCCGGAAAACTAGGTGAACACAGATCGCACATAAGCGCATACGTTTCTTCCCCCACGACCGTTACTAACATAGGCACTTTCAATTCATCTTCTATTTTGTTAAGCTGTACGTACTGATTTACTCGACGAATATACGCTGGCCACTGTTTCGAGGTTAAATTAAATGGTTCAATTTTACCAATAGGCATCTTGACACACGCGAAATCCCGGATATTACAAAAAAAAATACACAAATCCCGTTCTCGTCGCCAATGTTACGTCAATAAAATACGTGGGTCAACGACAGACTGATATATTTGCATAAGAAAACGAACTACCCACCACCATACAATTATGAGTAAATTATGGTAAATTATGGTGGTGTGTGTGTGAATTATGGTATGAGTACCGACCGATGTTACAGTTGGATATATAGTATCGCGAAGTTTTTTGTAGTTATTGATATGTTCTTTAATATTGTAGAACGTACTTTTGTTCTATCATCAATAGTTTCCGCAGCGCATGCGACGAAAGATATTTTATGGCATTTTTTTTTACACCTTGGTTTACGTTACTAAAGTTTTAGGAAGGATCCCTAATCTTTTCTAGCAATAAATATAGCTTATGTTACTCAGGGTGAATGTAGCTTTCTAATGGTGAAAGAAGTTTTGAAATCGGCGCAGTCGTTTTTGAGTTTATTCATTACAAACATACACATACAAAAATACAAATCTTTCCTCTTTATAATATTAGTGTAGAAGTGTAGATTAGTGTAGATATACACAGTGTCCGATCGTTTCACATGTTAGTTGCCTCAATACAGAGCTAGCAAACAGTCGCGTAATTTTATTTATCAAAATATCCCAAAAGTATCTACAACGCACAATCAACCTAACGTCGTCAACATATGGTCGCAAATCGAGCCGCATAATTACTACTGGCACACCTGTGGGTCATTAGTAAATTGAAGTCCGAGCGAGCTGAGAACAAAAGGCAGCCGCATTCCAGAGATAAGACTTGTTTACGCAAAATTGTGCAGTTTTTTATGAAGTTGGATATTTTAATAAAGTGTGGACAGTGTGGTTGGCAATTCATAGCACAAGTGATACATAATAACATATTAGAAAGTTACAATGCCTACGTTAACTTCGGAACAACAACAATATTTAAATACGCTAGAAGACGTAGCAAAATTGATACAAAAAACACAAACGAACTTAAAAAAATGCCCTAAAGCAAGACTTACAGACGGTTACATAAGGGCTAGAGTGAAGTGCATTGAAGAGTATTGGAGTTCCTTTAAGCAAGCTCATGAGATGATGACACAGTGTACTCCGAGAGACAAGCGTGGAGAAGTTTCTTACTTTCTTAATGAAGACTATTTTGTCATTGAAGACCTGTCTACAAGCGGACTTGACAGATATGTTGAGCAAACAGCAACAAACAGCAATGGAAACCTCAAACTCTTCAGTATTTAGTGGTCAAGGGCAATGTTCGGCGGTAAAACTGCCTCGGATACAATTACCAACGTTTTCGGGACAATACGAGGAGTGGCCCACATACCAGGACATGTTTACATCACTTGTGCATAAAAATACATCAATCAGTGACGTTCAAAAACTGCATTACCTAAAGTCTAGCGTTACTGGTGAAGCAGAAATAATATTAAGGCACATTCAAGTTACGGACAGCAATTACGATCAAGCATGGCAATTGTTAAAAGACAGATACGGCAACAAGCGTGTTATTGTGTTCTCTGTTTTGAAAAGACTTTTTAATCAAAAGAAAATCACAACACAGACAGCTAATAGTGTGAAGACTTTATTAGATACTACGACAGAGTGCATAAATAACCTAAAAAACTTGAAAATTAACACCGATTCCTGGGATCCTCTAATTATATTTCTGGTGATTCAGAAGTTGGACCAGGAGTCACATAAAGAGTGGGAAACCTTTGCTTATAAGGAAAAATCAGACGAAGTGCCATCTTGGGAAGAGTTAAAAAGATTTTTGGAATCTAAATTTAGAACACTGGAAATGATACAACCCGTAACAAATAAAGATCGTACAATCAAAGAGCGATCCTACCATGCCGTGAATGTTGTTAAAGATAAAAGCTGTGCACTTTGTAGTGAAAAACATACCTTATGTCATTGCAAAGAATTTATTAAAATGGATCTTACACAACGTAACAATTATGTGAAAGAAAAACAGCTTTGTTTCAACTGCCTGCTTCCGGGTCATTCCGTTTACAAATGCAAGGTACCAATTACTTGCCGTGTATGTAGAAGACGTCACCATTCCTTACTTCACAAATCAGAGAAGTCGAAGGAAACCACAGAGACAGAACCAATACAACCATCGACATCTCAAGAAGAAACCAACAAGGAGGCCATAACAACTCTTCATGTTGGTATCGGAGTATCTGGAAGAGCATTATTAGCAACTGCACTAGTCAAAGCAAAGGGAAAGGATGGACATGCGACACTGTTAAGAGTTCTTGTAGATCAAGGCTCACAAGCGAGCTTCATAAGTGTAAAGGCAACTCAATTATTGAAGCTTCAAAGAAAATCAATTGAAGGAAATGTAACAGGTGTGGGTTCTATGCAGGCACCAATTAAACACGTGGTTCAGCTAAACATATTATCAAGAAACAAAGAATTCAACATGTACGTCGAAGCTTACGTCATGTCCAGGCAACTGACCACGAGAATACCACACCACACAATGACTGTTCATAACTGGCAGCACCTGGAGGGTCTCGATCTTGCTGATCCAGAGTACAACAACCCAGGCCCGATAGATTTGCTGCTTGGTGTTAAGGAGTATGCACGAATAGTCGAACAAGAGTTAATAAAGGGTCCACCAGGGTCACCATGTGCACAGAAAACCACCCTAGGATGGATATTATTTGGAGAAATAAATACATCACAAAAAGAACATTCATTTCTTGTCATGCATCACCAAGTAGACGTTGATAGCATTTTAAAAACACTTTGGGAAATAGACACAACTACAAGACGAAAGAATACAAAGGAAGAACAAATGTGTGAAGACGATTTATAGTGACGATTTATAGTGAAACTACCGTTTAAAACAAATTGTATTCAATCAACTGAAGGACATACACAAGACGTGGCTAAAACAAGATTGATACAATTAGAGAGAAGGTTTAAAAAGCAGCCTAAGTTGAAAGAGGAATATGAAAAGGTTATAAAAGACTACAAAAACTTAGGTCACCTAGAAGAAGTACCTGAAAAAGAAATATATACACGAAAATCAGTATACTTACCCCATCATCCAGTCCTGCGTGAAGAAAAAGAAACCACGAAAACCCGCATAGTTTTCGATGCATCATGTAAGGGAACTAATGGCATATCATTAAATGATGATTCATTATCTGTCGAAAGAGACTGGATCCTGCGACACAGGGTATCCTAGTGCGGGATCCAGTGTCACACCCAAATATTGTAACACTTGTTTATGAATCAATAAAACTTATTATTATTTCCTTTATTTCATTTTTACACATATAATTTACATTTTTAAATATTTTTATAAAAACAAAGAGAAAACAAAAACATTTAAAAATATAAAAAATAGTAGCCAACCGGTATCGGGAACAGGGTCCAAGCTACCGGTGGTCAGGGCTCCTGAGAGAGGAATCTCCTAACGATACGCGCCGTGTCAAGAAGTACCGCTTTCTGGATCAAGCCCTTGATCCAGCTGCCTAACGAGAGCCTCCTCAGGTGTTGGTCGAGGCTCTTGGCTATTATACCATTGGCCGTCACGACTATCGGCACAATGACTGCTGTATCCACATCCCACATGTCGACAACCTCGCGAGCCAAGTCAAGATACTTTATTTGCTTATCTTTTTCAGCTTTCACGAGGTTCTCGTCATGCGGGACCGCTATATCAATAATCATTGTGCGACGCTCTAATCGATCTATCACCACTATGTCTGGCTTATTGGCAACAATAGTCCTGTCAGTGATGATAGATCGATCCCAATACAACGTGATATTGCCATTTTCGAGAACTGGGTCGGGCATATACCTGTAGTACGGTACTTCCATATACTTATTATTATTATCTCCTTTATTTCATTTAAACAACTTATAAATTATATTTTTAAATATTTCTTAAAAAAATATATAAAAAAACATTTAAAAATATAAAAAATAGTAGCCCACCGGTATCGGGAACAGGGTCCAAGCTACCGGCGGTCAGGGCTCCAGAGAGAGGAACCTCCTGACAATGCGAGCCGTGTCTAGGAGTACCGCTTTCTGAATCAAGCCCTTGATCCAGCCGCCCAACGAGAGCCTCCTTAGGTGTTGGTCGAGGCTCTTGGCAATTAAGCCATTGGCTGATACGACTATCGGCACAATGATCGCTGAGTCCACATCCCACATGTCGACAACCTCGCGAGCCAAGTCAAGATACTTGATTTGTTTATCTTTCTCGGCTTTCACGAGGTTCCCGTCATGCGGGACCGTTATGTCAATAATCATTGTGCGCCGCTCTGCTCGATCCACCACCACTATATCAGGTTTATTGGCAACAATAGACCTGTCAGTGATGATGGATCGATCCCAGTACAATGTGATATGTCCACTTTCGAGAACTGGGTCGGGCACATACCTGTAGTACGGCACTTCAGATTCCACAAGACTGTATTTCAGAGTAAGTTGCTGATGGATAATCCTGGCTACAAGGTTGTGTCTATGCAAGTACTCTTCGTTAGCTAAACGAGAACACCCGGAGATAATGTGTCGGATTGATTCTCCTGGACGGTGGCATGCCCGACAGATGTCAACCGTCCCGTCCTTTACAATGAATCTCCGGTAATTGTTCGTCATCATAACTTCGTCCATAATTGCACAGACAAAACCTTCGGTTTCCCCAAATAGGTCACCAAAACGCAGCCAGGCTACGGACGCTAGTAAATCTACATCGGGTCCATGTAGGGCCCGGAAGTAGCGTCCGTGAAGCTCCTTATTCTGCCATACCTCCTTGCGATCGTTAGTATCAAGCACTGCAGGCTTGCGCCAGTTCTCTTTAGCCAAGGAGAGCGGGGTGAGACCCTTGTCCACCGCGACCACATCTCGATGCATCCCCACGTCGGCTTCTAAGAAATATTCCCTGAGACTGCATATCTCGCGATTGTGGAGAGTCTTAGCATTTAAAAAACCTCGACCTCCACACTTTCGTGGGATATACAGTCTCATTACCGATGACCGTGGGTGATGCATTCGATATCCAGTCAGCATCGTACGGACCCTCCTATCCAGGGCGTCGAGTTCGGTTTGAGTCCATTTGAGTACGCCGAAAGAGTACATCAAAACCGGCATGACCCAACCGTTGAAAGCGCGCACCTTGTTCCCGCCTGATAGAAAACTATTAAATACTTTCTTCAGGCGGCCAAAGAAGCGCTCCTTCAACGATTGCTTCATGTCAGTGACATTGATGCCCAAGGTTTCCGACATACCCAAATACTTATAGGTTTCGGATGCGGAGAGGGCTCTAAAGTTTATGGAATCCGTGAGCTGTGTTCCCACGGATTCCACAATCTCCCCTCGCTTTACATGCATGACCGCACATTTGTCCACACCAAATTCCATCCTGATGGCTCTACTGAAAGTTTCAGTTACTTTCAGTAGCTCCATCAGTTGAAAATTGTTGGGGGCAAAGAGTTTTAGGTCATCCATGTAGAGGAGGTGAGATATAACTTGACCACCTCTCCTCAGTAGCCTAGGTCTGAACCCTCCAGCAGTGTGCTTAGAGGATTCAGGGCTAGGCAGAACCAAAGCGGACTCAAACTATCGCCCTGAAATATGCCCCGCTCTATCCTTATCGGTTCGCTATTCCTCTGGATATTTCGACATCCTGGATAGCGAAGGACCGTCCTCCATTGCCCCATACACGACAACAGGAAGGTGCGCAGAGTTGCATCTACTTTATACAACTCCAGCACCCTCATGAGCCATGTATGTGGCACCGAGTCATAGGCCTTCTTATAATCTATCCAGCATGTCGACAGATCTTTTCGGGAACGGCGAACTTGTTGGCTAATGGTCATATCAATGAGGAGTAGCTCCTTAGTACCGCGGGACCCGTTCCTACATCCATTTTGAGAGGCAGACATGATGGAGTTGGTGTCTATATGTTTGTTAATTTTAGCTCTCAAAATGGATGTAAGGACTTTATAGACCGTCGGTAAGCACGTAATCGGCCTATAATTTTTGGGGTCCGCGGTGCTCCCAGATTTATGGAGCAGGTGGGTAACTCCTGTTGTTAGGAACTCGGGTAGCGAACCAGACTCCAAAGCAGTCTGGTACTGAGCCGCCAAGCGAGCGTGTGACCTTTTGAACCATTTTATCCAGAAATTGTGCAGCCCGTCCGGCCCTGGAGACTTCCAGTTGGGCAACGGACGAACTGCACGAGCTACATCTTGGGGGCAGATGGTAATAGCCCCCATTTCTGGTATTGGATCGCAGGCTCGCTCGACTTCCCGAGTCCAGTCACCTTCAGTGTGGCTGACAGGCGCCGACCAGATACTCCGCCAGAAAGAACACATGGCATCATCATCCGGAAGGCGCGCGTCAGCCACACCTTGGTCCGGTTGCTCCCAAGCCCTATATACCCGCCTTTCATCACTTTGGAAGGTGCGATTCTGAGTGTATCGCTCCACACGCCGCCTATACCTACGAATACGGTTCGCCCATGCATACACTTTCTGCTTCAGGAAGTCGATGCGCTCTGTGGCACGGGACACATAATCCTCAGGGCTAATATCAGTTCCTGAGAACGCCCGCCTCACAAAGCGCATCACTCTAGGTCTAGTATTGCCCTCCCTGAAGCAGATAAGTTTGCCGATGAGCGCTCTGGCCCCATCAATACGGCGCTCAATTCTGCACTGCCAAGCTGGTACGGCTGTTTTCGGTCGTGTAGCTCTAGAGTCATTTGCAAATTTTACATGAGCTACACGACATGCCGCTACAGCCGCACAGTACAGAATCGAATGAGTATCGGTGAGGTCTTCGCAGTCATCAAAATAGTTTGATAGCTGCGAATCCAGAGCAGCCACCAGCGCCCTATTTTTGTTATGCATGGGCAAACGAGGTAGGCGTGGTCTAAGTTCGGGCGACATGGAACGATATTCCCGAATCGCACGCTCCAAAGCACTCCTCAATTCCTCATTGTATTGGGTACTTACGTTTGTAGCCATGTCATCAATCCCCTCGTCAACTTGATTTATAGTGAACTGTGGTGCTACCATAACAGTCTGCGACGGGGGAGCGGTGGCATGGCTATTCCGCATTTCACTTCGTAGGCGATCAAGTACAGTGTCATCCAACATATCGCACCTTTGGTAGAACAAGGGCATAATTGTCATAAATTGCCAAAATGACTTAAATATGCAGAAATGCTTTAAAAAGGCCCTTTGAACTGGAGGGACAAAAACATTCGTTTGGCAATTTATGACAATTATGCCCTTGTTCTACCAAAGGTGCGATATGGTTACGCAGAATGACCCGCACCTGATCCGACAGTCGTTGTGCCGAAACGTTGACAGCTGGCTCAAGCACCTGAAAAAGAGAGAGCATCCGAACACGGTACTATTATTATTATTATTTTCATTTGTCAACAAATCTCGGGACCATAGGGTCCCGGTCCTTTGGAAGGCGTATGAGGGGCCGAAGCCAACTCGCAGAGGCCCCTTAGTCAATTTTAAATGGAATGAGGAATGAGGCACCAACCGACGATTATCCCTGTATGCACTATGCAATTGCACCCAAGGACAACCCCCGGTTGGTGCAGGACTATTGCAGAAAAATGGAAACAAAAAATATTAGGCTATGGGTTTGGGCGGTTATAGTGGGTTGGTTACCTAAAACTATGGAAGGCCTATGTCCCCTGCCTGATCAATGTTAAGATATACACGGATAAAATGGCAGGGGGTGACTTGCACACTCAATAATGGGCCCCCGAAAACTGTCGCTAGCACATAGTGACGTAGCGACAAGGGGGCAACATGACCTGAGGTGCTTGAGGAGTGGAGAGGTATTCCACGGCTTTCAGAACAATCCCAGAGCCCGGAAGATGGTCAAGATCCCTACGAGCACTTACTGGAATACTTCCTTCCTCCGAGCACGTTTGCTCTTGCGAATCTCCACTCAAGCCGGCCAATTAAGGCAAGAATGAGGTGGGAGATCTGTTCCTCGTCAGTGTCCACTCCAGCCGGCTAATAAAGGCGAGCCAGAGAAGAGGAACAAGACTTCTCCCGGGAGTTAGGGTCCGTGGGGTCGCTACTGCCCAACAGCTCGCCACAAGCTGCCCTGCGGGTTTCTGTATCTCTCTTGGTCTGGCTCCACATCCTAGACCTGTTCCGGCAAAGTAAACTCTACCGGCACAGACCTAGAGTTTGGAGCGCGCAAGCCCCACCACGACATCAACGTAGAGATACGGCGGTGGGGTTATTATTATTATTATTATGAACTCTTACCTGGTCCAGTACTTCAAGAAGAATTACGTTCTATAATCATGCGCTGGAGAATGCACGCTATCTGCTTTGCTGCAGACATACAAAAGATGTACAGAATGGTCATGATATACAAGGAAGATGCGGATTTTCAAAGAATTCAGTGGAGAAATGATAGCAATGAAGAAATAAAAGATTATAGATTACTTACCGTGACCTTTGGGACTACTTCAGCACCTTATCAGGCAGTGAAGACCTTGATCCAACTCGCACATGAAGAACGAGATAGCTATCCAGTAGCCGCTGACATTACTTTGTCAGACTTCTATGTCGATGACGTAATGTCGGGTTGTGACACACCAGAAGAAGCCATAGAAGCTAGTAATCAACTCAAGGCAATGTTAAGCAAGGGGGGTTTTGAGTTGAAGAAGTGGTCATCAAACAACATTGAGTTGATAAATTCAATGGATCCAAGCAACATTTCTTCAAGCATCCAACTTGATATAAACCTAGATGGTACTGTGAAAGCGTTGGGAATCGCATGGAATCTTGGTACTGATGAATTTCTTTACAAAGTCAGTCTCTCTTCACCTCCATCTACTATTACAAAGAGAACAGTTTTATCAGATGTACAAAAACTATACGATCCATTAGGATGGATATCGCCAAGCATTGTGCTCGCTAAGATGCTTATTCAAAAACTATGGTTAGTTGGCACACAATGGGATCAGCCATTATCCGAAGAATTACCCTCTGATTGGTTGAAGATAAGAAAGGTTTTCGAGAATATCAACCAGATTTCCCTAGACCGATGGTTACACTCGTACAGCAACAATATAAAAGCAATACAGCTGCACGGATTTAGCGATGCATCAACTCGGGCCTATGCAGCCGTTGTATACTGCAGAGTGGAACAACAGGATGGTACTGTATCCACAAATTTAATTGCATCAAGAACCAAAGCTGCTCCATTAAAAACAATATCACTTCCTCGTCTTGAGCTGTGTGGAGCTTTATTGTTGTCAAGGCTTCTAAAACAAGTCACATTAGCCATGAGAATTCCTCATTATCAAACTTACTGCTGGACAGACTCAACGATTGTAATGGCGTGGCTTCATGGAGAACCTCAAAAATTTCAGACCTTTGTAGCAAACCGAGTGGTGGAAATTAAAGACAATACAAACAACACACAGTGGCATCATGTTATATCACAAGAAAATCCTGCTGACATTGCATCCAGAGGAATGTTTCTAACAGATCTGAAGAAAAACAAGAACCACATCTTGTTTTTCTGGAAGGGACCAGAATGGCTATCAAAAAGGGAAATTCATTTGAGAAAATCAGAAAATACAGAGACAGATTTAGAGTTAAAATCAACATGCTGTACTTTTACAACTAAAAATAAAGAAAATGAAGAAAAACCAATTTGGGAAAGATTTTCTAATCTGACTAGAATGAAAAGAGTACTCGCTTATTGCCGAAGGTTGTTAAACAATAAAAACAAAAAGAGGTATTTAACTACTGGTGAAATGAACACAATTTTGCAAAATTGCATAAATTACTATCAGCAGACAGTGTATGAAAGAGATATAGAATACATAAAACAAAAAAAAAAAAAAAAAAAAAAAAAAAAAAAAAAAAAAAAAAAAAATTGATCAAATTGATCTTTATCTTTATCTTTAAAGAAAAATGGCAAGGTGAGAAAATCAAGTTCACTAATTAGCTTGACACCATTTTTATATAAAAACAATCTGCCGAGAGTAGGAGGTCGTTTACAAAACGCTAATTTGCCAGTCACAACTAAACATCCATTAATAATACCGAGTAATCAACATATCACTACATTGTTGATCAACGAAGCACACAAACAAACGTTACACGGTGGTATTCAAGTTATGATGACTTACCTAAGAAGTAATTATTGGATAATTTACTTAAAATCAGCTGTCCAGTCACCTACCGTGGGAGATATTGTGATCATCAAAGAGTAAAACCTGCCACCCACGAGATGGCTCATGGGAAAAATAAAAACGCTGCATCCTGGAAAAGATAATTTTATTAGAGTGGTTACAGTGCAGTGTAAAGGACAGAGTGAATTAAAAAGACCTTTATCTAAGCTAATATTCCTACCTCGAGGGTATAGTGCTCTAACCCAATAAGTACGAAATTGTCACTTTCGAGATATTCAATATTTAAGTTTTAAGGACAAAAATACCTATGTTATACAAATAATATCGTTATAATGAGTATTTGTGCTTAAAGTGTATACATTGAATTAGTGATAAACAGTATTTTTAAGTTTCTGAGGTGGTCCATTTTATCATAAAAAAGATATAAGTTACAAAGGGCACCGACTTATTGGGTTTTAGGTCTAGAGAAATTAAACATATAATGTACTTTAATACATGGTTTATTTTAAGAATCACAATAAAAAACAAGATAAATCATTCTTCGTCACTTTCGAAGACTGCAGGTTTGGTGTACTTCTTCATACCACGTATCCATGCATGGAGTTCCTTTGGTATGATAAGTTTTTCGCACATATTTAGGAGATCCTTCTTTTTAGCAAGGCTAATCGGTAATTGACTGGAATATAAGTGCATGTTATTTATAGATTTTACGTCTGGAGCCAAATATTTATTTTTGCTATCTTTACGACGGTAATGGGACGACACAGGAAAAGATTCAATAAGTATGTTGTTGGACAAATGCGACGTCTTCAGGGTTTGTTTTATTAGGTGGTTCTTTTTGCCGCGTTGATCATCGTTATTATAAACCACGAACGAATCAGCTTTAATCACAGCGTCAGTTATAACGTTTACACTAATACATAAAGTTGCTTGGAAAAAATTCAGGCAGACTTTGGATTTGTTTTCTGAAAAAGTATTTTTTGCTGACTGTGCGATCCTTTTTATTTGTTGTTTTCTGTAGTTCCCTGGTCTTTACAGGCTGAGTCTTTAGGCATGAGAGAATAAAAAAAATCTGTGATACAAAGTTCATATTGTAATAATTACGATACAAAACGTTTCGTTCGTCAGGGGAAAAGTTTTGAGTACATTAAAATATGCATATATCACATTGAACGGGCTTTGGCACTTTGACCGATCTGGCAACACCTCTTGTAATGTAAGATAATCCCTCAGCTTTTCTCGCCTTACTAATGTTTCGTTTCCACTCTCTTGGTTGAGCTCTCTTTCGTCTCGTTAGGTGTTGACGGATAACCAAACTCTCTATCCAAAAGATTTTTGCCTGTATCGTTTAGATATTCCACAGGAATTATCACATTACAGTCAGAACCACTATCGTTTTGAATATTTTCATCTGAATCTGGCACGTAAGTAGGATCTTTATATGAAAAGTCGCTGCCGAATAGGTATGCTTTCTCACTTGATACATCTGACGCATAACAACAAATGATCTGACTTGTAGACGCAATTACCTCAGGAGATTGACCTGCGTAAATAATAAAAAATACTATTTAGTCATGATTACTTAGAACTCAAAAAAAATATTGTATCAATACTGATAATTGTATATGACCTAAACGACGCCCACTTCAGGATATAGGCCACTCCAAAGGATCGCCACAATACTCTGTCTTGCGCCGCCCCCATACTACACGGATATAGTAAGATAGAATTGGAAAAAATATAAGTATGTACCTGTATTCATGAAATTATCCTCGAGAAGATCCTTCATTTTTAAAACAGTATCCATTTGCGTAAGGTTCAGATCTGATGAATTATTTGAAATTATTTCAACATCGTTTGGTGACATCAAAGGCACAGCTTTATCTAAAATGAATAAGTATAATCAACACAAGATATCGAACACTTATGGTAGGTAAAGTAATAACATCATTTGAGAGGTACCTAACTACCTACCATGAGTATCGTGTAAATTACTAGCTGGATCTAGATTCTACAAATTAGCACAGTTTTTTTCCAAATTGGAACTTGTAGGTACTACCTATCTAAAAACAAAATAAAACTTTATATTATGAATTGTTTATTCTGTAAATATGTAAGTAAATTAACTTATACCTAACTATTAAATAAAAATAACAAATAAGTATGAATATTTCAAGACCTACCCATAAACGTGTATTTTATTGACAATACATGGTATGAAACATCACGGATAACTTACCATAAGCATCTTGTAAACTACTTGTAGGATTTCTATTTTCCAAAGGCAGTTCCACTTCCATTATACCATCATCGAAAATATCTAAAAACAACATTTAGTGTTATAATAATAAATAATTATAAGAGATAAATAAGTTACTGAAAAAACAGTAATTTAATAACATTATTTTATTACTGTAGAATCCGTTTTAAAATCGGTAAAAGTTGTAAGTGGTAAAACCGCATAAAGGCTCGTTCAGACTAGCGCGACGCGACGGCGCGACGCGACTCGAACAAAACAATTTCTAAGAAAACTTCACGGTATAACAATAACCGTTGTCGCGTCGCGCTGTCGCGTCGCGCTAGTCTGTACAAAGCTTTATTCGGAAGTCCGCCGACAGCGCACCGTATTTGATAATAGAAATTATTATTACAATTCGTAAACCGCGAGTGATTATAAGTAATATCCATAAAGTGAGAATTTACCTGATATCAGCGGCTTAATGCAAGCTAGTTGCACAAATTTTCTTCCTCGATCACCCATCGTAGCAAACAAGTGAAGAATTTCGAAAACAATACTGTGCAACAGTGCGCAAATGCGATGCAATTATTGGGTTCTTCTCCGAACAAAGTTTGAAGAAAGATAGCTGACGAAGTGAGTGAATACCATTTAACTAAACATAACTAGTTACTTTTGAAATATAATAGAACAATAAAACCCAACAAACACATTTGTTTTGATTTAGCTTTTGGTTTTATTTGTTTTTTTATCTACGTATGTAAAGCTAAAACCCGATAAATACAAATAGTGATTATTGCCTCTAAGCCGTTGGGTAATTTTAATTGAAATCATTGAACACTCAATACCAATAAATAGCTTTATGTGGTTTAAACGTGAAATAAAAATATGATGTAACAAGACAACACACTTTATAGGGTACCAGTTTTTAAGTTTTGACTAAACGCGGTCACTTTATTGGGTTATTACCTCAAGTAATTTTCTTTCTACTGCGAATTCCACTTATTGGATTAGACCACTGGAAAGAGCGTCAAAAATGCATTAAGATGTGCTAATAAAACGATTTTTGATATTTCGGCACTTATTGGGTTTTAACACTATACCCTCGACCTAAAGATGTTTAATTACGCACGCTATTTGAAACGAAGTTTGTTAATATACTAATGCTACTACTATGTATACCTACTTCCTAGTATGTCAGTTTTATACTGTTAAGATTGTTATTCATACAATTGTCAAAGTAATTTTATTATTCTAACTACATGAACTACTTTATTAGGTTTAAAGAATCTTTATTCTCAATTAAAACATACACAAATGTCACTTACTTGAGAACAATAAATTAATGTTTACAATTTAAAAAGGTTTGACTTCACCTCTATGTACAGTTTCACAAACACGACCCACCCAACGCATTCATTTCTGTGAGGGTGTTTTACTTGCTGTTAAATACTGACCGAGCTGAATTTTGAATGCATTGAGTGAGTGTACATTTCTAATACTTGATGGTAATTTATTATATAGTTGCACTCCTTCGAAAGTAACCATTTTTTTGCCATAATTGGTTCTAGTTTTAGGTAGCACTATTAGGCTCGCTCGTCGTGAGCTTCGTTGGCTGACTTGTCGATATTGAGTTAGTATAATGTTTGTGTGTATTTTTTTGTTAAGCACTTTATTAATGAATATACATGTATTCTAGATATAGAGTTGCTTGATGTTCATTACTTTTGTGTCACTATAGATTTTTGAAGTTGATGTTAAATAGGGATAGTTAAAAAGCATTTTTATTAATTTATTTTGCGATCGTTGAAGTTCTGACAGTTTTGTTTTCGTAGCACTGCCCCAGAGTTCAATCAGATATAGTAGGTGCGGCTTTACTAGTGAGTTATAGATGGTGTATCTTAGAATTCGCGGAATACATCGAACTATGTTGCGCAATGTCCCTACTAGTGTCGAGAGCTTGTTTTTTATATACACTCGAGAGCAATGAATCCGGGTCACTTAAAGAATCCTAAAAATCTCGGAAACTAAAAATGCTAGGTTAATGCAATAAATTGTATTTAATAGACAATGTAATACTCCTTAAATGAAGGTATTAAAACTTCTTAGTTATTGTAAAGTTATATCATAAAAAAATCTAATTTGAAAAAGGGCCACTTTCGAAGATGGAACTACGAAATTACAGCATTTGGTTTTGCTTTTGTTTGTAATCTGTCATTTATGTGGGTACATAAACCATGTTGATAGTGCTCTATATTCACTATTCAAGCTGAAATTATGTCGTTTACGCCTGAAGAATGCACCAAAATACTTACAATGCTGGAAACCGGCCGGAGTCAGCGCGATACAGCCAGGACTGTCGGTGTGTCGCTGTCAACTGTACAAAGAGTTCTCCGACGTTACGAAGAAACTGGTTCTAACCTACGCAGACCAGGAACGGGCAGAACCAGGTGTACCACAGCACGAGAAGACCGATACTTGGTGAACACCATGCTTCGAAATCGCTTTCTCACAGGAACTGAACTCACAAATCAGTTTCGACGCCTCGGAGGAAGTAACCCAAGTGCATGGACAGTAAGACGTCGGCTTGCTGAATCTAACTTAAAACCCCTTAGACCTGCAAACGGCCCTAAACTGGAGCGTGGGCATCGTATTTCAAGACTAAGATATGCCCAGAGCCACGTAAATTGGAGTATTGAAGATTGGTCAAAAGTTATGTTCTCCGACGAATCAAAATTTATGCTCTACAAGCACGATGGAAGACACAGAGTGTATCGAAGACCAGGGGAAAGATTCAAGCAAGCATGCATCGAAGAAAAAGTAGCCTACGGTGGTGGGTCTGTACTTGTGTGGGCCGGAATTTCTTCTGAAAGTCGCACAGAGCTGGTGATCATAGAAAACGGCTCTTTAACTAGCGTAAGATATGTGGAAGAAATCCTCAATGATCACGTTGGTCCATTTATGGTCAATTTAGGTGAGGATGCTATATTTATGCATGACAATGCCCGACCTCATACAGGTAGGATTGTGAATGACTACCTTCAAGAGATGAACATTACTCGTATGAAGTGGCCAGCGCGCAGCCCGGATATCAACCCGATCGAGCATGCTTGGGACGAGCTAGGCAGATGCGTAAAACAACGAAACCCTCCCCCAATCACGCTTCGTGAGCTCAAAATTGCTCTCACAGAGGAATGGGAGAATATTCCCCAAAATCGTATAAGGAACTTGGTGTACAGCATGCCAAACCGCGTAAACGCAGTAATGGAAGCACGAGGAGGCAATACGAAGTATTAAAATTCAAGAAAATCGTAATAAAGTTCAAAAATTTCATGTTTCCTATTTTTGTTTTAAGGAGAGATCAGCAGTTTTTTTCTTTATGTAATTTTGTGTTAATAAAATGTATGGTGACTCATATTTTTTTTACTTTCATTTAAGGAGTATTACATTGTCTATTAAATACAATTTATTGCATTAACCTATCATTTTTAGTTTCCGAGATTTTTAACATTCTTTAGGTGACCCGGATTCATTGCTCTCGAGTGTATTCAATCTGGGCATTCCACGAAAGAGTACTGTCTATTCTCAGACCGAGGTATTTTTCGCTTGTTTTTAGCTGCAGTGGTACGTCATTAATTTTAAGTGGATCAAATGGTGGAATGATTTTATTTTTTGCCTTAAATATTACATAGCAAGTTTTGGATTATTGTTAAAAGATTAAATTGAAACCATGTGTATAGAGAATTTAAATCATCTTGGGCTAGTGTAATAATGTCGTGGATGGAAGAACCAAAGTAAAACAAACATGTGTCATCAGCATACAGGGTAAGGTGGCCATGTAGCTTTATTTCGGTGATGTTGTTAATATATATGAGAAAGAGCAGAGGACCCAGAATGGATCCCTGTGGAACGCCGCATGTTATTGGTAGCGCGTTACTTTGATCATGATTACCTAGCTTAACTATTTGTGAGCGGTTGGTTAAGTAGGATTTGAACATTTCTAGTGCACTTCCAGTGATGTTAATGGATTCTAGCTTTTTTAATAGTAATTTGTGAGAGACGGTGTCAAATGCTTTTTTTAGATCGACAAAGATACCTACGACTATATTTTTATTGTCTATATTTCGCTTAATTTTGGTAACGAGATCGATTGTAGCAGTGGTAGTATTGCTTTTTGGTCTAAATCCATATTGGCGATCGGTAATAAAATTAATAGAGTTTAAGTAATTTTGTAATCGGTTGTGAAGAACTTTTTCTAATATTTTTGACATTACTGGCAATACTGAGATTGGTCGATAATTTCCGGGATCTGTAAGACTTCCTGATTTGTAAATAGGGGTAACCTTTGCTATCTTTAGTGTGTTTCCGTCGGTTAATAGTTTGTTAAAACATGTACATAAGTTATTTACAATAAGATTTTTAATGCACTTTATTGCTTTAGTGTTTATTCCATCTATGCCTGTGCTACAATTTGGATCAAGGTTTGTTATTATTTGTAATATTTCTTTGGCAGAACATGGTTTAAAACTGGACAGCTCACCTGATTCTTGAGGAAGACACTTTGGTAACGCGCGATAATAGTTGTCGTGAAATGTTGCAGGTATTTCTTTTGCTAAAAGTGGTCCTATCGTGGCAAAGTAATTATTAAAAATTTTACAAATGTCATTCGGATTAGTAGTGATTTTAGAGTCTACAACTAGCTGCGAGGGAGTACTACTTTGTTTAATTTTGTTATTGGCTAAATAGTTTATTACACTCCACATTTTTTTGGGTTTTTTAATAGATTTGGTTATTGCATCATAGTAGTAAGTATTTTTTGTTCTTTGGATTAGTTTTTCTACACAGTCTCGTTTTTTGCTAAATTGCTTCTTTAGAGCTTCGTTATTAGGGTCATTTTCAAGTTCCGTCCACATTACATTTCTTTGGTTTATTTCTGCAATGATGTCCTTATTGATCCAATCTTTTTGCGGAGGGTTAAGAATTTTAGTTTTAGTTATTTTACTTTTTTTTACACATAATTTTATAATATTTTCCCATTTCAGGTAATCTTCGTTATGGTTAAATTTCGCTGATTCTGTATGTTTGTATAACTGTGTACAGTCCATTGCCTCATACTGAGATCTCATTCGTGGTGGTGATTTGACTTTTTTAAGTTCTAGGTACATTTGGTTATGGTCTGACAGAGAAGATTCAAGTATTACCATATGGAAGTGGTCGTTTTTGAAATTAGTGCTAATATGATCAATAATGTTTTTTTTTGTAATAGACTTTCTCGTACAGTATTTTTTACTTATTTTGTTCAGAAGCACGTGTCCCGCCTCTTTAACTATAGCTTTATATTGTTTTGTTTCTTTGTTGTTTTTGTCCAATAAATCAACGTTAAAATCACCAAATACAATTGCTCTTTTTCTTTTTTGTAACTGTGAATCATATTCCTGTAAGAATTCCCTGTAGTTGGTATTACCTGGGTAGTATACTACCCCTACTTCAAAAGCATACCTCTCCAGATATATCCATAAGTAGTTATTGCCTCCTGAATACGTAGATTCTGATAGACTGTGTTTAAGGTCGTTGTGAATATATGCCGAGACTCCTCCTCCTCTTGAGTCATTTCTGTAGTCATAATAATGCGTATAGTTATCTATTTGTAATGTTATGGCTTGGGTTTCTGACCTTATCCAGGTTTCTGTTATTAAAATTACATGTGCTGTTTTTGGTAATGATTTTAAAATGCACTTCAACTCGTCCAGCTTTCCTTTTGTTCTAATGCTTCTAGCATTCAGGTACAAAAATCTTAGGCGAGATTTGCTAGTAGTAATATTATCGTAGTTATTGAGTACTTGATACGTGTTGCAGTTAATACTGGTAGTTATATTTTCGTTTACTAAATGAAGTTTTTTGGAGACTGTTTTATTATTGTTGGTACCCCATGGATATATTTAATTGTAAGCTGGTCTTCACCGTCATTTTGACGTCGTAATAATTCATCTTTCAAACTTTTTAGGTATTGCTGCTGTGCCGGGGTTTGGTCTGAAAATATTTTTATGTTTTGAGGCAGACTATCCTTGTTCCGTAACAAATATTTTGCAGGGTCCGATGAGGTAAAACACGCTTTAATGCTGCGATTCTTTCTTACTAATTACTACTGAGATATATGTGTCTACACATACATACTTACCATTCAATGATTCAAGTTCCTAAACTAGTTTTACGATACTTCCCACCTGCATGCTATTGCTTATAACTATAATTATGTACAACTAATAACTAATGATGTTGTCAACAAATGGATAGGTACTTACCTTAATGAGTCATGCTGTTTACTTTGCCTACATAAAATAAACTGACATGTAGGTAGGTGACTTCTTACCTATTTACTATCTAGTTAGATTTCGGGAGCGCAAATGAAACGGAGTTTGAGGGGAAGTAAGAGTTTATTACGACCCGAGCTTTACAGAAGTTCATGTAAGACTAACTTAGCCTATCTTAATTCTAATACATCGCAAATCTTTCTCATAGACCGGTGGTCGGCCCACCCGCGGTCGCGCCACACATCCTGTCACGTACGCCTAATCACAAAAGTGTCAGGTCAGCGTCTAGACTCTACCACATACCACAGCGTTAGGCTGGGAACATAACTCCTCCCCCCTTAAATCAAAGTTATCGGAAAAACAGGGGTTTTCCGAGAACTTTGTATAATTACAAATTAGAAACTACAATTATCACTTAAACTATTCCTATAATAAAGTGAAAAATGAAAAAATGAAAATATTTTTTTATTTAAACAAAATGCTTCTTAAACAATGATTTGTGTTTGGAGCCTCCTTTTAGGCAAACAATGCCTGTGTTAGGAGACTCCAAAAAAGTCACAACTTGAAACTTGTAAAGTCAATCAAACTAATAGTATAGGTCTTTGATTAACTTGACCGTCCTCAGGTTGTGCGGGATTATCCTCAATAACTCTATCCCGCTCTTTACAGAGTTTTCTTACAACATCTAAATACTTATATATAATTACAGCTACTGACAATAAAATGACTACCGCGTATAAGACATAAAGGGCGACACTAACACTTTCACTTGTGGTTTCACTTTTCACTGTATTTGCACTATTATTCAGTTGGCGTATGTCATCCAAATTTACTCCCTTCAGATTTATAGGTTCGATCCTTGCTGCGTCACGTCAGATCTATCAAGTCAGGTAAGTTCAATAAGGGAACAGGCATATAATCCGTTTGTAGTGAGTAAGAGCGCCGTCCATGTATTTTAATATTATCTATAGAGACACCACATTGTCCTAGTACCGTTAGCAGATATGTTCCTCGTAAGCGTTCTTTTGTTTCATCATTATTACAAGTCTGTGATATGACTTGGTTGTGTTTTGAATACACTATCCAACTATTGGGACCAATTCTTTGAAGTTTCAGGGACTCAGATAGTATCTTACGTGGGAAACAGCGCGACAGATTGTCGTGGTATTTCATTAGTTGCTCAATGCAAGTTTCTTCCCCATATTGAATTAGTTTATCTTCAGAGCAGAGGTATTCTTTAGCGGTTATCTCTTGACACGGTTGATCAGTTGGACGATACCTTGACCCTTCTACTAGTAGGTAGGGAAATTCAGGAATAACAGCAAAGGTAAGATTTGAGGAATCATCTGAGATAGGAATGGAATACAGTTTATAGTAACTATAAGTTGCATTATAAATAAGTGGAACTTCGATTACAAAAGTTAATTCTTCATTCTTAATGTAAGCTTTTACAGATAAGGATTCTTCTATTAAATTTCGTTTATTAAATTTCGTTCATTTACAGGGTACATTAGATTATCATATTGGCTTATATATTTTAACACTTTCAACAGTTCGCTAGGATTCATTACGGCCTTATGTAATACTGATAATTTACTGAATGCAATGGCCGTTTCAAGTTCGCTGAGTTTTATATAAAGTGTTCTAAAGTTTACAATAAATTGGTTTAGTAATCCGAAGACATAGGTCATATAAATTGAGTGATTATCTTTCTTAGTGAGATCGGTTACAAGACCTTTAAGTAATTTCATGCGTGCGTCTATTATTTTTGTATTTTCATTGATTATTTCGGTAGAATTCAGAAAATGATCCAACATTTTAGATATCATCGTAAATTTGTTAGAAATTGCTTGTTCCTCGGTCTGAATACTACTGATTATATTGTCATATCTGACTGCATCTTCATGGTCAAGATTACCCGTTATAATTTTGATGATAGAGCCAAGAGGGTTTACAATACCACGTTTGAATCTTTTAGATGGAATTAATTGCTGTAATTTTTCTAGAGTCTCATTTTTTATATACTCCACCTGTATTTTAAGGCTCCTGAACTCATCCGCATACGATTTACTTGGGTGTAACATTTGGCTAAATTCGGAATATTTTTTAATATTAAAGGAAAGATCTGTACCAATGCATTGGAGGTTGATTATTTTAACAATAGACCATTTATCATATTGCATAAATGCTTGACCTAATTTCACCGGAAGAATCCCAGGGTTTTGATTAATCTTTACCACTTGAAGGGCCTGGCTTGGAAGACTCCATAAAATCCTTCATGATCAACAGTATGGTTTCACCAAAGGACGTTGTACGACCGACGCCGGTGTAACCTTATTAAGACACATTTTTAACGCGTGGGAAGAGGCCCAAGACGCCATAGGAATCTTTTGTGACCTCTCCAAGGCATTTGATTGCGTCGATCACGAAACCTTACTCTTGAAACTTGAGCATTACGGACTTGCAAAACTTGCACTCAATTTAGTAAAATCTTATTTAAATAATAGACAACAGCAAGTCCAAATAAACGGTATCAATTCACTAGGTTTAAAAGTAAAAATAGGTGTGCCACAAGGCTCGATATTGGGTCCATTCCTCTTTTTAGTGTATATCAATGATCTACTCCATTTATTAAAAAATCAACCACAAATGGTGTTATTTGCTGACGATACTTCCTTAATTTTTAAGGTAGATAGACGTGCAACAAATTTTGACGACGTAAATATCGCCCTATTGCAGGTCCAAAATTGGTTCACTGCTAATAATTTAGTATTAAATGGAAAAAAAACTAAGTGTATAAAATTTTCTTTACCAAATGTCAAAAGTAGTGATTGTGAGATAGTATTGAATCAAGAGAAACTAGAATTCGTCGATAAAACTGTTTTCCTAGGGATCACGCTAGACTCAAGGCTACAATGGGGTCCTCATTTAACATCTCTCGCAGGACGGCTAAGTTCAGCAGCATAATTATGCTGTCAGAAAAATCCGTCAATTTACTGATGTAGATACCGCGAAGCTGGTCTATTTTAGTTACTTTCATAGTATCATGTCTTACGGTATTTTACTGTGGGGACGGGCTGCAGACATCGAGTCTATTTTTATTCTGCAGAAAAGAGCGATTAGAGCCATGTACTATCTCCGCAAGCGTGACTCTCTAAGGGAACTGTTTAAGGATATTAACATCATGACGGTACCTTGTCAATATATTTATGAAAACATCATGTACGTAAGAAAAAACTTACATGTTTTTAGTAAAAGAGGGGATAGACATAATTATAGTACAAGAAATAGGGACCTATTAGTTCAACCAGGTTTCAGACTGGCTAAAGTGGACTCATCTTTCATGGGGTACTGTTTAAAATGTTACAATAAAATTCCTCCCCACATACTTCAACTGAATGAGACGAAATTCAAGTCTTGTATAAAACGCACACTATGCAGGCAGGCATATTATAAGTTGGGGGATTACATCTCTGATAAAAATGCTTGGCTCAATGCTGGTCCTGCTCCACAACCACAACTAATTGATTAACATCTGAAAATACTGTTGCAGCTGCTGAAGATTTTAAGACCATCTTTGCATTGTATAAAATCAATCTCCTTTGTATTATATAATTCCAGAGCACAGGTGTGAGTACTATGTACTAAAGAGCTACCATTTACTGGGTAATACTTTTTTTTATTGACTTGAATGTGCCCTGGCGGCTGTGAGTATGTCATGCTCACTCAGATGTCTCGCTGATGGTGGCGCGTGTGTTGGATCATTTAGCTCCCTTCAAAATGGTTGAGCTGAATGGTGCTGATCCATACGTCATGTTCGTGAACGGGCGCCGTCAGTTGGGACTGGTCAACTCTTAGCGGCCATGGCTGATTTTTAATTTTTTAATTGTTCTTTGTTTTTATCTTTGTATTACGGACGCTTCTAACGTGCACGTCTTTCTACATTGTTCTCACATGTATAATTTCAACATGAATGATGTAACCAATACTTTGTAACAATTTATTTTATTTAAAAGAGTGTCCGTGGAGTTTCTTGCCCGTTCTTCTCCATAGGTACCTACTACGCTTTGGAATGGGCAACTAGCTTCATATTTTTGACTGACCGATTCCTTGACAATTCAAAAGTGCCTGTAATGGTTTAATTGAAATAAATGATTTGAGTTTGAGTTTGAGTTTGAGTTTTCCAACTGGTCGTTGTCCATATCACCAGGATCCAACACCACCTGTGGAGGACGTTTTACATTTTTAACCGGAACTTTAGTATCTCTATTTTTTACTTTTATTGGTACGATGTTACGTTCTATCTGACCTGTAACCATGGCCTTTTGAAATCTAGGTTTATCTTTAGCTTGCCTTCTATTTACGGCCTTAATGAAAATCGGTTGGCCTATTTCTAAGGCTGGTCTGGATTCGCCTCCCCGCTTGGTTATAATTCTTTCCATATGACTTTTTACCTTTTCAGAAAGATATTTATAAATTGCCCGTGTTCTTTTCTTATG
Source organism: Agrochola circellaris (assembly GCA_914767755.1). Lineage (NCBI taxonomy): Eukaryota > Metazoa > Arthropoda > Insecta > Lepidoptera > Noctuidae > Agrochola > Agrochola circellaris. Next base: position 20,576,631 of record OU611846.1, on the reverse strand, counting down.
ATCCCTGATTAGTTGCTGATTGTATGCTTTATCGAATTCAGAGTTAAAAATTGAGTTTAATTCCGTATGACCAAACGCAGCTTCGAACGGTGTTAAATCAGTGGTACTGTGGATAGTGTTATTGTAAGCCATAACGGCGTAAGTCATCACTGATGCTGCGTCTGTAAATTTCTTTTCATAGTTCGCTAATCGATATATTTCTATAATTGTAGAGTGAAAACGTTCTATGAGCCCCATAGAATTGGGATTATTAGGTGTACCTATGTGTAGTTTAATTTTGTGCAAGTCCGTCAGTTCTTTTAATAATTCATTATTAAATTCGGTTCCCGGATCAGAACTTATTTTCTGTGGTATACCGTAAAAAGAAAAGTATTTCATTAATGCTCTGACCACTTCGGGTGTGGAGCGAGATGCAATTTCTATCGCTTGTCCTAATTTGCTAAAGGCATCGATTAAAGTTAAATAGTATTTTGATTCTATACTGAACAGATCTATAAATATTTCCTGAAAGGGGGCGTTCTGGGTTTGTGTGAGCTGCAGTACAGGTTTTATTGGTTTTCTGTCATACTTAGAGGTTTTACAACGATCACATGAGTTAATTATGGCGGAAACGGTTTCGGATAAATGTGGCCAATGATAATTACGACGGATTCTTTTAACAGTTTCTGTAATGCCGCGATGACAGGTCTTGCCTTCATGTAACTTAATCACAATGGCTTTCTGTTCCTGTTCATCTTCGACGTAAATAACGCGCTCGGTACATTCATAAAAATTAACCATATCTTTCTTAAATAATGAAATTATAATATTACTAAAGTCCTTTCTGTGTTCTGGATTCTTAAAATAAATGAAATACTTAATTTTGGGTTTTATATATTCTTTTAAAAATGTTTTGATATGATCTTGATTATGAAGAGGCAAAAATACTTCCAACACTTTTTGTTTGTCCCTAGACAAGTCTTTTACGTGGAGCTCATTACGAAACCAGCTAAAAACTAGTATTTGATTAGGTTTGGTGTCTATTGCTTCCTTCAATATCGGTATTCCATGGGATTCGAGATCTTCGGCTGAATGAACTGTTTGTATACTAGAAGGTTCAGAGGGTTTAGGATAATTATTGGGTGATTGTTCCAAGTCTGTACGAGTATCGAAATCTAAATCTATGGTCATTGGGCTAGCTGTCGCGGTTCTTTCAGAGTCGGAAACAGAAATAGTCCTTGAGTCATCAGAATTTAGTGCGGCCACGTCTTCTAAATAATTTTGAAGTCTACTTTCTTTTTCGTTTATATTAACAATCATTGAAATGTCGTCGGAAACGTTGGCTTCTCCTAGTGCTTTAAGTTGAATTCGAGATAGCGCATCTGCAGTTACATTCTGTTTACCATTTTTATATATGACATTAAAGTCATATTCTTGCAACCGCAAGCGCCAACGCGTCAGCTTGTTATTAGGTTGATACAGCCAGACTAACGGTCTATGGTCAGTGTAAATATCAAATTTATGTCCGTATAAATAAGGTCTAAAATGTTTTGTGGCCCACATGATTGCCAATAATTCGCGTTCAATAGTACTGTACCTTTTTTCCGTATCTGTCAAGGTCCGACTGGCATATGCTATTGGTTTGTCACTACCTACAGGGCCCTGTGACAAAACCGCGCCAATTGCAACTTCAGAGGCGTCTGTCGTTAATAAAAATGGTTTATTCATGTCCGGGTATTGCAATATCGGTGCGTTTATCAGAAGTTCCTTACATTTTTCAAAAGCTTCGGTATAATTTTGGTCTATGACTACCTTTTTACCCTTTTTCAAACAGGCTGTCAATGGCTGTGTGATTTTGGAGAAATCTTTAATAAACCGTCTATAATAACCCACAAAGCCTAAGAATCGCTTGATTTCAGTCTGTGTCCGTGGTAAAGGATATTTAAGAACTGCTTGTATTTTGTCGTTGTTTGGTCGTAGTCCGTTTTTAGTCAACGTGTGTCCTAAGTACTGCACTTCCTTACGCAAAAATTCGGACTTGTCTAACTGAACCTTCAAGTTAGTTTGACGAAGTCTATCGAAGACGGAACGTACTTTTTGAACATGCTCTACTATGCCATTTGAATATATTAGTATATCGTCTAAATAAACCAGGCAATGTATACCCTGTAAGCCTCTCAAGACATTATCGAGAGTCCTCTGAAAGGTTGCCGGAGCTGTTTTAAGACCAAATGGCATACGGAGGAATTCATAATGTCCATTTTGTGTAGAAAAGGCTGTTTTTTCAGTGTCAGAAACTTCAATTTGGTGATATCCGGACGCTAAATCTAATGTGGTGAAGTAGTTGCTTTTGCCAAGTTTGTCAAATAAGTCGTATATATTAGGAAGTGGGTACTTGTCATCGATCGTTATGTCGTTGAGTCTGCGGTAATCTATTACCATTCTATATTTCACCTGACCGGAGGCATCTGCCTTTTTTGGTACCAAATGAACAGGTGCACTCCAGGGTGAATGTGATTCTCGGATTATATTGTCCTTGAGAAGTTTTTCGACCTGTCGTTTGATTTCTTCAGCCTGTGCTGGAGCTTGCCTATAAGGTTTAATATAGATTGGATCCTCATTAATAGTCCGAATATGATGCTTTACCTGGTTTGTAAAAGTCAAAGGCAAGTCCTCGCAGTAAAATATGTCCTTATACTCGAAACATAATTCACTAATCATTTCATTTTCTTCTTGGTTGAGATGATGAAGTCTCAATTTCTGTAAGTTGGCTGTCAGTAACGAGTCAATGTCAGTTAACCCAGTAGTGTTATTTACTATACACTCTTCAGAGAAGTTGGTAACTTTGAAAGGAGCGGTTATAGTTAGCCTTACTTCAAGGTCAGTAGCATTCTGAATTATAGTGGAGGCAAGGTAATTTTCACACTTTACAATTGCAGTTGGCATTCTAACACTTTCGTGAAATTGCGTGTAATCTAATATGGCATAGCCATCTTTCTTATTTACGGGTAGCCTCACTTTATGTTCTGTACGAGGTTCAAGTTTAAGTTCATGGTCAGTGTTATAAATTATAGGAATATTAATATCGTTTATCTTTAAAATTCTATTCATAAAACATATACTAGCATTAAGTCGAGACATAAGATCCATTCCAATCAATCCATCATATTTATAATCCACATCATAAATATAAAACTTATGATAACCATTTACTTTAAAAATTGAAAAAAGGGGAATATTAGCTACTTCATTATGTTCGCTCGTAGCATGTGTACTGGTAACTGTAAATGGTTCGTAGAATTTTGACTGTGGGAAATATTCATCAACTTTTCCAGGGCTTATGAAAGATCTAGTGCTTCCTGTATCCAACATAAATTTACCGTTTATGTCGGGAATGGTTATATAAGGATGTTTAAGATTAGCGTCAAACTTAAGTTCTATCATTTCGGGTGAACACGAATCAAATTTATTTGAAAATTTGGGACATCTTTTGCGACATCTTTAGAGTCTACTTTATTTTCAGCTGAATGCGAATCATCAGCCTTTTCAATAGCTTTGGGAATTTCAGTATTTGGGTTCTGATCCACGCAATCGTTGTTAATGTACATATTTGTATAGTCATAGTCACAGTATCCTAGATAACATATACCATAATCATTGTAATTGGGGTCATAATAGTACTGTTCATTACTGGTATAAAGCTCGTTAATAGGAAAACTTTGTGGTTGCTTAACAGGTGCTGGAGCAGTTCTCATTGTTACGTCACGATCACCCAATAAATTGTTAGGGGGGCGGTGGCTCGAAGGTTGTGGAGCTCTATAGCCGAATTGTCCTACTTGAGGTCTATAACCGAATTGTGCTGCTTGGGGTCCATAACCGAATTGTACCGCTTGGGGTCCATAACCGAATTGTGCTTGTTGGGGTCCATAACCGTATTGTGCTGCTTGAAGTCTATTACCGAATTGTTGAGGTTGTTTATTCCCAAGCTGCGGTAATTGCGGTCGAAAGCCTATTTGTTGATTCGGCATATTCGGACGTACAAAAACTTGGTTAGGTATACCGAATTTAAATTGAGTTTGATTTGCAGACGGCCTGTGGTAATTATGTTGCAATTGAGGTGCTGTAAAGGTAGGTTTCGGATTGTTTGAACTTGAATTAACGCCTTTTTCAGATGATGGCAATAACTGATGACCTTGTGGCCGATGTTGTAACATTTTGCTGCGTAAATTATATTGTTCCTGGAAATTAACCTCTTCAAGGACAAATTGTAAGGCTTCTTCCAATGTACTAGGATTTTTCAATCGAACAATCCGCACCATATGTTCCGGTAAATTGTACATAAAAACGTTAAGCGAAGTGTTATTATAAATTACTTTCTTAGCTTCTCTTAACGTAGCGGAACCGTTCTGATTAACCTTAGATATTAAAATAGCACGAATATCTTGTATACCGCTGCAAAATTCTAAATGTGACTCATTTGATTTAATTTTTAGGGTTTCGAGCTCAATTGCCACGCATTCCTCACTTCTGGGATCACCAAAATGTTGGATCATTAAAGATTTAAATTCAGAATAAGTTTCAAGGTCACCCCTTTCACTTAAAAGAGCCGCTGCTTTACCCTTTAATTTACTTGTAATATTCTGCATTAAAAATTCGTTTCGCTCTGAAGCCTTGACATTTTCCGATAACATATTCGCACTTTCGTAAAAATAAACTAAGTATATTAGTTTCGCCATTAAATTCGGGAATTAATTTTAAAACATCTTGAGGTATCAAAGAATCTGGCAATTGCATCGGAAACGGAGTTTCAGAACGAACCGAAGGGGTCGCCCCTGCCGCCGCCGTCGCAGATAAAGGAATTTGACCTTGATTCATTTTAGACAAAATTAAAATAAACAATGTAATTTAAATTGTAAAATTAAAAGATAAACCTCAATTTATATGTTAAATTATACTGTAGAATTAATAAAAATAGGCAGAAACATTAAAGTAACATTAATGTTTCTGCCTATTTATCCTCTTAAAAAAAAACTAAATTAAACTAATTCTAATTACGTCTATCACAATAATAGTGTAGGGAATGAGGAAGGATGTAGAAGGTTACTCACATGCCAACCGCTTGATATATTATCACCATCTCTGCTAACCCACGTAATTTGCGCGTTATCTAAACTTATTTATTTGGTTCGAAGATTGCCCAATATAGAACGCCTCACTGATTTTAAGCACGACGACTATACGTATATAACAGTAACCACTCGCGAAACACAGTCCACGCGTTCTCATGTATTTCACAGATTTTCGCACTTGACTTTTCGCGGAGGAAAACTGTTTGCGGCAATCCTACCGGCTGCGCCAGTTAGATTTCGGGAGCGCAAATGAAACGGAGTTTGAGGGGAAGTAAGAGTTTATTACGACCCGAGCTTTACAGAAGTTCATGTAAGACTAACTTAGCCTATCTTAATTCTAATACATCGCAAATCTTTCTCATAGACCGGTGGTCGGCCCACCCGCGGTCGCGCCACACATCCTGTCACGTACGCCTAATCACAAAAGTGTCAGGTCAGCGTCTAGACTCTACCACATACCACAGCGTTAGGCTGGGAACATAACTATCTATTGGATAATCTGTTATTCAATTTTTTGTTACTACAGTCCACTTCTTTGATATGTTATATTGTTTTGATCAGTTTTAAAATGTAGAAAACAATAAGTTAATTATTAAGCCAATATATTGTTAGGATAAGTAGCAGTAATAGTATTTGTAAAAGGACACAGGGTCCTTTTGGTGGGCGGTATGTCCGATCGTTTCACATGTTAGTTGCCTCAATACAGAGCTAGCAAACAGTCGCGTAATTTTATTTATCAAAATATCCCAAAAGTATCTACAACGCACAATCAACCTAACGTCGTCAACACACAGATATTAGTTATTTTAGTTTAGTTTCTCATTAATCACAACACAACACACACACACATGTATGTCACAAAATTTTATTTGATTTTAAATGAGTTTTATTTTATTTTATTTATATACATATAATTTAAATTTTTATAAAAACAAAGAGAAAACAAAAATATAAAAAATAGTAGCCCACCGGTATCGGGAACAGGGTCCAAGCTACCGGTGGTCAGGGCTCCTGAGAGAGGAATCTCCTAACGATAAGCGGCGTGTCCAGAAGTACCGCTTTCTGGATCAAGCCCATGATCCAGCTGCCTAACGAGAGCCTCCTCAGGTGTTGGTCGAGGCTCTTGGCTATTATACCATTGGCCGTCACGACTATCGGCACAATGACTGCTGTATCCACATCCCACATTTCGACAACCTCGCGAGCCAGGTCAAGATACTTTATCTGCTTATCTTTTTCAGCTTTCACGAGGTTCTCGTCATGCGGGACCGCTATATCAATAATCATTGTGCGACGCTCTAATCGATGTATCACCACTATGTCTGGCTTATTGGCAACAATAGTCATTCATTACAAACATACACACACAAAAATACAAATCTTTCCTCTTTATAATATTTGTGTAGAAGTGTAGATATACACAGATATTAGTTATTTAGTTTAGTTTCTCATTAATCACAACACAACACTCACACACATGTATGTCACAAAATTTGATTTGATTTTAAATGAGTTTTATTTTATTTTATTTTTATCTATCTTTAAATTATTTATTATATCGGACAGACACTTCTCTATGTTTATTATTCTAGCGTATGGCACTAGTGGGTTGCAGCTGAAAATCAGCGTCAGGTGGTTCACTTTGTGTTGTCATCTGACATTATGCTGAGCTGAGGCCCTTTTGGCATTATAATAATTTGTTTTCTGTTTTTATAGTTTTAAGGTGTATTTTATTTTTTACAATGCCAATAAACGCATTTTTCTTTCTTTCTTTCAAGATATCCCCGATCATTGTTAAAACTTAAATCGACAGACAGTTACGCGCCTTATTTTAAGTTACATAAAATCTTGACACTTCCGTGTATCCATATTTTCGAAGTAGCTATGTTTGTCAAGCAAAATCCATCTCGTTTTGAGCGCCTGGCTGTTGTTTTCCCAAGGAATAGGCGTGACAACAGCAAATTATGTCAAGTATCATGTCGAACCACTTTAATGCGTAAGAGCGTTTCTTGCATGGCTCCAATTATTTACAATAAATTACCGAGTTGTTGGAAATCTTTAAATACAGCACAATTTAAGAGTAGATTACGGAATTTTTTGATATATAAAACGTACTACAGTGTAACTGAGTTCCTATCGAAGAAAAATATTTGTTAATTAGTGACATCTTGATTTTTGAACTTATGATGTATGACATTTTAGATTTTTTTGACATTTTGATCTTTGACATTTTGATTTTGGTTAATAATAATAGTTTGTTCGGTTCGGACCCTGTTCCCGATACCGGTGGGCTACTATTTTTTATATTTTTAAATGTTTTTTATATTTTTTTTAAGAAATATTTAAAAATGTATTTTATATGTCCAAAATTAAAATAAACGAAATAATAATAGGCTTCTTAAATGCTAAAACCCTGCACAACCGTGAGGTATGCAGTCTCAGGGAATACTTCCTAGAAGCCGACGTGGGGATGCACCGAGATGTGGTCTCAGTGGACAAGGGCCCCGCTTTCCTTGGCTAACGAGAACTGGCGCAAACCTATAGTATTAGATACTAATGACCGCAGGGAGGTATGGCAGAGCAAAGAGCTTCACGGGCGCTTATACCGGGCCTTACATGGGTCCGATGTAGACCTATTAGCGTCCGTATCCTGGCTGCGATTCGGTGATCTCTTTGGGGAAACCGAAGGTTTTGTCTTTGCGATTATGGATGAAGTTATGATGACGAACAACTACCGGAAATATATTGTGAAGGACGACACGGTTGACATCTGTCGGGCATGCCACCGTCCGGGGGAATCTATCCGACATATTATTTCTGGCTGTTCTCGTCTGGCTAACAGAGACTACTTGCATAGGCACAACCTTGTAGCCAGGATTATCCACCAGCAACTTGCTCTGAAATACAGCCTTGTGGAATCGGAAGTACCGTACTATAGGTATGTGCCCGACCCAGTTCTCGAAAATGGCAATATCACGTTGTATTGGGATCGATCTATCATCACTGACAGGACTATTGTTGCCAATAAACCAGACATAGTGGTGATAGATCGATTAGAGCGTCGCACAATGATTATTGATATAGCGGTCCCGCATGACGAGAACCTCGTGAAAGTTGAAAAAGATAAGCAGATAAAGTATCTTGACCTGGCTCGCGAGGTTGTCGACCAACACCTGAGGAGGCTCTCGTTAGGCAGCTGGATCAAGGGCTTGATCCAGAAAGCGGTCCTTCTGGACACGCCGCGTATCGTTAGGAGATTCCTCGCTCAGGAGCCCTGACCACCGGTAGCTTGGACCCTGTTCCCGATACCGGTGGGCTAAAAATTTTTATATTTTTAAATGTTTTTGTTTTCTCTTTGTTTTTATAAAAATATTTAAAAATGTAAATTATATGTATATAAATGAAATAAAGGAAATAATAATAGTAGTAGTAATAATGATATGTTAAATGATGTAATTATTATAGGGGATTTGCATTGAAACACCACTTTGATAAATACTATTGAGGTATATTGAGTCGCGCACTAAAAAACTAGGGTTTAACATTTTTGGTTTGGCTTAAGTAGTATTCTACTATGGTACAAGTCACGGGTGTTTCTACAAAAATAAACGTTTTACAGTTTTAAACCAATGATAGGTAAGTGAGGCGTGGATATTTTGGTCCAGCATGATCTTGATTCTCGACAGGTTGTAACCTGCTCCCTGAATGATACCATTTTGCCTAGTTCTTTCTCGATAAGATGCAACTTGTTCTTGGGCGACGCCATCTGCCTAATTTCTTGTCGACAAGTTGTGACTTGTTCGTGAGTGATGCCATTATTCTGTTTATGTGTGTTTAGGTGACTGTTAGTGTGTGTGTTCTTGTCAAGTTAGGACCTGCTTGGTGGGCAATACCATTATTGCTTGTGTATAGGCATGTGATTTGCAAGGGGTTTACCTTTGGGATGTGTTAGGGTGCTAATTTCGTCTTTATTTATCATGTTTCTGACTAATTACTTGATTCAGTAAAAGGCATATCAATTAGACTTAAAACTATGGGAAATCAAAACTATACCTATGCTTATTTGAATACAACTTATATCTATGCTATGTAAAATGGTTTTTATTTAAGACAAAACGGTTTTATCGCTCATACTGTGATAAAATGTGTGATTCAAGCCATGTCACAGTAGGCCGTGCTCGTCCCGCTGCATGCATCATATAAAGCATTCAATAAATACTTAAAGGCTCGTGCAGACCGGCGCGACGCGACTCGAACAATACAATTTCTAAGAAAACTTCACGGTATAACAATAACCGGTGTTGCGTCGCGCTAGCACGAAGCTTAAATCAACTACGAGGCAGAATACCTTAATAGTGAGCATTGTTGGAAATGAGACACAAAAAGTAAAAATCGCTGTTTATTATATTCATACATGGTGGCAAGGACATCGACGCGAAAACTGTCCCATGTAACAGTTTTCGCGTCGATTTCACTTCCAAATTTTTCGTCGGTTAATAAAAAAAACAATCTGCTGTTCCATACATTTTGACGGCGTAGGTAGAGTATAGCACATTTCTATGAAACAGCAGATTTTTTTTTAATAACCGACGAACGTTTCGTGCATTCAGAATCATGTACTGAATCCGTGGTAAAAGTTTTCGCATCGATGTCCCTGCCACCCTATCTAATATGCGATCACAGGACAGGAAGACGGATGGGAGGGATGAAAATAAAAAGAAACAGTTTAGTCAGCTGTCGATCAAAGAGCGTCGTGGTGTACCGAGTATGTCAGCGCCAGAGTTAAGTGCGGCCTGCTCGGAGAGGGGTGGCAGCGCGCGCGGCTGGCGCAGCGCCAGCGACCACAGGCGCAGGCGCAGCTGCAGCACGTGGTGAGCGCGCCCTGCGCCCATGCACACCCAGCTCCGGAACAAAGGGTGCGCCACGGCGAACCTCTGCGCACACACATACACCATCAGCTCACCCATCACACAATCGCGCAGGCACTGCTGTCTTTATTAGTAACAGCCTTCACACGGAGTAAGAAATTGAATGCCAGTAGAGCTGAGCAGCGTGGTGGTGCGAGGGGCTTGTGGCTAAATAATAACAGCCGCACGAGTCAATCGATCAGGTTAAGTTACACTTTCCGTGGTTGGTACATGGATGGGTAACCATCTATATATAGGTACCAAGACCCCTCCGTGCCTCGGAAAGCATGTGAAGCCTTTGGTCCCGTCTGTCATTTGTAGATCTTTGACAGTTGTTACGAGTCGTTTTACCAAGGGGCAATCGCTCAATGTACAATATTGGTATTCAAGCCGACCCCAACCTAGTTAAGAAAAGGCTTGGCAGATGATGAGAGCTGAGCAGCGTGCACTATATTCTAAAGCTACCAATAATGTAATCGATCCAGTAGCACCTTGATCTTATCGGCGACGGGCTTGCTGAGCTGGCGCGCCAGTAGCGTGCCCAGCCGGAACAGCGGGAACTGTGCGGGCGCCATGCCTGCGCTACAGTCTCCACGCGGCTATCCGCTTCCCATTCCCGCTCGGATGCAGTTTACTTTTAATCAATTTTGTTGAAGCCATTATATACGCAAGGATGCGTGTGAAATTTTGCAGTAAGAATATTGGTTTACAATGTTTATTCGTTTTTACTTATTAATACGTAAATAAAACATGTTTACAAAATTAATATTCAAATTAAACACGTAGCCCGTATTTACATATATTGTAATATCTGTGCACGTAGCCAAAGAGTAGAACACAGGAGTAGAATAAGTTATAAGCACAGATTATGTATTTTCACGTAACCCTGTCGCGGACCCGCATATCAGCTATCAAGCTACAGGGCATAGATAATACAGCCACAGAGTGCATTCAGCAGTGGGAACTGTAACATAGGTCGGTACTGATAATCTCATAATAATATACTTATGCAAATATATTTTATTGACTTAACATTGGCGACGAGAACGGGATTTATGTAATTTCTTTTTAATTTCCGGGATTTCGCGTGTTTCAAGATGCCTATTGGTAAACCCGAACCATTTAATTTAACCTCATAACAGTGGCCAGCGTATATTCGTCGAGTAAATCAGTACGTACGGCTTCAGGAAATCGACCATGAATTGAAAGTACCTACCTATGTTATTATCGGTCGTGGGGGAAGAAACGTATGCGCTTATGTGTGATCTGTGTTCACCTAGTTTTCCGGAAAATAAAACAATATATGACGAACTACATAGTGAAATTGGTGACGGAACACCTGGAACCGCAACGATCGGAGATCGCCGAGCACCAAGTCGCATCCGGCCGAGAGGTGACGGTTTAAAAATTACAGTTGTGATGAGTGTGGTCAAAATGGGCACCTAAAAGTGATGTGCATACAACTGCGCGGTAGTGGCGGTCGGCATAATTATGTGAGTGACGAATCAGAGGATGGTATGTTCAACTTAAATGTGACAACTCGAGGAAACAAACCATATTTTATTAAACTGTCCGTTGATAGCATTAATATGGAATGTGAATTGAACACAGGTAGTCGGATATCAGCAATAAGTGAGGTTATGTACCAACGTATGTTTTCACATAAAAATATTGAACCAGATAGGTAACTTAGTTTTACGTTGTTACTCGGGTTCAACAATTGAATCACTTAGATACATTGAGGTAGACGTTTGTCTGGGCGAATTTAAAGCTAAATCATTACGATTCTACATTATTAAGGGCGGGGCGCGGCCTTTGTTAGGACATGAGTGGATGCGCGCTTTAAAGGTAACGCGCAGATAAACCTCAATGAAATCATAGATGACGAATTTGTAAACAAATTATGAAAGGAATTCGCAGAAGTATTTAGCAATAAGTTAGGCACATGCAAACATCCCATACGACTACAGACGTCGGATAAAGAACCAGTTTACGTGCGAGCATGACCCGTGCCGCTGGCACTGCGCGCACGTGTTGAACGGGAGCTGGAGCGTCTCGAAGCGGTCGGCTCCAGCTATCGCGTTGACTATTCAGACTATGGAACTCCAATAGTATCAGTTGTAAAACAAAACGGAGACATACGCATTTGCGGGGATTATATAAGATAACTACCTATCAATCCAAAATTAAAAATAGATTATTATCCGTTGCCACGTATCGAAGAATTGTTTGCAAATCTTAGTGGGGAAGATAAATTCACAAAAATTTATTTGAAACATGCTTATGAACAGTGTTTGTTGTCGGACAACTCGCAACCCTATACGGCTATAACTACGCATACGGTTACTTTTGTGTATAAATGTAGATTTTGACAAGATAATGTGAAGTACCTATCTAGGTTTTATTATTAACTAGCTGCCCACCCTGGCTTCGCACGGTTAAACTCAAACTCAAACTCAAAGCATTTATTTCAATTAAACCATTTACAGGCACTTTTGAATTGTCAAATAGTCGGTCAGTTAGTCAGAAAGTTGAAGCTAGTTGCCCAGTTCCAAAACGTAGATCTTCATGGAGAAGAACGGGCAAGAAACTCCAAGGACACTCTTTTAAATATAGAAAATTACACAATCCTGGGTACATTATTCTTGTTGCTTCTTTAGGTGAGAACAATGTACAATAAAAAAATTAAAACAATTCAAAATATAACATTAAAAATAAGCCCTGGCAGATAAGAGATGACCAGTCACAACTGACGGCGTTAGCACTATGTACCTACTTATCTACGACGCACCTACTTACCCTACCCAGCGGCGTGCACAGAGATTTAAAACAGGGTATGCACGGCTGAAATAAAAATAAAACTTACCAGTTTCCACTTGTTTCGGTCGGTGGCCTGACTACCTACCCTACCTGACTAACCGCACGGTGGCGCCATGGCTTCGAATGATGTTTGTTTGCGACCACCACGAACATCTAATAATAACACTAACAGGAACCACACAACCAAGACAACCTTAACCTGGCTATTCAAACTAGTCTCTATTCTACCTTTACCAAAAGTTTAGAGCTTCAAGCAGGATTCCAGATGTTTTTCTGAAGAATAGTGCTTAGCAGTCGCTTTGTGAAACTTATTTAAATCTGAATAACCGATAGATGTCCAAACATTCTTTTTATCAGAATTTGTAAACAAAATGCAAGGGAAACAATACAATGTGTTTGTGTGTACACAACCTGTTAACCAGTAATAATTATCATAAAACGTAGCAAGACGTGCGCGCTGCCACAGCTTTTTATGAAAATAACGAGTAGCATTACCTCTTTTTTGAGTAAAATCCAACCCGGGTACACACCTTCCCTTTGCAATCAATTTAAATTTTTTCTCAAAAGATAACCTCGAAAAAGCGTCAGATTTTAATTTATTTAACCACACTTCGCCAGCACAGGTCTCACAGGTATGCCGACTTCCGGCCACCGTAGGCGCGGGCTTGCGGACGGTGAGCAATAGGTAGCTCGCCGTCCGATAGGGACCAGGCCCGGGTCGACGGCGCGTTGTGTTCCACGCGCGCCTCAAAGAGATGTCAGCACCAACTGACGGGGTCCGGAAGGGCCAATGCCTGCCGGGGTTGCGGGTTTGTCTGAAATCCCATCGCGACCCCGGCACACAGGCAACGGAAGGAACACGGGTGGGTTTTAGTCAGTAAAAGACTGGAAGTTATTTCCCACCCTCAAAAAAAAAAAAAAAGGTCTCGCAGGTATAATTTTCAATTTGCCCTGTGAGGCCCTGCCGATGCGCGGCACAAACGCGGCTTCTACTATTAAAGTCTTGAGAGGTACATTTGCACGTTTCGGTTTACCATCGCAGCTTGTGACTGACAACGGCCCGCCGTTTTCTTCCCAAGAGTTATGTTTATTGTGAAAACAACTGATCAAACATACAACTTCGGCACAGTATAGACCCCAGGGGAATGGCGCGGCGGAGAACGCTGTTAAAACCGTAAAAAGGCCATAAAGAGAGCGATATTCGAAGGACGTGAACGTCGCTCTAGATTTCCAGTACCTACCGTAATTGTGAACACGCAACAACTGGGTTCTCACCAGCTGTGGCGCTCCAGGGGCGACGCAGCCGACTTGATTCGCTACGGGCCGGACGTAGCCGCAGCGGTACGCGCGAAGCAAGAGCGTCAGATCGCCCGCGCTTCGGGGGCTAATAGGGAATTTTGTGTTGGGGATGCGGTAATTGCTCGCGATTACACGGCGAGGGGGGACAAGTGGACCGAAGCTGCAGTTATTAAAAAGACAGGGCCAGTTTCATACAAAGTTAGTTTAGGTAACGGGGTTGAGTGGCGAGACATGCCGACCAAATTATTTCAGTAAGTAAGTAGCAAGAATAGGTACTCATGATCACGCGTGAGTGACGTGGCCGTAGCCGGGGCTACGGACTCTGGGGCAGCCAAACCGGGGGTCGATAACGGAGCCGAAGGCGAGATGTTTGAGGACGCATCCAGCGGTGACAGTGATACTAGGGACACGCCGCTGGAAGAGTCCAAGTCGACGCAGGTTCGACCCGAACGGCTTTCGTCGTCGATATCATCACCACCGCTGGGCGCGTCAGCTCGTGCACTGCGTGCGTTCAACCGAACTAGACAAGTTGCCAATAGTTTGCACAATAGTTATATGTATAGATATGTAAAATTGTTAGTTGTAAGATGTATCTGTTGTGTCTGTGATTAACACGACACGACGTGTGTGTGAGCGACTGAGCAGCACACATGTCGGCTGTCATATAGACGGTATATGTGTCAATAACATAAGTTACGCGGACGACGTGGAGTTGCTCAGTCCCTCGATGAGTGGACTGAGGAAGCTTCTCACGATCTGCGAGACGTATGCGGAGGTGCACGGCCTTAAATACAATGTAAAAAAAAGTGAGGTGTTAGTGTTTACGGCACCGAAACAACAGCCCCGTCGTGTACCTCCAGTATATCTCAACGGCGTTGAACTGAATGTGGTAACTCAATTTAAATACTTGGGTCATGTTGTCACCAGTGATCTACGTGATGATGGGGACATAGAACGCGAGCGCAGGGCGTTGGCGGTGAGGAGCAATATGCTCGCCCGTAGGTTTGCTCGCTGCACGGCAGACGTCAAAGTCAGTTTATTTAAAGCGTTCTGTCAGTCCTTCTACACGAGCGGCCTATGGGTGTTATATACGAGCCGAGCCTACAACGTCCTGCGCGTGCAATACAACAATGCCTTCAGGATGCTGTTGCGACTGCCGCGACGTTGCAGTGCGTCGGGAATGTTTGCTGAAGCACGTACGGATGGCTTTCACGCCATCATGCGTAAGAAAGCGGCTTCCCTACTGCAACGTTTGCGTAGCGCTCGGAACGGCATCCTGAAAATGATTGTTAGCAGAGTGGACTGCCCCATCCAAAGGCACTGGGTAGAATTAGGTATAGGTTTATGTTAAATAGAATTAGGTACTAACAACAATAACATAGCATGTAAGCACAGTTTGTTACTAACCACTAACTACTTATGGACTTAGGTCTGAAATAAAGATATTTTATTTTTATTTTTATTTTATTTTTATTAATGGACTTGATGAGGAGAGATGTAACATCGGTCGGTACTCATAATTTTAAGGTGGTGGGTAGTTAGTTTACTTATGCAAATATATCAGTCTGTCGTTGACCCACGTATTTTATTGACGTAACAAGAACATTATACGCCAACTGTGTTTAGGTAAGTGTCAGTATAGTCAAGTGTTTAATCTATGAGTAAGAATAGTATATAATCTATGCTCGTAGTTTAAATCAAAGGTTTAAATCATTGACATCAGTAGTTTCATTGTCATTGTCAAAGTTTATCGTATTTGTTTCCTTAATTGCTATTATTACTCACGGGTTGTTACGATAATTTGTTGTTGATTAATCATAATAAATACTTTTAACCTTAGTACCTAACATGGCGTTAACACATGAATACACTAAACTACGCAGCCAGTTTGGTCGCCAGCCGATGTTCAGCGTGACGCAGGTAGACATGTGCGACAGCATTGCGTCCGACCACGTGGAGCAGCGCCGTTACATCCTGCGCAACCCTGTGCACGAAATCACACAGCACACGCCCAACTACTCGCACTGTGAAGTCAATACCATTCGGTAGGGACCTACCGGTGACGTCAGCAACCCCGCGCCCCGCGCCCCCCGCGTTTAACCAATGCCACCATGTTGCAGGGCCGAGTACACCAACAGCGGTGCCAACCACGCGGAAGGCGGCTGGCCAGAGAGTGTGAACGTGAACGACCCGGAAGCCACGCAGAGGTACCGCCGAAAGATCGAGAAGGATGATGGCTACATCCACTGCATCATGGCGATGTCCTCGGTCAGTAGCGTGGCGCTGACAGACACAACGTCATCTGTACTCAATATCCAGCTCAATATTGCTTGACGTTTTGCAGGGATTGGAACGCCTCGTATTACAAAATAACGCAATTGAAATGTACCAGACATATTACACAGAATTAGTGAACATGCCTGCCGTAGAGCACAACAGCTGTCGCACGGTGAACGTGTACCGCGTCCCCGGGCCGGCTCGCCCCATCAGCTCTCTGTGCTGGCGGCCCGACGGCGGGGCCCGCTATGTCGCCACATACGTGGACGTCGACTTCAACCGTCAGACGAGCGCTCCTCTCTCCGCATACATTTGGGACGTAGAAAACGCAAACGCGCCTGACAGGGCTATAACGCCACCGTGTCCACTACTGGACCTGCAGTACAACCCGAAGGACAAGCACGTGATGGCGGGCGGGCTTATCAACGGCAGCGTAGCCACGTGGGACACGCGCCTGGCGGGCGGCGAGCCCAGCCTTACTAGTCCGCCGCACGTGGCGCACCGCGACCTCGTCCGGAAAATCTTATTCATCAACTCCAAGTCCGGCCAGGAGTTCTTCTCGGGTGGGCCCGACGGCGTCGTCAAGTGGTGGGACATGCGCAAGTTTGACGAGCCCTCCGACGAGATGATCATTGACGTGGTGAAGTCAAACTTCGACGTGCAGAGCATGGTGTCGGCCAACGGCATCAGCGCGATGGAGTACGAGCCGACTATTCCGACGCGCTTCATGGTCGGTACAGAAAATGGATTCGTCATTAACGGCAACAGAAAGGGAAAAACGGCAATGGATAAGTTGCCTGCGACGGTATTGTTACTCATCTTTTACTTAGACTTTACGTATGGTATTTAGATGATGGAACGCTAGGAGGTGATGTAGACACCGTTTTGAACGACTTACAACTCCTCAAACAACAATTTAAATTCATTGGCTTGGACCTTAACCCATCAAAATGCGAAATTTACCTTCCTGACACTACCGACAGACAACTGCAATACAGACATATGCAATAGCCCCACAAATGAAAATTTAAAAAAAAGTTCACTTCAGCTCCTAGGTTCTCCAATTTTAGAAGACAGTTTTTCTCCCTTCAGACGAAAAAGTCAAAAACTTCAACGACTTTTCGAACAGACTCTGTAAAGTGAACTTACATTCGGCTTTCACCCTGATCAGATCTGTTTTGGCCCAAATTTTATATATTTTCTACGCTCTTCCCCTTTATGGAAGCAGCCACACCTCTTGGACAAAATTGACCAAATTATTCGCAGCACCCTAACATCCATTTTAAATGTGGCCTTGGACGACCGAGCGTGGCTGCTAGCCACACTACCCATCCGCTTCGGTGGCCTCGGCGTCCGCAAAATTACCAGTATTAGCTTTCGCGTTCCTGTCCTCTGTCCACAGCACTGAAAAGTTGACTGGGAAAATTTTTGCCCCCTGCCTGGTCGGTTCTGAAGTGCCGTGCTTGACCGATGCGGAGAACGCCTGGAAAGCGGCTTGCCCGAATACAGATCGGCCCGTGAACCTATCCTCCCAGAGGCAGTGGGATGAGCCGCTCTGCAGGTTGGTACGGAACAATCTTATTAATACGTCCACCAATACTGCTGAGCGTGCCCGCCTGCTGGCTGTGGGTGAGTGGGAGTCGGGCCTTTGGCTTCAGGCGCTACCGTCACCCAACATAGGCACTATGCTGGGTGACACTACTTTCCGGCTCGCTACTTGTCTGCGTCTAAGCGCTCCTTGTGTGACCCCGCATCGCTGCCAATGCGGTGAAGCAGTCGACTGTCTCGGACACCATGGTCTATCCTCCAGTAAGAGCGCAGGCCGGAGAGCACGGCACGCCAGCATCAATGACATCATCCGTCGTGCTCTTGTCACCGTCGGGGTGCCAGCTGTTCTAGAACCCAACGGCTTGGCATGCGGACGATGGGAAGAGACCAGACGGAATGATCATAATGCCGTGGAAGTTAGGTAGACCTTTGGTGTGGGATGCAACGTGTGTCGACACCCTTGCGCCATCCCATCTTCCTAGCACGGCGGGCTGTGCTGGGGCTGCTGCTGCAGGTGCGCAAAACCGCAAACGGCGTAAATACTCCAATCTTATTGGGACTTATATGTTTGAGCCGTTTGGGGTTGAAACACTAGGGCCATGGGGTCCGAGTGCCGACTTAGTTTTTCAAGACATCGCAAAGCGGTTGGTCGACTCTTCATGTGACCAGAAGGCTGGCCTATTCTTCGGCCAGAGAATCAGCATTGCCATACAACGTGGCAATGCTGCCAGCCTTTTGGGCACTTTTCCTGTTGACAGCGATGCGGACGAATTTTTTGATGCCCTTGATTGTTCCGCCCCCACCCTTTTCTTATATACTTACATATTCACAATTTAAATGTAATTGTTTAATTTAATTAGGAATACAATAAACTTACTTCAACATAATTAATATAATTTAAATTATTATCCATATCGTTCCTTAAATACAAAAGTCTCATATTTCAAAAAATATCAAAAATGTTTTTTTTGCATAAAATGCATCTTAAACGATGAAACTTTAATGTTTCGCTAAAACAGCCGTCGTTTTATGATCAAAAACACCCATACACGCACACACGTTAGTTTTGTTTTGTACCGTTTCTGTAACTGAGTTCCGTGCAAAAGTACCATATTGTCAGTTGTCACCAGTCATTTGGCACGAGAACACGGATTTTTTGTGAAAAACTACCACATTCCAAAAAACTGCTATAAAACAGGTGAAATTATATATTCAAAAGTGCCACATTCTAAAATATATTCGTATTGCAGATCACATTCACGTAAGTATCTTATCATTTTTATGTGCAATAGTACAATATTTCGAAATAGGTTGGTTTTGCATTTATAAATTTAATATTTTCTCTTATTTTTGTATGCAATACTACCATATTTTGAATTATGTTAGTTTTGCAAAAATTAATTAGAATTATTTTCTTATTTCTTTATGCTAAAGTAACATATTTCGAAATATGGTGTCTTTGTATTTGAAAGTGATCTCTAAATAGATTTTATTTTACATTAAAAAGCAATTTTTAGTTTTAATGTTGTTTTGTCTGAAAGTTTTTGTAGTTTTTGGAGTAATCTTATGGGTTAAACAAATTAATTTAGAAGAGCTATTAAAACTAATTAAATTTTACTTACCCACATACACTCGAGAGCAATGAATCCGGGTCACTTAAAGAATCCTAAAAATCTCGGAAACTAAAAATGCTAGGTTAATGCAATAAATTATATTTAATAGACAATGTAATACTCCTTAAATGAAGGTATTAAAACTTCTTAGTTATTGTAAAGTTATATCATAAAAAAATCAAATTTGAAAAAGGGCCACTTTCGAAGATGGAACTACGAAATTACAGCATTTGGTTTTGCTTTTGTTTGTAATCTGTCATTTATGTGGGTACATAAACCATATTGATAGTGCTCTATATTCATTATTCAAGCTGAAATTATGTCGCTTACGCCTGAAGAATGCACCAGAATACTTACAATGCTGGAAACCGGCCGGAGTCAGCGCGATACAGCCAGGACTGTCGGTGTGTCGCTGTCAACAGTACAAAGAGTTCTCCGACGTTACGAAGAAACTGGTTCTAACCTACGCAGACCAGGAACGGGCAGAACCAGGTGTACCACAGCACGAGAAGACCGATACTTGGTGAACACCATGCTTCGAAATCGCTTTCTCACAGGAACTGAACTCACAAATCAGTTTCGACGCCTCGGAGGAAGTAACCCAAGTGCATGGACAGTAAGACGTCGGCTTGCTGAATCTAACTTAAAACCCCTTAGACCTGCAAACGGCCCTAAACTGGAGCGTGGGCATCGTATTTCAAGACTAAGATATGCCCAGAGCCACGTAAATTGGAGTATTGAAGATTGGTCAAAAGTTATGTTCTCCGACGAATCAAAATTTATGCTCTACAAGCACGATGGAAGACACAGAGTGTATCGAAGACCAGGGGAAAGATTCAAGCAAGCATGCATCGAAGAAAAAGTAGCCTACGGTGGTGGGTCTGTACTTGTGTGGGCCGGAATTTCTTCTGAAAGTCGCACAGAGCTGGTGATCATAGAAAACGGCTCTTTAACTAGCGTAAGATATGTGGAAGAAATCCTCAATGATCACGTTGGTCCATTTATGGTCAATTTAGGTGAGGATGCTATATTTATGCATGACAATGCCCGACCTCATACAGGTAGGATTGTGAATGACTACCTTCAAGAGATGAACATTACTCGTATGGAGTGGCCAGCGCGCAGCCCGGATATCAACCCGATCGAGCATGCTTGGGACGAGCTAGGCAGATGCGTAAAACAACGAAACCCTCCCCCAATCACGCTTCGTGAGCTCAAAATTGCTCTCACAGAGGAATGGGAGAATATTCCCCAAAATCGTATAAGGAACTTGGTGTACAGCATGCCAAACCGCGTAAACGCAGTAATGGAAGCACGAGGAGGCAATACGAAGTATTAAAATTCAAGAAAATCGTAATAAAGTTCAAAAATTTCATGTTTCCTATTTTTGTTTTAAGGAGAGATCAGCAGTTTTTTTCTTTATGTAATTTTGTGTTAATAAAATGTATGGTGACTCATATTTTTTTTACTTTCATTTAAGGAGTATTACATTGTCTTTTAAATACAATTTATTGCATTAACCTATCATTTTTAGTTTCCGAGATTTTTAACATTCTTTAAGTGACCCGGATTCATTGCTCTTGAGTGTAGATACATTATTAATGCCTATTTACGAGAAAGTAAATTGGTTAATACAGGTAGGTACTTATTTTTATTTTTTTCAGAATGACAACAAGAGCGCACCGTATTTTGAACATGGTACCACCTATAAATGCCCCTCGAGATGGACAGCAATCTCCGTCAACAATACGACCTAGTGAAATGGATTCAAGTGACATTCAGACTACCAATAGTATTTATCATGATTATGATGCTGATGACGTTAACTCTCTACCGGACAGTCAGTTTTCTTTAGATATTCTGAACTCCGGTGAAGAAAACGAAGACATTCGAGCAAGCCTCCAAAACACAGAATATTCAATAAACCATCTTTATTTAGTCATCCAAGAAACAGACTCAGACAGTGACTCTTCCTCTGATGAATCTTCTAGCTCTTCCAGCAGTTCTAGTTCTAGTTATTCAAGTAGCTCCAGTTCTACAAATAACCTCAAAGATTTCTCATCCGATGATAGTGTCAAAGATCCTACGTACTATGAAGATGCATTTTCTGAAAACTGCAAAGCCCAGTCAGATTCCGATGAAGAGCAACAACCACAAGCACAGTTACCTGACATTCAAGACTTTCCGCAATCAACCGTGGATAACCAGGAGTTATTTAATATTAATTCACCATCTGCCAGATTTGATGATCAGCCACCTAGCGTTGATGAGCACCCATCTAGCATCCATTATAGTTTAGACAGCTTAATATTAGGTATTTTTCATTATGGAACTGCATTCCACACACCTGTGATAAGTAAGCTTATACAGCTTTTAAGAGAAGATACTCAATGTTTATTGTGTTTATGTAGGGCGTGTCTACGGTACATTACAATACATAGGTTTAAGTCCTGTTACGTATAAATTAGTCTAGTTTAGTTTTAGGTATGGTAAAACAATACAAAATAGTAAGTGTTATTCTGTTTAAAAAGTCTGATTTGATAGTGATTATCAATGATATTATAAGTAAAAAAAGAGGTAGATAGGTTACACACGCTTCGCAAGAGGCACGTCAAAATTTGGCTAATTAGCCACATTTTCTTCGTCTTGTCTCTTTTTCGCTCCCGTTAATTTCCCGATTTTGAAGAACGAATGTACGGTAGGTACCCTATCTACGTCTTTTTACTTAAAATATCATTGGTGATTATAGCTTAAAAAAATTAATTATTAAAGTATATGAGGGAGGTTGATCAGGGAAACCACCTTTTCAGTAAAAAGTATATTTGAAGTAAAAAAAAACACTGGTTCACAATTAGAACGGGAGAGGGAACGAAAACCCTTAATAATATTATGTTCGCGTAACAATGGCGGCACGAGGCGACGTTGCGCGGTACTATCGATTACGCGTGTACGCACTACGCGTGTGGGCAGCGGACTGAGGCGCCTCGCAGAGTACCTTTCTCGCAACGTCTGGGCGAGAGAAAGGGACGGACATACTATTCTGTATATCGTGCCGGCACCCGACCGCGGGACGCTCGCACTGGTAATTGTGTTTGGTTTGCTACATACTCCCCCTCCAGTCCTGGAGAACGCCCTCGATCCTGGACTGGTACACTAACAGCAGCATTAGCTGGACGTCCGCGATTTCGTTTTGGAATAACGGGTTTTGGTAAGGGGTCGTCGCTACCTCGGTAACGTGTAAGGTCTTCGGAATGATATTTACCTATATCAACATTTGGTTGTTCTGTGCTCGCGATGGTGTAGGTTGTTGGACTTACCTTTCTAGTGATTTGGTAAGGGCCATCTCGGCGAGGGTAGAACTTAGAAGTGAGGTCTTTTGACCCTTTGCTTAATAAGTGAGACTTAAGCATGACTAAATCACCTACTTCAAAATCGTCAGATGGTCGGCGTGAAGCGTCGGCGTACTGCTTTGTCTTGTCCTGCTGAATCTCGACGCGTTCCCGAACAGCTGACAGTGAATGCAGGAAGTTTTCGAGGTAAGGGGTCACTTGTGGGACAAAGTTTTCTTTGGCCCTGATAGGCCACTACAGTTGGGTTGGGTTGGGGACTATCGACCTATATCTCTCGCAACCACATTAGCAAAAGTGCTGGATGGTATGATTGATTCCACTTTGAGCGAATGTCTATCCGTGCATGACTCACAGTTCGGGTTTCAACCTGGACTGTCAACGGAAAGCGCCATAGTAAGTCTCAAACATACCGTCCAGTATTATACTGATAGGAAAACGCCGGTATACGCCTGTTTTCTGGATCTCTCCAGAGCCATCGATTTAGTAAATTATGATGTACTCTGGAGAGAGCTTGAGGATAGGGGTGTACCGGCTGGAGTGCTCAGGATCCTACAGTATTGGTATGGGAATCAAGTAAATGTTGTAAGGTGGTCCAATGCACTCTCTGATACATACAGGTTGGAATGCGGTGTGAGGCAGGGGGGTCTGACATCTCCGAGGCTTTTTAGCACATATATAGACGGCCTAATCGTGAACCTCAGCAAAATGCGGGTGGGATGCAGTGTTCATGGTGTAAAGATAAACAGTATCAGCTACGCTGATGACATGGCGTTGCTGGCACCGACGGCAGGTGCAATAAATAAAATGCTTCGGGTCTGTCAGGCGTATGCTGCCTCACACGGACTTGTATATAATGTTAAGAAGTGTGAATACATTGTCTTTAGGGCCGGCGGCGAATGCCCAGATACTATACCTGACATTACCCTAAACGGCTTGAACGTCAAAAGAGTGACAACTTTCAAATATCTGGGACATCTTCTCGCTGACGACCTTAAGGACAATGTTGATATTGAAAGAGAGCGTAGGGCACTGGCGGTCCGAGGTAACATGTTGGCCCGAAGATTCGCTCGGTGTAGCAATTTAGTAAAATTAACACTGTTTAAGGCATATTGCCAGTGTTTTTACACGGGGAATCTTTGGGTCAACTATACAAAAAGAACGTTGGATGACCTACGCGTACAATACAATAATATTTTTAGGATGCTGTTGGGACTGCCGCGATGGTGCAGCGCTTCTGCTATGTTTGCGCAAAACCGAACTGACGGCTTCCACGCCGTCATTCGTAAGAAAACCGCGTCGCTGTTGTCAAGGTTGCGGGCGAGTGGCAACAGCATCCTAAAAACTATTTCGGATAGTATTGACTCTCCGATTATTAAAAGTTTTGTGAGAAGGACAATCACAGAACATTAATCTGGGGATGCCCTTTTCACAATACTATTAGTTACTCTGCCTTTTATAATGTATCTTAGCTACTAACACTAGAAATAAGTTATTTTTGTATTGCTTACTAACACAATGGATTATTGTTGTCCGATAAATAAAGTATTATTATTATTATTTTTGTTTCTGCGTTTGTTATCCACGGCCTAGCCGGGTAAAACTGGTGGCACGGGCCTAAGCCAAGTGTCCATCAGTGGGGTTAAGTGTGGAAGTAATGTTAGATGCTGCTTGGTTTTCCGAAGTAGACTGTATGGTAGTTGAGACTATATTTGAGCGGAAGTTTTGGTGCAAGTTGTCCACCTCACACTGAAGAAATTTTCTAACTAACCTGCATGTGTTAAGAATCACTGCCTTCTGCAGCAGGTGGTAGGTGTTAGGTGGCAGGTTGAGGGAACTAAGGGACTGATG
This sequence comes from Agrochola circellaris, assembly GCA_914767755.1. Taxonomy (NCBI): domain Eukaryota; kingdom Metazoa; phylum Arthropoda; class Insecta; order Lepidoptera; family Noctuidae; genus Agrochola; species Agrochola circellaris. The sequence goes on along the minus strand of OU611846.1, from coordinate 20,551,861 downwards.
AAGCTGTTTGGGTATTACTCCTGTTGTAGATAGCACTATGGGGACTATTGTGACTTTTTGAAGATGCCAAAGTCGGGTTATTTCATCTTTTAGTTCGGTGTATTTGGATAATTTTTCGGCTATTGTAGTCTGTAAGTTATGTGTATTTGGCACGGCAATGTCTATTAGGAACCCAGTTTTGTTTATTTTATTAATTAATGTGATGTCAGGTCTATTAAAGTGAATTGTGCGGTCGGTGAGTATGGCGCGGTCGAAGTATAGTTTTGTTGTAGGGTTCTCTAATACCGTTTCAGGGTTGTATTTATAATATGGTATTACAGTGTCTACAAGTTTGTATTGATGAGCTAGTTTCTGGTGTATGACGTTGGCTACTTGATCGTGTCGGTGTTTATAATCTGTCTGGGCTATTGATTTGCAGGCGCCGGTAATATGTTGGATTGTCTCTGGAGAGCTATTGCATTTTCTACAAGTATCTGTTGTTAAATTCTTAATAATATATTTTCTGTAGTTTTTGGTCTCTATAACTTGGTCCTGTATTGCAAGCATAAACCCTTCAGTCTCCGGGAATAGTTCGCCTCGATTTAACCATGCGTTCGACGCTTCTTTGTCGACATTTAATTGGCATAAATCTTGGCGATGTCTCCCGTGTAGAGACTTCTGGGTCCACTCTTGACATTTAGTTTTGTCATCAATGACATTTTCGTTTTTTTGTTCTGTAGTGTCTTTTAAATTAAGAGGTGTAAAGTGTTGGTCGTTGTGTGCTATTAGTTTGTGGAGTAGGGAAGATTCACTTTTGGCAAAGAAGTATTGCCTAAGAGCTGTGATCTGTCTGTTGTGTAAGTTTAGGATATCTATAAGTCCTCTGCCTCCTTCTTTTCTCGGTAACGTTAACCTTTGAATACAAGATCTTGGGTGATGTTTGCGAAATTTTGTCATTGTCGTGTTGATTTTTCGTTGTAAGTTTTTTAGGTCAGTTTTGGTCCAGTTTATTATCCCGAATGAATAGGTGAGCACAGGTATAGCAAAGGTGTTGATTGCTTTTATAGTGTTTCGTGAATGGAGCTGTGTTTTTAGTATTGTATTAAGTCGGTGTTGAAATTGTTGTTTAAGTTTTTGTTTTGTATCTTTGTAGTGTATTTGACGGGATTGATTGTAACCTAAGTATTTATAAGTATCTAGTTCATCCAATGGCTCTATTATTTCCCCTGTTCCTAAGGTATATTCGTGTTGGTAGTTCTGTCCTGCTCTAACTGAATTTATTTTGCATTTATCTATGCCGAACTCCATTTTAATGTCCTTTGTGAATGTTTCTGTTAGATTAGCTAGGTCGTAAAGTTGACTCTCGGTTTCTGCATATAGCTTAATATCATCCATATACAGTAAATGATTTAAAATGTCTTTCTGTGGATCAGTCTGTCGGTTGGTAGCTGTATAATTTAAAGGGATTCCTAATGAGGTAGCGTTTAATATTTTAGATAGGGGGTTTAGAGCCAGGCAGAACCACAGTGGGCTGAGTGCATCTCCCTGGAAGATTCCTTTCTGTATTTTAATTGGGCTAGTATTTATGGTTTCAGTTGGGGTAGTGAGTCTTAATACTGTACACCAAGTTGTCATCAAGGTCTTCAAAAATGAAACTATTGTTGGGTGTATCTTATAAATTTCTAACACCTGCAATAGCCATGAATGGGGAACAGAATCATATGCTTTCTTGTAATCAATATACATTGTGAATAAATCAGTTTTGTATTTCTGAACTTTTTTTAGGATAACGGAATCTATGATTAATTGCTCTTTGCAGCCTTGACTATATTTTCTGCATCCTTTTTGCTGTTCGGCTAAGATGTTATTGGCGTCAATGTGTTCGTATATCATTTCGGATATGCAGGATGTGATGATCTTATACAAGGTCTGTAAGCATGTAATAGGCCTATATTTAGCTGGATTACAAAGGTCATTGCGATCTTTCGGTATCATGTAAGTTGTGCCTAACGTTATGTAAGCAGGTATAATTTTGGGATCTTGGATGAAGCTGTTTATAAAATTATATAGATAACAATGAACTGCTGTGAATTTTTTGTACCAGTAACTATGGATGTGGTCTGACCCAGGTGCTTTCCAATTATGTAGGCGAGATAGAACTTTATGAAATATTTGTGGGGAGATGTGTTCAAATGCCATTGTCTGAATATCTGTATTGCTGGATAGTTCTGCGTGTATCCAATCTGCTTGGGCGTTATGATGAATAGGTTGTTCCCATATTCCTGCCCAGAAGTATTGTAATGTCTCTGGGTTAGGGGTGTTACGCTCATCATCGTTTGGGTTATTATTCTGAACATTTGTTGTTGTCTGCCTGATATTGCGATAAAAAAGTTTTTCGTTTTGCGTGAATTGGGTATTTTGTTGTTTTCTTAAAGTGCATGCTTTATATCTTTCAAGTCTCCCTGTTACAACTGATAGTTTTTGTTTAAGTGTATCTAGTGTATGTACCGCTTGTGTGTTTGGTTCTTCGTGTACAGTATGAATTCTATATAGTTTTATGATCTTATTTACATGTTTCTTTAATTTTCTACTTCTATTGCCGTTGATAAATTGGGTCATTCTACCTATTTTTGATCGTAAATCATTTACTTTTTGTTCAAGACGTCTTCGCCATTTTGGTATATATTCTTTTTTTGAACCTTGGGTTATTTCTCTTGGTTCGAGTGTTATTTTGGCTCCGTTGACCTTAGCAACGGTCCATGCCGCACAATATATAACGGTCTGGAATGTGTGAAAGTCTGTGTTGTTGTTAATATTTTCAGGGAGAATGATTTTGTTTAGGTAGCTAATTATTCAGATTGCAAGGTTTTTAGATGGTTTTTGTTTTGGAATATAAACTCTATTTGTTGGGCTAGTATCTTTATAAAATTGGAATGCTTGTTGGAAAGAATCGTCTATTTTTGGGTCCCTTTCTAAATTAACTTGTGGGTTAGGTAGAATATATGTACTATTTAATTCAGTGTTATCCGTTGTTTGTATATTAGGGGTAGGTTCTTCTATATAGTTTATGTCAATATTATCTGTTAACTGGATATTGGTATTGTTGATATTAGTAATAACTGCTATCGTTTCACTATTGTAATTGCGTGTGTTATCTGTACCTAATTCTTCGGATACCTCTAATTTTAATGAATTTAATTTCTCATCGCTTAAGTAATTATTGTTTATTATTGCTCTCCTCTGGTCAGCTATTCGTTGTTCACTTAAGTGAGCAAGTGAAGGGAATTGGTTAATGAAATCTTCGTACATAGGTTTTCGATACGTAGTTTCGTTAGTGCCCAGAGCTGTAACTCTGTAATATGACCGCATTATAGCTTCGTTGTGTTCACTGGTCCATCTCATTCGGGACTGTGTTCTATTTTGTGTGCTATGTGTCTTTAGTGTTGTAGGTTGTATTTGTGTAGATTGTGTAGATGCAAGTATTTGTGTAGATTGTGTAGGTGCAAGTATTTGTGTAGATTGTGTAGGTGCAAGTATTTGTTGTCTAAGCTTGCCAGAGTTTTGTGACTGCAGGGTAAAATGTAGTTGATCTAACTCTTCTTTTACTTCGTTTCGTATCTCATCTATTGTTTTTTGTGGGAGTAATTTGTTATTTATTATAGCTCTACGCTGGTCTCCTATTCTCTGTCGACTAACCTGCATGTTTGGGAAATTTTCTGTGAATTTTAAGTGGAGCGGTTCGAGATAAGTTCTTCTGTCTGTATCTAGTGAAGTTAATTGAAGATAAGTGCGCAGTATGAACGTATTCATTTCAGGTGTCCATCGTCTGCGCGTACTTGGAGCGCTTGTAGTGGGTGCAAGCTCAGAGTCAAGGTTGACATCTTGCGCAACACTATCAAGCGTGCTGGTGGTGGACAAGCTGGCTGTTCTTCTTGTCATGTAGGAGGGGCGAGTCGAAGGGATGGATGAGAATAATGAAATGGTATCATCGCCCGTGGAATCGGCTGTGGCTTCTACGTAGTGAGCCCGCCTGTTCAGCTCACTACGACCAGCTGTAACAATTTTGTTGGTAGGAGCCCGCTTGCTCAACTCCTCACCGCCGATGGTTCGCATGCTGTGGCACCTAGCATCGGCTCCAGATGCGCCCCGGCGCTCCCCGGGAAGCGACCGTAAATTATATCTTTTATTGCTCATCTCCATAAAGGGTTACCTTTCCTTGTTAGCCGCGTAAGTTTTTTGTACAGTTGCACAGTACGCGTGTCCGCCCCCCACGTAGCTAGGTGTTCAGCTTGGACGTAAGGTAGGATTTTAGGGGGCGGACGTAAGGTAGGATTTTAGGGGGCTTATTATTATTATTATTATTATAGGACGAAGGTCGTGAAATACCTCTGTGGGTGACCGCATCTCTCTGCCAAAGGTCAAATAAGCCGGAACTTGCCTGTTGTGCGACATTTCGCGCTATCCAGGGCAAAGCGTATCACTGGCAACTTCTTCGGCCATGAGGTGTGGTCGTCTGCCACGAGATGGGCTAGCATAGTTTTAAGGTCGCGGTTTTTTCGCTCTGCAGGATTAGCTTGTGGGTGATACAGCGGGACAAGATTTTGTTTAATGTCTAGGACTGACATACATTGTCGCATCACTGCGGAAACAAACTGGACACCGTTGTCCGAAATAATCCTGCGAGGCAGACCGAACCGCATGAAATATTCTTCGATGAGGACATGAGCGCAGGCTTCTGCTGTTGCTTCTTTTAGAGCAAACAGCTCCGTCCATCGGGTAGCAGTGTCTTCAATGAGAAAGACCCACCGCTCCCCCTGGTCACCCTCCGGAAGTGGGCCGAACAGGTCCATGGCCAACACCTCGTTCCGCTGGCTCATGACCGGTGTCTGGAGTAGCCCTGGGGGTTTGGCATTGTTGGCCTTATATCGCTGGCAGTGGACACAGGCTAAGACATAATCGGTGATTATTCTCCGCATCCCTGTGAAATAATACAGCTGTGCTACCTTCTGGTAGGTTCTATCGATACCTGGGTGGCCAGCTGTTTGAGAGTCATGTAACTCCTTCAAAATTGCTGCAACTTGACCGGCGGGTATTACTAACTGAGGGGATTCACTCTCAGAGTCTGGATTGAATCGGTACAGGACTCCTTGATCCATGAGGTAACCCCTTTCTAACCATCTTTTAGATGCAACATCATCAGGTCCTTCTAGCTCCTTAACAATCTTTTCCACTTCAGGGTCCGAAGTCTGTTCCAGGCGAAGCTGACTAGGTGTTTTCGCGGGGAGATCGCAGATGACTGAACAAATACCGCAATTGTCACTTGTGTCGCTGGAACAAATCGGTCTACTCAGCGTGTCTGACACGACATTCGCTTTCCCTGGTGTATATTCGAATTGGATATCAAAAGATTGGAGCTTCAGAGCCCAACGGACTAATCTACCTGCTGGTGATTTGAGTGATAGCAACCAGCGTAGAGGCTGATGATCACTACCAATTACGACTGGTTGGCCGTCTAGGTAAGGTCAAAAACGCTCCACCGCCCACACTACGGCGAGTGCTTCACGCTCTGTTGTGGAATAATTGCGTTCTGCTGCGTTGAGGAGTCGGCTGGCATATTCAATTGGCCTTTCCTGATTACCGTCGCCCTGCAATAAAACTCCGCCCAAGGCGTAATTACTTGCGTCAGTACGCAGAATAAAGGGACGACTGAAATCGGCTTGCACCAGTATTGGAGCTGTGGTCAGGAGATTCTTCAGCTCACTAAATGCTTGGGTCTGTTCTGAGCCCCAAGACCATACATGATTTTTCCTAGTCAAGCGTGTCAATGGTTCGGCAACTTTTGAGAAGTTGGGTATGAATTTTCTGAACCATGAACAAGTTTGTAAAAAGGTTCTCAGGTGCTTTAGGTTTCCTGGTTCCTTCATCTCGAGTACAGCACTCACCTTCCCTGGGTCGGTGGAAACACCTTTTTGTGTAATAACGTGACCTAGATATTTAACGCTTTCCCGAGCAAAAGCGCACTTCTCCCTATTCACATGGAGGTTAAACTCGGCCAAACGTTTAAAAACTGCCTCGAGGTCTTGCAGATGCTGTTGGTATCCCTGAGATATTACCAACAGATCGTCTATATAAGCTAATAAAGTTACATCTTGTAAAGCAGAGCAGGATCGGAGACGATCGATAAGACGCTGAAAGGTAGCTGGCGCGTTGCGGAGACCAAACGGCATTCTTTTAAAACGGTAAGTACCTAAAGGACAGACAAAAGCCGTTTTGTCTCTATCAGCTTCCCTCACCCTAACCTGCCAATATGAAGATCGAAGATCTAGCGTACTCATGTAGCAGTCTCGTTTTGTGCTCTGAAGTAGCTCGTCGATGCGTGGCATCGGATATGCATCAGCTTTGGTGACTGCATTCAAACGCCTGTAGTCGACGCAGAAGCGGATACCACCGTTGGACTTCGGCACCATCAGTGCCGGTGAACACCAAGCCGATTCACACTCTTCTATAATGTCATCCTGTAACATCTTACCTATTTCGGCTTTCATCAGCTCTTTCTTCGAAGGGTTTAGGCGGTAAGGAGGAACAGCAATTGGAGAATGCTCACCTGTATCAATACGGTGTTCCGCATACGGTGTTGGACCTCCCCCTGCTCTAAAGACGCGTGCGTGTCTGGTGAGGACGTCAGCGAGCGCTTGACGCTCAGCTGGTTTGAGATGAGTACCCTCATCATCTCGAAGAATATCTGTAGAGGCGCAGGACACGTCACGCGAGGTAGGTTCGAAGCACAATTTATATTTTACCGTATCATATGTACTAAAATACCAAACTTGTTTGCAAAAATCAATAACTACTCCCGCGGCGTTTATAAAGTCGATACCTAATAACGTCTCGTTATTTGTCGAGTCGGGAAAAATTAAGAAAGGAATGGTAATAACTACCGTTTCTAAGCACACCTCTAACGTGGTGGTAAGTACATCCATCGTACGGATTACACCGTCAGCAAGCTTAACTTCGCGTGTCGAAGGGCTGAGGGGATGACCTTGACGTAGAAGGAGAGTATATAGCGTATGACCCGCAATGCAATGTTTGGCGGCCGTATCAATCAACGCGGTGCCGGAAAAACCCAAAATTTTTATATTAAAAATAGGTCGTAACTCGCGGCCAATAGAGGGTCCCGTACGGTCGTTACACAAACATATATCGGTTAAACATAAATGGGCATTATCCTTTTGATTGTTAAAATTACTACATAAAATATTTTTATGACATGGATGGACATTCTCCTTTTGATTTTTTAAATCGCTATTTAAAACATCATTACGACAAACATGGACATTGTCCTTTTGATTTTCAAAATTACTACACAAAATATTATTATGACATGGATGGGCATTACCCTTTTTGATATCAAAATTGTTACACACATTTTCTGAATTTTGTGAGTTATTAACATTATTACAATTACACATATTCTTAGTTATACGTTGTAGGATATCATCCCTTTGTTTATTAAGATAACTACACACATTTTCTTGCGGATTAATATTGTTTTCAACATAAATAGAGTCTGACGCGGAGTTTTTAGTATCTAAATGAGATTTTACGGAATAAAAACTTTGATCACTACTTTTACTTGGTTCACTCTCACCTTGATTCTGCAACTTACGGCACTGATCTTTAGTGTGGCCAAACCGCCTGCAGTATGTGCAGGAGGGGCGTGGCCTCTTTGCCGTGTCGTGCTTCGGTGGAACAGGCGCGGATGGCGCGGCTGGAACAGGCGCGGGTGGCGCGGCTGGAACGGGCGCGGAGGGCGCAGGCGGAGCGGGCGGGCTCCACGCGCGGCGGCGGGCGCGCCGTGGGCCTGCGCACGTGCAGGGACGAGATCGTGCGCGGGGGCGCGGGTGCTATCGCGAGCGGCGGATTGTGTGGACGCCGGTAATGTGGCCGGCGTTTGTGTTCGACGCTCACTCGCCGTCATATGATTTACCTCGTCGAATGAATCCTCGATATTTCGTGCGAGGCGAAGTAACTCATAGAAACTATGGCACTCCTCTCTTCGTAGCCTTTTCCTTATCCTGCTGTGGAGGAGGCCGTAGGTCATATCTATTTGAGCCGACTCCGTTGTATCGCCTTTAGGTAGGCGTGCCAAAAGGGCGCGGATGCGCGCTACGAAAATATCTGTGTTTTCATTGCCCTGCGGTTTCGCAAATATTTCCAAGTAGATCCGATGAGGCGGCCGGCGGTCACCATAGGCACTTATTAAGTTTTCTTTGGCTTCGCGCCATGACGACACAGAATATTTTATTCCTTGCCACCACGTGGCTGCTTCATCCTTGAATAGGTAGGCTAAACCGCGCAGAATGTTTGAGTCCGCCACCTGCGCGCAATCGCTATAGGCCTCTACAGCGTCGATAAATGCTTCAACCGACTCTTTCGGTCGGCCGGAGAACGTGGCTTTGCAGCGGGCTAGGGTGTTGTGCCCTAGCAGCGCGAGTGATTCCGGGGTCGATGCATTCGCCCGCGACATCGAGTTGAGCAACTCCCTAAATGCTTCTGTTTGAGAGCGTTGGAGAGAAGCGATAATCGTCGCCACGTTTTCGTTAGAGAACGTAGCGTTAGCATCGATGCGCGGCGAAGAAGAGAACGCGGCGTCGGCGTCGCCATCTTGGTAGCCGGGCGCCTCGGTCGGCGAGTTTGGTCGAGAGGGGACGGGTAATGCGTCGTTTGCATCTTCCCTCCGAGTCAAACTAGCCGCTCTACTCCTGGTCACTGGCATTTTAGTTCGTCACTGCAAAACTATCACAACTATGCACTTATTGTCACACGAAAAAAAACGTTGGAGCGCCACATATGAGGGAGGTTGATCAGGGAAACCACCTTTTCAGTAAAAAGTATATTTGAAGTAAAAAAAAACACTGGTTCACAATTAGAACGGGAGAGGGAACGAAAACCCTTAATAATATTATGTTCGCGTAACAATGGCGGCACGAGGCGACGTTGCGCGGTACTATCGATTACGCGTGTACGCACTACGCGTGTGGGCAGCGGACTGAGCTGAGGCGCCTCGCAGAGTACCTTTCTCGCAACGTCTGGGCGAGAGAAAGGGACGGACATACTATTCTGTATATCGTGCCGGCACCCGACCGCGGGACGCTCGCACTGGTAATTGTGTTTGGTTTGCTACAAGTATAGTTATTTTTTAGTTATTGTTTATTTAATCACTTGTCCAAAAAGGTTTCAGTGAACGTTAGCTCAATGTGAGAATAATTATAAGTACCTATATTGTTGTAACTGAGAGCTGTTATCTTTTAGGGAGCCAGCTAAATACCTACCTAGTTAGTGTATTTATTTTTACAATAATTCTTATGTTTGTTTTGTTAATTCTATGCAAAAGTTTTATGCGTCTTTGTTTTTATAGCTTAAAAGGTTTGTTTCGTTTTTAACTTAAATTTATTACTCTTACCTACTAATATAGGTAATATTCATTTTTGACTTAATTGATGATCTCATGATAAGATTTAACTATTTGTTTTCCCTTAGCAAGTTTACTATGTAGTAAGTTAGTATATGCCATTTTTTTCTTAAATTTACGTTTTATGCGGTTGACAACTGAAAATAAAACTCAAATTTTCCTAATAATGGTGGTTAAATTTTTAAAATTTTAATGTTCTCGAAGTCAAAGTCTATATACAAAACTAACTTATTTGCATTTTTTCCAGAGTCCATTCGAGGTATGGTTAAGATTGCTTTATTGAAAAATAGGCTATTTAATTACGCATCTTCTGATACAAAAAAAGTCTACGTAATACACATAGTTTATACAAAAATCATAAAATAATCCAAATTATTTTTGCAAATGCCGCTCCTGTATAATTTGCTTATTTTGACTTGTGGTGCTTTTGTATTTAAGGAGCGATATGTTAGCTAGCACACGCCAATATACCAAACAAAATCATCGAGAACTATAACTCGGGCAGAAATAAAAACTAAACGTAAAAAAGCCTCCAGGCATAAAGGGCGTGCCCGCTCACATAAAGCTGTAACTGGAAGTATAAATGATAAACTAGGACCATCGAGGTAAAATAAAAAACAGTTAATTACTAATAACAATAAATAATACGATCAATTGTCGAGGTCACTAGTTAACCACATATTGCAATACAACTCACAAAAAAAAAACATTGTAATGAGTAGATTATGTCAACAATAAAAATATTTTTTTTATTAAGTTACTTATTGTAAATGTGCCCCTTTTTATAAATAAACGATTTTATTATTTATTATTATTATCTTTACGTCTCGTGACATTTCTCGGGACCCTGGGGTCCCGGACCTTTAGAAGGCGTACGAGGGGCCAAAGCCATCTCGCCGAGGCCCGTTACACGTTTTTAATGAAATATTATTTTTACTTTATTTCATCTAAAATAATATAAATTACATTTTTAAATATTTCTTAAAAAAATATATAAAAAACATTTAAAAATATAAAAAATAGTAGCCCACCGGTATCGGGAGCAGGGTCCAAGCTACCGGCGGTCAGGGCCCCAGAGAGAGGAACATTATTTTTATTATTATTCATACTAGGCTGAGAATCAGCGTCAAAATTACATAAGACAGTCCCCCAAAACGCCCTCACTTCACACGAGCAACTTCTTCTTCGGCTTCCCTCCTACGAAATGTCAAGTCTCGCCACTGGTACCTACATACTCGTAATAACATTATAACTTGCAGTACAGCGCTCACCTGGGTACCGTCTCGCGGGTGGAGCGCAGCCCTGGCTTCCTGAAGAACTTCCTGACGGTGGGTGACTGGACGGCGCGCGTTTGGAGCGAGGACTGCCGTGATTCGGCCATCTTGTGGACCCCGCCCGCGCGCCACCGCATCTGCGACGGCACCTGGAGCCCCACGAGGTGCCGGCCTGACACCCCTTTTACCGTCGCTGCGTGCCCCGCTCTACACTAACCACCCTTGCGCCGGCAGGTTGTCGCTGTTGCTGCTGGCGCAGTACGACGGGCGGCTGTGCCTGTGGGACCTGCTGCGGTGCCACCACAAGCCCACACTTACTGTGCAGGTGTGCGACGACCCACTCGTCTCCGTACGTGGACATGAAGCTGTCAGTATCTACTACTTAATTCATGCTCTTGTTGCTGTTCAACGATATCTAACAGCCGATATCGTTTATTTATTTACTTATTGTATTCAGGATCGTCAATAATTATTACAAACACTGCAAGAGAAATATGTACATTATAACTTAAGACCAGGGACTTCAAACACAATTTCCATGCAAGCTCCGCCTCCATGTACCCCGCCACTACACTATGTGCTAAACGCTTATAACACATCAGTAATAAAATTGAAAATCGCGTGCACTCTTTGATCGTGTTCGGGCACGGACCTAAATGGCATAAGGCTCAATATTCTTATTTCGTTCCGTTACTTTAGTTCTAAAAACTAAAGTAATTATTGAGAAAATTATGTTGTGGCTGGATAATAAACTATATTTTAATAATAATAATAATAACCCAACCGCCGTATCTCTACGTTGACGTCGTGGTGGGGCTTGCGCGCTCCAAACTCTGGGTCTGTGCCGGTAGAGTTTACTTTGCCGGAACAGGTCTAGGATGAGGGGCCAGACCAAGAGAGATACAGAAACCCGCAGGGCAGCATGTGGCGAGCTGTTGGGCAGTAGCGACCCCACGGACCCTATCTCCCGGGAGAAATCTTGTTCCTCATCTCTGGCTTGCCTTTATGGGCCGACTGGAGTGAACACTGACGAGGAACAGAGCTCCCACCTCATTCTTGCCTTATTTGTTCTTTTCTTTTTTTTATTAATTGGCCGGCTTGGGTGGAGATTAGCAAGAGCAAACGTGCTCGGAGGAAGGAAGTAGATATTCCATTAAGTGCTCGTAGGGATCTTGACCATCTTCAGGGCTCTGGGATTGCTCCCGCTCGTGATTCATCTATGGCCCTCGCTTTAAATCCGTCCTTTATTCACTAATTGCATAATATACTATTCTACATGGTCTCATTAATACCCTAGCTAGAATTATGGGATATCAAAAGGACCACGTATATAGTCCATAGTACTAATTCCATGATTTTTACCAACAGCGCCTCCCTGTTAACGTTATTTAAGCGCAAAGGATCCTCGTAGCATTTGCCAACGAAAATGCAACGACCATACAACGCATGGGCTGTATGGACAATGCAACGACCATACAACCCATGGGCCGTATGGACAATGCAACGAATATACAACTCATGGGTTGTTGCAGTGTACCTACCCTACCAGCCGGGTTCTGAATTAAGAATTTCAAGTTGAAAATTCCAGTTAGCATATTTACAGAGGTGGTACCTTCAATGTAGCCGGTGAAATTCTTTCTTTGGCTCCGGAACCATAAAAATGAAGTTGAACACACTGCCTTCATTATTTTACTAATAGTGTATTGTCTTACAGGGCACATTAGTGATATGCGGAAGCACCAAAGGGGACATTTACCTGCAGGAGCTGTCAGGGAGTCTGGCCACTTCAGACAAAAACGACAAAGCTCTGCTAACACTGGTAAGTTACGAAGCGGTGTCGCGAGGAGGCATGCGGCAGGCTCGCACCTGGTGATGTGCTCGTGTGCGCAGATGCTGGAGCGTGAGTCCAAGCGCGAGCGCATCCTGGAGGCTCGCTTGCGCGAGATCAAGATGAAGCAGCGCCAGGCCGATGAGGGCAGCCCCACGCACTCCGCCTCCGAGATGGACGCCACCGTAGGCGACAAGGATCTAGCCGACGCCGCGCTCGAGTTTATGCAGGTCGCTAAGAAAGAGCTCGCCGCGCTCTAGCGCACACCCCCGCAACGCGCACTCCCCCACACCGCGTACTTCCCCGCACCGCGCACTTCCCCGCACCGCGCACCGCGCACTTCCCCGCACCGCGCACTTCCACGCACCGCGCACTTCCACGCACCGCGCACTTCCATGCACCGCGCACTCCCCCGCACCGCGCACACTACGCACCTCGGTGTCCCCGCAGCTTGCACACCGCGCCGTTCAGATGTTCAATACTACATACATATTTTGCAAATAAAACGTAGACCGTCTTATTACAAAATTAAGTATTCATTCGAAACAAAGTTGAGAAACCGTTGCGCAACGTTTTTGCCCAAAACTTCAAAACATTTGTTTTATATATCGAATCCGTAGATGACGGCTTCGGGAAGGATCTTTTAACACCCGATATGTTGCCCGTAACAAAAAAGCTTTAAGCTTCGTGCAGACTATCGCGACGCGACAGCGCGACGTGACACCGACGTGATACCGTGAAGTTCCCTTAGAAATTGTACGAGTCGCGTCGCGCCGTCGCGTCGCACTAGTCTGCACGAGACTTTATTCCCACTGAGGTACCTAAAGTTTCTAATACAAAATTGCAAACTTAGACTCTATTCTGCATTTCTATTCACAGCCGAACATTATCTACACTTTTTCGATAAATTAGATACCTAACCTTAACACTGTCGACTCCACCTACTTTTCATGGAGCTCATACGCCATGCCGCCATAAAGTGAACCCTCCGGGGGGTCACCAGCATTACGTTTGCGCTAAATAGATATATATATATATATATATATATATATATGATAGTTTTAAGCTGTTATAAATAAATAAATAAAGTAAACCCTCGCGGACGGTCAACGGCATTCGGTATGAAAGAAACGGACTGTAAAACAAAGTAAAATTGTGTTTTCAGGGGTCTTGTCGCTATACGTAGTATCTCTGGGGGTATTTTCATGTACTAGTGGGTTGCGGAAGTAAATTCATAAAAAATATAAAATAAAGAAAACAATAATAACGCGCGCTGATCCCGAGACAACCTTCGGAATTTTTAGTTAATATTTGTAACCGTGAAAATAGTTTTCCACACCTGAAATACCTACTGGCAGGAGGCCGGTATTTCAAGTGTGGAATACCATTATGGACAATTTTTTTTATTGTTTATAGAAATGCTTGTATTTTAAAACCAACTCATATACTAATAAATATTGTTAAAATATACCTACAACAGATTTTATTTTCACATGTTATAATGCAGTATTGGCTAAGAAAAACCTACATTTTAAATGAGCCACCCGCGAGGTCTCCTGTCATCCCATATGCGATTAGAGTGAGCTCTCCAGGAGGGGTTCCGGCACTGAACGTACCATGGCCATTTCCCATACCTATCGTTTAAAATGATCTATGTCAAAAATTGCAGTGACTCCAGTCAAAATCGGAATTAGTCGAATTATGCCCTTTTGTTTTATAGCACCTTTATATGTGTTGTGTTACGTAACTCTACTGATGTAGATACCGCGATGCTGGTCTATTTCAGTTACTTTCATAGTATCATGTCATGTGGCATAGATTGTGGCACCCGGGTCTCGGTGGCATACCTCGGATTGTAGCTGTGATATGGTGCCGTAGTGTAGATCGGTTGCCACGATGTGTTCGTGGTCGCGTACGTCGAGTTCTTTGGACAGGGTTCGACGGGTTCTGTCGGCACTGGCATTTGTTGCGGCTGAGCAGGCACGTATTTCGCTTGCCAGTACGTGGATGTGATCACTGGCGGCGGGTTCAGGTGCGGTTGTTTAGTTGCAGGGTTCGGCTGCCAGTAGGCGGCGGTGCTCACTGGCAGCATGTTCGGATGCGGCTGTTCTGTCGCGAAGTTCGGCTGCCAGTAGGCGGCGGTGCTCACTGGCGGCATGTTCGGGTGCGGCTGTTCTGTCGCGAAGTTCGGCTGCCAGGAGGCGGCGGTGCTCACTGGCGGCATGTTCGGGTGCGGCTGTTCAGCCGCGAAGTTCGGCTGCCAGGAGGCGGCGGTGCTCACTGGCGGCATGTTCTCAGGTTCGGTGTTCAGGTTTTCAGGCGGTGGGTGCATGGTGCTGACTCCCGCCGGTAAGGTCGCCGGGATGGTCCAGGACACGGCGGCGGTCACTGGAACTGCAGGTTCGGTCGGCGACTTTACTTCGGATTGATGTGGTCGGTCGACGATAGCAATTACTTGAGTTGATTGTAGCCAAGTAGTCACTCGTTGATCATTTCCAGTTTCAGAGGTGACTGAGCATGAGTCATCATCCGTAGATTCAGTTTCGACTTCGGCGAGGCGCACGGTTGCTAATTCCACTAACCTTTGTGC
The DNA here is from genome assembly GCA_914767755.1 of Agrochola circellaris. NCBI lineage: Eukaryota > Metazoa > Arthropoda > Insecta > Lepidoptera > Noctuidae > Agrochola > Agrochola circellaris. The sequence goes on along the minus strand of OU611846.1, from coordinate 20,536,718 downwards.
TAGCTCCGCTTTGGCCTTGGCTATGCGACGCGCTTTCGACACTTTTTCACTCTTTTGCGACGTAGGTTTGCTGCGGCGACCACTTTCTTTGTTTTCAGGTTCGGGAACTTTGACTGTAGATTCGGTCGCAGTGGGTGCTTCTGACGTATCAGCGGCAGTTTCTGTACCGGTTTCAGTAGCGGTTTCAGTCGCGGTCTCAGTCGTGGTTTCAGTAGCAGTTTCAGTCGTGGTCGACGGCTGTCTGCCTCTTTTATCTGTAGGTCTCGTAACTGGCATTGTTCTTGATTAATTCTTCTAAATAATATTCTTCAAGAAGTTCGGTAGAGTTTTCTCAATAGTGTTTTCCTCGGATCCGGCTAACGAAGGACCAGACAATGTGAGTGTTCTGTTCTCACACTTATGTGCACTGCACTGGATTGGAGGACACTACTACTTGTTCACTGAATAAAACTCTGATGACTTGACGAATATCATTTACTGTTCACTATTAGATCTGGATACAAACTGAATTCCAATTTTTTTTTTTTTTTTTTTAACTAGGGCATCTCGCAGGTGACCACTAACCAGGCTTTCCTGTGGCTGCCTTAAGCTTCTACACTCAAAGCCTCCAGCCAGGGGCAATCAAACTATTCTAAATTAAAGCTAGGCGAACGCTCGCTAAGGGCACCCCCTGTGGGGTACGAACCTCGGCTTAGTGCGTTCGCTGAGGGGAGGACAGCAAGAGGGACAGGCTGGATCAAAGTTATATCATGGTTATTAATCGGGGAATTTAAAGCTACTGGCTCAGCATCAACGCGGGCTGGCGCATCGTTGTCGAGCAAGGGTCGGAGGGGAGTATTATTTACTCGTGAGGGTCGCGGTCGCGATCGCGGAGGACCTCGGCGGCGAGGTCGGTATGACGGGTGTCGTTTGTTTTTGTATACTGTAGGTACTTGTGGCCCTATTGCTTTCCTGAAGGAGGGTAATGGGGTCGTCAGGGTCGGAGAGGATTCCAAATAAAAATAAATGCTTATATTTATATTGAGTTACATAGGCGCAAGTAGCGGCGGTAGTGTTCGTTACTTAATCTACGTTAACAAATAAAATCATTAGGAATTAATTGGTGATCGCGCGCAATCCTAGGTCCACCAATCAGAGAGAAGCCGAGGCGTCTCGAAGTCGGACAAGTTCTGACAAGTTCAAACCTGCTCTGGACTTGACCTAGAGTTGCGTAAGATCATGACAGAGTTCTTAATACCTAATATAATCGAACTTATTTATTTATTTCGTACATGGAGGACTTACAGCTAACAAAAACACAACAAATGAGGAAGCAATATTCACCAGAAAGCCAATTACAAGTCGTCGCGCATAGAATTACACTAGAAATACAAGTAAGACGCAAGCACAGACAGCAGTACACGACTCAAATTGATAAAGACAAAAAAAAATGACAAAAGTAAAGTAAAAATAGAACTGCTTAAAATAATTGCTGTCACTTAAAAAATTGTAGGCTTAAGCACCTTCTTGCAGAGTTCACACTAGTTACAAAAGGATCCAAATCATGTCGCTTGCATATCTCATTAAAATGTCTGTTTGCACGCACAATATAGCTGTTCTGCCTATAATTCGATGATGAATGAAGAACACAAATGGGAGGGTTATTACGTAATTTTTTTCTGGGCACATTAACGTAAAATTTGGACAATAGTTCAGTACTATCAATATCGTTGTGGAGGATTTTCAACAAAAACAGATATTATAACTAAATAGTAATGTTTACGACATTGATTTACATTATTTATAATCACATCTACTTTCCTATGAGTGGGCGTCCTGCACAAAGGATATGAAGCAAATTTTCAGAAATTTAACTTTTTTGGTGTGCAAAAGTTCTCCCCCGTCCAAGGAAGGTTGGGTCTGGATTTTGAATGGGCTGGAAAGACTATGGAAAAATCCTAAAGAAAAACACAAATAAATTTGGTAAAAGCTTATCAACAAGAAGAATCCAGCAGGACCCATTAGAAAATCTATTCTATCATTCGCAGTAACTGTGGAGTTAAAGCAAACCCAACTACTGGGCAGTTTGTAGTTGGTTTAAAAACTGCTGTCCTGAGTAATTTGTCACACATCGGGTCAGGAAATTGTGAGGTTGCTGGAAATGACGCCATCCTGACAAATTTCAAAGGCTCTTGACTCCAGTTACAGACATAGGCATAGCTGATACTGCAACATTGAAAAATGCTATAGCAGTGAATGAAATAGAGCAAAGTATGGAAGAAATGACTGGCGACATGCAAGTGTATGCCTATGTCTGTGGATTTATAGTTTTAAAAAAACTGGCCTAGTGCGTGTCGGACCACGCACGCTGAAGGGTTCCGTAGTTGGGATGAATTTATTCCAACTACGGATTGCTTTATATCCTTAAAAAGATTCATGTGGTCTGTACTGACCTTTAAATTTGTGGTCATTAGTTTCCCCCTTCTAAGGTCTGGTAATTAATTAAATTAAGAGTTGCGCAAAAATGTTGTCTTATAATGAACCTCGACGACGGCGACGTATACTTTAATAGTGAACAGCGCCCTCTGTTGGTGTTGGTTGGTGAAAGAAGAGTTTGGTTGATTCGTTCAATGACTGATGTTGAGTTCGATCTTATTTATCTATGGGTCGATGTATCCCTGCCGATGTTTTTAATATGTCAAACGAGTAGTACTTACTAATTTCATGGTGCGGAATGGTTATTATTTGTCAGTATTGTTTAAATATCTATGGTCTTTAATATTCTTTGTAAATACGTATTTACACGATTTATGCCCAAAAGGCTGTCAGCATTGCCACTTATTGCTAATTCTCTGAAGGCCGAAGAATAGGCCAGCCTTCGCAGTGTGACCAGATTCAGTATTTTAATACTTTTTCAGTATATTTCATCGATTTTTCCGAACATTAGTATATTTTGAGGTATATTGCTGGCATTCAGTATTTTTGGGTATATTTTGGTAGAAGTTATAGCAACACCGTAGTGAGTGAGAATTCCCCGGAACGCAAACATTGGGGACTTTCCCGGATTTAGTTTATACTTGTAAATGTTATCTATGAGCAAAGATGACTCATCTTTGCTCATAGATAACATGTATAAGTGCTTAGGCATTGATGGACTGTATGATGAAGCATCTAGTATGTACTTGTCGATTTTGGGTTGCTTCATGAAAGCTAATTACATCAAACGTACGGACAATGTATTTACGTTAGACCCAAAGTCTAATGTAAATTATTTGCCATTGAAAGATATGTACTTAGGTATTCAAGTAGACCAAGAATTAATCAAACACAGGGAAAATGTAAACATGAAAGAACATATTGCTGAGTTTTTCAGAAGGTGCCAATCATTTTTAATTGAGTTGAGCACGCAATTGAAATCACGTTTGCCTTTTGAAAATCCAGTTTTTCGAGAACTGAAATTTCTTGACCCACACACTGCCGTGCATAAAGAATTTCGCAGTTTACGAAATGTGATAGAAACATTCCCATGCGAAGTACAGCCAGAACAAATGCAGTTAATTGACGAAGAATATAGAACCCTAAAGTTTGATCGCGAAGTAAGTGATTTGTTACAATCTTCCAGCACTGGCTCACCCATCTCGTGTGAACAATTTTGGATGGAAGTTGGGAAAATTTCTAACAGTGATGGCATGTTAAAATACAAAAATATAACTAGTTTTAGTAAATCTCTTCTATGTATACCGGTGTCGAAATGCTGCATGCGAGCGCATATTTTCACAGATAAATTTAATAAAAACGGACCAAAGAAACAGATTTATAAACAAAAATGTGTCAGCTATTTTAAAAACAAAGCAAGGTGTTAAGGATGAAGGAGGTTGTGTAAATTTTAATCCTTCGAAAAGGATGTTAAAATATAACTCTAACATTTATTGTGGGTATGAATAAATAAAACGTGTTAAGAAAATCAGTATTTTTATTGGTATATCTGTCTTAGGTAAGTCGGTATATTTCAGTATTTTTTTGAGGTGCCCCGGTCTTTTCGTAAAATTTAATCTGGTCACACTGAGCCTTCGTGTCTTACTTAGTGTCAGTCAGCTGTCAGTGTCAATACAAAACTGTCAAGTGCTGTAAATGTCATCAAAATTAACGGACCTGCACGCAATATTAAATAAAAATAGCTTTCCAGTATTTTGTTTCTACAACTATTCGCTCAGATAACACACGTTAGGTGACTGGGGGCAAGAAAAAAAACGGGTGAGCTTTTCGGGTTAGGGTAGCAGGATCCAGAGGATGTCTATGTGGCAGAGCGAGGAGCAGCGTTGCGCGGTGGTACTGCGTGAGGTGTTCGGCTGGCTGGGCGGGCACGAGTTGGCGCACGCGGGCGCCGCGTGCCGCGCCTGGCGCCGCGCCGCCTCCGAGCCCTCGCTGTGGCGCCGCCTGCTGCTCTCTAACCACGGTACCTCGCCGCCGCGGGCACCGACACCTAACATTGCTGTGTTGTGTGCATAACCCGGTCTAACTGCATGTACTGAAGTTGCAGGAAATGAAGGTGAGTTAATGTGTGCCTACACATCTGAGTTTATGTGTTGTTATTCCTCCCACCTTTAATTTGTTTTTTTAAGAATAAGTTATCAAAGATGAATTAGACAATTGCGTTTCAGGAAGGACATAACAAGAGCATGGATATGCTTGGGAGCTTTAAACTATCACTACTGCCGAGCTTGTCCCATCGCTGTGCAATGTTAGTAGTCAATTATTACATTAAAATTATACACTTCTACATTCCCATATTATACCTTGCTAGGTTCTTTGGTACGACTAGTTTATCATCCATCGATTTAAGGGATGGGGCGAGGGGGGGGGGCGGATGTGTACTATCCCCCCTGTGAAGGAAAAGTTGCGGAGCCCCCCCTTTTTGAGATATGATTTTTTTAATATTCTAAGATAACTTTCGAATTTTCGGAAGGATTTTTTATGTTAGGGTACATATATATATACGTATATTTAGGGTAGGAGGTCCCCCCAGGGAACATTTAGGAAACGCATAGTTTTTTATTTTGAGGTTGTTTTGGTTCAGCGAAAGTTAGGTAATATAATGAAATATGCGTAAAAAGTATCTAAATCACTAAATATACGTATTTATTTCATAATTATTATAAAGTACAACATTATAGTGCGTTGACTTTTCGTAAAACGAAACGTTTGTGCGTTCCGAATGTCGAGACAAAATGTCAAAAATGACTTAATATTGCAAAATTTCTTCGATTTTGTTTTTTTTTTGTAATATTTTAATTTGCGGCGGCAATTTGCGGGTTAAAGACAAGACTCTTAAACCATTTATCTCCGCAAATTAAAACTTTGCATGGAGGCTTCTAATAATATAATCTTTCTGGAAAAAAAATATGGACACCGGACTCCGTGGACACTCGATGGATGTTAAACTAAATCTTAGCCAGTTCTTTTTAAGGTTCCATACCCGAAGGTGGCCAAAGGGAACCCTATTACTAAGCCTCTGCTGTCCATCTGTCTGTCTGTCTGTCAGCAGGCTGTACTCATGAACCGTAATAGGTGGACAGTTGAAAATAAAAACAAATTAATAAATTAATGGGGGTCCACACAGTAAACTGAAGATTAAGAAAAAAATATACCCTGGCATGTGGGGGTGACATTGTCTAGAGCTTATCAAATAGAGTACAAATAAAACATTTGAATTTTTATCTTCAAAAATGAAGAAACCGGTGATAAAAGTTGTCAGTCTTAGACCATTTTAATTCAAGCTCTATTGCAAAAACTAAACCAGTTAGACATTTGAAACTTGTGTATCTCATGTACCATATATACTGAACATAATCAACAATAATATTAATACTAAAAACGCAGAATCATAAAGTATTTTATTTAAATATGGGCGATATTCTGCGACTGCAGAAAATAACTTTGTAATTCATAGTATCATTATGAAATACAAATTTATCTCTACGATTTTTTAAGTTTAAGGTGAGAAATAATCCGTACTTATCCATACTAATATTATAAATTCGAAACTAACTCTGTCTGTCTATATGTTACTTTTTCACGCCTAAACCATTGAATGTATTTCGATAAAATTTGACAAGGAGATAGACGGCATACCGAGGAAGGACATAGGCTACTTTTTGTCTCAAAAATAACTCCAAGGGGGGAATATAGGGGATGAAAGTTTGTATGGGAAACCTATCGTTTCTTAAGTTAGGACTATGAAAATTTTAATTTATGCTTTTGGTAACAAATAAAGAATTAGGTAAGTACGTACTTCAGCGTTTTTCAAAAATCATCCCGTAAGGGGGTAAAATAGGGGATGATTTTATAATTCACATGTAATATTGTTTTTTTTTGTGTCTTCTTTTCAAGAGATTTAAGGAATTGGAAATATAGTCATAGTCCGTATCTTGAATTAACATTTAGTCTTTATTTCATTAAAATCTGCCTTCTTGGTCAAAACTTATTACAATAATTTTAATTTATAAAATATCCTATCTAACATGTAGGTAATATATGTTCAATGGCAACAAGAGTAGGAATTCAAATCAATGGTGATAATAATAGCAAAATGAATAATTAGTATTTTAAGCAAGGCATTTTTAGAATCATATAAACCTATCAATCAATCAATCAAATTATTTATTTACAGATCATACAATCCAATTTGTTAGTTACATACACTTAACCACTAGTGTTAGGTCCGTATTACAGAACGAAACTCAAGCATTGATCTCTGTTTAAAACTAGTTTTGAGTAGAGTTTTAATTTTAGAACGTTCCTCAAGCATAGATTCATTGATCATAGTTCAGCTGAGTTTGGCTTTATTTTAGAACGTTACTCAGTTCGCGAATCGAACCCAAGCAGTGATTGGATCTATAATCACCCAAGTGTGGTCGAGACCGCGCTTGAGCATAGATTGTTATGTCCAATAGTCAATTTTCGCTGTTCAAATCTATCTGTCTGCGTTGTTGAGTTTTACGTCGTTGTCTTTTTTAAATTTAAGTATTACTATCAAAATGGACATACTTGAAGATGATATATTTGAAGAGATAGATCATTACAATCATTTGTTCAACGATGATTTAAATAGAAGGTTGAACTTTAGTGTTCCTCTCAGATATTTAAGAGATACACAGGACCCGTATAATTGTGAAAACTTTAAAAAGAGGTACAGATTTTCACAACATGTGGTGAAACATTTAATTCTACCTATGACCTACCACGATATAAGAAAACCACACAACCGTGGGCATCCCATAGCCCCAGAATTGCAAATTCTTGTGTGTTTACGTTTTTATGCGACGGCTTCATTTCAGGTGAGTGTATTTTGCAAATATGGGTAGATGATATATCAATAGAACAAGGTGTTAGTAAAGTACAAAGATCAGCCATATTTTGCGATAAGCATGCAAATATTTACGTCAAATTATTATCATAATTATATTATTTACATCAAATTATTATCTATCATTCGATCAATTATTATTAAATTATATGCCATTAAATAAATCAATATTCAATTAAATTAGAGTTCCTTATATATAACGAATACTAGAAAAGTCAACTAATATTTTTCTCAGATAGGAACTCAGTCACACTGTAGTACGTTTTACCTATCAAAAATTTACATAGTCTATTTTTAAACAGCAAAGCATTTAAATCTTTCGAATCTCTTGGTAATTTATCATAAATAGAATATTGATATTGTTTGATTGTACAAACAATATGAATCAATCATTTAATTATTTTTATTTTTTGCAGATAGTGTGTGGTGATCTCTTGAATGTTTCCCAACCTGCTGCTTCAAACATAGTTGCAAATATCTCTCGCCTTATAGCTCTTCAACACAGACAATATATTATATATCCACAAGATATGGTCTCACAAAGAGCGAAGTTTCAGCAGCTGGGCCAGTACGAAGGATATCCTGGTTTCAGAAGTGTAGATGGTGCTTTTGACTGCACACACATTAAAATTGTTAATACTCCAGGTGTGGAACACCATGAAGCATTCGGTTATTCCCGTTCGCCACCGCCAGTATTGCCCCCTCCGGTGGCGACTGGGAATTATTCTAAAAAAATATCCCAGTCGCCACCTCCGGGGGCAAGCGGGATTGTTGGTAGTAAAAATCCCAGTGGCCACCCCTAAATATAGTTAAAATAAATGCTATATCTATATATTTTTTTGGAATGATTTTAAAATAATTACCGACGTCACAGAATGTTTAAAGTAAATGAATTGTTTAGTTAGGTACCTTTATGTATCTAGATATATATGCATTGAAATTTAGGCAATAGGTACGGTTCACTATAATATTTTTCCTGAAATAGCCGTAAAATATAATTTTGTATGAAATCAATTGGCATACTAATTACTCAGGCTGGTCGTCATTTTATTTTTTGGGATAACGTAACAAAATATGTACTAATAATCTATTGTGCTTTATCTTCATGCCGATGTCCTTTGTTAATATTTCACGTCTTTAAAACCATAAAATAGGAAGCGGCGCGAGCGCCTTGCGCAGCGGCGACCCGCCGATGACACGAGCGCCGAAAAGCCAAAACTATCGTGAGAAAGGATTACTAATCCTTTTGTTTTGCTACTTAAACTCTAGTAGCTCAATTGAAGATGCCGATGTCCTTTGTTTCCATTTCACGTCTCGGAATAAACCATAAAATAGGCCGTGTGCTTTGTTTTACCTATAACAAACATGCCGAAAAGCCAAAACAGACACAATAGACAGAAGGTCATAAATCTTTAAAAACACAAAACAGCTTTTTATTGGGCTTGATGGGGATGGTTTTATGAGTGATTCTTGCAAAATAAACTTTAAGTACAATGCATTTAGATCTAAAATGTAAAACAAGTATCGGCTGGCAATGCGTTGTGGCATTTCTAATCTTATCATTATTAGTGCATTCCTAACCATGTCAGGGTCAAGTACATCGTGTACTACCTCGGGTGAAGTGTCATTAATTTATATTAAAAGAAAACATGGTGTTGTTTTGCTTCACGGTGGCCACCAATATTATGTGAAAAAAAAATACCCAAGTGGACTAAGTGTGTGGGAATGCAGCCAGCGAAAAAAGAAATGCAAAGGAGTTATAAAGATTCGTGTAAGTTTTTCTACTTGTATGCCTATTAATCGTAAGCAATATCTTTTGCTTTGTATTATAAAGAGATTTTTTGTAACGAATAGGATCCGAAACTACTGGATCGATTATAATTTCGTACCCTGATTCCTATACTCTTATTTAATAATCAAATTAAATGTTTAATAAAATCTTTTTTTCTTCGCAGAATAATAATATCGTAAATGAAACGCCGCATTTATGTACTCCAGATTTCCTAAAAAATGAAATTGATGAGCGGCTTTATTCCTGCAAACAAGAAATTATCAAAGGGAATTACCCGGCAGTTCCTCAGTCTTATAATAATATGATTGCAACATTAGAAAACAGCGGATTAGATTTGGTGTGCAAGATACCAACATTCAATAGCGTGAAATCATCCTTGTACAGATTTAGGAATGCACAAGCTGGAGTACAGTGTCTACAGCCGCAGCTAGTAAGAAACGTTGAAGTCCCGAACCAATTCACAAATTTTTTACTAGCTGATTATGCTGATGGTGACAGCCGAATTCTAATTTTCTGCACAGAAAAAGCTAAACTTTCAATTTGCAAAGCGACTGATTTTTACAGTGACGGAACTTTTAAAAGTTGTCCGAAACCTTTTTCGCAGCTATATGTTATACATGCAGATATGGGAAGTACATCAAATAGTACGAATTTAATGCCTATTGTTTACGCTCTTATGAGTGAAAGAAACGTGAAATCGTACTTCATTCTGTTTTCCATGATAAAAGCTCAAATCCTCGGCTGGAATCCGGTTAAATACAAAACTGACTTCGAAAAAGCGGCAATGACTGCTATAAAGAATTTATTTCCGCAAGTTAACACAAAAGGATGCTATTATCACTATAATAAAGCGGTTTGGGAGAAGGCCCGTAAACTTCAAATTACAAAATCAAAAGATGTGAAGAAAATAAGAGAGGTTGCACTAAGTGCAGTTCTACCGTTATTGCCTGCACACGAAATTTCAAACGGCTGGAAGTATATTACTCGCTACAGTACACAAGAGGAGGATTTAAAAAAATTCAGAAAATACTTTGAAGAACAATGGCTGAAGGAAGAATTTATACCAATTTGGTGTGCTTACGGAGAGCAGCATAGGACCACTAACTTCTTGGAAGCTTGGAATCACAAATTAAACCAAGAAATTGGAAAAAAGAACCCTAATATTATTCATTTATTAAATGTATTGGTTAAAGATTCTGCGTATTTCAGTGTTTGTGATAACATTAATAAAACCAAAATGACACCTTTTAAAAAAAGAAAGAAAAATAATGTCCTTACTGATCAATTTATTTTGGAAATTCAGTTAGAGCTGTTACATGGCAATATATCAGTAGGTCATTTTTTAGAAACTGTAAGGCATTAAGGTGATTGCGCCGACTGCCCCGCGAAATTCAAATTTTCTTACGTTTCTTGCATTTTGTAGGTCAGTCTCAGATTGTATGTTAATGATTTATTGATTTGCGGTTGTAAAACATAGCCTTTCTCCACTTCTTCTACTTTTCGCGGCTATTTAAATAACACATCAAATTTCTTACTATGAAGATTAGAAATTTAGTGAATTTATAGTAAGAAATTTGATATATTATTTAAATTACAGCGAAAAGTAGAAGGAATAAAGAAAAACTATCTTTTACGACCGCAAATCAATAAATCATCAACAATGGATTTACGACTGACCTACAAAATGCAAAAAAACGTAAAAATATTTGAATTTTGCGGGGTGGTCGTCGCATTCACCTTAAGGCTTCTTGGCAATGAAAATAAATAAAAAAAGGTAAAAAAAAAGCATAAGAGGTATGGTAAATTAAACAAATTATTCATTACTTGATGACGATCAATGAATAACGTAGTCAATTATGGGTACCTAAATAATGATGTTGATTTGTGCCAGTCATAACAAATTACCTAAGTATTTTTTTTTAAAGTAGCAAAATATCTAGTTCTAAGTTTTTTTTTTACATATAAAACCCAATTACTGTAAATACTCTGTGATACGAGTACATTAATGACGAATTTAATTGAGAGGACGCATCTGTGATTTTTTCTAATACTGATTAGGGTAGGGTAGAGTCTCGTTATGTCTGTGATTATATGAAAATACTCATTATGCTTAGTGCATACTTTTAATTTTGTTAAAAATATTTTTTTATTAGGGCAGAGTAATACTTTATTTGTTTTGTATATTTTCTAATAATATTTTTTTTTCCTATAGAAATGATTGTTGACTTGTTGATGTGATTGTTTAGAATTTGTATAAAACTTGTTGATTTTGGAAATGAAAATGTAGATTTAAGAAGGCGGAGAATTGTTTTTTCAAGTATATTTTAAGAAATATTTTATATTCTATTGAAAGTACCTAATTATCTGTGATTTTGGATTTGTGTTTAAAATAGTTGATTTTGAAAATAAAAATAGTAAAAAATAATGTTTGTTTAATTTTCTACCAATTTATAAATATTGTAACTCTCTCGTTTGATTAACCCTACGTACTTCTAAAATTAACATTCTTTGTCATTCCAAAAAAAAATAAAGATAATAGGTAGCATACCTAGTTTTTATGTTAACTATATTTAGGGGTGGCCACTGGGATTTTTACTACCAACAATCCCGCTTGCCCCCGGAGGTGGCGACTGGGATATTTTTTTAGAATAATTCCCAGTCGCCACCGGAGGGGGCAATACTGGCGGTGGCGAACGGGAATAACCGTGAAGCATTTAGAAACAGAAAATCGTATTTTTCTATAAATGTCCAGGTTAGCTAAATACTGAGTACCTACCTACCCATATTAATATTCTTTTCTATTAATACCTACCTACACAAAGAATATTAATTTATTTTCATTAATTTATTTCAGGCAGTTGTTGGTCCATTTGGCCATTTTATGAACATTGTGGCACGTTGGGCAGGCAGTACACATGATAGCAGAATTTTTCAAATGTGTTCCTTACGGAATCAGTATAGTCAGCAACAACACAATGGCTACCTTGTTGGAGACAGTGGCTATCCATGCCTTAGGTTTCTTTTAACCCCAATAAGTACACTAACACGGAATGCAGAAGTAATTTACAATAGAGTTCATGTCAAAACTCGAAATGTGGTTGAAAGAACATTTGGTAGATGGAAACGGAGATTTCCATGCCTAAGTCGAGGGTTGGGAAATAAACTGGTAACAGTTTGTAACTGTATAATTGTTTCTTGCGCTGTACTTTTTAATATATCAATAACATCGAATGACACAATGCCAATAAATGATGAACAGAGTGATAGCAATGTGAATGAAATTGACCTGAATTATCCTGAAAATCAAGGGTCACTTGATGGGTTTGCTTTTAGAAGTACCATAATAAATAATTATGTTTAATTTACAGCAAGTATACATACCTAGTATTAATATTTTTCATTTTTATAAATAAAACAATATATAAAATAATCAACTCTTTTATTATCAATAATCAGTCTTATTTGAGTACCTACCTAATAAAAATAAAAACAATTTACAGATCACTGTATTTTAAATATAATATTGACTGACTTATCAGCACACAAAAATTTACAAAACAAATAGAGCATAAAATACATAATACAAGCACAGAATCTTTGGTGCTTGGGTCGCAGATATCTCTTTGTAGAAATCATTTTTAATTAGCACGGATTATTATGTGCTGACTCCGCTTTAGCAGTTGCTTCTTGTAATTGTTTTTTTAATATTTCTATTTCTAATTCGTATTTTAGTTTTTTATATTTGACATCTATTGAGTGAAGCGCATTTGCTCTTTTTTCTCTATTTTTAAACTCGTTTTTAAAAATTTGAACTCGTAGTTTTTTTTCATTCGATGAAAAATCCATAAAGCTGTCCTGTCCTGTGTTGTTGTGTTCGGTTGAGCTATGAGGTTGGGATACAGGTTCGATTGGAACTACGGGTTCAGTGGGTTCAACTGCATCTGTTGCTGAGGTATGTTGGTTAGCATCAATTATTGTTGGGGCGTCTTCTATATCGACGGCATAAAAAGGTTGGGGTGACATTATATGTTCTTCCTCTATAATTATATCTGAATCTATTTGAACAGGATTCACCAATTCTGAAACTAAACATGACAACATAAGCAGTTGCTATGAGAGGAAACTCAACAATAATTAACACATCATAGGCTGATAATAATGTTAACATTTTAGCTGCAACTGTACTGCTAGCAGCTAGCAACTCATAGTAAGGAATAGAATTCAAAACTAAAATTAAAATGGCTACCTACCATTGCAGTCAGAGTCTATGCTGTCACGAACTTCTACAAAGAGAGCTGGAGATATCTCGGCTATGTTAGGGTCTATGCCAGCATCAGGGCAAGGTCCACCACCTCCCGTGGCCATCCTATGCTGGCGCTCTCTTGTGAGACCATCTCTTTGGCGGGTTTTGAGATTTTGCCAAAGGCGTCTTAGCTGTTCCCCTGATGCCTGTAACAATAAATAGATATGTATTTTAATGATCATTTGAACAGTAGAAAACTACAAGATAACGCCATTTAAAATAATATATTATCTAATTTAAGAAAATAGATTGGTACTCACTGGCTCACATACCATAGGCGAACTATTAAATTTCTCCGCAATACGGATCTAAGCAGCCTTTTTTGTTCCTGTGCTGACGCTATCCGTTTTTTTATTTTCAATAACATGTTTGAAACCTTTTAAAATTTCTATCAGCAGGTTTTTTTCTAAAGGGCTAAAATTTTTCTTCCGTCCTGCCATTTAATAAACAGTGATAAGAATAAATTAATCAGCAAAACAAATAACAATTAAAACAAAGTAAACAAACACAACAAACTGATGTTTTCTTTGACATACTGACATTTTAAATAGCATACCTATTTATGGCCTTAAATACAAGTCTTTTAAGCTTGACAATTTTGCTTACAAAATTACTAAACATTAATTTAAAGAGGTTTATTTTATTTATTTTATTTATTTATTTATTAGGGACAAAAAACAGTTACATGCTACAAATTACAGAAAAATACTTAAACTAGGATTGAACAAGCACGTAACCCACACCATTGTCCACGTTTTAACTTAAGGTTAGAAGTGCTAAATACATTTAAAAAAGAAAATATTTAAGTAAAATAATAGTCGCTGCCACAATAGTATAACTATGTTAGGTACTTAGCTTAGCTCAACAAAAACAAAAATTACTCGCTAAACAAAATATCCATAGCCATTTTCTTAAATGCTAGCTTCGATAAACAAAATATGTCCAGTTCAACAAAATGCGTGTTGTAGGAGTCAACAAGGCGACGAAGAGGTGCACGTTCCCCAGCGTTAGTCCTGCAAATGTCTGTATGGAATAGTTGAGGGACACGGACCCCCCTTCGAATAACACTTCTGGGTACCTTGTAGCACAATTTGTTTGTGAGGTCAATACAATCAAATTTGTTACTGCATATGCCGTGTAGTGTCATGACATCAAGTAACAGCCGCCTAGATCCCAAATCTAGTACGCCATACCGCTTCAATAGCTGCACGTAAGGAACCTTTGACCGGAAGCACTTATAGTTCATGCACCGTAAGAACTTCTTCTGTACACTTTCAATTCTAGTGCCGTATTTGTCATAGAAAGGGTTCCAGATCGGGACGGCATATTCTAACTGGGATCGTACCAAAGTCTTATAAAGCAGCAAGAACGTAGAGGGCCGCACAAAGTCACGTGATGTTTACTTCAATAAATGGGGGATTGTACTATTCGGGACCGACATATCCTAAATAATTGGGATAATATGGTATATTTTCATATTTCTCATCCAGTGACGATCAGAAAAAAGTTGGTAAATAAAATAAATCGTAAACGAAAACAGGCTGATGCATAGATAATAACACATCTCTGCTTGAGGCTCGATAAGCTCGATTTGAGTCTCGATTCAGTTGAGTATAGATTGATTACCGTTCTGGAATAAGACCGATGCTCAAGTACTGATTCTATACTTAAACAGTGATCAACTGATTGAAGATCAAACTGGACTTGAGGAACGTTCTGTAATACGGACCTTAGTACATAATAATATTCGGCAAATTTTGGTCATAATTACTAGCAATGTCAAAATCATCAATAATAATGTCAAAATCACCATCAATAATGTCAAAATCTGTCAGTCTGACAGTCAGTATCACGTACAAGGTGGTCAGTAAGAGCCAGGCACTCTCGCACATTAAGGTTGTGGGATGCCTCAGAATCTAAGTACATCCAATGTTGGTCAGGATTAGGAGTGCTTTTGATGTATCTATTGATGTCGTTGATGAGCGCCGCGGCCGTCTCAGGTTTCCACTAACGATGCACTTAATACACTTTCTATCACGTATCATAGCTAACATTTTGTTATTTTAGTAAGGAGTATCATAAACTTATTTTAAATTAATATTTTGACGAGAGAGAATTTTTCTTGCGATATAAGAATGCGCGCGAAAAGAAAAGTGACAGTTCGGTGTTACCAACGAACGAGGAAGATAATGCTATTTAAAAAATATTTACTTACAATATTTTATCTCTAAAAAAACGCGATGTAAGATGACGTGTATTAGAATACTACTTTGTTAATAATTATTTTTCAGATCGCCGTGAAGTAAAATACTTACTCTATATTATGTTCAGGTACACCATACGAAAACAACAATGTATATAACTGCATCTGCACCCCGTCGGTTGCAACCGGCTCGCATGTGGCCTGGCGCCAGGAGTTCGTGTGGAGCCGCGCGGGCTGGGGCCTGGCAGCACGCCACCGCGCCGCTGACACGCTCCTGCACGCGGCACTGGCGCCAGCCGGCGAGTGCGGCGAGCTACTGGCGCTGGCCGGCGCTGACGCCAGCCTGGCGGTGTGGCGGCGTGGCGCCGCATGGCGCGAGGTGGGTCGTACCAGCCTGCGCGCGCGCGGCTGGAGCGCGGTGGCGCGCACGCAGTGGTCGGGGCGCGGCAGTCTGCTGGTGACGGGCCCGCTCGCGTTAGCCGCCGACTGGGAGCTGCTCGTGCTGCGTGTTGAAGGTCTGGCGGGAACCTATGACTCCAATTCTGACGCATTCCGGTCGTTGAATTTTGGCACATGAGTAGACCATGACCTGGAATAGAACATAGGATACTTTTTATCCCGATATTCCCACGGGACCGAGACTTATGCGCGTGAAACTGCACTACAGATTTGATTTTTTGTATGTTTGTATATTTGTTTGCAATTTTAATGGATAAACTCAAAAAATACTTAACCGATTAAAAAAATCTTTCGCTTATAGAAAGCGGTATTATCAGCGGGTAACATGGGTGTACATTTTTTTTTTTTTAAATAGAGATCCCTGCGAAAACTGCAATAATGTAACCCAAGGTATCAAATATTTGCTTACAAAAGTCTTTATTTGGCGTGCGCTGCGAAACCTATTGATGATACATAAAATAGAGACGGATGATACTTATTATATATATACAAGGTTGATTATCATCACGCTATGACCCTTAGGAGCCGAGCAAAAGTAAAAAAGTTCGAAAGAACGCTAAGCGAAAACGAAGTAACAGCGAAGGCGGGCGATGTGTAAGACCAAAAAATTTCACGCAGACGAAGTCGCGGGCAGAAGCTAGTAATTTATATGAAAGGAGTTACAATAGGTATTATGTCGATATCGAAACGTAGATTTCTTCCGAATGAAATCGATAATCGAAACACACCAGTTCCATCTGTTACCAAGCGGTTGCATAGTCGTACCAATCTCAGAATCAAACTCAAAGCATTTATTTCAATTAAACCATTTACAGGCACTTTTGAATTGTCAAATAGTCGGTCAGTTAGTCAGAAAGTTGAAACTCATTCCAAAACGTAGATCTTTATGGAGAAGAACGGACAAGAAACTCCAAGGACACTCTTTTAACACTTTCACTGTCCTAAGACAATTATCAATACAATTATTGCACGTCCAATAGTGCGTTATATACAATGCATGGACGTATGAACTTCAACCGCCGACCAATAGTGTTTTCCAAGTTCGTCGAAACACGATCTATGTATAGGTAACAAACATGGTCAAATCGTTGATCTGGTGTATATTTTGGCGGACTGTTTCATTGATAAACCTCTACGAGGAAAACGAAAGAGATAATTGTGTACCATAATAGATAAGTAAATTGCATAGACATGACATTGACAATGTCATTTTGTTTTTGATTGTGTGTTACGCGGATAAGTTGGAAGATGTGCTCTTCCAACTTATCCGCGTATAAAAAGATGGACGCCGGTGACTAGGACCGAAATGAGATTGCTTTATTTACTATTAACCTCCGCTTATAAATAATATAAATATCCTACCAAAACTAAAAGAAGACAATGGTATCAAGTGTCCCTTACTTATGGGTGACTTGATCCTCCCCTATGGATGACTTGATCCGGGGGATCAAATCTCCCATATGTATGGGACACAGGGTACTATTGTTCCGTTTTCAGGATTATGTATTTTTTGTATGAAATAAAAGATATTGATATTACTTAAATCAGTTTTATTGTCATCTTAACAAAAAAAATAACTTTTAATTCAGTCATATACTTATTATATCAAAACACAACGAGCATTTGTGGGTAGTATCTACTGTACTGTTTCTTTATTTTCTTTATCTAGAGGTATTCTCTTTAGAGCACCTTCTCTTGTTTTGTAATTCCTCGGCATAATGAAATCTGAAAGAAAAAGAATAACTTAAATTGAGGGACACTTGATCCGGGGGGATCAACTCTCCCATATGAATGTGTACCAAGTGTCCCCTAACCAGTACACGTTAAAAAATGATTTTCAACAAAAAATCTATTGAGTCTTCGCTGTTTTTCTGTGTTTAGATGACGACGACATCGACAATCACTCGTGTTAAAACACATAACCACTTCGAACAACTTTCACAAACAAATGAATAAACAATATTAAAACTTACGAAAGTATTACCTACTGGACCGCTCCAAACACCAAACAATCTGCCATTTGAAAAGCTGTCAAGTTTGACAGATGACACTGCTTTAAAAAGATTTTGGGTATCATAAACAAAAAGTGCTGCCAGTCGAAAATTATATACCTAATGCTTTTAGAAATTCTGAAAATATCGTGTACCTACCTTGTATCCCGAACGGATCAAGTGTCCACAGTCTCCCCTATTATATAAAAGAAAGTCGTGTTGGTTACACCATTTATAACTCAAGAACGGCTGAACCAATTTGGCTGAAAATTGGTGGGGAGGTAGCTTAGAACTTTTTAGTAGGGTAGGCAGGTAGGTGCGCCGCCGTAGATAAGTACTTAGTGCTACACGAGCGAAGCCAGGGCGGGCAGCTAGTTTTGTATAAAACACAGTTAGTACGAGTATCACGTACAAGGTGGTCAGTTAGAGCCAGGCACTCGCACATTAAGGTTGTGGGACGCCTCAGAAGCTAAGTACATCCAATGTTGGGATGTATCTATTGATGTCGTTGATCAGCGCCGCGGACGTCTCAGGTTTCCACTAACGATGCACGTAATACGGCTCAGGTTTCCACTAACGATGCACTTAATGCACTTTCTATCATATATCATAGTTAACATTTTGTTATTTTGGTAAGGAGTATCATAAACTTATTTTAAATTAATATTTTTGACGAGAGAGAATTTTTTCTTGCGATGTAAGAATGCGCGCGAAAAGAAAAGTTACAGTTCGGTGTTACCAACGAACGAGGAAGATAATCCTATTTAAAAAATATTTACAATATTTTATCTCTAAAATAAACGCGATGTTAGATGACGTGTATTAGAATACTACTTTGTTAATAATTATATTTCAGATCGCCGTGAAGTAAAATGAACTTATAAACTAACGTAAAAACTTTACAAAAAAAGTAAGCGAAAGAAGTAAATCTAAATAAACGTGAAAGTAAATACAAACGAATGTATAAATCCAGCATCAATAGATAATTCATCTCCAATCAAGACGTCTCTGTTGCATCGCAGATGATGGGCGCTGTGGGTCGGTGGCGAGCCGAGTGCGGTGCAGTGCGGGCGCCGCAGGCTGCTGGGCCGATGCGACCGGTGACGCGTTCTTTTCTTTCGAGCTTCGGCGCCTCGGGGCCGGGATATTTTGCACCACCGTGTGGCTGAATGCCGCCACGCAGGTTACATTCGTATTTTCGGTCCGGTACAATGATGGCGATTTTATCTAAGTAATAATAATTCATGCAAATCTCGCATGCAGGAAACGGAGTCTGAATATGCAGGGGTGACGTCGCCGTTACTGAGGATCTACAATGAGGACGGCGCCCACTTGACGTGAGCAGCGCCCTCCCCCGGCAGGCACGTGCTACCTGCGCGCCATCGACCTCGCTAACCCACCCCTTCCCGCCGCAGGCACGTGCTACCTGTGCGGCATCGACACCACTCACCCGCCCCCTATCCCTGCAGACCCGTGCTACCTGTGCGCGACCCCGCTCACCCGCTCCCTCCCCCCGCAGGCACGCGCTGGTGGCTGAGGCACCGCGCGAGCCGCCCGGCGACTACCAGCGCGCCATCAGCCCCGTCCACATGGAGCTGCCGGGCGTGCGCGCCGTGCGCCTGCTGGTGACGGGCGCGGGCTGCCGGCTGAGCGCGTGGCCGGTGTCGGCGCCGCGGCCCCCTCCGCTGCTGGCGCTGGCGGGCGGCGGGCTGAGGGAGCGCGTGCGGCGCCATCGCATGCGCCGCGCCGCGCCAGAGCCGGACGTGCCCGAGCCCGACGAGGCTGCCGTGCGCGCCGGCTGCACGCCGCCTGCGCACCAGTGCCGGCTGACGGCGCCGCTCGTCGGACTCGTGCTACACGAGCGGTGAGCTAATGTGTAGTAGGACGTCTGTCGCAGTACTTGTTACCCAGCGATGTTAACGAATGTGCCCTGGCGGCTGTGAGTATGTCATGCTCACTCAGATGTCTCGCTGATGGTGGCGCGTGTGTTGGATAATTTAACTCCCTTCCAAATGGTTGAGCTGATTGGTGCTGATCCATGCGTCATGTTCGTGAAAAGGCGCCGCCGCCGCGCCGCCGCGCCGTCAGTTGGGACTGGTCAACTCTTAGCTGCCATGGCTTATTTTAATTTTTGAATTGTTCTTTGTTTTATCTTTTTATTACGGACGCTTCTAGCGTGCACGTCTTTCTACATTGTTCTCACATGTATAATTTCAATATGAATGATGTAACCAATATTTTGTAGCAATTTTTTAAGTGATGCTTGTAGTACACAAATGAAAAAGTCAGATAATATCGAATCGAGAAGTACCTATTATGCTACAGTAGAATTGTGAGAACCGTTAGTTTATAATTTATGGGTATTATTTTCGTTAAATTATAAGCAATCGAAAAATTGTGAACTGGTTGAAATAGATTAGGGTAGGTTAGAACTGTGAACAACCGCGCGCGAGCCGAGTGAGCAAAGCGAAAGGTGCCGCGGCAGCGGCCGGCGAGCGCTATGTCCAAGTTGCTCGCAGCTAGGCAGGCTATTTAGTATTAGCGCGAGATGCGTAACGTCGCACGCAAGTTTGATACCAGCCGTGCTATTCTGTAAGCATCTCACCGTGAAAACTTAGGTGAAGTGAGCGTGGAGTGAGCTGTCATTCCACAGGGATTGACACTATTGACAGCTCACTTCACCCAAGTTTTCACGGTGAGATGTTTACAGAATCGCATGGCAGTTCACAATTTATCGGTGTCATTTCCGTTAGATTATAAACTATACACTGTGACATTTGAATCACAGTTTTGCTAGAACAAACGTTATTCAGACCATGGTCTACAACCATTCTACAGCATCCAATAATAAAAAAAACGTCATTAGTTTTTGAAAAAAACACAAATTATACAAAGTTAAAAATGTCGGGATTATCAACATGTAAAATTCTCTTCATCATAGTTAAACCTAAATCGCGTAATAGGTTCATAGATATTTATCAGACAATATACGAATACAGAAACTAAAATATATAATACTAAAGCTCATTCATTTACAGAAAAACTAAAATTAATGTTAATACAAAAAATAAACTATTAATTATACCTACAATATACATAATTATATTTTTCCTTGCTTTCGGTCTTGGACATTCAAAAGGTTTTACACCTCTGCATTAGATACAGCTACTGGAAGCGATAAGTAGATAGCATGCGGCAGCCGGGAGCCGGGCGCTGCGATGCAATGTTATAGCTAGAGGTTTGCACCGGAGCAGTGAGTACCGGAGAATAACCGGTGATTTACCGGTAAAAGTACTCGATTGAAATAATCGGTAATTAACCGATTGATCTCCGGTGATCGACGCATCTTATTTTTTTATATAATAAATTTACACAAATAAAAGACACATTCAACAATCATTTTTTTATAATTATTTAACATTCATTCAAAGCGGTCTTGTCCGTTTATGTGATTCATTTCACTAGCAACTAACTGGCCAAATAATTTATTGCAATGTTAGTGGTTATTTTTGTAATTTTCTGTTTGCGTTCCTTTTTCATTGCTCATTACTATGGGTTGCTTTTTTGAAATATTTTATTTTATTTTATTCGATAACATTCAAAGTTTGGTTCCAGAATTTCTACAGCGGTAGGTGAAATATTTTTACAAACATTGAAAAACAGTATGAATGATCGCTTATTGGAATACGAATCTCGAACTGTTTGTCGAATTTCTACTATACTGCATCCCGTTTTTAGAAACAGCTTTAGACTATTGCAAAATAAATTGGCTGCTAAAGATGCTGTATAGGCAGAAATAAATAATATTTTCCGGATCTAAAACATATCTCAAAGCGCAGAAGAAATAGCCACGTCATGTGAAAATAGTACGAGAAACTGGTCGCCCGGATTTGCTTGGATTCCTAAAAAGAAACACCAGTAATGCAGATATGACATCCGCTACGGCAATGAATTTATTCAAAATGTATACGGAAACACAGTATCCTGACAAAAGCCACATTAAAATTAAAATCCTTTAGACGAAATAGCCTTTAAATACCTAGCTGTGCCTTTTACTTCTGTAAGGTCAGAGAGAGTATTTTCGGCGACAGGACAAATACTAAATGATAGAAGAAACATGTTACGCTATGACGCTGTTGACATGTTGTGTTTCTTAAATCAAAATCAGCATTTGTTGTCTTTAAAAAACGTTTTTTTTTAAATAAATGATTATATAAAGTATATCAATTGATTATTCTTATTTCTTAATTTTTAATGTACCCATAAATTAAAAAAAGAAACAAAATTTATTTATTCTCCGGTGACCTCCGGTTTTTCACCGGAGATTGCCCAATCACCGGTGAATTCAATCGGTTGTTAAAATCTCGCTCCGGTGCAAACCTCTAGTTATAGCACAAAATTATAGTTCGCGTTGCACGAAATTATTGTTAGGGGTGGGAGGCGCACGCGGGGGGCTTTGACTTAGTAACGCCCACATGACCAAGGTCAATGACGTATATCCCGCTCTTAATAAAGACGCTGCCTTTTTTTCCTTATGAAATAATGTCATAGGTTTATCATCGGTATTATATCATCACTGACAGGAAGTTATTATAACATCATCCACATAGAATATGTGGAAAAAATTAGTATTATTGAAGCTAAAAACCGAATAAAATAATGCAAATCAAATCAAATCAAAAATGTTTATTTGCTAGAAAATACATACAAATTCAAGGATAGATCTTATGTCCTAAAAGTCTTTGTATTCTGCCTGCAAGCAAGCGTGCAAATTATTTACTTACGTGTATTTATGTAATTATTATCATGCAATTAATATTATTACAATTATTCTAAACTCAATTATTCATTTTCATTCAATAGTACATACCTAACATTAATTTTTAAATTCCATAAATTCCTTAATGCTTTAGAAACAACTCTCTTGTAGCCAAACGGTCAATTTTTTTTTAAATAGATTACCCTGCAACAATTTTAAATCATTTGGAATGTCATTATAAATCAGTATACACATATTAAACACATTTTTTTTATAAATATCTTTATGACTTGGTGGTTGATACAATAAGTTGTGAAACTTAGCCCTTTTTTGTCTTGGTAGAACCTCACTACGTTGCTTAAAGTAATGCGAGTGATTCTTGGTAAAAACGCAGATATCTCTTATATACATACAGGGTAGTGGAAGAATGTTACATTTTTTAAAGAGAGGTTTACAACTATCTAAGAACCATGCTTTGTTTATAACCCGGATGCAACGTTTTTGAAGCTTGAAAACTCTGTCAGAATCGGTCGAGTTGCCCCACATTATAAGTCCATAGCTTAGGACAGATGACACATAACCGTGATAAGCCGAAAGAGCAGCTTCTACAGATACATTTTGTCTTAACTTTTTCAACGCAAACACAAACCTATTAAGTTTCTGACAAATATGTTCCACATGGCATTTCCAATTTAGATGTTTATCTACAATAAGTCCTAAAATTTTTAATTCATCCACTTGATGTACTTTTTCATCTTTGCAATGAATGTCCAAAGTTAATTGTTTGGTATTATAGGAGTTACATTGTATTGATTTCGTCTTACTAATGTTTATATTCAAATTATTACTCTCCATCCAGCTTATTACATCTGATAGGGTCTTTTCGGTGACTGATTTGTAATCTTTTTTGTCGTGACATTTTATAATAACTGTAGTATCATCTGCAAAAAGGATACATTTCTGCAAAATGGCCTCCGGAAGATCATTTATATATAGCAAAAAAAGTAAAGGACCGAGAATGCTACCCTGAGGCACACCACACTTATTTATTATTGCTATTGAAGTAAAAATCTCTTTGGTATACATTTTGTAATTTTTCTTTACTACTTTGGATATCTCGGTACACTGTTTCCTGTTTCTTAGATAGCTAGCTAACCATTCATGAGCTTTTCCTCTTATGCCGTAGAAGTCCAATTTGTTTAAGAGCTTCGAATGATTCACAAAATCAAAGGCCTTGCTCATATCTAAGAAGAGACACACCGGTGGATTGCCATTGTTTATGCTTTCTGTTACAAGTTTAATTAAGTTAAAGATTGCAAGAGCAGTTGAACTACCCTTACGGAAACCAAATTGCTCTTTGCATAATATTTTATGTGTATAGAGAAAATTATTTAACCTGACAGCATTGCTTTTTCAAAAATTTTAGACATAATAGGTACTATGGTGATAGGACGATAGTTATTAGGGTCTGACTTGTTTCCCGTTTTAAAAAGTGGTTTCACGATAGACATTTTTAACTGCTCAGGAAATACACCTTCCGAGAACGATAAATTTATTATATGCGCTATTGGATGACATATCCAAGTATGTGCTACTTGGATATGTCATCCAATAGCGCTCAAAACTTGCGTGGCAATGCCGTCATATCCACTAGTCTTGCTATTATTTAGGGACATAATGATTTTATATACTTCTATCGCGTCTACAGGGTTCAAGAAAATAGTATTTAAATTTTTGTTATTTTGATTTAGCTTAACATTATTAGAATTAATTGGCTGATTGGATGTCAAATTAATAAAATAGTTATTAAATATATTACAGATGTCTAATGGGTTGTTATATGTCACATTATTTAAATTTAATTCGTCAATGTCATTTTTAAATAGGTCATTAGTACTTATAGTTGAGGAAATAGCATTCCAAGTAGCTTTACATTGTTTTTTGTGCTTTTGTATTCGCCCTGTCATCACAATTTTATGTGCTTTCTGTGCACATCGTTTAAACACACGAGTATAAAGTTTATAGTTTTACTCATTGTGTTTTTATTAGTTTTACTACTTATGAATTTTTGATATAGCCGACGTTTCGTTTGACTAGACTTTTTAATGCCTTTCGTTATCCAGTTTTGTGTGACTGGTTTATTATTAACTTTAACCTTAATTACCGGAAAGCACAGATCGTAAAATAAAGTAAATGTTCCATAAAATGAATTAAAAGCTTCTGATACAGAGCCAGAGTTAAGTGTTTCCAAAAATGAAAGAGACGACATACATTCGCAAAATTTTACGAGATTATCCGAACAGTAGTCACGCTTCAATTCAGACCAATAAGATATTGTTTTGTGTTTTTTCGCTTTTATAGTAATCGTTTGTACCGTTTCGTGATCTGACAGGCCGAGGTGATGAATTTCTGCCTGAACATTCTTAACGTTACTGGCGATTTGATCAATGCAAGAGTTCGCCCGTGTTGGTGATTTTATGTGAGCTTCAAAATTATAGTTATGAAGTATGCTTAAAAGTTCCTTCGCTGCACAGCTATGTTTTAAAATGTCGATATTCCAATCACCACAAATTATTATTTTCTTTCTTTTGTATTGGTCTGTCAAGTAATTTAACAAAATGTCAAGTTTATGAAGAAAGATACTCATTTGTGCCTTTCTCTGATCAGGTATTCTATAAACATTAACAACTATCAGGCTCAAACCAATAATCTCTACGCCACAGCATTCAAAATAAAATTTCGTAGCTAGATTTGAAGGAATACTCAATGTTTTGGTGTTAAACATCTTATTAGTCAAAATATAAATACAAGTCCCCCCTCTACATTTATCTCGACTAAATACCGCAGCTAATTTAAAATGATCAAGTTTAATGTTAGCTTCCGAGCCTTGTTTAACAAAAGTTTCACTAAAACATAGTATATCAGCCTCCTTATGGTTTTCTACTAATTCAGATAAAGTTACTTCTAACATGGCTAGTTTGTTGCAGATACCGGCTATATTTTGGTGTAAGATTCGCACGTCACCAAGTCGGCCATCTGGTTTTGAGTTGTCAGTAATTACTGAAGTTCTATGAATGGGGGAGTTAGGAACGAAAAAATGTATTGCTCTTCTTACTAGTGTCATGAAGTGAGTTTCGATCAATTAAACCTAATTTTGAGGAACTTTTTTCGTATTGAATAAAATTAATTTCTACATTAAGCTTAAAGGATATTAAATCTATCTCTGAGAGCTTCTTTTCGTAATTGACATCCAACTCATTAACTTCAACAAACCTACAATTTTTAAAGTTTTTGGTAAACAATCTTAGTTCATGATTAAGTTTTTTAACATTAAGATATCTATTTTGTGAAACATTCAACAACAACACTGTACAATTGCTTAAACTACACAGAGTACTACATAGATGCGGCCCAGTACTACGGAGAAATCAATGTATATTCATTAAAAATACATATAGACTAACATAGAACCTTCTCCTTTTTTGAAGTCAGTTAAAAATACGAAAAGCTGTTATTTAGCTATGTCAAATTTGCATGTGTTTTGCTGTGTGTACCTACAATATTACATTATTTTTGTTATATATTTTTCGCAACATGACCGAGTCCTGATGCGGATAACTGAGGACTGGATAGTCGACTTTCTATCTCCTTTAATGTTTAAAGGCATTCTTTTAAGTAACGTAGGTAACCAACATCAATTTCAAATTTGGCATCTCTATTATTACAAAATTGCCTTGACAGACGCACTGACCTTAGAGATGGTTAGTCTTTGTTCCAAAAAGTGCGGGTCCGGTACTGGTTCAAAATACTTGTTTGTCAGCACCTGCACGCGTAGCATGACAACCGTATAAAAGGGTTTTCTACGGCTTTTGTCGACTGAAGAATAGAGTAAATTACTAATTGTGATTGTTTATCTGTCATTTTATCTATTCTTCCGACGACAAAACCCGTTTCTATTGTGGTCGTGCTAAGCGTGCAGGAGCAGTGCAGGTAACACTCTCTTCTTCGAAGTTGTAAAAAAAGTTACTTAAAGTTCAAACGGCCCCACCGGTTCTCGACTGGCTCACTTTCATGCCAGCTTTAAATTATGTCTGCTTCTATCAAAACACACTAAATTGGAAAAAAAACTGATTCCCCTTCAATTATTTAAGGGTTAATAAGTATACCAACGAATGGAAGCGAAACATAATTTGCAGTAAACCTGCGAAAAATAAAAAGGAAAAGTGTGGTGGGACACATAGAACTTAGAAGTGAAACTTCAACCGCCGAGTGGAAAAACAAATCGCAACGGACAAGTGGAAAAACGAATGGCAACAGACAAGTGGAAAAACGAATCGCAACGGACAAGTGGCAAAACGAATCGCAACAAAAAATTTACTTGAAGTTTTACCGGCAAGTTTTCAAATTGGACAAGTACATTAACAATCTGCAATCCGTTGCGATTCGTTTTTCCACTTGTCGGTTGAAGTTTCACTTCTACTTTGTGTCCCAGCACACATTTAGATTTTTTATTTAAGAGTGTCCGTATAATTCCTTGCCCGTTCTTCTCCATAGGTACGTACTACGCTTTAGAATGGGCAACTAGCTTCATATTTCTGACCGACCGATTCCTTAAAAATTCAAAAGTGCCCGGTTTAATTGAAATAAATGCTATGAGTTTGAGTTATTTCGCAGCGGGCGGTGCATGTGGGCCGTGTGCAGCGACGGCAGCGCCGCGTGCGTGTCGGTCGCCGCGCTGCAGCTGCTGCAGCACGTGCGCGCGCCGGCGGGCGCGTGCGGGCCCGTCGCGCACTACGTGCAGCCCGCCGCCGGCGCGTCGCTCGTGGCGTGGCCGGCGGGCGGCCACTCGGCGCGCGTGGAGTGGCTGGCGGCGGCGTCGCTCGCGCGCGGAGCGGCGCTGGCGCATGAGGCGGCGGCGCTGTGCTGCGTGCTGCCGCGCGCGGGCGAGCTGCTGGTGCTGGCGGGCGACGGGCTGTACGTGAGTGTCGGGCGAGGGAGGGCGATGCGTGTGGCTGGTCGCTGACGGGCGCATGTTGCAGGTGTGGCGCAGCCGCGCGACGTCGCAGTGGGACCCGCGCGACAGCTACTAGACGCCGCGCAACCTCATGCCTCATAATGAAGAATCAAAGGAACTTACCTTGGAAAGTTTGATATCTAATTATACGAGTGTCTTGACCGTAGATGATAACAATTTACATGCAGCAGCACGCGAGTTGATGCTGTCCTGACTACTTTCCCCCACTGGAGTGCAACCCGCCATCGCCGCCGCAATCCTTGACTCATTTCTTTTAGAGCTACATTTTTTTATTTTTTTTCCTCGATAGGTCTTGGGAATTCCATGGGTGGGAGGGAGTGTAATCTTCTTCGGTCAAGACACTCGTATTGTTATGTCTATATTATGTGATCGTTAAGTGTTTATTAAAGTATGTATGCCCCCACCACAGTTAGTCGCAATTAAACAGTCTTGAAGCAAACACGCATTTTAAATGACCAAATGCAAAATTTACAATGAAAATTTCTATTCTTTGTGCTGGCATGGATAGTAGAATCAATAATTAACTGCTCTTTGCATCCCACATGGCCCCGCCTGCATCCCTTCTGCTCCTCCGCCATTATGTTGTGATGTTCAATGTGTGAATCATTGTTATTGCTGATATTAATATTTTATATATCGTGGGTAGGCATGTGATTGGTCTATATTGGGAAGGTTGTGGTGAATTTTTACTTTTAGGCAGCTATGTTATTATACCTGTTGCAATAAAATCGGGTATATTTTGTTGTCCTATAGTATATTATGCAATTAGTGAATAAAAGACGGATTTAAAGCGAGGGCCATAGATGAATCACGAGCAAGTGGAGGATTCTAACGACTGAATCACGACCGTAGGGAGTGATTCATGACGATTGAATCACGAGCGCAGCGAGTGATTCAAGTGTTAGAATCCTGAGCGACGCGAGTAATTCATGGCCCTCGATATAAATCCGTTTTATTCTAGAGTTGCATACTATACTTTATACCATGACTACGAGAAAAATCGCGATTAAAAATGCACTCCGATAATACGTTTGTCATGTCCATAAAAAATTATAATAAGTTACCCGCAATAATTAAGAATTTAGATAATTATAAAACTAATAATAAATAAATTACTGACATAATAAATAAAATTAATAATAAGTACATATATAAAACAATAATTAATATTTTTTTAAAGTAATTAGTTTACAACATTACTAATATTTTTAATAAATACATGTATAAACTCATAGTTTGACTTATTAAATGCCAAGCGTTCTTCCTCCTCTCTCCTACTTTTATCTATGCTGTGCCCGACAGGGTCCATAATTGAGACTGATGTAACTGTTTTTCCCACCAACTGTATACATTATGGTACGCAATAAAGAATTGAGAATTGAGAATTGAAAAAGAAAGATTTAAGTAAGCAAAAATAGACATTTAATGAAGACAAAAGGAAGGTTGATTTAATCAAAATGCACATTAAAATTGGAACAATTACTAAAATTAAAAGTAATTTTCTTATTATTACTAATAATAATCAACTTCTGAAGCGATATTTATTTCCTGTGTATCGAGTATGTTTTCGCAAGGAGGTTGTATATAGATGTGTTCTAAATTCAAACACCAAAACAGTCATTAAAAGTGCTTTTTATTCACTGAAAACAGTGAATAAAATAAGCTTTTTAGAGGGGGAATGGTATAATAGTATATTATGCAATTAGTGAATAAAGGACGGATTTAAAGCGAGGGCCATAGATGAATCACGAGCAAGTGAAGGATTCTAACGACTGAATCACGACCGAAGGGAGTGATTCATGATGATTGAATCACGAGCGTAGCGAGTGATTCAAGTGTTAGAATCCTGAACGACGCGAGTGATTCATGGCCCTCGATATAAATCCGTTTTATTCATGAGTTGCATACTATACTTTATACCATGACTACGAGAAAAAGAAAGATTTAAGCGAAAATAGACATTTAATTAAGAAAAAAACTGGCCAAGTGCATGTCGTACCACGCACATTGAAGGGTTCCGTAGTTGAAATGAATTTATCCCAAGAAAAAACTTAACAATGTACCTAAGTAGTTGAAAAACATTTTCTCCCATACGGAATGTATGGGAAGATAATGTTTACCAAACTGCAAATTTAAGTTGGTCGATTATTACTCGTTAACCTATAAAGCCTAATTAGCAGTGATAGTTTTCCTTTTAATTTCGTTATATATACTACTGCTATGATTTTTTTCACAAATCCAGGTACAACCATTTAGCTGGCAGGCTGACACTTGACTGTAACAAATTTTCGGTTAAAACGTTACTATTTCGCAAACGGATCCCTTAATTCAAAAATGGTTTTCACAAACTCACAATATTTTTGAACGACCTTTCCAACAATACCCTATACCACGGGGTAGATGAGAAAAAAAAAATATCTCCACTTTCCGTGGAACCTTGAAAAAAATTTTTTTTCTTGATTTTATTGCACCACTTTCTCGGCGTGATTAATATGTATACATATGCCAAATTACAGCTTTCTAGTACTAACCGTCTCCGAGCTAAGCCGCAGACAGACAGGCGGACATGGCGAAACTATAAGGATTCCTTGTTTACTACGCAACCCTAAAAAAAAGGTTAAATTAATTAAAATGTACATTACAATTGAAACAATTACTAAAATTAAGAGTAATTTTCTTATTATTGTTATTCGGCTGGTCAACTTGTGAAGCGCTATATATTTCCTGTGTATCGAGTATTTTTTCGCAAGGAGGTTGTATAGCATTTAGATGGAGATGGAATATATTGGTGTGTTCTAAATTCAAACACCAAAACAGTGATTAAAAGAGCTTTTTATTCACTGTTTTCAGTGAATAAAATAATCTTTTTAGAGGGGGAATGGTATAATAGTATATTATGCAATTAGTGAATAAAAGACGGATTTAAAGCGAGGGCCATAGATGAATCACGAGCAAGTGAAGGATTCTAACGACTGAATCACGACCGTAGGGAGTGATTCATGACGATTGAATCACGAGCGTAGCGAGTGATTCAAGTTTTAGAATCCTGAGCGACGCGAGTAATTCATGGCCCTTGATATAAATCCGTTTTATTCAAGAGTTGCATACTATACTTTATACCATGACTACGAGAAAAAGAAAGATTTAAGCGAAAATAGACATTTATTGAAGAAAAAAAGGAAGGTTGAATTAAGCTTCGTGCAGACTGGTGCGACGCGACAGCGCGACGCGATTCTAACAAAACAATTTCAAAGAAAACTTCACGGTATAACAATGACCGGTGTCGTCGCGCTGTCGCGTTGCGCTACTCTGCAAGGGGCTTTAATTAAAATGCACATTAAAATTGGAACAATTACTAAAATCAAAAGTAATTTTCTTATTATTACTAATAACAATCAACTTGTGAAACGATATTTATTTCCTGTGTATCGAGTATGTTTTCGCAAGGAGGTTGTATAGCATTGAGATGGAGGTCGCATATATAGATGTGTTCTAAATTCAAACACCAAAACAGTGATTAAAAGAGCTTTTTATTCACTGTTTTCAGTGAATAAAATAAGCTTTTTAGAGGGGGAATGGTATAAATACTATTTTTTGTTTAAATTTGCACAGAACTATTTTCTTATCACTTAAGTTTAACCTACAGTGGTGAAAAAAAAATGTATGTGGCAGTTTTGTACAACAAACTTAAAAAATAGCTTGTTTAATGGTGATTTTGGAAAGATACAATACTAGTACATTTTCATTTTAAAAAAAAACGAAAAATAAGCTATTTTCGTTAATAAGAGAGAATTTTATTTTAAATGCAAATAATGTGACTTTGAATTCGAATCGTTGTAAGGTCGTACTACGGTTCGAATTACATAATAATTAATCTACAGCCGACCGGCCGGCCGGTCTGTAAATGACATCTTGAAGGATAAGGTGATAGTAAAAAAAACAGAGGAGTTAACTTTAATAAACATTTATTTAAATAAATTACAATAAATGCTCAAATTGCTTCCCTTGTGCCATAATACACGCTCGGCATCTTCTTAAAAATGAGCTTTTGAGTCTTCTCAGGCTTATTTTCGATATTTTTCTTGCTGCAATGTTAACCCTTGCTCTCAATTCATTGTCATTTTGGATCGGTTTTTCATAGACTTTGTCCTTCATGGCACCACAATAAAAAAAATCCAGGGGGGTGTTATATATGTATGTGTAACGTACCGCGGCTGCGACCCGGCTAAGTAACCGTGCATAGATATTAAAGTTAGTGTGTCATTGACTAGCGTGTTTAACTGTTGTCCGTTCCTTACCTGCATATCTAACAGTGGCGACGAGGACGAATTTACGAGTGCACAATGTCTAATTTTGGTGTTTCATTCGGAATAATAACGAACTTTGACCATTTATCCCAAGACTGGATAAGTTACAAGTCTCGGCTACAACAATGGTTTATTGCCAACGACATTACGGACGAATCGGACAAGTTAAAGGTCAAACGGAGGGCAATACTCATTAGCGCTCTCACCGGACCAACATATATGCTAGCGAGGGATCTGGTGCTGCCTAAGAAGTTGGAAGAAACGAATTTAGAAGAAATCCTGAAACTTCTAGACCGTCATTTTGAGCCGAAGCGGCTCGGATTTGCAGAAAAATCGATTTTCTACACAGCGGAGCAGCGACCAGACGAGAGCCATACTCAATGGGCGGCCAGAATTAGGGGATTGGCGGCACACTGCGGATTTAAGAACTTGGAGGAAGCTCTTCTGGATAAATTCATCATGGGCATGATGCCAGGACCTGAGCGAGACAAGCTCTTTACTCAGGACCAGATGGACTTAACGCTGGCCAAGGCGGTAGAACTAGCGGAGAGCGTGCGGTGTGCTCGGCGCGCCTCCCATGCCGCACCGGTAGCACGTGGTACGAGCGCGGCCGCCGGCAGCGTCGATGAGGGTTCCGTGTTCGCGGTTAAGGAAAAGTGCAGTGTGTGCGGCTATGCTAATCACAAATCCAATCAGTGCCGGTTTAAAAACTATAAGTGCAAAAAGTGCAATAACAAGGGCCATCTGAGACGGATGTGCTCAAGTGACGCGAAAGTGAAACACGTGGAGGAAGGTAAAGTGGATGATGAGGGCGACGACGGTAAGTTG
The DNA here is from genome assembly GCA_914767755.1 of Agrochola circellaris. Classification (NCBI taxonomy): domain Eukaryota; kingdom Metazoa; phylum Arthropoda; class Insecta; order Lepidoptera; family Noctuidae; genus Agrochola; species Agrochola circellaris. The sequence continues at coordinate 20,503,696 of OU611846.1, read as the reverse complement.
TGTTTAAATATACGTTGTGATAAGGGTCGACCGATGCTGGCAAGCGTTTTCATCGGTGGGCTAGGGTTGGAGTTCGAGATAGATAGTGGTTCCGCGGTTAGTATTATATCACACCATATATATAACGAGCATTTCAGCAAAGTACCGTTATTAGTTACATATAAAAAACTATTCAGTTATACGGGGGAACTCTTAGAAACAGTTGGTGTTATTCATTTAGATGTTGAATATTCTAAAGTGACGCGTAAACTTCACTTGTTTGTTGTGCGTAACGGTGGCCCATCATTGTTAGGACGAGATTTTATAGGCACGTTTGACTTGGAACTTGCACCAACAGTAAAATCAATTGGCGGAACGAATGACAATTCAATAGCAAACTATTTAATAACAAGATACCCCACCGTGTTTTCTGGTAAATTAGGAAAATTCAATAAGTACGCCGTGGAGTTGCATTTAAAACCACACGCGAAACCAATTTTTATTAAAGCACGCTCAGTACCATATGCGTTAAAAAACAAAATAGATAACGAATTAGATCGACTCGTCGAATTAGGAGTATTAGAACCAGTCAAGTACTCTGATTACGCGTCACCAATCGTACCCGTTTTAAAAAAGGACGGTGGCGTGAGAATTTGCGCTGATTTTTCCGTGACAATTAATAAGCAACTAATTGTCGATAAGTATCCATTGCCAACGGTAAATGATTTGTTTGCAAAGTTACATGGTGGCGTACAATTTAGCAAATTAGATCTTTCTATGGCATATAATCAATTATGCTTAAAAGAACAATCACAGACTATGACCTGTATCAATACACATCGCGGATTGTTTAAATATACAAGGTTGGTATTTGGTTTGTCGAGCGCACCAGCAATATTTCAACGTGCCATGGAATGTATATTATCTGGTTTAGATGGAGTAGTATTTTTTCTCGACGATATATTAATAACAGGAATCGACACTAAACAACACATGAGCAGGTTAGTCACGGTACTAGAAAGGCTGGCGGACACAGGTCTCACAATACAACCAATCAAGTGCGAGTTCTTCAAAAATGAAGTTGGCTATCTAGGGCATATTATAGACAAAAACGGTATAAAAAAGTCGCCCGAAAAAGTCACAGCAGTTTCACAAGCACCTAGACCACAGAACTTGTTACAATTGCAATCATTTCTGGGATTAACAAATTATTATCGCAATTTTGTCCCAAACGCTTCAACCATACAGGCACCGTTATATAACTTATTGCATAAAACGACAAAATGGGAATGGTCACAAATACACGAAAATGCTTTCAAAAAAATTAAACAGAAACTGGCATCGGATGAGGTACTGGCTCATTTTGACCCCGCGGCGAAATTAATTTTGACGGTAGACGCATCTCCATACGGGTTAGGCGCAGTGCTATCACAAGTAGGAAGCGATGGGTGCGAACGACCGATTAGCTATGCATCTAGGACGTTAACAGGAGCCGAGAAAAACTATGCTCAAATACAAAAAGAGGCAACAGCTATTGTATTCGGCGTAAAGCGTTTCCACCAGTATTTATATGCCCGAGCGGTGCCCTTTACCTTGCGAACAGATCATAGGCCGCTATTAACCATCTTCGGTCCACACCGCGGTATACCGGAAATATCAGCTAATCGTCTACAGCGGTATGCAATATTTCTATCTGCATACAATTATATCATCGAATATGTTAGCAGTAAAAATAATAGTGCCGATTATCTATCGCGCGCTCCGTTAGGGAATGAGTCATCGTCATCAAGCAGCGCAGGGCCGGGCGCCGACGCCGGTGGTGCGCGCGCGGGGGCAGGGCGAGAGCGAGACCAACCGCACGCCGCTGTTGACCGCGCCACATATGTTTACTTCGTCGTTGACGGAGGGCTACCTGTTACGCTAACTTTATTACAACGCGTAACCGAGCAAGATACAACTTTGCGAAAAGTAAAAGATTATGTAGGTTTAGGTTGGCCGAGAAAAGTGTATGACGAAAAATTGAAGCCGTACTTTTACTGTCGCAACCAAATATCGGTAGAAAACGGATGTTGATGCGTGGCCATAAAGTTATCATACCGGAATTGTTGAGAGATCAAATATGTAATGAACTCCACAGTTCACATTTTGGAGTGGTAAAGATGAAGGCAGAGGCGCGCAAGCGGTTGTGGTTCCCGGGAGTGGACGGCGCGCTGGAGCGGCTGGCCAGCGCGTGCGCAGTATGCAGCGCGCTGCGCCCCGCGCCGCCCCGCGCCCCGCTCATGCCTTGGCCACATCCTCCCCACGCCTTCTATAGAATACATTTAGATTTTCTAGGGCCTTATAATAATCAGATGTTTCTAATCGCAGTTGATGCTTATAGTAAATGGGTAGAAGTGTATTTAATGACTTCATCATACGGGTCAAAAGCAGTTATTGAGAAAGTTATAGATTTAATGTCACGAGTCGGTATTCCACATACTATAGTAACGGATAACGGTACTTCGTTTGTTTCGCTAGAATTTAAAGATTTTTGTTCGAAGAATGGTATTACTCATACGCTTGCTCCAGTATATCATCCGTCAAGCAACGGACAGGCCGAAAGCTTTGTTAAAATTATTAAAAGAGGTCTCAAAGGCATAATCCTTAATAATAAAGGAAAACCATTAAAGGAACAAATTTCAAAGTTTTTGTTCGACTATCGGAACTCCAGGCATAGTACCACCGAGAAATCACCCGCTGAGCTCGTGTACGGCCGGTCGCTTCGCACGCGGCTCGATTTATTGTCACCAACATCAGCGTCAGCGACGTCCGTAGCGTCGACCTCCTCTTCCACTTGCCTCACTCAAACCGTGGAGCAAAACCAGTGCTTACAGCGTAAATACTATAAAGGAAAAGAACGTAAACAATTCCAAGAAAAACAAGTGGTGTGGATTATGAAAAATTTAAATAATAAAAAATTTGTATGGATCAAAGGAATAATTAAGAAAAAGATCGGAAACGTAATGTACGAAGTTTATGCACCAGAATTGGACCGGTTAGTAAAAAGACACTTGGATCAGATACGGGCACACGGACAAAACCAAATGTCAGAACGCGACACAAACTGGGATTCAGATGTCATTCCGGATGTACAGAGCGATATATCAGACGCAAATCAGACGACACTGGATGAAGACAGCCAACATCAAATAAACGCCAATGACAACAACCGAGCCAGCAACAACACCAACTCAGATATAGAGGAAATAGGAACACCACCACCAGAACACATTACGATATCACCATCAGTCACCAGTACACCAGTCAGAGGAGAGGGAGAAGGTGAATGTAGTACAGAGCGAAATGTGACCTTCGCCACACCCCTAGCTGACACAGACAGCTCGGCAGATTTGCTGTCACCCATACCTGTAATAAATCCACGACGTCTCGAGTTGTCACCAGACAACTTTACTCCTTAGCATAGTTTTCCATTTAATGATTGTTTAAATAGGGTTGATATATAGTTGCAATTTAAAGGGAAGGGGATGTTATATATGTATGTGTAACGTACCGCGGCTGCGACCCGGCTAAGTAACCGTGCATAGATATTAAAGTTAGTGTGTCATTGACTAGCGTGTTTAACTGTTGTCCGTTCCTTACCTGCATATCTAACAGGTTTAGGTCCGGAGACCTAGGTGGCCATAATATCGGTCCCAGTCGCCCAATCCACCTGCTTGGATACGCTTCATCTAAGTAGGCTCTTACTTCTCGGCCATAATGAGCAGGGCACCCATAATTTTGAAGCCACATCACCTCTCTTAGCTCACTCGGAACATTTTCAAGGAGCGTGGGTAGGGTTTCTCGTAAAAACTCCAAGTAATTATTGGCATTTAATGTAGGTGGAAGCTCGACGGGACCCACAATCTGGCCATTAAAAATCCCACACCATAAATTTATTTTTAATTGGTAAGTACTGGGACCTGTCTTCTCTTGACACATACGGATTTTCTAATTGCCAACTATGTAAATTATGCAAATTCAAGTAGCCGTCCTTTCTGCAGGCTGACTCATCACTCCATAACACCTTATTAAAAAAGTTTGGGTCCTCCCGATGCATTTCAAGCATGCGCGGCAGAATTGAACTCTCGGCAGGTAGTCTCTAGTTAAAAGAGTTTGCACGCGTCGTACGTGAAATGGATGGTATCCATACCTCTTAAGTACTGAATGAACAGTGGACTTCGGTATACCTGTGCGCCGTTGTATCGCCCTAACCGAAGTTGTCGGGTCTTGTTCTCGTTCCTGAAGCACTATGTCTTCGTCAACAACTTGAGGCCGTCCACCGCCACGTTGACCAGGGAGTCTGCCTTCCATGTAGGAGTTATGCACTCTGGTAAACATTTCATGGTGTGGATGTCTCCTATCGGGAAACCTTTCCCTGTAGAGGGTGGCAGCAGCTCGGGAACTTTGGCCAGCTTCTCCGTAAATAAGGTGCATCTCAGCATACTCTCGCCGCGTATAACCAGGAAAAACGCGGCGGTTGGCTATGTTATAAAACACAAAAGTCCAGGTGGTCGCCAAGTCGTCGTAGTGATCACAATAAAAAATCCAAATCGTACGGCAAACAAAGTCCGGGGTCCAAGGCACAAAACAGTCGTCAGTACGAAACAATAATTTGTGAACACAGAGATGCGTTGCGCACGGTTTAAGGTAGCGTACTGACAAGTGTCGCAAATAAGGTTGAGAGTGAGACACAAAATCACAATGCAAGAAAGAGCGGGATAGCACATGCGCTTCTTTTGTTAGACAGTAACCGGTCGGGTCGGGTCGGTCGGCGAGCAGGTAAAAACCTTTAGTCATTACGCGTGCACGTCGCATTTTACGTGTCACAACTAGTTTTATAATAATTCGCGAAAATGAGCAGCTATTACTTATTCTCATAGTGGTTTTTGTCAAAATTACGTTAATTACATTTTCAACAAAATCAGCTTCTCTGGAACTAAAATAGCATTTTTTTGTATTTTTTTAATGAAAATGCACTAGTATTGTATCTTTCCTAAATCACCATTAAACAGGCTATCTTTTAAGTTTGTAAACTGCCACATACATTTTTTTTTCACCACTGTAGGTTAAACTTATGCGAAAGGAAAATCGTTCTTCGAAATTTTAACAAAAAAACTATTTCTTCAAAACTTTCTTGTTTTTGATCAAAAAAAAACTTATAATGAGTAGAGTAACCTATTCACGAATAATTTGATGTAAAAAAAGTTCAAGAAAAGGATTTTTTCATTACGAGATACTTAAAAATCTGTTTCAAGGTAGAGATTTTTCGATATTTCGGAAAATTTTGTAAAACTGTAAATCCGTAATATTTTGCTGAACATATATTGTGTTGTATTGATAGGTAGTGACCCAAGCTATCACCCCCTGCAGTATGTCGTGCTATTTACTGGACACCCTGTATTGTTCTTATGAGAATAAATTCTTTAAACCTAACCCCCCTACCCTACCCCAGAAAAATTTAGACTCTTCTTACTCTAAAAATAATGACAGATGACGTATAGAGCGGAATAGCTACACTTGTGCGTTTAGTTTTTGCTTTCAGCTCTAAATATGCGTTTGGTTGTCGACTGGCGTGACGAGGCTGCATGGTAAATGTTATATCTTCGAACGAAGCCGTTCGTATAATAATGATCGAACTTCACAACAGGTAAGTTCGTTTGATCACTTATATTACAGGAAAGTTGGTTTATTCTCGTGTATGCTGTAAACTCTACAGGCAAGCGTCAGATTACGCTAAAGGAGTAGACACGGCATGCTCGAGAAGGTGGAGGTGGAATTGTTCTACTTGCATTATGTACTTAACACAGTTGTAAAGTTAGAAATAGTTTATTTGCTTTCTGGTAATAGTCAAGGTTACATGAAAACCGGCTTGAAGTAAAATAAGAAAATCTAAACGCTATAGGACCCACCATTAAGGTCATCACACACTTTGAAGATAATATATATATATATATTTTACCTTTAAGGATTTTTTTAAGATTTTTGAGCGCTATATGAAGATCATTAAAACCTTCATTTTAATTCCCCGCTTATAAACTCCATGCATTTAGAATGTTTATTTTCCTTTTAAGTATTATTATTTGTGGTATAGACATTCTGGATTCACTATGAAACAATGAGTAGGTATGTAGAAAAGACTTGTACGAGCTACGCTGTATATGCAACTAACTTGAACTACTTACAGTGAAACGTTGCAGTTTGTTTAATCCAACACTGTGTGTGTGTCTTAGCTATCGCATTAGGTTAAGACCTGTAATGGTAGTTTTTAAGGCATTTAAATAAATAAATAATAAATAAATAACATTATGTAATTGTACATTATTAATTTATTAAATTATTTTTAGTAGCAATAAAACCTTTATACCACTCGGTTGTTTACTCGTTCAACATAACATCCCAATACACAACATCAACATAACATTTTCACTGTTGGGCATTACAACCCCAACATGACTTATTAGACGTCATTACTGAAAACGTATTATTCTACGCAAGGAATAAAGTGAAGCTTTACATGTTGTTTCTCTTGATTACAGGTATGTAATTAATCTGTAATTAGTCTGTTCATTTTAACAAGAAGTTATTTGTGTTTATATTGTGGTCTAATATTGTATTTAATCAAATAAATTGTCTTGATTACAGAGCAAGTGGCTTATTGTTTCATTATAAAAAGTAAATATCTAACCACACAACAGATTACATAAATACACTCGAGAGCAATGAATCCGGGTCACTTAAAGAATCCTAAAAATCTCGGAAACTAAAAATGCTAGGTTAATGCAATAAATTGTATTTAATAAACAATGTAATACTCCTTAAATGAAGGTATTAAAACTTCTTAGTTATTGTAAAGTTATATCATAAAAAAATCAAATTTGAAAAAGGGCCACTTTCGAAGATGGAACTACGAAATTACAGCATTTGGTTTTGCTTTTGTTTGTAATCTGTCATTTATGTGGGTACATAAACCATGTTGATAGTGCTCTATATTCATTATTCAAGCTGAAATTATGTCGCTTACGCCTGAAGAATGCACCAGAATACTTACAATGCTGGAAACCGGCCGGAGTCAGCGCGATACAGCCAGGACTGTCGGTGTGTCGCTGTCAACAGTACAAAGAGTTCTCCGACGTTACGAAGAAACTGGTTCTAACCTACGCAGACCAGGAACGGGCAGAACCAGGTGTACCACAGCACGAGAAGACCGATACTTGGTGAACACCATGCTTCGAAATCGCTTTCTCACAGGAACTGAACTCACAAATCAGTTTCGACGCCTCGGAGGAAGTAACCCAAGTGCATGGACAGTAAGACGTCGGCTTGCTGAATCTAACTTAAAGTTAAAACCCCTTAGACCTGCAAACGGCCCTAAACTGGAGCGTGGGCATCGTATTTCAAGACTAAGATATGCCCAAAGCCACGTAAATTGGAGTATTGAAGATTGGTCAAAAGTTATGTTCTCCGACGAATCAAAATTTATGCTCTACAAGCACGATGGAAGACACAGAGTGTATCGAAGACCAGGGGAAAGATTCAAGCAAGCATGCATCGAAGAAAAAGTAGCCTACGGTGGTGGGTCTGTACTTGTGTGGGCCGGAATTTCTTCTGAAAGTCGCACAGAGCTGGTGATCATAGAAAACGGCTCTTTAACTAGCGTAAGATATGTGGAAGAAATCCTCAATGATCACGTTGGTCCATTTATGGTCAATTTAGGTGAGGATGCTATATTTATGCATGACAATGCCCGACCTCATACAGGTAGGATTGTGAATGACTACCTTCAAGAGATGAACATTACTCGTATGGAGTGGCCAGCGCGCAGCCCGGATATCAACCCGATCGAGCATGCTTGGGACGAGCTAGGCAGATGCGTAAAACAACGAAACCCTCCCCCAATCACGCTTCGTGAGCTCAAAATTGCTCTCACAGAGGAATGGGAGAATATTCCCCAAAATCGTATAAGGAACTTGGTGTACAGCATGCCAAACCGCGTAAACGCAGTAATGGAAGCACGAGGAGGCAATACGAAGTATTAAAATTCAAGAAAATCGTAATAAAGTTCAAAAATTTCATGTTTCCTATTTTTGTTTTAAGGAGAGATCAGCAGTTTTTTTCTTTATGTAATTTTGTGTTAATAAAATGTATGGTGACTCATATTTTTTTTACTTTCATTTAAAGAGTATTACATTGTCTATTAAATACAATTTATTGCATTAACCTATCATTTTTAGCCGAGATTTTTAACATTCTTTAAGTGACCCGGATTCATTGCTCTCGAGTGTATTATCTTCAATAAGTGTGATGAGATTTAGCCAAGCGCATGAAATAAGCAGTGATTAATTTAGTCACTTGTTTCATCCGATGATTACTCGTAGGTATGATTTCTGTGATAAGTTTTTATATTTATTATTGAACAACGTAAATCATTTAATTTGTAGTTAATCGCCTTATCGAGCGCGTGTCGCGCGCCGTGTGACGGATCGCGCCGGTTAGACACGCCGCGCGATTAGCGTGTTCCGAAAAATGAGCTGTAGGTAATGTTTAATAAGCAGGTAACTTGATATGGGACAAGCTATAACATCACTGTGCAATCAAACTACCGAGTAATGCGGAGGCAGACTGCGTTCAGCAGGTCTACGCGGTAGCTTTTGGCATGCTATGTATCTGGAAAACCAATATAAAAAAAATATTTTGGCATATTCGCGGGGCTTTGCCTTGTTAGTTACTAATAATATTGATTTGTACAATTCAGAATAATGGTCACTAAAGTTCCCGCTATGCGTCCCTGTCTGGTAACGTGCCTACAAACTCATTACTCTGTGACGGGTATTTACATCTTCCGTAACTGTAAAGTCAAATAAATAGCGACGTAAATCAAGTGATCTGTAATCCAAATTGATGGACAAACCGCAATATCATTCGATGAAGACGCACGTAGGTACGCGCGGTAGGGGCGCGGCCCGGCGCCGCGGCGCGGGCGTGGCGCCGCACGGTGGATCGAAAATCGGCTGTAGAAGACATAGGATCTCGATGTCTTAAATGTTATTTTTTTTGCTGGAAATGACTTTTGCCGATCATTACTGTTCTATAAAATGTCATATGAAGTAATTGTGTGCACAAATGGAAGAGTTATAATTTTTATAAGAAAAAAATGTATGGAGCTGACATGAAAAATGAGGATATCTCTGGAATGGCTAGGATTGCCATTATATCCTTGCACACTGTTATAGTACTATTTATTTGTGAATTTTTGACATACTTAATATTGCGGCATCACTTGCTCTTTTTTTTTTTTAAATCGTCAAAATTAAAAAATTAAAAATGTTTATTATATGTACATTTTAATACTTAAATATGGCTATACCAAGTGTAACTTACAATATTTTTTATGCTTAGACCAAAACATTCTAAGAAATCACAAAGTCGTATTACCTACCTACTTATTTGAAATGACATGGTAATTATGAATTACATAATATGTAATCTTATCTAATGCCTCAAGTCCACATTAGCTAATGATTAATAAAACTTAATACCTATATACCTGTTAAAAGGATACGTACCATAATAAGGGTAATTAGATAAACGTGATCATTAGTCAATAACAATAAATGGTAAACTATTGTATGATTAAAAATAAAAGCAAATTATTAAAAAAAAATATTAACTTAACCTAACCTAACATAAACAATAAAAGTTAACTTATTTTATACTTCGTCACCATCAGAATCCACTTCAGAATCAGGCTCTACAATAGATATCACTTCTAAGAACTCTATCGGAGCTTCCTGATCCTGAAGTTTCAGTAGTTCTACTGTTTCCTTAAAGTATGTCTGCCTCTTGTGGGCATTTAATTTTGGTCTTGTGGAAGAAATTAGAGGATCAGAAGAGACGATAAGCATATTGAGGATATCCTCGTTTGATGCTTGTCTACTCTTTATCCTCGAATTGTGTTCTCTGAACCTCCTAAAGTCTTTGTTTCGGGCCTCTGAAGCTTCTTCCGAAAGACTTCCAATTGGTACAATAGCATTTTCTGCAATTATGTCCCCTCCGTGAATCAACAATTTGTGGACGGTTGATGACATGTAGTACCAATCGTACAGTTCCACGTATTTTTCAGCGGTTGTTCTAGCGTATTCTTTAAATTTCGGCACGTCTACAATCTCTCCAGATGTGATAGCTTGCAGAATCACAGCAAATCTGCGTATTAGGTCTTCGTCTAATCCAGTGATCGCTGCAGTTTTATCAGGAAATTCAAAAAACCGCCTTGCTGTGTTCCCGTTCCCTTAATGTGACCCATTCGAGGATAAAGAGTAGACAAGCATCAAACGAGGATATCCTCAATATGCTTATCGTCTCTTCCGATCCTCTAATTTCTTCCACAAGACCAAAATTAAATGCCCACAAGAGGCAGACATACTTTAAGGAAACAGTAGAACTACTGAAACTTCAGGATCAGGAAGCTCCGACAGAGTTCTTAGAAGTTATATCTATTGTAGAGCCTGATTCTGAAGTGGATTCTGATGGTGACGAAGTATAAAATAAGTTAACTTTTATTGTTTATGTTAGGTTAGGTTAAGTTAATATTTTTTTTAATAATTTGCTTTTATTTTTAATCATACAATAGTTTACCATTTATTGTTATTGACTAATGATCACGTTTATCTAATTACCCTCATTATGGTACGTATCCTTTTAACAGGTATATAGGTATTAAGTTTTATTAATCATTAGCTAATGTGGACTTGAGGCATTAGACAAGATTACATATTATGTAATTCATAATTACCATGTCATTTCAAATAAATAGGTAATACGACTTTGTGATTTCTTAGAATGTTTTGGTCTAAGCATAAAAAAATATTGTAAGTTACACTTGGTATAGCCATATTTAAGCATTAAAATGGACATATAATAAACATTTTTAATTTTTAAATTTTGACGATTTAAAAAAAAAAAAGAGCAAGTGATGCCGCAATATTAGGTATGTCAAAAATTCACAAATAAATAGTACTATAACAGTGTGCAAGGATATAATGGCAATCCTAGCCATTCCAGATATATCCTCATTTTTCATGTCAGCTCCATACATTTTTTTCTTATAAAAATTATAACTCTTCCATTTGTGCACACAATTACTTCATATGACATTTTATAGAACAGTAATGATCGGCAAAAGTCATTTCCAGCAAAAAAAATAACATTTAAGACATCGAGATCCTATGTCTTCTACAGCCGATTTTCGATCCACCGTGCGCCGTGCGATACAGACATCGATACACTTTTACGACGCTTGTCTTTACTCCGCTCCACTCGACGGCAATTCGTCCGTAATGTCTCTTTGCAGTTTATTCGCACTAAACATTTCAATGGTGCCATAAAAATATAAAAATTGCGCCGCGGATACTCACACAAAAAGTAATCTCAAGACAACGCCGCTTGTCGCGAACAGAAGTAGACGAGCGAAGTACTCGACGTACTCGCGTTGTAGGTACTCGTACGAGAGGCTATAGTCACGTCGCAGACACTCGCTCACTTTGTGTACCTACAACAGCCGGTCGATTCTGTAAAAAATATCACTGTGAAACTTAGGTAGAGTGAGCGTGAAGTGAGCTGTCAATAGTGTTAATCCCTAGTGTAGGTATATCCTGCCGGTCGATTTGTGACAGTGACTTCACGCTCACTTCATCTAAGTTTCACGTTGATATTTTTACAGAATCGATCGGTCGACGGCTCATTAATCAGAGTTCGTCTCAAAACCATTCGTTTGTCGAACGGAGTCATGATTCATGGACGTTTTACAAGCGTCCTTAATGTCCACGTGATCAGTATTCCGTCGGTACCATGTCGGTTCCATTCCGTATCGGTTTCAAATGAAAACTACAAAGAAAACAATTTGGTTGCAGCTGCACCGACTGGTCGGTCTGCCTGCACAGTGGGGGGCCCGCGAGGGGGTGGGAGCGAGGTTTAATGTTATTACTTCATCATGAGGGCGCGGCTGGATTGTGATTGCAAGTTGGAACAATGACAATTGTTACTTTGCACTTGTTTGTGTCTGGCCGGACGCGACGCGGTTCACCACCTAGAGTTCTTTTTATACATATATTATGCTTTCATTTTACCGCACGACAGGAGTGTATAGTATGTATGTAACGCTTTGCGAATGCTTCGATGTTCGATCCTATATTTCGAATCAAGTACTAAAATCGTTACGAAAATAAAAATGATTGGCACACATATCATCAGAGTAGTATAGTTTGGTGACAGAATGACAGTTAGCTATTGCAAAATACTAGGCCAGTCGTTTCGTTCGGGTGACGCTGCTGAGACGGTGAGGTCTGGGCTTGCAGGTTTGGATTCAAAAGAGTTTCAAGACAGTTTAGGCAACCTCACTGTCATTACCTGAACATCTCAATTTACTTTACTAAAAGTATGGAAGGCTCGAACAAGAAAGAAAACAATTCGTTTACTTGCAGTAAACATGACGCAAAGAAAGAAGCGTATTTATAACATTTTGTGACATACCTACTCACACCACTATTTAATAGAAAGCGTGAGAACAGAAGAGAGCAGTCTCCGCAACTCTTTGTCCACGTTTGCTTCCATTAGGCGACATCTCCGTCATCGCACAATAGCGAAACAAAACGCGAACAATTACGAGCGTCCCGAGAGCGCGCGATAATATGTGGGCGAGCATTGTTCGCGTGGAGATAGATCGCGCGAGTGCTGCGCGGCGCGCCCGCGGGGGAATCTCCCGCGGCCACACTCAGCTCACTTGTTGTGAAACGGCGACCAGCCCAGGAAACAAATCGGTGTCGGCGACCAAATGTTTTATTATTATTGTCAAGACTCGACGTGCACTATTTGTGATGTCAGCCGTGGATGATGAGTGGCTGGTAGCAGTTGTACCTAAAAATACTCCTTGTACAAATAGTCGATATTTAATTATGTCAATTACTAACATTTCAATGACAAGATAAACTTAGATGAGATAAAAAAGGATGGCGACCGTTTGAGGTTTGAAAATTCATCCCTTTGTTCGCTTTTATTAGTCATAGTCATTGTCATAGTCACAGTCATTTATTCATGAACAATTATTTGTATCTGAATTTACACATTTTAAATAATAATAATAATAATCATTAAGTACAGAATCTGATGCAAAATAAAAATAAAATTATAAATTCAATAGCCGCTCGCGCGACCTTGGCAGTAAACTAACAAAGTAACAAGGTAAATAAAAAAAAATAAAAAAAATACAATAAGACTGAAAAAAAGAAATGTCAATAAATTGAGTGCAAAAAAGACGTCATTAATAATAAAATAGATTCAAAATAATTAATTACACGTCATAGAATTTAAAATAATTAAAACACATAAAATTACAATAAATACAAATTACATTTAAGATGTCATGAAATAATAAAATTAATAACAAAATAATAAATTACCCGTCATAGAATTAAAAATAAATAACACAAAATACATGTCTTTATACCTATAAAAATTACCATTACGATGTCAAAGATCTATAATGATACAAAAAAAGAAAAAAAAACTAATAAGAATAAAATACAATCAGCATGTCAAAAAATAAAAACGGCAAACAATACATATATACAGACATGTCAATATTATAAATCTTCTACGGCATATAGACACTTACTCAATAGGATTTTTTTTCATTTTAATTTGAAAGAGCCATTATAAACTAAACTTTTTATGTCTAAAGGCAACTTATTAAATAATTTAACAGATTGGTAACGTGGACTATGCTGAACAATTTTGAGGTTATGATTGGTCATAATTATTATTTTTTAATTCCAGTCTACGGGTGGCTTCCCTTATCAGCCGCTCTTCCCCTGTTTCGTATTCATGCATGTTTTTAGCCATATTAACTAGAAGTACATGCACATATATACCAGGTACTGTAAGTATGCCTAAGTTTACAAAATGTTGACGGCAACTTTCTCTTTGAGAGATGCGGATCATAGTACGAATAGCGCGTTTTTGTAGTATGAAAGCCCTTTTGCAGTTATAATCATAGCTGTTTCCCCAAAGAAGTATACTATATCTAATTCTGGACTCCACTAATGCAAAATATACCATTTTCAGCTGTTCTATACTAATTTCATTCCTCAGGGCTCTCAGAGCATAACACGCAGAAGATACTGATGCATCAATTGCCTTCAGCTCTGATTTCCAATTTAAGATATAATAGATATATTTATATATAGATTTATTGATAGATATAATAGTGTATTTAAAAGTTTAGAAACACGCACAGGATGTAAAAGTGAGTTTGATAATACGTGTATCCTATATATTGGGTATTTAATCAGTGACACGCAGATATCGCGTTCAATAATTCCCAGGGAAGTTCAATGTTATTGCTTTTTGCAAATCGCGCACAAATCCAGTTTAACTATATAATAATAGGTTTTTACCTATGAAATTGCCGTTTTGAATGAAAAATTTTAAACGAATTTTTTTCATGTATTTTTTATTTGTATTAATCGAAGTAATCACCCATGCAATCAATGCATCTTTGCCAACGCAGTGGCAGTTTATTGATGCCCTTCTTAAAGAAATCAGCTGGAAGGGAGGCAACAACACAAGAAAAAAAAATTACAATTCAAACAGTCCGTAACCGTTTGCTCCCGAAAAATAATTCTGTAAATATGGTTTAAAGTGTTGTTTTGACTCAGATTTTGAGCAAAAACTAAATAATTAACGTTTATTAACTCAGTGTCAAAATAACAAGCCATTACACCCAGTTTTTATCAGTGATATTTGGATTTTAACAAAAAGTTTGCAACATAAACAAAGTGTTTGAGTGACCGTTGTCCCGCAACGACCGAAACGCGTAAGCGACGCGCATTCCACGGCGCTTACGACCTTCTTACCAAGAACATCATTCGCAGTTTGTATGAAGCTTAATATTGGGTCCCCACCTATGAAATTGGCGTTTTTTTCTCACAAATAGAGAACCTTGTCACTTCTATGAATTAAAATATTCATCAATTGCTTGGTATTATATCGAATAATGACCATCATAGACAACTACCAATAGTAAAAAAAACCTTATTACTTATAGTTTATAAACATAAAAAATACCTTAAAAATGACTCCTCGTTTTGTTAGCAGAAATTACCACTATTTGTTTTAATTTAGCCAAAACTTATTTTGGTCGCTTAATCTAGTGGCATATTACGTTATCTTAGTTTTTAAACATTAGCGCATAAAAGTTTTAAAACATTAGTGTTCATGGTTGTTATATAAATTAAGAAAATGTTAGTATGAAAAAAGCAACTTCTTTAAAATTCTCCATACAAAACGCTGATTTCATAGGTGGGGACCTAATACTCTAAACAGCGCTACTATTTTTATTCACTATTAGACGCATCCTGTTTTAATCGCTGTAAGCGCTTTATATTGCCAAATTTGAAAATTATTTCGACGTACCCACGCACGCATTAAGAATGTCAACAATAAATTGCGCTGGATGTATAAAAGACTTTAAGGCTGGGAAAGGTTTGCGATGCTTTCTTTGCAATCACTGGTATGATTTACTGTGCGCTAATATATCAGAGAAGAGGTTTAAATCAATGCATGCCGATACTAAAAATGCTTGGAAATGTCCTGGGTGTCTAAATAAACAGCCCAAACTTGATAACACCAACACTCCTGTTAGACCCGCCCGGCAATCTAGTCCAGTGACTCAACCATCCCCTGTTGACGGTACGAATGTTACTCTACGCAACAAACCACCTATATGCCACTCACCTGACCGTGTTAATGACACGCTACTGGCAGATATTACAACAGGTTCTCTTAGAGAGATGATAAGGCATGAAATTAACCAAGCATTACATGATACAATCGCAGGATTAATCTGTTTTGTTACTGAAACACTGAATTAAATCTCGATTTCAACTTATTGAAACTTTTACCCATGCTCTGCTGATATCTGCGTGAGAGTTCTGGATTACTTCATCACGTTTTCGTATTGTCCTATTATGGATGCATCAGGAAACGAGGAGTTCCAGCTCCTCAGTGCTAGTCTAATATTTTTGTGATCCTTCTTACCGAAACACTAAACTAAACATTTATTTCAACTTACTGAAATCTTTACCCATGCTCTGCTGATATCTGAGTGAGAGTTCTGGGTTCCTTTTCCATGATTTCTGATAGTCCTTTTATAGATGTATCAGGAAACCAAGAGTTACGGTTCCTCAATGAAACCGATTTTTTTAAATTCTTTTTCTTTCCGATACACTAAATTAAACATTTATTATAACTTACTGAAATCTATACCCATGCTCTGCTGATATCTGAGTGAGAGTTCTGGGTTACTTTTTCATGTTTTCGTATAGTCCTATTATAGTTGCATCAGGAAACGAGGAGTTCCAGCTCCTCAGTGCTGGTCTAATATTTTTTTGATCCTTTTTACTGAAACACTGAATTAAATCTCGATTTCAACTTATTGAAACTTTTACCCATGCTCTGCTGATATCTGAGTGGGAGTTCTGGGTTCATTTTCCATGATTTCGTATAGTCCTAATATAGATGCATCAGGAAACGAGGAGTTCCGGCTCTTCAGTGCTAGTCTAATATTTTTTTGATCCTTGTTACTGAAACACTGAATTAAATCTCGATTTCAACTTATTGAAACTTTTACCCATGCTCTGCTGATATCTGCGTGAGAGTTCTGGATTACTTTATCACGTTTTCGTATTGTCCTATTATGGGTGCATCAGGAAACGAGGAGTTTCAGCTCCTCAGTGCTAGTCTAATATTTTTGTGATCCTTCTTACCGAAACACTAAACTAAACATTTATTTCAACTTACTGAAATCTTTACCCATGCTCTGCTGATATCTGAGTGAGAGTTCTGGGTTCCTTTTCCATGATTTCGTATAGTCCTATTATGGATGCATCAGGAAACGAGGAGTTCCGGCTCTTCAGTGCTAGTCTAATATTTTTTTGATCTTTCTTACTGAAACACTGAATTAAATCTCGATTTCAACTTATTGAAACTTTTACCCATGCTCTGCTGATATCTGAGTGAGAGTTCTGGGTAACTTTTTCATGATTTCGTATAGTCCTATTAAGGTTGCATCAGAAAACGAGGAGTTCCGGCTCCACCGTGCTAGTCTAATATTTTTTTGATCCTTGTTACTGAAACACTGAATTAAATCTCGATTTCTCCTAACCTATCTTTTTCATAAGGCTCTACTGATAATTTTGTGAGATTTCTGCTTTCTTTTAGTTTTTTTTCTGTTACTGGATCCTTGGTTATTAATCATTGCCCGAAGAATGTACGAAAATCCTGAAATTACGTCATTTACGGCAATTTTTCCAAAATGTTTGTCTTTTTCTAGCAACAGGTCAATATTATTGTTTTTTTTTTTTTTTAATTTACGTCAGCAGAACTCTTTCGGAAAAGTATAAGGAACTATAGAGCTCACCACTGTGCACCTAAATCAGTTTTTAAATTTAAATTTTGGAAGAAATGATCTGCTAGCGGAAGTTAGCAGAGCATATTTTCATTCGACTTTTTTCGGGCAAAAAAGCCAGAACTATTTTTTTTAAGTATAAGGAACTCTAGAACTCACCCGCATGCCAATAGAACTCAATTTTTTTTATGCTCTGCTGGGAAATGATCTGCCAAGTTCACGGACATTACCTAGTTGACAAAATTTCATGTGACTGACCATTTTTTGTATTTATGTTTTAATGTAATAATTGATAAAATCTTGAATTGTAATTTCTATAGACATTAATTAGTTCTTTATGTTGCATGTAATGTATAACTTAATCTCTAATATTGTAATTTAACAATGCATGCCTTATAAGGTAGATTTTTGAGCTACTATAAAATATTTTTAAGACCCTGTTGTATCACCAAAAATCGCATTAATAAAACTTTGAACTTTGAACTTTGGATCACGCGGATGTTGATGAGGTCAAATCTGTAATATAGTCCCTTAGATCAACTGCAGCCACTGGTTGGGATGGTATCTCTCGTGCGGTACCTAAGAGATACTGTGGCATTCTAGCGCCAGTTTTAAACCATGTATTTAACCTCTGTTTTAAGACTGCTGTCTTTCCGTCAGCTTTTAAAAAGGCTATTATACACACTCTCTTTAAGGGTGGCGATGGAAACTTTTTTAATAACTATCGCCCTAAAGCGGGACGACCCGCCCATTCGAAGTTCTTGAGATCCTAATCAATAAGAGATTGGTAGGTTTTTCGATATCCGTTTTCTTTTCAGCAATTTCGGTTCCGTAAGAACAAGTCAACCTGTGATGCAGTTCATGAAGTAACGAATTTCATAGTAGAAAAAATCAACAGTCGCAAGAAAGTGCTTAGTGTTTCTTGATCTCGCTAAGGCCTTTGACACCGTTCCCATTTCTAACCTTTTACTTAAACTTGAGAGAGCAGGTGTCAGAGGACTGCAGCTTGATCTTTTTAAAAGCTATCTGACAAATAGACTGCAAATGATGAAAATTGGAGACCATTTCAGCGACGAGCTCCCGATATGTTACGGTGTGCCAAAGGGCAGTATACTCGGTCCTACGCTGTTTCTCATCTTTCTGAATGACCTTTGCAATCTTAACATCACAAATGCAAAAATTGTGTCGTTTGCTGATGATACGGCTCTTACATTTTTCACTAACTCGTAGTCCGAACTTCAGATTATTGCACAAAATGTTTTTAATTCTGCCTTTAACTGGCTTCAATTCCACGCTCTAACACTTAACACATCCAAGACAAAATTGATGACGTTCTCTATCTCACCAATATTCCTATCACTTTAAAGGCTCACTGCTGTAACAGTATGCATTCACACACATGTCAATATTCACTCATTAACACAATTGATAATATTAAGTACCTAAGTATAACTTTAGATAGATATCTGAATTATAAAACTCATATTAACTTGATAACAGGCAGGGTCAGAAAATGTATTTATATTTTTTTAACTCTTCGACACGTTGATATGCAGTCTGTTATTCGCAATGTATACTACGTCTTATGTCAATCTACTATTACTTATTGTATTAGCTGCTGGCGTGGCGCCACAAAGACTGCCCTTAAAGCTTTGGAAATTTCCCACAGAGCTATACTGAAAATTGCAACATTTCGACCTATTCTGTTTCCAACGTGTCCGTTACCAAGGCCAGATGTTGTCGAAAATGGTCATTTGAATCTTATAGATAATTAGTTGTGCGGCTTCTGTAAATGTTGCGCACATTTTTAAATTTGTTGCGCTTATAGTTTTTTAATTATTTCACAAAAACATTTCCTGCTGGCGTAACGTTACCGCAGCCAGACCTTTTTCTTTCTAATGGGAATATTTAAATAAATACTAGCTATACAATTAGTTGTCTAGATGAAGTAAATGTTGCGCCTTATTTTGAATTAGTTCTTTCATCGGTTGCGAAGTTATTCGAGATTTTGCTGGGGTAACGTTTTTGGTTTTGCTAGATCTTTGAAACGGTTAAGCGGATTCTTATCATATTTTGTACAAGACTTTTTAGGAATTAGTTTAAATTTGTTGGGCAATAAAAATACCAAAAAAATGCATAGCTTAAAGGTTATTTCATTAAATAGAAAAACACTTCAATCGGTCCCAGCACTCTCAATAAGAGGTCTAAAGACTTACTTTAAACGTTATTTTAAAGCTTGTAACTGCCTTCAAATGTATATGAAGTTTCATTAGTATCCTGTAAGTATTTAAAAAGATATGATGATATTCAGTTCTTCACGAGCACGGTCTTGATGCGCGCGGTGTTATTTGGCCACTGGATTGGATATATGAACTGAATGTTATGTCAATTATTAGTTGTTTAGTTCAGTTGTATATCAGTAAAATTTCAGCGTAGTACATTGGATAATTAATGAGATAATACGATTAAAGTCATTAGGAAGTGAATGACCGAGGTTACCCGACCAAGTTTAGGTGGTTACGAAAAAGCGAAAACTCAGAACATTATGGTACCTTCTTAAATATGTAGGATAGTGTTACAAATTTAGTACAGACATGTACACAAGTTTAAAAAAAAACTACATTTTTATTAAAGAATTTTTATTAACAGGTAAAATAATCATTTCAACTGAACTTTTAAAGTATTAATAAACTTAGGTATACTTAAAAACAATCACAGATTAAAACTACAGATAGTAATTTTGCTATTTTGAATTTTTCTATTACTTTTTATTTAAATTATAGATTTCAGTATACACAGTACACAGTTACAGTTTTTATTGAAATATACACATATTGGAATGTGTAATGATCACAGACAATAAATTATATATAATTACTTTTTTCAGTTAACTCTAAACTTACGTATGTCTACTAATACCTACTTATATCAATTAAAATCACAGATCAAAGGTAATATTAATTGATATCACAATGTAGTAAAATGCTCACAGTTAGTCCTACTGTTTTGTTGTCTCATTTCAAATATCACATTTTTTTTTCCTAAGTTACACATAAACTATTTAAAAATCACAGATCAAAAATAATAAAATTAAATAATATTAAACTGCAGTCAAATAATTATGTAAGTATTACTTTTAACTAATTCCAATCTCAAAAAGTCAACGTGTAAAGGTACATTCTAAAACTTTGTTGGTTTTTAGATAATAATAATGTTTTCATAGTACAGATATTATTATATTATTATGTATTTAACAGTGTACGCGTCTGTACCGAAATTGTAAGGTGTATTATACTGATCATTTCAAAAGATAGCATAATGTTCTGAGTTTTCGCTTTTTCGTAACCACCTAAACTTGGTCGGGTAACCTCGGTCATTCACTTCCTAATGACTTTAATCGTATTATCTCATTAATTATCCAATGTACTACGCTGAAACTTTACTGATATACAACTGAACTAAACAACTAATAATTGACATAACATTCAGTTCATATATCCAATCCAGTGGCCAAATAACACCGCGCGCATCAAGACCGTGCTCGTGAAGAACTGAATATCATCATATCTTTTTAAATACTTACAGGATACTAATGAAACTTCATATACATTTGAAGGCAGTTACAAGCTTTAAAATAACGTTTAAAGTAAGTCTTTAGACCTCTTATTGAGAGTGCTGGGACCGATTGAAGTGTTTTTCTATTTAATGAAATAACCTTTAAGCTATGCATTTTTTTGGTATTTTTATTGCCCAACAAATTTAAACTAATTCCTAAGAAGTCTTGTACAAAATATGATAAGAATCCGCTTAACCGTTTCAAAGATCTAGCAAAACCAAAAACGTTACCCCAGCAAAATCTCGAATAACTTCGCAACCGATGAAAGAACAAATTCAAAATAAGGCGCAACATTTACTTCATCTAGACAACTAATTGTATAGCTAGTATTTATTTAAATATTCCCATTAGAAAGAAAAAGGTCTGGCTGCGGTAACGTTACGCCAGCAGGAAATGTTTTTGTGAAATAATTAAAAAACTATAAGCGCAACAAATTTAAAAATGTGCGCAACATTTACAGAAGCCGCACAACTAATTATCTATAAGATTCAAATGACCATTTTCGACAACATCTGGCCTGGGTAACGGACACGTTTCCAACCACAGAACTTTACAAAAAACGTAAGGAAACATTTAATTCTATAAACCATTCTTCTCCAACACATAAAAACCCCTCTTAGTACTATTACGAAACGAATAACGCCCCACAGCAGGTCCAAAATTGGTTCACTGTTAATAATTTAGTATTAAATGGGAAAAAAACAAAGTGCATAAGATTTTCGTTGCCAAATGTCAAAAGTAGTAATTGTGAGATAGTATTGAATCAAGAGAAACTAGAATTCGTCGATAATACTGTTTTCCTAGGGATCACGCTCGACTCAAGGCTTCAATGGGGTCCTCATTTAACATCCCTTTCAGGACGATTAAGTTCAGCAGCATATGCTGTGAGAAAAATCCGTCAATTTACTGATGTAGGTACCGCGAGGCTAGTCTATTGTAGTTACTTTCATTGTATTATGTCGTACGGTATTCTACTATGGGGCCGGGCTGCAGACATCGAGTCTATTTTTATTCTGAAGAAAAGAGCAAATCAGAGCCCTATATGGCCTCCGCAGGCGCGACTTCGCAGGGGAACTGTTTAAAGATATTAACATCATGACGGTACCTTGTCAATATAACTATAAAAACATTATGTACGTAAGTAAAAATCGACACCTTTTTATTAGTAAAAGAGGTGCAAGACACAATTATATCACTAGGAATAGGGACCAATTAGTTCAACCGGGTTTCAGGCTGGCTAAAGTGGACTCATCTTTTATGTACTGTTTAAAGTGTTACAATAAAATACCTCCCCACATAGGTACTTCAACTGAATGAAACGAAATTTAAATCTCATATTAAACGCACACTATGCAGCCAAGCATATTATAAGTTGGGGGATTATATCGCTGATAAAAATGCTTGGTCTAACGCTGGTCCTGCTCCACAGGGGCGCATAAACTAATTGATTAGCATTTTGAAAATACAGTTGGAGCTGCTGAAGATTTTAAAAACTATCTTTGCATTGTATAAATTCAATCTATTAGCATTGTATAATTGCATAGCACATGTGTGAGAACTATGTAAGTACCGACTATAAAGCTACCATTTAGGTACAGGGTATGTCTTTCATTGACTTGAATGTGTCCTGGCGGCTGAGAGTATGTCATGCTCACTCTAATGTCTCGCTGACGGTGGCGCGTGTGTTGGATCATTTAGCTCCTTTCAAAATGGTTGAGCTGAATGGTGCTAATCCATGCGTCATGTTCGTGAACGGGCGCCGTGAGTAGGGACTGGTCATATCACGGCTTATTTTAATTTAATTTAATTTTGGATAGTTTATGTTTTATTTCTGTTACGGACGCTTTTCACGTTTTGCATCGTTCTCACATGTTTAACTTCAACATGAATGATGTAACCAATATTTTGTAACCATTTCATGATTTAAAAGAGTGTCCGTGGAGTTGCTTGCCCGTTCTTCTCCATAGGTACCTACCTACTACGCTTTGGAATGGGCATCTAGCTTCATCTTTCTGACTGACCGACCCCTTGACAATTCAAAAGTGCCTGTAATTGGTTTATTTGAAATAAATGCTTTGAGTTTGATGGAAAGACATGATTTGTACTGTTCCACAAACTCGGTTTAAATACACTAAGAGATTTTTCTAGTATCTTGACCCTTGCTTGTATAATTAAAATTTTAATTTATTGTTGACAGAATCTACTCATTACAATGTTTTTTGTTTTTTTATGAGTTATATTGCAATTATGTAACTAGTGACCTCGGCAATTGATCATATTATTTATTGTTATTAGTAATTAACTGTTTATTTATTTTACCTCGATGGTCCTAGTTTATCATTTATAACTTCCAGTTACAGCTTTATGTAAGCGGGTACGCCCTTTATGCCTGGAGGCTTTTATTAAGATGTTAAGTTTTGTTTACGTTTAGTTTTTATTTCTGCCCGAGTATAGTTCTCGATGATTTTGTTTGGTATATTGGCGTGTGCTAGCTAACATATGGATAATAATTTAAATTAGGTTAATTATGTTGAATACTATTATATAGAATCATTGTTTTTTCTTTCTAACTGAACAGACAGCCGTGCTGTTGGGGAGTTTGTTGCGCCACTTCTTCTTCCCAGCTAACGCACTAGGAAGTGGTGAAGGGTGGGCGTTTTGGAGGACTGTCTTATGTAATTTTGATGTTCGAAAAGTGCTGATTATCAGCCTAGTTTGAATAAATGACATTTAAATTGAATAAAATTAAAGCGTCCTTATATTATATATCTATAATTTAACATACAGCAAATGCAAACTGGCCCTCCGTGTATACCTCCTTAATAAGACCTACGACGAGACTGAAAAGTACTTATTGTCACTTACATGAAGGTAACCCCATTTACTATTATTCAAATGCATGCACACAAACTCACTCTCACACAGAGAGCAAAAACGCTCACGCACTCACTCGACTCAGCACATCTACACTCCTCATTCTAATTTATTTTATTTTATTTTAATGTTAAGATTTTATCTTTTGTGTTTTGATACTGTAATCTCCAAAAGCATAAAAACATATTTTTTGTGATACTCAAATTAGGAGTCGAAACTGTCTCTCCTAAATACAGATTACTCAGTGATCTAGCTAGGAAAGCAGCGATTCACCCAAAAATTCATTGTACCTGTTGGGATCAGAAGGTTAGTAAAATGATACACCAATCGTAGAAATAATTGTTATTTTTAGGGTTCCGTGCCTCAAAAGGAAAAAACGGAACCCTTATAGGATCACTCGTGTGTCTGTCTGTCTCTCCGTCTGTCACAGCCAATTTGCTTCGAATCTAACTGACCGATTAAGTTGAAACTTGGTTCACATATGTATTTCTGTGACCCAAACACGGATGTGTAACATAAAGAAATTAATTTTGAATATTGGGGTCACTTTTGGGGGCAAACAAGAAAATTAAAAAACAAAGTTTTGTGAACTGTACCGTATGACATATCAAATGAAAGGGCTTATTGCGAGGATATCAAATACATTTTTTAATAATATTAAAATAAATACTTTTAAAGATATTTAAGAAATTAGATGAAAATTGACCATTCCTCCCCCCTTATCTCTTAAACTACTGATCCTAAAATTCTGAATAAAATACAGATAATAGTTCTATGCTTATAGATTACAAGAAAACCTATAAGAAGTCTATGGTCATGAAATAACATGGTAAATAACTCAATATTGTGCGTACAAACTTACATTTGTAGTTGGAATGTATGGGGGAACATGTTTTTCAACTACAATGTTAAGTTTATTCTTGGGATACATTTTATTCATCCCAACTACGGAACCCTTTATTGTGCGTGGTCCGACACGCACTTGGCCGGTTTTTTATTAATTAATTCATTTTTTATTCTTCAAGTTCTCCTAAGAGGAATCTTGCAAAAGAAGCGACGATTGCAAGAAAAAAGTAAAAAAAGATGCCCACCCACTGCTAAAAAAAGATGTGCCATGTGCCCAAGGAGTAAGGAGCGACAAACCAACACCTGTGGCATGTGCCAAAACCCTCTCTGCGGTGAACATACGGAAGCTATGTGTCAAGAATGTGTAACCATAAACATTTGATATCTTTTTTGTATTGTAAAATAAGCAGTCTGTCACAATAAATAATAATCGTAATTAAATTCTTTTTATTATAAAAGTATGTATTTATATACAGGGTGTTTGGCAGAACGTTGAACATACGAAAATGGTGGATAGGTGGGGTCATCTGCTACTTACTCAGCCCTAATTTATTTGGCTCTGGCCCCCTGGATATGTAAAAAAAAAATTTTTGTTTTCTTCTAGTTTCACCACTTCCTTAACTTTACAGTGTAATTTTTTATTAAAAATGGGTAAAATGCTTGTTTTACCCATTTTTAATAAAAAATTACACTGTAAAGTTAAGGATATCCAGGGGGCCAGAGCCAAATAAATTAGGGCTGAGTAAGTAGCAGATGACCCCACCTATCCACCATTTTCGTATGTTCAACGTTCTGCCAAACACCCTGTATATTGGGGTCCTTAAAACCCCTGGGTAGTAATAGTGTTTCTTCTGGTATGGGTAGGGTTTAAGGGTTAATAGCAAAATGTTATTAATTGTTGGTCGTTAAGCCCTTGCACTAATCTAGCGACTTTTACAGAAATGCTTTCTGATGCCATCGATGGCGGCAAGCAGATTGACGTCATTTACACAGACTTTAGCAAAGCCTTTGACCGCGTGCCTCACCATATACTTCTGTCGAAGTTATCTGCGTATGGAATCACCGGTACACTCTACAATTGGCTAAAGTCTTATCTCGAAAATCGTTTCTTCTCTGTTGCAGTTAATGGTTTCCAATCTGGAACCTACAAGACGTCTTCTGGGGTTCCCCAGGGCTCACATGTTGGACCGGTTCTTTTTATTGTTTTTGTTAACGATATCACGCACTGCCTAAGATTCTCAGAATGTTTTATGTATGCAGATGACCTTAAATTCTCTAGGATAATCGAGTCTGATAACGATAAAGCATTACTTCAGAGGGACGTTGACTCGTTAGTTCAATGGTGTAACGATAATGAAATGAGCTTAAACGCAAAAACTGCTACTACGTGAAATACACCCGGAAAAAGAAATTGACGGCTAGCGTATATCACGTGGGCCCTAATGTTATCCAAGAGGTGGATCAAATAAGGGACTTAGGAGTTGTTTTTGACAGCTCCTTGACATTTTTACCTCATGTTGAGGGCGTCGTCAAAAAGGCTTCTAGAATGCTAGGATTTGTTGTAAGGAATGTTGCTGGTTTTAAGCGCAGTCGGACAAAGATCTTGTTGTACAACTGTATCGTTCGCAGTATCTTAGAATACTGCAGTACGATTTGGAGACCTCATTACTCCACGCACATCCTTCGCCTGGAGCGAATACAAAAGAGATTCCTCTTGCATCTGGCCTATGCCAGCGGAAATGCAAAAAGGATACGATCATATGAAGCCCGACTATCTTACTTTAAGATGGTCTCATTGGAGAAACGTAGAATAATCATCGATTGCATGTTCGTATATAAGCTACTCCGATGCTAAATTGATTGTCCCCTATTACTATCCCAGTTTCAGTTTCGGGCTCCTGCTAGACTCCCTCGTGCTCCTATTACTCCTTTACACCCTCCGCTCCGCAGAACAATATTTGGTGCAAACTCTGTAGTTCCTCGTCTTTGCAAATTGTTAAATAGCGTCAGCGATCTTGTTGACGTGCATTTAGACTCATATGCCAAGTTTCACAGAACAATTACTAATAATGTTTAATATAATATTCTTTTTTTATTCTATTTTGTTGTGTCTGTGTTTACTTTTGCTTTTAATATTAGTTTTATATTCCATCACGTAATATTAATTCAAACTTGTTAATTTTAGTTATTATATTAATTTTATAGTTTAGTGCTTGTGGCACAAGTTATATGTTTCGGGGGCATGCGGTGCTAACCTGTAAGAAATTGTTACACTAACCTTAGTTTATGGTATATATTACTTCAGCTATTTACAGTGTAAACAATTTTTGGTTGGCCAATAAAGTAAAATAAAATAAATACATAAGCCCACAAGGTTAAGCCCCTGCTCACCGGTGGGTACTCGCCGGGACAAGGAAGCCAGAAAGGCCGAATGGTGCGACATTGGAAACAATGCATAGATATTATGCGTCAGCGTTAGGAGTTCGGCGTGTGGTCCACAGAAAACTACGCAGCTTATCTTATTTATTGAAGATGTACGTACCTATACAACATAAAAGATTTAAATAAGCCTGAGGCGTTGTACAGCAAATTTTTAACAAAAATAAAAAATAAATAAAAAATTAAAATAGTAAAAGCAGCATTTTTTTTTTCGCATTTTTATAATAAATATTCTTTCATTCTGGTCCTTTATTGAAAATGTTTGTAAAGGTATTGTATAATTTGAAA
The DNA here is from genome assembly GCA_914767755.1 of Agrochola circellaris. Taxonomy (NCBI): domain Eukaryota; kingdom Metazoa; phylum Arthropoda; class Insecta; order Lepidoptera; family Noctuidae; genus Agrochola; species Agrochola circellaris. Next base: position 20,476,157 of record OU611846.1, on the reverse strand, counting down.
GGTTTCAAGTAGTCCTTCTATTCCTCTTTAAATCGTACACTGGCACTTGGCGACAGGGCATGGCTTAGTGTGACACTTTTTGTGACTAAACGGGTGTATCAGCAAACCTTCCCTCGTCAGCATCCAGCATCACAAAGTATTGTGACGTCAGCCGTTTGCACAATGCTGACACTGTTTGCTTGCGCCTTGCTCAGGTCGCAGGTTTGTATTAAACGTTGCACGAACATGTATTTCGTGTGCGTACAACGTTGAATACAAAATAGAATTAGAGATATTAAGACGGAAGCCTACTTACTTAGCCTCAGCATCTTTACGGTTGTGTTTAATTTATGAGCAATAAAAGTGGTCTCGTCGTTAATGCTACTTATTCACGATGTATCTGCACTTGTTACACGTTTGATCCAGGAGCCTGCAGATTACGAGCCGACCCGACTGTCGAGTGCCGACAGCCGACGTGCGCGCCTCGTAAAACACACAACGAGATTCATAACGTAGCCGCCATGAAAATAATTAAAATTGAAATAATAAAACCCATTATACGAAAATGAGTAATTACTTTTTATAATACCCCCGCCGCCGCGCCCGCGTCGGTGGATTAAGCCGGGTCGACACCGCACACAAAGCGCACGTAGAAAAACTATCGCGAACACAGAATCGAAAATTGCGTGATCAGTGTTCAGTGTACCGCCTTACTACAAAATGTTCACTACGTACTTTATTACAAGATTTGCTTTTATAACTTTTTATGTCGTTTTATTTTGACTCCGGGAACGTAATCGCAGTTTTCGTTGGGAATTTTACACAACTGCGTCGCGACACAGGGAATTTGAAAACTGTGTCCATCCGAGTTTAAAGTCATATACGGACTCTTATTTAGTTGAGGAGTACTAATGTAATGTGATTTGATTGTGTAGATTTGTTAGCAGCGGCCGTTTAAGTCAGTTGTGTCGGAGGAGGAGCGGGCGGCGGAAAGTTGGTAAACATGATTCACGCTCACGTCGACGAATGTTACGAATGTTAGTCAGATGGATCCGAAAGTAGAACTGGCCATGTCATGTAGCCTGAATAGCAGATTAGCAGGGACTGATACCGGTTGCTTTGATTGATAAAATTAACTATTTGGCAGTTTCAATGTTCAATCTATGGAAATAGCTTATTTAATTGACGTGTAAAGTTTTGCGGCGCAGTTGTATGCAAATCGTTGCGTTGCGGTAACGAGCTTGCCGTCCGGCGTCCGGCGCCGCAACCGGCACCCGACGTATTTATTGTCGGGGAATATTAAACCAAACGAAACAATCCATCCATACTAATATTATAAATTCGAAAGTAACTGTGTCTGTCTCTCTGTCTGTATGTTACCTTTTCACGGCTAAACCACTGAACGGATTTCGATAAAATTTGGCAAGGAGATAGATGGTATCCTGGAGAAGGATATAAGGTACTATTGTCTCAAAAATAATCTTAGGGGGGGTGATATAGGGGATGAAAGTTTCTATGGGAAATCCAGCATTTCTTAAGTTAGAGATAAGAAAATTCAAATTTATGCTTCTGGTAAGAAATAAAGAATTACACATTTCAGCGATTTTGTAAATTCACCCCCCAATGGGGTAAAAACGGGATGATTTTAAAATTCACATGTAATATTGATTTTTTTGTGTCTTCTTTTCAAGTTCATTAAGGTATTGGAAATATAGTCATAGTCCGTATCTTGAATTATCATTTAGTCTTTATTTCATTAAAATCAGCCCACTCTGTCAAAATTTATTACAATGTCAATGTTAAAAACTAAGCTTTCTAATATGTAGGTATTATGTGTTGAATGGCGACACTTGAGTAGGAATTACAAATTAATGGTGATAATAATAGTTAAATAATTATTTAGTTTTTTAAGTAAGGCATTTAGAATCATATAAACCGTGAGTAGGACTAGCGCCCTGAAGGTTTCGTCTCAAAGCTCTGCTTGCTTGGGAGACCGAATTTTCAAATCTGGTTTGAAGAACAAACTTAACTTTTCAATTGAAAAAAAACTTTTAATAGATTGAAGAACAAACTTAACTTTGCCGTTCATATATAAATTACCAGTTTTCAGATTTTCCTCTTTACCTATTTTTTTTAATTTTGAAGGTGTGAAGTTATCAAATAACTTCTCCCGCTCTGGGCGGAGGGGGAGGGCGTGTCAGACTTTTACTGACTAAAACCCACCCGTGTTTTTAAAACATATATATTAATTTGCGCACTCTTTTAACTAGACTTTCAATATGTTTTTTGAAAGACAGTGTGTCGTCCATTATTACCCCGAGGTATTTTATGCTGCTCGTTTTGAGGATAAAAGGGCAATTACACATGTTGACTGAACGGTTTCCACATTTATGGGCATATAGATGAGCGTTAGTAATGTTAAGGTGAGGCTTGCGCATGGAGAAGTGAATATATTTTGTCTTGTCAGCATTTAGGGTTAACAAAAATCAAAATACTATCAATACAATTAATTTAACGATTCTTTCACTGTTTTCCCCGTAATCAATGATCAAATGTTAGTTGAATGTCAAGTGTGACTTGTGTCAATTGACGTGAAACGTCGTTCATTTCGGTCAGTAGGGGTCGATTGCAGAAACCATATTTATGTTAACGAAATACCTATGATATGGCAAGATCGCTTATTACTATTAAGATTAAGTACCATAATTTAGAGTACAGAAGGCATTACTCGGTAGTACATAGTCGCTGGCGTACTCGTAAATGGCGCTGTAATCGTGCGTACCACGACGCATTTGGAACAAAATTAAGCGTCGTGCTGCGCGTGATTACAGCGCCATAATAATTATGCAGTACCGAGTAACGACTTCTATCCTCTAAATTATGGTAATAAAATAATGCCGGTATGTGCAATACTTCCAAAGTAATAAGCGATATTACTCGTACCATAACATATTTTGTTACATGGTTTCTGCAATCGACCACTACTGACCGAATGAAAAACGTTTCACGTCAAAAAACTTGTGGAGAGTCTATCTGACACGATGTGTCCGAGAATTATGTTTATAGCTGTGCCAGGCGGGGTCAGGCGGTCGCCATCAGGGTCCTATCTAATACAGCGAGAAGAGTATAAATGGCGTTGTCAAATAAATACCCAGAACAGAGTGCCGATTAAATATATTCAGCAATACTTTCAGACACACAGGCGCTGGAAATACACAGCACGGCACATCACGCCACGTCACGGCACTGAACGGCACAAATTCAAATTCAAATGTTTATTGCGCAACACAGTAGTACATAATCATACATTTCCAGATGTCAAGTGAATGCGCAGTCCACTGTGTAAATTATACCATGTCATACCATACCATGTCGTAGGTACCTTTTTACCTACGGCTGAACGTGAATACGCGGCGGCAATTTATCTTCTCGCTGTAGATTGATTTACATGTTCCGCGCGCCACATACATTACACCGAAAAAAGAATTTCTTCAAAAAAATAATGAAGGTTTCACCGTGATGCATGTTCTAGATTAGTGGAGGAGACAAACAGACGCACAAAACAAATTACTGACATAAATTGCTGAGATTAGGAATGGTGCGCACCGAAAACCTGCCTGTAGCGCACGTTACGTGTGGCGCGCGACCAATCACCACACACATCTATGGGTCCTCGTAAGTAATGGCAGGTGGAATCAACAATTCTACAGAGTGAAATTTTTGAACCTCATCTGGGTGAAAGTACTCTAAATACTGGAGATAGCAAATTTTACTCAAAGGAAATATTCCTTTTATTTTTAGGGTTCCGTAGCCAAATGGCAAAAAACTGAACCCTTATGGATTCGTCATGTCTGTCTGTCTGTCTGTCCGTCCGTATGTCACAGCCACTTTTTTCCGAAACTATAAGAACTATGCTGTTGAAACTTGGCAAGTAGATGATTTCTGTGAACCGCATTAAGATTTTCACACAAAAATAGAAAAAAAACAATAAAATTTTGGGGTTCCATCATTCACATACTTGTGGGGTATCTATGGATAGGTCTTCAAAAATGATATCGAGTTTCTACTATCAGTTTTTTTCTTAACTGAATAGTTTGCGCGAGAGACACTTCCAAAGTCCCCCCCCGGCCACTTCTAAAATAAGAGAATGATAAAACTAAAAAAAATATATGATGTACATTACCGCAGATAATATAATACTACGTACAGATACCCAATCCCATACAAAGAAATGACACCTCCCTAAGTCTGGCTATTGAGCTGGCTATTTTTCTTTCTCCATTTTTTCATGTAAATGTGATTTACATTGCCATGTAAACTTCCACCGAAAATTGGTTTGAGCGAGATCTAGTAAGTAGTTTTTTTTTAATACGTCATAAATTGTAAACATCGATCAAAGTTAGAACGAACTACAAGAACTTTTATATTATGATACTTGCTGCTACGGAACCCTTCATGGGCGAGTCCGACTCGCACTTGGCCGCTTTTTTAAGAAACAAACCTGCATTCAAAGATTTTAGGATATTCGCTTTCCACACTCGGGAATCGGACCGGCTAAAATCCGATAAATAACATTCTGTGTTTTTATGGGATCAATTGATATCATAAGAATTAAATCTCTTTCAAAATGATAAACCAAATGAAAGGAAAACCATAAAATCTAAACTTATAAATTCAATGGGACAAGGTAAAAGCACTTTTACTCAAATCTAATTAACAAATTATCTTTAGTTTTTTTTTAATGGGGATATGTATAATTGTTGTATAACGCGGGTGGGTAGTAACCAAAATTGCTTTTTTTCAATTGGCTTTTTCATGAAGTTGATAAGAGTTAGGTATAAAATAAAAATAATATGAGTACTTACAACTAGATGATATTTCCTAACTTTTTGTGGAACAGAAAAGCAAAATATTAAAATTTTCTCGATAAAAAAACATCACGAAGTTTCCCGTGTTTTCGTTTTATACTTAATACCCTAATGACTAATAGGATAAAAAATATATGATTATTTGTATTAAAACAAGGTGAAAAAATTTGTGCAGGCTTTTTTTTTAATTCCTTTTATTTTTGATTTTATAACGATACAAGCTTTTAGCACTTACGACGTTCTTAGTTCGTGGAAGAAGTCATCTTCCGTCGCACGTTACGAGAACTTCAAGAATATTTTTGTTTCACAAATCGTTCGCCATCCCTCTTTTGAGTGTTGAGACGAGAGCACTGCGCTCTGCGCTGTGCTGCGCTGGCTGCTCTGTGATATAATTTATTTGCGTTAATATTAGGTCTTTACCTATGAAATTGCCGTTCTGCAGTACTGGCCATTTCAAATCAAAATAATTTTTGTTTGGCTAAGAATTCTAATTTCAAATTAATTTTATTTTAAAAACATGAATTTTTTTTTCCAAAAGTAGTCATTTGTTTATTGATTAGTGTTACATTTTCATCGCATTTCAATCTTTTTCGTCATCATGGATACGTTAAAAATTCGAGTAATTATGGAATAATATGAGTACCGTCGTGGCAGCAACGCGGCACAGGCGGCACGCAACATCAACGACGTTTACGGAGCTAACACTACAAACCAACGCACCACCTGTTATTGGTTTGCTCGCTTCCGTTCTGGAAATTTTGACCTGAAAAATGAACCTCGCGGTCGTCCGAAGACTTTGGTCGACAATGACGAATTAAAGGCGATTGTGGAAGCTGATGATACACAATCTACGGCTGAATTAGCAGCAGCTTTCGACGTTAGCGTCAAAACAATATTGGTCCATGTGCGTCAAATTGGCAAGGTAAAAAAGCTTGACAAATGGGTGCCCCACGAACTCAATGATCGCCAGCGCAAAGTACGCGTCGAGACGTGCCTTGCACTGCTCAACAGACACACAAATGAAGGAATTTTGAACCGCATTGTTACCTGCGATGAAAAATGGATTCTGTTTGATAACCGCAAGCGCTCAGCAACTTGGTTGGATCCTGGTTCAGCACCTAAACAATGCCCTAAACGAAAACTTACCCCTAGAAAAGTGATGGTCACTGTTTGGTAGTCTAGCGCCGGTATGATTCATCACAGCTTCTTAACAAACGGGGTGAGCGTTACTGCAGATGTGTACTGTGAAGAACTGAACACAATGGTGGAGAAGCTGGCACATCTCCAACCAGCATTGGTTAATCGCTCGTCTCCGCTGCTACTGCACGACAACGCGCGACCTCATACTGCACAGCAGACGGTCTCCAAATTGCAAGAACTGGAGTTGGAAGCTCTCCGTCATCCGCCCTAATCACCAGACCTTGCGCCTACAGACTACTACTTTTTCCAGAATTTGGATAACTTCTTGGCGGGAAAAAAATTCAATACCCGAGAGGCAGTACAAAATGCCTTTGAAGAATTTGTTGCCTCCCGTCCAGCTGATTTCTTTAAGAAGGGCATCAATAAACTGCCACTGCGTTGGCAAAGATGCATTGATTGCATGGGTGATTACTTCGATTAATACAAATAAAAAACACATGAAAAAAATTCGTTTAAATTTTTTCATACAAAACGGCAATTTCATAGGTATTAATATTTTCGTAATTTATCACATTCTAGGAAAGAAACTGTGAAATAGAAAACATGAAAAAAACACTAAAACCACTTCCAAAACGATTATTAAAAGCGTTAATAATTGATAAACTAAATAAATACCGAGGCTAAATAAAAATATAAAATTCAATATTAATAATTGAAAACTCAAGATGACATATAATACATTTTATTAGACAGATTTTTGACTGGTGTAATATTTATAATACACTCGAGAGCAATGAATCCGGGTCACTTAAAGAATCCTAAAAATCTCGGAAACTAAAAATGCTAGGTTAATGCAATAAATTGTATTTAATAGACAATGTAATACTCCTTAAATGAAGGTATTAAAACTTCTTAGTTATTGTAAAGTTATATCATAAAAAAATCAAATTTGAAAAAGGGCCACTTTCGAAGATGGAACTACGAAATTACAGCATTTGGTTTTGCTTTTGTTTGTAATCTGTCATTTATGTGGGTACATAAACCATGTTGATAGTGCTCTATATTCATTATTCAAGCTGAAATTATGTCGCTTACGCCTGAAGAATGCACCAGAATACTTACAATGCTGGAAACCGGCCGGAGTCAGCGCGATACAGCCAGGACTGTCGGTGTGTCGCTGTCAACAGTACAAAGAGTTCTCCGACGTTACGAAGAAACTGGTTCTAACCTACGCAGACCAGGAACGGGCAGAACCAGGTGTACCACAGCACGAGATGACCGATACTTGGTGAACACCATGCTTCGAAATCGCTTTCTCACAGGAACTGAACTCACAAATCAGTTTCGACGCCTCGGAGGAAGTAACCCAAGTGCATGGACAGTAAGACGTCGGCTTGCTGAATCTAACTTAAAACCCCTTAGACCTGCAAACGGCCCTAAACTGGAGCGTGGGCATCGTATTTCAAGACTAAGATATGCCCAGAGCCACGTAAATTGGAGTATTGAAGATTGGTCAAAAGTTATGTTCTCCGACGAATCAAAATTTATGCTCTACAAGCACGATGGAAGACACAGAGTGTATCGAAGACCAGGGGAAAGATTCAAGCAAGCATGCATCGAAGAAAAAGTAGCCTACGGTGGTGGGTCTGTACTTGTGTGGGCCGGAATTTCTTCTGAAAGTCGCACAGAGCTGGTGATCATAGAAAACGGCTCTTTAACTAGCGTAAGATATGTGGAAGAAATCCTCAATGATCACGTTGGTCCATTTATGGTCAATTTAGGTGAGGATGCTATATTTATGCATGACAATGCCCGACCTCATACAGGTAGGATTGTGAATGACTACCTTCAAGAGATGAACATTACTCGTATGGAGTGGCCAGCGCGCAGCCCGGATATCAACCCGACCGAGCATGCTTGGGACGAGCTAGGCAGATGCGTAAAACAACGAAACCCTCCCCCAATCACGCTTCGTGAGCTCAAAATTGCTCTCACAGAGGAATGGGAGAATATTCCCCAAAATCGTATAAGGAACTTGGTGTACAGCATGCCAAACCGCGTAAACGCAGTAATGGAAGCACGAGGAGGCAATACGAAGTATTAAAATTCAAGAAAATCGTAATAAAGTTCAAAAATTTCATGTTTCCTATTTTTGTTTTAAGGAGAGATCAGCAGTTTTTTTCTTTATGTAATTTTGTGTTAATAAAATGTATGGTGACTCATATTTTTTTTACTTTCATTTAAGGAGTATTACATTGTCTTTTAAATACAATTTATTGCATTAACCTATCATTTTTAGTTTCCGAGATTTTTAACATTCTTTAAGTGACCCGGATTCATTGCTCTCGAGTGTATTATTCGAGAAAAAAAAAGAAGAACTAAAAACAAAAAATCTCGTTTATATAGGTACCTATGAAATTGCCGTTTGCGTTGCCGCTGTGACTGTACCTAAATTACCCTAGGCTGATAAAATTTTCGTTTTTCCTAATTATATTAACATTAGTGTTTAAGTCGGTTCCCCCCTTAGGGGGAAGGGCCGCACTCCACCGCCGTACGGCCCTGTAGAGCTCGTCTCCGGACTGGACACTCTCCCACCGACATAAGAAAGAGAAGCATTCCCATTAACTAAACTATTTTGTCCCGTCTTCGAAAAGCTAGGGGACGGGAAAGGTACAAGATGAAGTTAATATTGGGAATTGGCAGTTAGTAAACAAAAGTATTATATAATATGAAGCTAAGAAGACAAGAGGGTATGCAAAAGTATATGTTTTAGTATTATATATGTTGGAACGCCAACGTCTCCTCCTCTCGCAGTTGAGCACCAATATCTGCAATACAGCCTAGATAAGGTGAAGGGGTAAAGGGACCGTTACGCTTGCGCTTTAAATACGTCTACGTAATACTACGTTAATTTGTCTGTTTACAATGTACCCACTTCAGTGAGACCGGGAACCGTTTTACAACGTTTGCCTCATAGTACGTGTCCTGCTAAACCTAACGCATAGAACCTCTGAGGAACTAATACGATTCTAACGGAACACGCTCCCTAAGCATTCAATAAATGTTTTACTCAATCCTAAGACAGAGTACTGCGAAGTCCAACTGTTATTGAGGAAAACAAGTTTAATATTGAATAGTTCTAATCGCGTACTTATATGAAAGACACCCTTACGGCAGCCTAGCCCATTTTTACTAAGTTAACACAAAACTAGCACAAGCGCACCGTAGACTCAGTCTCTAGCAGAATACATTACGATCGTACCTGGTGAACGCCGAAGTGGTAGCTCGTCACTTCATATTTCCTTAATCTGCCCCATTTAGAGGATGCGGTGCGGCTGTTAGCGGCATTGCGTCCCAATAGCGTGTCTCAATAAATAGTGTCGATTCAGTAATAGGCCTACAAACAGCCGGGTGGGGGTTTTAATGAGACACGGTCCCTAGCGTTCTCAGAACGTCTACCAATTCAGTTTGGGGTACTTGGTGATGCCTAACCCCACTCCCTGGAAATATGCGTCAACAAGCCTCACGCAAAGTATTCTGTGGCAAGACCTTTGTGGAAACAGAAATCATCACTAACGTTTGGTTGTTTTGTAATGCAATTACAGATTGGCTTTATAGCCTAGATCAATTCCAAATGACCTGTGAGTATTTTATGGCTCTGCCTTCCAAATGTCGTGCTCAAGGTTAGTAGTTGTCAAAAGTCAGGAGCATTAGTGCTCGGAGTCAAGTATGGTGGAAGGCCTTCGCCATTTCCCTATAGCCAACTGCTAGTGACAATAATCTGCCAAGGTACGGATTAGGATATGGACACGTAATACACGAGCATGTAACATTAGTTATAAACAAGATACTAAATAAGTGTTGAGTTACAAGAACTTTGATTATATTACCAGCCTAGGCTAATTATTATAATGAAAGACTCACCGTGTCACACCAACACTCACACACACACATATTACACTAAGTACTAAATTAGTCTAATCTGGGCTTGAACCCAACTATGTATAACTTAATAAATAATAGTCGCTATCTTGCGACAGCCCATTTGGACATGGCCTCTGGCTTTCAACAATTCTCCTAATATCACTAGCCTAGCTCATTACGTCTGCACCCTACCGTGGTCTCAAACCAACTCCCTCACTTCACCAGCGTGGACACCCGCGTCCGTAGTCTTTCGTGATCCTGAACCAAACCCCCTCTTCATTCCTCAGTCCCCTAAGTTCCTAAAAAATACCACGCTTCGCAGAATCGGCTTAGTGCTGTTTTTGTATACAACTTCTCAATTGTCTTAAAAGGGGGTCCTTTTTAATTGCCTGAGACCGTCTAAATATTTACCAGATGCTTGATGCAATCTCAGGGCTGGTCAATCTTCTGAGATTGACGACGAGCTTTAATTTATATTCATTTTATTATAAAACATACAAATGTTTTAGCACAGGACATATTAAAGTATTTTAGCTAGGTGCTAGCTAAAATAATAAAATAATTAATCCAATAATATAACTGCAGTTATTGGATAATAGATAGTTACATCAATGGGAACATCGGCTTTGCATGCCCATTGAATGGTTCATAAGTTATTCTTTTAAGTTTCAAGCATGATTCTAGATTTCTATTTGTTTGTTGGTTTCTTTACCTTACATAATTACATGTAAGCGCACGCTTGTTCGCCCTAACTTTGAGAGCCGCATGTTAACTATTTGGAGGGTTCCGCAGAATAGACTTATGGCTGTTTTAACAATTTCTCAATTGTGTTAAAAGGGTCCTTAAAGTGCCTGAGCCCGACTAAATGATCACCAGATGCTGACACTAGTATTGTGAGTTGAGATTAGAAATTGGATATTTTTCTAATTTCTTTAGAATTCGTAAAGTTATTGTATCCGACCTTTTTGCGGTACGTGTCAATAGTTTGTTTCCCATAAAATAGAGAATTTATGTCTTTCTAAGTTGTCCGAACCATTTGTCGGTTTTAAAATCAGTATAATTATTTGTTATTAAATTAGAGTATATGACACACAGTCACACCGCGATAGTTCCGCTGTCCCCTTTAGATACCTAAGCACTCGTTTCAGTGCCGCCATGTGAGTAGAATCATTGCAGTTATTAAATTCACTTAGCATCGTAACTGCATACGATATATCAGGTCTTGTACAACATGCCAGGTACATTAGTGAACCGATAATTTCTTGATTCGATTTCCGCGTGTTGAATTTGCAGTCCAACATTCCATATTTCTCCAATATTTTTGAAATGTAATTCTTTTGAGACAAGTGAATTTCACCTACACTCTTCCTCTCGATCTGAACTCCAAGACATTTTCTTGCCTCAACCAAATCCATTATTGTGAAGGATCTTACAATCTATTAGGTAGGTAGGGTAGGTAGGGTAGGTAGGGTAGGTAGGGTAGGTAGGGTAGGTAGGGTAGGTAGGGTAGGTAGGGTAGGTAGGGTAGGTAGGGTAGGTAGGGTAGGTAGGGTAGGTAGGGTAGGTAGGGTAGGTAGGGTAGGTAGGGTAGGTAGGGTAGGTAGGGTAGGTAGGGTAGGTAGGGTAGGTAGGGTAGGTAGGGTAGGTAGGGTAGGTAGGGTAGGTAGGGTAGGTAGGGTAGGTAGGGTAGGTAGGGTAGGTAGGGTAGGTAGGGTAGGTAGGGTAGGTAGGGTAGGTAGGGTAGGTAGGGTAGGTAGGGTAGGTAGGGTAGGTAGGGTAGGTAGGGTAGGTAGGGTAGGTAGGGTAGGTAGGGTAGGTAGGGTAGGTAGGGTAGGTAGGGTAGGTAGGGTAGGTAGGGTAGGTAGGGTAGGTAGGGTAGGTAGGGTAGGTAGGGTAGGTAGGGTAGGTAGGGTAGGTAGGGTAGGTAGGGTAGGTAGGGTAGGTAGGGTAGGTAGGGTAGGTAGGGTAGGTAGGGTAGGTAGGGTAGGTAGGGTAGGTAGGGTAGGTAGGGTAGGTAGGGTAGGTAGGGTAGGTAGGGTAGGTAGGGTAGGTAGGGTAGGTAGGGTAGGTAGGGTAGGTAGGGTAGGTAGGGTAGGTAGGGTAGGTAGGGTAGGTAGGGTAGGTAGGGTAGGTAGGGTAGGTAGGGTAGGTAGGGTAGGTAGGGTAGGTAGGGTACAATCCCTTCCCGCCAGCAGAAAGTTTTGTTGTCGTCGTGTTTTGATGAGAGGGGTAGTGCTCTTGATAGGGCGGGATTACGACACAAAACAAAACACAAAGTTACCGATATTGAGTACACGTTTAATACTCGCACATAGAGACAGTTCACAGAAACTATAAAGAACTAACGACTAGCTAAAGGACTAAACCGATTTTGGCGGGAACGCCCGAGCGAGATAGGTACGTCCGCGCGCACTGGACTTTCGACGGCGCTTCCTCGACTACTACTACCGAGCGCGGCGCGGCGTGAGCGGCGTCCCCACCGGTCGGCTCGCGAGCGCGCGAACAAAAAGGCGGCCCCGCGCATGCGTACAAGGCAAGCATGAACAACGATGCTTCTTTGGCGCGGGGATTGCATTTCTGTTCGCGCGTAATTCGTCATAAAACTTAAATCTAACATTTTTATTTTCATGAGGCGAGTGAGTTGCCTACAGGTAGGTAAGGGTTGCGCGGGTGAAATTTGATTTTTTGCTTGCTTAACGCCCTCTTAAGAATGTCATCTGTATTTCATAATATCTGTGAATCTCATAATGCAACTGTAAGCGAGTTAAGAACTGAGGTACGTACACACTACGATTTTCAATATTCATCACAAGTCGTTACTGCAAATAAATTCCTTAAAATATATTATTAAGATAAGTATCCAACAAAATGGAGCTCATTTCGAGCAACTAATTAGTTAGGTTACCGACCCAATTTTTTTTGTTCAATTAAAATAAGTTAAGATTTTATGGTTTTCCTTTCATTTACTCAATACTCAATACTCAATTCTTTATTGCATTCCACAATGTAGGCTTAGGTGGTAAACATTTATTTGGTAGGTAACAATCGTGGACCCTGTCGGGCACAGCAAAAGATATAATAAATAAATGTGGAGAGGACTTATCATTATTACAATACAACTTATTCAAACTACTTGTTCTTTTATTTAATGTAGGTATCATGTTTGTTAGAGAGATTTGATCCTCATGATTGTCCCTATTGATTGATGCCATAAAAGTAGAGGATGTTATTTTTTCGGATTTTAGTCGGTTCGATTCCCGTGTAGCAAGCGAATTTTCGAAAATCTTTGAAAACAGATGTTTTTCTTTAAAAAAAGAAAGGAATGTTTCCTGAGTAAAATTTGCTATCTCCAGTATTTAGAGTACTTTTTCTCCTCCAAACATTCCACCCTGTATAATGTGTCTCAAACATAGGTAACAGCTTATACTTAACATTTGTGTTCAAATAAATCCGGTCAGTAGTACGCCTAAATGAAGCGCACATTGTTCTACGCGGAGTGACAGCAATTGTGCTGGGAGCGGAAAAATAAGAAAATACTTAAGAGCCTATAGTAACTCAGCTCAAATTCACTTTTTATCTCGCTCGCACCATACTGCTCGGGGCTCCAAGACGCCAATAGTTTAGGTAATTTCTTTTTGAAAATAATGTTCATAAAAAATAAACATAGTGTCTGCTATAAAGTTAGTTCAGTTATTATGCAAAGTTTCATGATCTATTTTGAAGTATTGTTTTAATACCAGCGGTTCATTGTTCGGTTTGGATACCTCCAACTTTGGATTTTTTTCTATAGAGAAAGTCAAAGTCAAAGTCAAATCATTTATTTCAAATAGGCCCTTGTAAGGCACTTTTGAACGACAAAGTTTACAAAAAATTTAATTGATTCTAGTCGCCCCTTCCAAAAGGTAGTTTTCGTATGGAGAAGAATGGGCAAGAAACTCAACCGTTACTCTTTTAAAAAGTGTTACAATATTTTGTATATTTAGGTACATTAGTTACATAATTATAATTATATGTGAAGACGATGCACCTAAAAAAAAATACGATACCACAATAGGTATAAAGAAGAATTAATAAAAATGAAGCAACAAAAGATAAATTAATTACTTATGTGATAGATACATGGTTCTCACATATTTACAAACATTGTAAAAGTAGACTATTTTCTTAAAATTTTACAATTAATAAGTCAGTGTGTGAGGAAGTAATCACAGAATGTAAAATCAATGTCATATAAATTTTTATGGAATCGCATTTCGTCAAAAATAGTACTTAACATTAATCCTCAACTTTATTATAAATTTATTTCATAATTAATGCTGCAGTATTTTCGATATAACGGAGGATCATGCTAAGCAATTTGAGGTAGTATAGGCCCTTAAGTGTTGCAGTACGGGTGCTGGAGCGAAGTAAATGACCTGCGGGAGCGGGGCGGAGAGCACTCGCGACTGACGACTGAGCGGTGCTCATCACACGAGATCACTCAGGGAGATACATTATGTCACTCATCACATTATATACAGTAACATTGTCTGCGGCGTGTTAGCAAAGTTATGCCATTTTATAGCATTATCTGACATTTTTCCCGGTTATAGCAGGGTTAACTTATTATTGAACTTATTGATTGGCGGGTACCTACACGTGATACCTGCTTAGTGCCAACGTTACTCAACTCGAACAACGTTACAACGTTACTGTAAACATCTCACCGTGAAAACTTGAGTGAGGTGAGCTGTCAATAGTGTCAATCCCTATGGAATGACAGCTCACTCCACGCTCACTTCACCTAAGTTTTCACGGTGAGATGGTTACAGAATAGCACTGCAGGCCTGCCTGTGGTAGAGAAATGCGAAACAGTAATACTAGTTAAAATGCCGTAGCCATTGGAAACGTCAATGAAACACTCTCCACGCGCCCTCCGTCTGAACTCGCCATAAAACATTCGAATTACATTTATCTGGCAGAGGAGACATATTCGATTAACGGCCTCCTTCTTACCGCGACTTACAGCGCCGCACCGCACCCTGTTTGAATTTCATTTAAACTTACGAAACGAGTTATATAAATCTAGTTTACGATAGTAAGACGTTTGAAAGAGCCGCGCAGCGGAAAATTAAAAAAAAATTGCGTCGGGATGAAAATAGTAAATATAATATTGTGGTCGAGACACGGCGCGGTGCGGGACGGTGCGGCGGGCGCAGCGGAACAAACGCACGGTCCGCTGAGCTCTAAACGGATTTAAGTACGAGTCCGATTTTAATTTCGTCTCGGCGTCGGTCACATCGCCGTCACGTTATATTAAAGTCTGAACGCGCCCGCTCCGGCGCCGCCGCACAGTGGAGTTTATGGGAGTGGTTGGACGTAGGCATTTTCGAGAAAAAAAGTCTAGTTTTGAAAAATGTATAATGCCATCGTATTAAGTTATCAAATGCCTTCAAAACTTGTACTAACAAATTTCTTTCTATCTCTAGTATTTCAGGAGTTAGTTAATAAAATGTGAAATTTTACCATGAAAATTACTGTATCGAGCTCTCTGTCACCTGATTCCGGCGTCGTTTTAAGTTGTGGGCTTTACTATCGTATTACGCATATAAAAAGGGACATTTACTGCTAAGACACATGGTGCGCCAAACGTGCACCTTCTGACATATAGCGTGATGTATGGGAGAGGTTGGACGTAGGCATTTACGAGAAAAAAAGTCTCAGTCTGAAAAACAAATAATGCCATCCTATTAGTTATCAAATGCCTTTAAAACTTGTCCTGACAAATTTCTTTCTATCTCTCGTATTTCGGGAGTTAATTGAGAAAATGTCAAATTTTACTATGAAAATGACTGTATCGAGCTCTCTGTCACCTGATTCCGGCGTCGTTTTAAGTTGTGGGCTTTACTATCGTATTACGCATATAAAAAGGGACATTTACTGCTAAGACACATGGTGCGCCAAACGTGCACCTTCTGACATATAGCGTGATGTATGGGAGAGGTTGGACGTAGGCATTTACCTACGAGAAAAAAAGTCTCAGTCTGAAAAACAAATAATGCCATCTTATTAGTTATCAAATGCCTTTAAAACTTGTCCTGACAAATTTCTTTATAGAGATATAAAGAAATTTGTACACGAGAACACGAACACGAGAGATCGTGTTTCGGGAGTTAATTGAGAAAATGTGAAATTTTCCTATGAAAATGAGTGAATCGAACACTGCCTTCTGAATCTGGTCCTGTTTCAAGTTGTGGTCTTTACTATCTTAATATACATACCAACAGCTACATTTAGTGCTAAAACGGTGCGTTTAGTGCATTTAGTGTTTAGTGCATTTGGTGCGCCAAACGGGCGCCTTTTGATATATGTATATAGGGTGATGTATTTTTTTACTGATTCGAGCTCTGCCTCCTGAATCTGGTCCTGTTTTAAGTTGTGGTCTTTACTATCATAATACACACAGAAATATTATAATAACCACAACCTAAGGACATTTTAAAATTAAAAAAAATATTCATCCTCTTCATCGTCATCTTCGTCATCATTATTCGATTCAGATTCGGAATCTATAATTGCTAAGTCATTTACATCAACAAATTTGGTGCCATTCTTTTCGGAATCCATTAGATCATAAAATTCCGTAAAAGAAGATTCTTTTACGAACTTATTTATTGTTGGATGAATGCTTGTAAGCAGTGGATCAGACGATAATAAAAGATGTGCATAATGTCTTCATTACATGAGATACTGCTGCATTTTCGAGAATGCCCCTCTCTATATTTTCGAAAATCTTCAGATAGAAATATAATGGATTGACAAATTCTGAACTATGTCTAGCCCGTGTATAAGAAGTTTATAAGGAGAAGAAGGCATGTAATACCATGGGTACAAATCTACGGAAAGTTTAGCAGTATCAAAGCAGAAATCTCAGAATTTTATGTTTTTTGTCTTCCGATCTGATGAAATACACTGCAAGATCATACAGGTTTTTCTCAATAGCTCAGCGTCTATGTGCGTAAGTTCAGCAGATTTAGATTAATTTAAAAAAATCACCTTACCGTATTGCCATTGTTGTTAGATCCACTACCTTGTTTCAGAACATCGAGACGTAAGCCAGTTTCTCTTCTTACAGCCTCCTGGGTCCTTATTTTCCTCTTATCAACGTCCCTTATTGCCACATCAAATTCAAATTCAATTCAAATTCAAAATATTTTTATTTCACATAAACCTACAAGGGCACTTATGAAACGTCAGAAGCTAGGTGCACGGTTCCAATTGGTCGTTTCCTATGGAGAAGAGCCGGCAAGAAACTCCACGGTTACTCTTTTAAAATTAAATGGTTTTTACAATGTTTCCAAGTTACAGTGTTAAAAGGTATGAGAGGACAGTGTAGGCCCATCAACAAGTACCAGGTACTTAGCAAAATATTAAATGGTCCACCGATCCACAGTCTGTTATGTCTACAACGTTCTCTCATTCACAACATTTAAAAGAAAATAAGCTATATAAAAGACAAATGAAATTCCTAATAAAAATAAAAACCTATTTAAACCAAATGATAATGGTTGCCATTACTGCTGTAACAAATCAAATTTAATATATTGTAAATATACAATGTCAAATAATAAAAAGATTAAGTCATTTGTAAATTAAAATAAAATAAAAAAGTAAATTAAAATAATTATCGTAATTTGGGAGCAGTTAATAGACATTTACATAGTTATGCCGTTAATGAGGCACCAGGGAAGCCACATGTGCAGAAGGAATTATTGCCAAACTTCCTTGTCTTCAACGTAGTCTTTAATCTTATAATATGCTTTTTTGATAAGGACACGTTTGATGTGGGCTTTGAACTTTCCATCGCTAAGTTATGTAACTGACTTTGGCAACTTGTTATAAAAGCGAATACTGTTTATAAGAAATGACTTACTAGTTTTAGTTAATCTAAATTTGGGTATCACAATTTCATGTTTACTACGTGTATTTATACATATTATGGAAATCGCTTCTTATTTTGAAAAGTCCTAAGTTTTTGCGAACATACAAAATACTTTCTAAAATATAAAGAGAAGGCTGAGTAAGTATATCAATTTCTTTGAATTTATCTCTAAGCGACTCACGAGGAGCCATTTTATAGATCGCGCGAATTGCCCTCTTGTGTAAGATGAAAACTGAATCTACATCAGCTGCCGATCCCCACAGCAGAACGCCATAAGACATAATACTGTGGAAATAAGCAAAGTATACTAACCTAGCTGTGGCTACATCAGTCAACTGCCTTATTTTTCTTACTGCATATGCAGCCGAACTTAATCTACCTGAAAGAGCTCTAATGTGGGCGCCCCATTGCAATCTCGAATCTAAAGTAATTCCTAGAAATACAGTTTCCGTAATAGCATCTAGTTTCTTGCCATCAAGTTTTAAATTTAGACCTGCTTGAGGTACATTTGGTAATGAGAACTTAAGACATTTAGTTTTGTTCGCATTAAGTAAAAGATTATTAGCTGCGAACCATTTCGAAAGAACTGCTAGACTATTGTTGACATGTAAGACATCCGTATCTTTTCTATCTATTTTAAAAATAAGAGAAGTGTCATCAGCGTATAGAATTATATCTGATAAGTTGGCCATCATGTAAGGAAGGTCATTAATATAGACTAGAAATAGGAAAGGGCCAAGAATTGATCCTTGAGGCACGCCCATCTTAACTAGAGACCCCGAGGACGTCGCCCCGTTAACGTTTACTTTTTGCTGCCTGTTCGACAGATAGGAAAGAACAAGATCAGCAGCTTGTCCACGAATTCCGTAGTGGTGTAATTTACAGATCAGTGTTTTGTGGTCAACGCAGTCAAACGCTTTTGAGAGGTCACAGAAAATGCCAATTGCGTCCTGGGAATTCTCCCAGGATTCCAAAATGTGACTTATGAGTTTTACTCCTGCGTCAGTCGTGGACCTACCTTTCGTGAAACCAAACTGGTGACCATGTAAAATCCCATTTGAATTAAAATGTGACAACATCTGGTCTAGCATGACTTTTTCATAGATTTTACTCAATGCTGGTAGCACAGATATAGGTCTATAATTAGAGGGATCACTCTTACTACCTGATTTGAAGATTGGTACTACTTTACTATGTTTCATTAAATCAGGAAACGTACCGCTATCTAAACATGGATTAAATATGCCTGTTAGGGCAGGGGCAATTGTGTCAATGATATCTCCAAGAACCTTAACGGAAATCCCCCATAAGTCTTCAGTGTTTTTTATGTTAAGACTTTTGAATGCTTTTTTAATTGTGACAATAGAAATGGGCTCAAAAACAAAACTTGGAATATCCTTACTGAAGTTTTCTTTGAGAAGAGATTCAGCTAATATAGATGATGAGGGGAGACAATTCGTAACCTCTATTGGGATGTTGGTAAAGAAATTTTCTAGTGTTTCAGCAACTTTTAACTTATCTGAAATGGTTTCATTACCAATTTTTAAAGACAATTCACTCTGATCTCTTTGTTTTAGGTTTCCAGTTTCTTTGTTAATTACCTGCCACACAGCTTTTATTTTATTTTTAGAGATACTAATTTTGTTACTTATTAATTTAGAAACTTATTAACAACAAGCTGAGACATGAAAGGTGGCGGAGCGGGCGCGCAACTACAGGTGAGATTGTTTGTAAGCGACTCGTACCTCTCTGCGTTGTACTTCACCAAATCCACCAACTCACAGGCCTCCTGCAAGCGCATTAGCTGACTAGACTCATACTTACAAGATATTTCCTTAAGTGTATTTTCCCTGCTCAGCAATTCCTTTTGAAGGTTTTGTATGTCAACATCATACATTTGTCTGCGAGTTTCCATCTTAACATTACATAAATTTAGTTGGCTTTTTAAGTTAATACGTTCTTTCCTAAGATTAATATTAAACTTATAAACATTTTGTGACTTCAAGAGTTTTTTGTATTTTTTGATATTTTTACTAATTTTAATATACTTTAGGTCTATGGCAACGGAGGGCACTTCACACTCCAGTCCGGATACACTACCAACCAACTCGTTGAAAAGGTTATTGGTGTTGGCAACCTGTTCGCTGGTTTTTAGAGAGTTGATGGTGGAAATAGTGTTGTGTGCCTTGCATAACTGCATAACTTGCATTCCACTTCAAGGCCTGATATACGTCTCAGAGCCTGGTCATGAGTGTCACTACATTGTTGAAAATCTGACACTAGTTGACGGAGATGGTGATGCTGGTCAAGTATGTCCATATGCTGAGTGTGAAGTTCTACAAGCTGGCTCTTGAGTTGAGTGTTTTTGTCATTAATCCTCTTGACTTCAACCTCACTGTCCTCTCTTTCCTGCAGCAGCTGGTTGCATTCTTTTTTTGATGCCTCCAACTCTTTCAGTGTTGCATTAAGTTTGTCACTCATGTCACGAACTGTGGCTGCGCGGGTCATCATATTCAAAAATTTCCCCAAATGGCACCTGGAATGTGACAAGAAACAACTGAGTGTATGAGGAATCTAAATGAGTTGAGAACTTGAGAAGGTAGGAGGGTAAGACAATTAGCAAGAAAGAAAGATAAACAAAAGATATAAAAACAAAAAAAGATTATGAAAATTTGGAGGTATAAGAAAAAAGGAAACTAATTAATTTATTCTGGGGCTTATAGACTTATATTACCATTTAAGATTATAATATGTATAATAAATACTTATACTTAGTAAATTTCCACTAAGAATGTTAAGGACATGAGATTTGAGGTACCTAATAGTTTCATCATTTGGACAATGCAACCTGTTTTAAACAATAGTATTAAAGCAATTAAGGGATAAATATGTGTTCAGTTAAGTTTGTAGTGTACGTTTTATGTCTGGGGCAAGTGTTTTCGTCGTCGATTTTGCTTCCACTATTTGTCAAGCAAAAGGAGACATAAACGGTGCCCGTGTGTACTGGACGTAGCTCATAACTCTGAGCAATGTTTACAGGTGATGTAAAGTGTGTAAATATAACTACAATAATGATAATTATGAAACAAAATACTCCCCGGGTTCGATGAATTCAAATCCGCAATCCAAACGTTGACAGCCGGTAGATGATTTTTCGTAATCTCGACTATTATGTATAATCACGACAAAAACACATCACAGACACTGTTAGAGACACTTTATACTTAGATTCTAATATAGACAATAGGTTTAACACAAAATAAACACAATTATTTAATAAACTAGAGTATTTAACTAAGAGGTCGTTTTTTCACGACCTACCGCCAGTGTTGCCACAGCGCAAAAAAAAGCATCACCCTTCGTTTGCCACGATTTTATGTCTAATTTGTAGGAAATGTGTAGGAAACATTCCATTGACCGAATCCAAGCGTGAAGAGAGCTAAGCCGTATTTGTACATGTCCTCGTTTACTGGTTTCCCTTTTACGAACTCCAAATTATTCATTTGTTTGGGACTAGCTTTGCATATGTCACACACTGAAGCTGCTATCACATATAATATAATTTATTTTACTATCAATCATTGTCAACAGCAGCTGGTGGACATTTTCTCAATTAACTCCCGAAACACGAGAGATAGAAAGAAATTTGTCAGGACAAGTTTTGAAGGCATTTAATAACTTAATACGATGGCATTATTAGTTTTTCAAAATTAGTTTTTTTATCTCAGAAATGCCTACGTCCAACCTCTCTCATACATCACTCTATATGTCAGAAGGTGCACGTTTGGCGCACCATGTGTCTTGGCAGTAAATGTACCTTTGCTATGCGTAATATGATAGTAAAGCCCACAACTTGAAACGAGGCCGGAATCAGGCGGCAGAGAGCTATATACAGTCATTTTCATAGTAAAATTTCCCATTTTCTCAATTAACTCCTGAAATACGAGAGAAAGAAAAAAAAATTGTGTGTACAAGTTTTGAAAGACAGTTAAATACGATGACATTATTCGTTTTACAAAATTAGACTATTTTTCTCGGAAATACCTAAGTCCAACCTCTCCCATACAGTCGTTTCACTGTGCGCCGGTACAGTGGTAGGTACTGTACAGTATAATCGTCGTCTGCTTCTGATTTCGGTATAAAGCCTCTTTATAGCTGTTTGGGATTATTTACATAATGCTGGAGGGTACAGAAAAACGTCTTAAGATTTCATTGCTTTAATGAAATCTTGAGAACTGAATGTTGAGTGAAGACGCTCCTTCGAAACGCTTATTTTTTTTTAAACTTGTTTAAATTAAGATGAACTGTTATTCTGTTATAAGCAAAAGAGAGAACATTTATAATCTTACCAATTCGAATTGACCCAAAGCATACCAAGTGATTGCAGGTAAGTACATTTGCACATATCATTGAACATAGTGATCCACATAATAGGTTCATTGTTTATGAAACTAAATAAACAAACGTTGAAACAAAATAAACGTTTGATTTGATTGGAAACCTAAAGTAAGAGAAAGAAGAAAAGTAAGAGTTGGTAGACCATTGTCAGTCACCACAGTACACATCCTTTAATTTATTTCTCATAGAAAGTTCTACTAGAGGTATTTTTAGTTCACCGCGATGTCGCGTTCAAAATCACTCGAAAGACAACAGTATGAAAATGAAGCCGCGTCTGATGAGAGAATTAAGCGAGTTCATAGCGTCACTCATTGTAGTACATTACTTAACATTGTACTACATTACGCTGTATGTGTGACGTCACAGTCACAGGACCACACAACATAATAAAGAACGGCATTATGAAGTCTACAGACTGCCTATTTGCGAAACACGGAGGCTCGTAAATTCTAGCTATTTCTTTATTGTGTACAACATGTAAATACACATATAATAATATGCCAGTAAACATATTTGCTGCCTGTGATGTTGTTATTGTTTTTTACTATTTGTTTCTGCGGCATACACGTCTGTCGTCACTGCTCGGTGTTATGTCGCCCGTGGTGTTGTTGGCAATAATAACGGTGTCGGATAAGTACATGTTCTTCTATTGCCCATTTGAAATTAAATTACCTAAAACTGACTGAAGATAAAACTGATGGATCGCTCTAGATTGAAGGACATTTCTGATAGTTCTGTATACAAATATTTGCTCATAACGTGCGAAAAATATCGTGGCGGTAATTGACGCAAGTCGCGGCCGCTGCTATGTTTTGTTTCGTTTTACTTCCGTACTCTTTCCAGACAGGATGTCCGGCGTGTTGCTTATTATTCAACGATAAAACAAACCTATTTCGCTATAAACTTCAAAACTTTTTTTAAATACAATTCTAACATTTTTATCTTTTTTTGTACTTTTTTTTATATTTTTTCTATGAGTTCTGTTGAATATTAAAATTTAATTACTCACAATTTTATTTTGGGTTTTTATCTGTTTAGAATTTAAAATTGTTTATATTTTAAATGTAGGTATGAGTGTAAAATTATGGACTAGAATGATGTCTGAAATAAATAAATAAAATTAAAAATTAAGCCCGTTCCTCTACAAAACTCTTCAAAACAGAAGCATTTCAGTAGAAACCGCATTCAATTATTTACTGTTGAATCAAAGTTCCTCACTATCACTACCAAATACTTTGGTAAAGTTTTGTAAAAACAGTACAACAGTAGATTAGCTCCGTCGAAATGATTGATCTACTGCTGGAACTCGGAAATTTATGCACACTGTGGAAACTTTACAATTCACCTTTAATCATCGGAAGCGATCTTGGACGACGGGTGGCGGGTCCTTAACGCACCGCGAGCCTCCACGAACTCGACCGAGAGCCACGGACGCAGTTGTTCGCCGGAGATAGCCAACAGATATAGGTACTGTTAAGGACTGAGTGCCCTCAGTGACACGGAGTGGTTTGCGGTTGTCACTTGAAGCAGTGTATAAAATTTGAATACGCAATAATAATTAAAAAAATACTAAACATAACTGACTAAATGTTGGTGTAACCTTTCTACCTAACCCTGGGGGAATACGATCGGGAGTTCATAAATTCTTGATTGGTTTGACCAAAGTAATAGAAATTAAAGATAAACAATTTGTATGTTTCAAGCATAAGTCGGCTACAGCGACAACCTGTCTGAATTAGAAATTAGAATAATTTAGGAAACGTAATTACGTTTTACAGCTGGGTTCCTTCAATTTCAGTAATAAATGTACGAGCAATCTTCCAAAAAGTTTAGCTAAATATATCCATTTTGTACCTGGATTGAACCATTCATTACATTTATTGGATACCCAAGTTTTCGGATTGAATCTCACTTTTCCAATCAAAGCAAAAGAATACTAAAATATTTAAATTCAAAAATGGAGACACGAAACTTGTTAATTGCGAGCTGGGATTTGCGGTCCCAAATATACTTAGACGCAATTGTTGTAATTAATTTCTAGAGATTTTCTTGTAAATAAGTGTTGTTATTCAAATCTGTTTATGTTGTTATTATTTAGGTATTATTTAGTATGTAATTATTGTGACATACATTTTTAAAGTTAATTATGAAATGATTTATCGGACATAATTATTTATTATTGAGTTGCCTCCGACTCCTGCTGGAGTCCTTTCTTTTTACCCGACTACGGCGAAGCAAAAAGAACGTGTTATGATTTTGACCGGTATGTAGGTAAGTATGTATGTTCATCTGTTACTCATAACTTCTAAACTCCACGGTACCTCATTTGTCATCATATTTTGATAAATGACGTATCGTTGGAAGCATCTTGATCGTCCGCTGGTACCGCCTATGTGACGTCACATTAAATGGCGCCCTCTAGAGAACACAAACAGAAGTACAAAAAAAAAATGCCGTGTTGCATATCAAATGAAAGGGCTTATTCCAAAAATATATATATGATGGAGAGGGTACTTGTATCTTCGTTATTATCAGGCATACCTATTTTAACTACTGTGGGTAGTGTTGGTTATTGCGCAATAGAAGAACCGTTTACAGTTCAGATCAAATTATAATTTACGATCAAATTAATCACACAAGCAATTCACACACTGTAGGTACACGACACAACTATTCGGAACACACGACAGTATCTAAACATGCTCACTTCTCGACAGCCACTGACAAACTGTCCTTATCCCCGGTCGAGCGTTATGTTGTAGACTCTGTCAAACGCCGCTAAGCGGCGCTGGTGTCCCGATAAGTCAACTCAGTAACGTATTTCCGACACGGTCATCCTGCTTGCACACGTCCTCGTGTGACACAAAAACTCAACAAGTGCCTGTTCAACTCGGCCAATTCTGACCATCTATGACTTCTGACTTTTGATATCAACCTCAATATTTTTAATGTTTTAACAAAACAATACTGCTAAATGAACTAAACGATCCAGGACCTCGTAGCAGTTACTTTTTTGCAAAAATATTCAATGTACAGTTTTGACTTCGCTACGATTTTATTATATGTATAGATTATATGAACCTTATACTAGACGTAACAGACGTAACAGCAGTAACTGCTATTTGCGGTGGTTTTCATTACTGATGATAATTAATATTGTACTCATCTACTACTGAAAACAAGGGTATCAGGATCTTACTTATTCTTATTATCACGATATTTATTTTTTCCTTATAATAATAATAATTAATAATAACTCTGTAAACACAATTATTTGTTGCGGTCGCGAATTTGTATTGTTTGACAAAATGGTTGCCTGCTAATTGTAAAAAATGTAAGAAAATTTGAATTTCGTGGGCTGTCTCAGCGCATCTATACATAATTATTATAAACTAGCTGCCCGTCCCGGCTTCGCACGGGTAGCACTATGTACTTACCTACCTACCCTACCTACCCTACCTACCCTACCTACCCTACCTACCCTACCTACCCTACCTACCCTACCTACCCTACCTACCCTACCTACCCTACCTACCCTACCTACCCTACCTACCCTACCTACCCTACCTACCCTACCTACCCTACCTACCCTACCTACCCTACCTACCCTACCTACCCTACCTACCCTACCTACCCTACCTACCCTACCTACCCTACCTACCCTACCTACCCTACCTACCCTACCTACCCTACCTACCCTACCTACCCTACCTACCCTACCTACCCTACCTACCCTACCTACCCTACCTACCCTACCTACCCTACCTACCCTACCTACCCTACCTACCCTACCTACCCTACCTACCCTACCTACCCTACCTACCCTACCTACCCTACCTACCCTACCTACCCTACCTACCCTACCTACCCTACCTACCCTACCTACCCTACCTACCCTACCTACCCTACCTACCCTACCTACCCTACCTACCCTACCTACCCTACCTACCCTACCTACCCTACCTACCCTACCTACCCTACCTACCCTACCTACCCTACCTACCCTACCTACCCTACCTACCCTACCTACCCTACCTACCCTACCTACCCTACCTACCCTACCTACCCTACCTACCCTACCTACCCTACCTACCCTACCTACCCTACCTACCCTACCTACCCTACCTACCCTACCTACCCTACCTACCCTACCTACCCTACCTACCCTACCTACCCTACCTACCCTACCTACCCTACCTACCCTACCTACCCTACCTACCCTACCTACCCTACCTACCCTACCTACCCTACCTACCCTACCTACCCTACCTACCCTACCTACCCTACCTACCCTACCTACCCTACCTACCCTACCTACCCTACCTACCCTACCTACCCTACCTACCCTACCTACCCTACCTACCCTACCTACCCTACCTACCCTACCTACCCTACCTACCCTACCTACCCTACCTACCCTACCTACCCTACCTACCCTACCTACCCTACCTACCCTACCTACCCTACCTACCCTACCTACCCTACCTACCCTACCTACCCTACCTACCCTACCTACCCTACCTACCCTACCTACCCTACCTACCCTACCTACCCTACCTACCCTACCTACCCTACCTACCCTACCTACCCTACCTACCCTACCTACCCTACCTACCCTACCTACCCTACCTACCCTACCTACCCTACCTACCCTACCTACCCTACCTACCCTACCTACCCTACCTACCCTACCTACCCTACCTACCCTACCTACCCTACCTACCCTACCTACCCTACCTACCCTACCTACCCTACCTACCCTACCTACCCTACCTACCCTACCTACCCTACCTACCCTACCATTCATCATACTTGTGTCCTGCAGTGCTATTCTGTAACCATCTCACCGTGAAAACTTAGGTGAAGTGAGCGTGGAGTGAGCTGTCATCTCACAGGGATTGACACTATTGACAGCTCACTTCACCCAAGTTTTCACAGTGAGATGTTTACAGAATAGCATGGCTGTTCTCGAGAAACACGGACTTGAGCCAGGCTGTAGCCAAATTCTAACACCTACGGCAGCCTGAATTCTACAAGTATCCAGATGTTCTATTATTATATCACCCTTTGCTATGTTTTGATGCAATATGCATAAGCTGCTAAAAAAATGTTGATGAGAGACATCAGTAGTACATGAACAGTAAGAATTTGGTGAATCACAAATGAAAAGATCTTTAAATGATGAGGTTTCGTTCAGAGATTTCACTGTATTTGCATTACAGTTAGTATAAACGAAGCTTTTCATATCATAGAAAATATTTGTGGTTCCGTGGTTATTAATTCGACCACTATGTCTTTGAAACATGGTATAGTCCCACGTTAAGTTTAAATTTGAGTGAAATAATGAGACGTTATTATAATTTTGTATGTCTTGGTAGAAATGGTTATTAAATATTTCAATTCTAAAATTATACATTGTCGAGTAATAATCATATTTATATGTCGGTAAGCATAGATTTGCATAGATTTGTATGTTTTATAGCTAGTAGAGTTTCGCGTATAGTCATTATTATGTCAAAGTAATTATTAGTTTGTCGGAAGTCATCTTCCCCAATAAATATTTTATAACTATCTATGTTCATGTCATTAGTTAGCTTAGTTAGAATGTTACATAATAATTGTTTTATTCCACGTTTTGGTAAACGGTAGTGACATATTTGGTGACACGGAAAAGTGTTTTCCGCTATAGGTAATCTTTTGTTAGTTTGGTTGCTACTTATAAATACAGAGTTTGCTGTTCTCTTCTTGAGTCGTCTTGTTTGTCCTCTGTTTAGATTTTACCAATATGTCCTGAAGAGTAACTTGTGTGGAGGTGAATAGCTCCGGAGTTCCAAATCTTGAAAAATCCTCTCTGTGTTGTTTACGTAAGGTTTCTCTAAGTGGTGTAATTAACTTAGTTATTTTATTTGGTATTCCTATCTCGCTAGCTAACTTCTTAGTTACCTTTTCTACAAGATTATGTTTAATATTCAGTATTCTCTATAGTTATCTTTAATTCTGTGTTTTCAATAGATATAATATTTATCTCCAGGTAAGCCGCCTGGAGGACTCGACTCGCAGCTCGATCACGATGGTGACGGAAGTAACTGGTGCTTATAGCACAGGAGTCCTCCTAGTTTAAGCCCAGTTGCACGCAGTTGTTAAGTCTAATTTAAGGTACAATAATTGTAAATAGGTACAAACAAATAAACAATATTTATTATGATTCAGTGAGTCGGATGGGCAGTGATAGCCTAATGGTGTGACCGTCAGACTGCCAAGTCATAGGTCTCGAGTTCGAACCCAAGGACTCATGTGCTCTGACTTTTCGGATTCATGTGCGTATTGTATAATTATTATCACTTGCTTAAAAAACGGTGAAAGAAAACATCGTGAGGAAACCGGCATGCCTGAGAGATATTTCTCGACGGCATGTGAAGCCAAGGCACATGGGCGGATTTAAAGACTCTGACACCAGGTTAGTCACTAACCACACGAAAAGAAGAAGGAGTGAGTCGGATGTGGTACAGTGCCAGGTTGAGGCTAACTGCTGGCGTCGACTAGGGGAGGGTTGAAGGGCTCTGCTTGTGGAGCGGCCGAAAGTGCAGTGTGCTGTGCCAAGATTGCTGAGGGTCATGACCAGCAGTGCTATTCTGTAACCATCTCACCGTGAAAACTTAGGTGAAGTGAGCGTGGAGTGAGCTGTCATTCCACAGGGATTGACACTATTGACAGCTCACTTCACCCAAGTTTTCACGGTGAGATGTTTAGAGAATAGCATGACTGGTATGCGCGTCCGCTGCATGCTGGTGGTGAGGATACCCGTTGAAGCCGTAGATGCTGGCTGGCTGTGTGATTCGTGCTCTAAAGCTTAAGGAAGTGGTCATCACCACTTCCTTAAGCTTTAGAGCGCGAATAGACGACGTAACGCTGAAGTAGTTGGTTCAAGGCTTCGCTAATATCCATGTTCGGGGTCACCAATATAGATGTATGAGTAATAGGGTGTAGAGCTCCCTCATCCTCTATAGAAAATGAAGGATTTTCCGACCAGACGGGTGTCATGTCAGGTGCTACTGCCCAACGATTGATGTCGGTTCGTTGTATATGTGCTGGTCGCGCGATAAACCCTGCTTGCGCGATGCAGGATTATGCGTGACGTCAGTGAGATGCGTAATGAAATGAAATGGAATTGTTAAGCCTGTAAATAGGATATCGGAATCACTTTTACAGGTCATATAAAAACATATTAAAAATAAGCTAGATGAGGTCGTAGTCCGCATTTGGCGATGCCGCCACATATGTACTGTTTATTGTTTAGTGATTCAAAGTCAAAGTCAAATCATTTATTTCAAAAAGGCCCTTGTAAGGCACTTTTGAACGTCAAAGTTTACAAAAAATTTCATTGATTCTAGTCGCCCCTTCCAAAAGGATTAGTCAGTAATCACTAAATAAACACGCGCTGCGCGCGATTACAGCGCCATTTACGCCAGCGGCATGTAACAATACCGAGTAATGGCTTCTATCCTCTAACTAAATCATGATAATAAAATAATGCTGGTAAGTGCTATACTTCCAAAGTAATAAGCGATCTTGCCATAACATTTCGTTACATATGGTTTTAGCAAAAATGTAAAGAGAGACATAAAAACATGTGCGATACGAACGGAACTCTAAACGATACAGCATCGTACACAGCAATGCGCAACTGAACAGTGATGGACAATGGCTGATAAAACTCACACAGCGCGGCCGCGAAATATTGCGATCTTACATTATTACGACCACGGACCAAACAGCGGGACGCTGTGTAAACAACCACCAATAAGTTCGCTTCGTTGTCCATTTCTCGTTTTTCGTATCTTTTTCTTTCTCGGTGTTGGCCGTGGTGCGGACTCGCCCAACACCGCGCGACTCATTACACAAAGAGACGATGGCGCGAGAAATAACAAAACATGAAGATTACGCTCGATCGGGGCCCAGTCACACGGAAGAGGTTGCGACTCGCGGGACAACGCCTGCGATAGTGAGCCGACGTGGTCGATACACCGGGGAAATATAGTTAAGTAGAAAGCATGGTTTTACTTAAACAAGCGTTTGTAAGAGATGATTTGGTGCTATTACATAACATAACATCACGCCTTGTTTCCCCGAAGGGTTGGGCAAAGGATTACTTGCATAGTACACCCACATTTCACCAGTTATATTTTTTAAGTCCCATGTGGGCATGGGGGCGAGTGATTACATGTGGGTTTCAATTCAGATTGTGGAAAGCGTAATGAAGTTACCACAATAATTGCGCTCGCTTCACTGCGCTATCAGTGAATAGTCGTCGCTAACGTCCGTAGGCATCCGCTGTGAATGCGTAAACACGCTCAGCACAGCCGAGCGGCTGCTCAACCGATGTAAATTGATTGCACGCGAGTCAATTTGACGAGAACGACCACAGCGTCCGGCCGATTAATTAGTGAGACAAACAGACGCGACGCGGCCCGCTTCGTGCTGCTCGTAGGCACGGTTATACGGTGCATGCCGTCAGTGCGCGTACTAAGTACTGGCGCTCTGTGTTATAACAGAAGGCCGCATTCTTGGCGGCAGCGAGCAGCGGGGCGGGCGGGCGGTCGCAGTGGCGCGAGAGCGGCGCGTTCATTAGCATAGTTTTATAGCCGCTGCCATCGAGAACAACTCCATATAAAACTATACATTTGACCCCGCCGCTCTCACGCCGCTGTTGCCGCCGCCCTGCTACCCGCTGCTGCCGCTGTCCTGAGTATTAAAAAAAAAACAACATAATGGAGCGGCTGATAATCATTTTAGCAAAATTATATCGATAACGTTGAAAGTTCTCTCTGTAGTAGCAGCTCACGCAAGTTAATTTAATCGGTGGTAATGGTCGACACATTGGCACACACTGGTTTTAATCAATGAGGTCTCGACCCCTGAACTACGACAGCCTGTATGACATTGGTCGAGGTTTCTCCAGTTACATGGATCAACATGAGAAGGCTTAGACTAGATACAATCTATACTTAATTTTTATAATAATTATTAAAAGATATAACTAACAAAAAATATAAAATGTTAATAATTCTAAAACATAGGTAATATGTTTTAGAATTGAATAGGGGTAGCATGTGTGTGGTGAGATGTTGGATGGGTGTGTGAATGTAGGTGTGTGCATGTGTGTGTTGTCTGAGTCTGTCTAGTATTACATAGGTATTATCATATTTTCTTGAATATCTAAATAATGTTTAGAGTAGAACATAATCTCGTGAAATGTGGTTGCATTGTAGGCGCGTCGCCTCATTCAGTTAGACAGAGCCGTGAATACGTTGACCGTAGCCGAGGTTGCCCGAGGGACGAGACGGCGCGCGGCCGTTCGCACGGTTCGGTCGCACGGACCGTCGCACGGGCCGCCACCACTTCAGCGCTTTTAGACAAATGCAGAGTGTCCATAGGTATAAGGAGCTGTTGTTTCATAAGCGAAGATTAATGTAAGGAGTGTTTAAAGTTTTAACCCACTGATAAACATACATGACAAATAAATATAACACAAACAGACATCAACATAGTTAGTTGTATTATAGATACATTCATAATTATATACATACATAAATATTATAATATTATGTTTAATTGACCTTATCAAATAATTATTTCGTACCACTATAAATCTCAATTAATTGTTAAAAACATTTATTTAAAAATTGTTGATTGTTACTTAATTTGTTTCTTAATTTTATTTTAAGAATAATTTTATACTTTTACTGTGACGTAATTGTACCTTAGCTTTAAGCCATTGTAACACTTTATACCTTTATGGAATGCAAATAAAGATATGAATGTGTGGTAAGTGCATAAGATTTTCTTTACCAAAAGTCAAAAGTAGTAATTGTGAGATAGTATTGAATCAAGAGAAACTAGAATTCGACGATAAAACTATTTTCCTGGAGATCACGCTCGACTCAAGGTTACACGGTTATGGTTACGGGATCCTCATCTAACATCCCTTTCAGGACGGTTAAGTTCAGCAGCATATGCTGTGAGAAAAATCCGTCAATATACTGATGTAGGTACAGCGAGGCTAGTCCATTTTAGTTACTTTCATAGTATAATGTTGTACGGTATTCTAACTATGGGGACGGGCTGCAGACATTGAGTCAATTTTTATTCTGCAAAAAAGATCCATCAGAGCCATATATGGCCTCCGCAGGCGCCACTCTCTCAGGGAACTGTTTAAAGATAGTAACATCATGACGGTACCTTGTCAATATATCTATGAAAACATTATGTACGTAAGGAAAAATCTACATCTTTTTAGTAAAAGAGGTGCAAGACACAATTATATCACTAGGAATAGGGACCAATTAGTTTCAGGCTGGCTTAAGTGGACTCGTCGTTCATGGGGTACTGTTTAAAATGTTACAATAAAATACCTCCTCACATACTTCAACTGAATGAAACGAAATTTAAATCTTACATTAAATGCACACTATGCTGCCAAGCATATTATAAGTTGGGGGATTATATCGCTGATAAAAATGCTTGGCGCAACGCTGCCTGCTCCACAAGGGCGCATAAACTTATTGATTAGCATTTGAAAATACTGTTAGAGCTGCTGATGATTTAAAAAAACTATCTTTGCGTTGTATAAATTTAATTTCTGAGCAATGCTCAGAGATTAAATAATTGCATATTACATATGTGAGTACTATGTATGTACCGACTATAAAGCTACCATTTAGGTACTGGGTAGGTATGTCTTTCATTGACTTGAATGTGTCCTGGCGGCTGAAGTATGTCATGCTCACTCTAATGTCTCGCTTACGGTGGCGCGTGTGTTGGATCATTTAACTCCTTTCAAAATGGTTGAGCTGAATGATGCTTATCCATGCGTCATGTTTGTGAACGGGCGCCGTCAATAGGGGCTGGTCATCTCGTAGCTGCCACGGCTTGTTTTAATTTAATTTAATTTTTGAATTGTTTATTTTTTTATTTCTATTACGGACGGTTTTAACGTTTTGCATCGTTCTCACAGGTATAACTTCAACATGAATGATGTTACCAATATTTTGTAACTATTTCATGATTTAAAAGAGTGTCCGTGGAGTTTCTTGCCCGTTTTTCGCCAACTACGCTTTGGAATGGGCATTTAGCTTCATCTTTCTGACTGACCGACACCTTGACAATTCAAAAGTGCCTATAATTGGTATATTTGAAATAAATGCTTTGAGTTTGAGTTTACCCCCAGGTGTTGACGACGTGAGTTTACATATGTACTTATGTATTGTATGTATATCTATGTTTACTTAATGCTGCAAAAAATATATTTCAAAGCTATAATGACTTCAAGATCTCCAACCAGCACGGACTTAATAAGAAGAGACGAAACTGAATGAGTATGAACTGTTTAAAATTCTCATCAGTGCATACTTCAGGTGAATGTTTATGGTAGGCCGCCGTTCACCAGTAATCACACGTCACGCAAATTGCGGAGTAAGCCGCGACGTGCGCCGACGTGTTGCGGAGGAGGCCAAGAATTAAAAGGTAGAGTGGGAAGTCTGGAGCCAACTCTCAACTACGCACGACAACTTTTCCTAAAGTTAAGACGAATTAAGTCGCGGCAGATAATATCGGGTCCTGCGGGGACAGGGCGCGGAGGGGGGGACATAAAGAGTCCTTTGATCTGCCCCCTGCCCCCCGAGCGGTCATTTGCACGCTCAGTTGGTGCTTGGTGCCGGTCACCTGCGGCTGCCGGGCACCTGTGGGGGTCACTTGACATTGTTGAGTTTAAACATTGTACTTATCGCTTTTGTGTCTTCATTATTCAGTTGATAGCTAATTAGAATTTGTTATAAGTGACCTTAGGCTGGGTCAGTTTAAACCTTATCTAATCGTTTCAGTTTGTTCAATGTGTTATGGATTACCAATTTAGGTTGCCAACCTCAAACATTTGAATCAGCATCACGATATACGGTCAATTTGTTTTACAATTCTCGATGGTACTAACGATTCAGTACTTTAATAACACAAACATAGCTGTTTTTTACTGAACCTTGTGTTCCATCCCACAACTTAACGAACTGTTGATAAATGGGATTCATTCTGTGATTTAATGAAAGAACGCTTACTCTCAACGTCGCTCGCTCGCTTGTCTCTCCGTCGCTTACTTCGCTTACTGCAAAGTGCAAGACTGAGAGCTAGTTTTTCCATTACTTTTCATTGTGCCAGCGGAACACTCGAGTTACTCGCCAGTGATTGCGCAGTTTACTGACACAAATCTTAGATTACGGAGTAATAAAAAGTTAACAAGACATTATTAAACGTAGACTGCCTTCCAAAAGAGCGATAATAGTAACAACCACTAGCACCAGTAGAGAACTCTCTGCTGACTCGCTGCTGTAGGCGTACACCTGAGTAACTTCACAGCTATGTTCAAGGATCATAGATAACTCAGCTAAGTACAGCATCCATCAGATCCCTCCCCCGTCCCGCCGGCACAACGCTGTGTTACTGTAACAGTAACGGTGATTAACTGAGACAGAACGCGCTCATTTATTTATTATTTATTTCGCGCGCTTTTTCACACAAGTACGGCGAGACAAAGGACCTAATGTTATTTATTATGCATGGCAGAGGTAGCTACATGTTTGTTGCGATGTTCTCAAAAGGTTATGTTTTCCCGTGGTTGCTACTCGGTCGTAAGTTGTTGTAAACTACATATGTAGGTATATCAGATGGATGGACAGTTTATATTTACATAATGTCTAATATACAGGTTGGATTTTTGTGATTTGGCAATAGGGACAGCTACCTTAACCGTTTTCGCTAGAAGAAAAGTGTGTTCAAAAGTCGACCTTAAGATAACATATGTAAGATATATTTATTTGTTTAAATATGTGTAGGTACCTACACATACAAGAATTAAAAAGTGCATGCAGGATAAAAAATACAGGTTCAGACAAGTTTGCCATATTACTATTATGGCGGACAAATATGAATAGCAATGATTGTTAATAATTAATTTGTGCAATATCATTAATTTAAAGTTAATTTAGCAAACAATAATAAATTTAAAAAGTCAAAGGTAAATAAAAAAAACATTCATAAACAATCTATGTTGTCATAATAAATGCTTCAATCAAAAAACATTACATTAAATTCATATTAATTGCCAAACTATACCGAAAATAAAAAAAATATAAATTAATTACAATATTATTAACAACAAAAAAGCAAAACTAATAGCTTAAACCGCCATGTAATAGTACGCATAAGAGTGTGATTACCATAGAAATATAAATAACAGGAGAAGTCGCATGGGGGCGTGTCTGTGTCCGCGCGTAATGCTCACAATGCTCATGCCTCAGGCAAATGGCCGTCTCCGCTAACTAGTGCGCTTTCGAACGCGATCGTGATAGCATTTAAGAATACCGTGTTGTTCAGTGGTTTCTTGTAAAAATCGAAGTCAAACTAGAAACTTTATAAATCATAAAACCACTTATTATATATCAGCACAAGTATTTTACTATATTTGTGTTGAAAATCATGAAAAACAACAAATCGTAAAATATTTTTTGCCTTTACTACGTTATTTTAGTTTTCATATACCACAGCGACTGTACTATTATTGCAGTAAATACATGGCTTCTTTACCACTACCTACCTAAGTATGTGGCTAAGTGACTGGACAAGCAATGTAAAAATCACAAAACGATATTTTCTTTAAGAGGTTGCATCGCGTGGTACCGCCGCTGTGTCTTGCGACGAGTTAGTGATGTGGTTGTGCAGATCCACTAACGTAGGCTATCGACAACAATGTCGATTGTCGTATGAATATATATTATAGTTTATTCTTCAATTTATAGCTTGACTTAATGTTAAGTCAAGTTATAGCCTGATTGGAAGACCGATGTGAAATCTTGTTTTATACTCATTTAGATTTTCTATAATGTTGAAATTTTTGATTCACATAAATTTTTTTTTGTCCCGTTTTGTTTATTTATAATTATCATCTTATTATAATATGTATATCGTTTTTTATTTATTATTTTTTCAGGAACTCCCAAACATTTTAATACTTACAATAATAAATGGGAGAATCGATAACTTTTCGATTTAGTCAATCACTAGCGTATATGTAAAATAAATGGCTTTTCACAGCACAACGATAGCCATCGATGTTTTCGTGTCAGTGAGTTTTACGGTGCATGGTAAATGGACGCTGTCTTTGATGGGATAAGGTTTATAATTGATTGTTTAGTACGTTCTGATTTATAAATTGCAAGTGTGAGCGCGACCTCGTATTTATTGGGTTTACTGATCTGCATGTGTAGTTGTGGCAAAGTAGAGGGGATCTAGTGGAGACATTGGGTTTCAATACATTTTCAACTACCGGGCATATCTCCTTCTTTCTTATATCTATGGTGATTACTCTCAGCTAAGTCGTGTTTTTTTGTAACGTTCACGAACGGACTACACTAGGTTAACTAGAGATAACAAAAAAAGCACGACTTAGCCGAGAGTAAGCACACCCTTACGAGTTCAAAATTCAAAATTCAAAAGTCATTTATTCAAATTAGGCTGATAATCAGCACTTGTCGAACGTCAAAATTACATAAGACAGTCCCCCAAAACGCCCACCCTTCACCACTTCCTAGTGTGTTAGCTGGGAAGAAGAAGTGGCGCAACAAACTCCCCAGCAGCACAGCTGTCTGTTCAGTTAGAAAGAAAAAAAAATGACTCTATATAATAGTATTCAACATAATTTAACCTAATTTAAATTATTATCCATATGTTAGCTAGCACACGCCAATATACCAAACAAAATCATCGAGAACTATACTCGGGCAGAAATAAAAACTAAACGTAAACAAAACTTAACGTCTTAATAAAAGCCTCCAGGCATAAAGGGCGTGCCCACTTACATGCTGTAACTGGAAGTTATAAATGATAAACTAGGACCATCGAGGTAAAATAAAAAAAACAGTTAATTACTAATAACAATAAATAATATGATCTATTGTCGAGGTCACTAGTTACATATTGCAATACAACTCATTAAAAAAAACATTGTAATGAGTAGATTATGTCAACAATAAATTAAAATTAAATTAAAAATAAACAATTATATGAACTCATATAACCTGTCAGTAGGTAAGCTAATTCTGGTGAAAGAACATAAAAAATTGTCTTGAGTTAATCACAGCGACCAACTATTCTTATCATTTAAGTAGTCGTTGATAGAATAGCATGCCTTTGAACAAAGGTTGGATTTTACTTTCGTTTTAAACGCATTAAAAGGCAAATCTAGCAAAGAAGAGGGTAACTTGTTATAAAAGGTTATACCAAGCCCAACAAATGAGTTATGAACCTTATGAAGTCGGTGAAAAGGAACTCTTAGTTTTTCCTTATTTCTAGTGTTAACGTTGTGAAAATCACTGTTTTTAGTGTATAAATGTATATTTTGCCTAATATAAGATGTTGGCGAAAATGAATTGAGATGCTACTGTGAGGATACCAATATCTTTGAAAAAATCTCTCAGAGAAACTCTGGGGCCTAGCTGGTAAATAGCTCGAACAGCTCGTTTTTGAAGGACAAATATATTTTGAATATCAACAGCTTTGCCCCACAGCAGAAGACCGTAGGACATAACGCTATGAAAATAACTAAAATAGACTAATCGAGCTGTATCGACGTCAGTGTATTGTCTTACTTTCCTGACGGCGTAGGCGGCAGAACTGAGCTTACCCGCTAGGCTCGATATATGTGGGCCCCATTGAAGTTTGGCATCTACTGTTATGCCCAGTACTATTACATGGCGGTTTAAGCAGCAGTGAACATGTTTAGAAACTGTCGCACATTCCGATAGTTGTGTCGTGTACCTACAGTGTGTGATTGCTAGTCTGATTAATTTGATAGTAAATTATAATGTAATCTGAACTGCAAACGTTTTTATCTATTGCGCAATAACCAACACTACCCACTGTACGCGCACATATTTAAAATATGGCTGATAGTAATGAGAGAGACACATACCCTTCTCCGTTATGTGTGTCCGGCGAGGCAGGTGGACAGTCCCGGACAAAGGCTGCGCTATCACATCTCGAGAACAAAGCGCTACCACACGCGAGTCAGTCAGCGCAGCGAGCCGGAAACTAGTCGGTAGGTCAACTAGTTGAGGCGTATCCCGTCTGCGTGGATACTAGACATTCTGTGGTCGTGGTGTTCATCATAAATATATTTTTTTTTTGAATATTCATATTATATACATGAACAGCCAACATATCAGTCAAGTTCGTTTCATGTCAGCTTACTTCGAAACTTCAAAATACATAATAATTTATTATTAATATTCGTGGCGTTTGACTGTTATTTCGAGACATTCGGTGGAAATAAGGCGGTATCAGCACGTCGACCTGGGCTCAGTTTACCTGTGGAAATGTGACGGGGACGTGGCGGGAACGCTGTGGGGATGACGTGTGCGTGCTTGAATGAGATGCCTGCGGCGCGGTGACGTTCATATTATTGCGATACATAAAATACAACCCAGCTTACTTCCATCGCATCGGACACCATCAGGGGCATCAGGTATCCGACGGTGCTTGCATCTGAGGTGAAGTGTCTTTTGTGCAAAGCAGGTATCAGAAATATTATCGTGTTTGACCGTTTTCCGTCTAATTTGGCTGACATGTTTGTTTACTGAAACAAATTTGTATATTATCTACTTATACACACTGTGTAGGAACAACGTTTATACAAACACCAGTTGTGTCCTCAATTGATTGTGATAAAAATATTTTCTCAAAGCGGAGCAAATAAGGAAGTGTTCCGTTTCTCTCGGACTGATGTTTATCTTCCGACTTGAACCGTTCGAATAGCTCTTGTGTTTGTATCATTATGGATACAGTCTGAGCTCACGTCATTGATTGGAAGCTAAAGAAGAACTTTCTGGAGGACAAGACGGATTCAGGGAGATGGGTAACATTATCATCTTGTTAAAACTTCTTTTCAACGATGAGACTAGTAAGTTACCTATTCTAATCAGATAAATATGCTAGAGATAGGAGTGTATAGGAAAGGAGCGGAATTCCCCTATTATTGATTGCTGAAATATTGAATTTTTATGTGGTGTTATTATAATCTCCTAATTATATTTCTTCGCTTCATTCTTCAGATATATTATAACCAGGTAGTCCTTTAATCTACAAGATAACATGCACACTTTCAGAGATTTATGAAAATCGATATAAGTATCGACTTTTTACAATTAAATCGATTCTTTACTAACCATAACCACACCACTAGTCAAGCTGTCATTCTTTTTTCGTGCACGATAGCAAGCACACCCGCGCTCACTAGTTACACAAAATGCCGAAGAAAAGGGAATATTCTCAAGAAATTGAAGACTATCAACGTAAAATCAAGAAGCTGGAAGATGAACGAAGACGTAAACGTCGTAGAATCATAATTGAATCTTCATCTGATTCCGGTATGTATTGTATTTACAACTACCCTCAATTATAAATTATTTTATGGTGCCACCTAATCCTGCGAGGATTACAGGCGCATTGTTATATTGTGATGCCTATTATGTTTATGGTGCTTATGTGCTATTCATTTAGTACGGTTTTTTGCCCGGCGGTTAACCGTAAGTTAACACGAAGGCTATGATTTTTCAAAGACATGTGAGATTGTCTCGCCTGGCGGTTAACCGAGCGTTAACACGATGGCTGTAGGATGATCGATTATGTACATAATTATATCAATCTAAATGATGACCCATAAGAATGAAACCTAGTCGTTTTATCCATAAGTTTAGCGGTTAACCGTGAGTTAACACAAAGAACAAAAATGTGGAATTCAAGGTTATGTCTTATACATTTCATACGATAACGAATCCTTACGTTCCGCCCCCGGAGCCATCGTAAAAGAAAATCTAACGGCGACTGAAGTCGCACCTTACGATATCCCTGATGACGTTCCCATGCCGATCAAGGAAGCATCAACTCCTACTCAAGAAGATACTACCTGCCCAGAGCTTGATCCAGAGCTACTGATAGCACTCGGAGAGGAAACAGATAATACTCCGAAGTTCGGTGATAAAATTCATCACAGCTTAGCTCAGCGATGGGAACCTATTCTCAAGAAGGGATTATCAAAGGAAGCAAAAGATAAGTTGTTCAAAGACTATCTTGTGCCGGAAAAATGCACTCTGCTGCAAGCACCCAAACTGAATAATGAAGTTTCGGCGGCTATTTCTGAAGCATCTCGTCATAGAGATAAGAGGAAGGAATCTGAGCAGCAGCAATTGGGTGCTGGCGTCTCAGCCATAAATAAAACTTTGACAATAATGCTTACGAGCGACAACAAAATTGAAGCAATAAGGATTATGAGCGATGGATGTCGAACCCTGAGTGATCTTCATTATCAGGAAACACAATCGAGAAGCAAGGCATGTCGATTAAAAAAGGTCCAAAAGGTCAGAAAGGTCCCGCGATGGAACCAACGACATCTCATTCACGTCCCCAGTATCAATACCGACAACCAGGTCCCTACCAGGGAAACTGGACAGGCCCCTCGCGGTTCCTACAGAACAGGGGGGGCGGAGAGGTCCGAATAGGGCAAACAGCACCACGAGCCGTCGGCCTCCACCTCAGCAGACGTCGAGCTCGGTCGCTGCGAACAAATCGAGGGCACCTGCGACGCGCCAATAGCCCAGGTACAACACGCTGGTAGAATATCTCATTTTTATGATTGTTGGCTCAACATAACATCTAATTCTGTAATTTTAAATTGGATACGTAATGGTTTTTTTTTTTACCGTTTGATTCTAACGTGACACAAACTCATGTACCTTACGTTTCAATGTCATCGACTGAAAAAGTCGACATGTTTGTAGCTATACAAAAATTGTTAACATTATGTGCAATAAGCCCTTGCAAACCTACTCAGGACCAGTTTATTTCAAAAATATTTTTCGCCATAAAGTCTAATGGTGATAAAAGATTTATTTTAAATTTAAAAAACTTAAATCATTATGTTTCAAAATTACACTTCAAATTGAAAGACTACCGAACGGCATCTAAATTATTACCAATTCATGGCTTTATGGCCACTATCGATTTAGAAGAAGTATATTTTCTTATTATATTTAATTCATAAATCTGATCGCAAATTTTTAAGATTCCAATTCGAAAATGAGAACTCAAACATCCTTACCTACGAGTTCAATCGTATGCCATATGGCCTTTCGGTAGCTCCGAGAGCCTTTACTAAAATCATGAAGGAAGCAGTTTCCCATTTACGCTACCAAGGCTTCAAAAATGTTATTTTTCTCGACGATATCCTTTGTATCGGTGATGATTATCAAGAATGCCTAAAAAATATTAAAGCTACTTCAAACCTTTTAGAATGTCTCGGGTTCGTAGCGAACTATGAAAAAAGTGCTCTTGTGCCTAAACAAACCTGTAAATTTCTGGGATTTATATTCGATTCAGTAAATCAATTAATTTCTTTGCCATCCGACAAAAAACTAAAAATTTTGAACCTTGTTAACAAATTCTCAAAATTGTCTCAGTGCTCAGTTAGAGAATTTGCTCAGTTAATAGGAGTTTTAATAGCCGCATGCCCCGCGGTTAAATATGGTTGGTTATATACAAATATTTTAGAAAAGCAAAAATTTCTAGCCTTACAAAATTGTCCTAGCTTTGATAGATACTTCAAACCTCATTCTGTATTTCTTGATGATTTAAACTGGTGGCAAAGGAATGTGCTAAATTCTAAAAACACTATGAAAACGCCTAACTTTGAATTAGAGGTTTATACGGACGCTTCACGTACCGGCTGGGGAGCGGTGTGTAACAACGAACGAGCTCACGGAGCTTGGAAAAATAGTGAACTTGAACAACACATCAACTACTTAGAGTTGTTAGCTGTTTTATTAGCCTTAAAG
The DNA here is from genome assembly GCA_914767755.1 of Agrochola circellaris. Classification (NCBI taxonomy): domain Eukaryota; kingdom Metazoa; phylum Arthropoda; class Insecta; order Lepidoptera; family Noctuidae; genus Agrochola; species Agrochola circellaris. Next base: position 20,433,996 of record OU611846.1, on the reverse strand, counting down.
TATTTGGCAAGCAAAAAATCTGATTGTTCTATTTTACTGCGTATTGATAACACAACAGCCATCAGCTACGTGAATCGGATGGGGGGGATCCAATTTCCCCATTTGAATAATCTTTCTAGACAAATTTGGCAAGGGTCTGAAGAGAGAAACATGTGGTTATTTGCCTCGTACATTAATACCAAGGCTAATTACGAAGCAGACGAAGAATCTCGAAGGCTAAATCCCGACACGGAATGCGAACTTTCCGATTTAGCCTTCGAACGAATATCAAAAAGTCTCGGTAAACCCGAAATCGATCTATTTGCCTCTCGGGCCAATGCCAAATGTCAGGATTATATGTCATGGAGAAAGGATCCTGACGCTCTTTCTATAGATGCCTTTACAGCGAACTGGAACATGTTCCTTTATGCTTTCCCCCTTTTCCACTTATTCTTAAGTGTCTTCACAAAATAATACAGGAAGGTGCCACTGGTATCCTAGTCTTTCCTTTTTGGCCATCCCAAGCCTGGTACCCCCAATTAATGAAAACAATAGTTTCTGAAATAATTTGGATAGATCCTAACGAACATCATATCGTATCATGTTACAGAAATCCCCTTATCCTGGGTGCCGTAGTACTCTCACTCAGGCAGGCGTTCTCGCTGCGTGGCGTCCCCGAATCAGCCCTGGACCTGATGCGGGCGTCATTATCAAAGAACACGATGCAGCAATATAACGTGTCGTTCAAATTGTGGTGGCAATATTGCGTAAATAATAAATCACTTTTTTGATTGCTCTGTCCCGATAGTATTACGCTTTCTAAGTGAATAGTTTGATAAGGGAAGTTCGTACGGAACTCTAAATAGTCTCAGATCAGCGTTATCCCTTTTATTAGGCGGTAATATCGGATCTGATGACCGAATTAAACGGCTGCTCAAAGGAGCGTTTAAATTAAAACCTAGCTTCCCCAAGTACTGCACTACATGGGACCCACAGATTGTTCTAAATTATGTTTCTAATTTGTACCCCAATAGAAACCTAAGTAGGGTAAAAATTACGAAAAAGTGGTAATTTTATTAGCTATAAGTACTGCCCAACGCGTTCAAACATTATCTTTGATAAAGCTTGAAAATATAACAGTAGGATCTAACGGTATAAACATAGCCATCAAAGATATTATAAAAACATCCGCGGCAGGTCGTGATCAACCGACCTTATTCCTGCCGTACTTTAGAGAAAACCTTCGCATTTGCCCCGCGACTGCTCTCGAAGATTATCTCCACGTCACAGACAAAGACCGACCTGCTAACGTATCCAATCTCTTAATCACTGTGGAGCGCCCCTACAAGGGCGCGACAGCCCAGTCAATAAGCAGATGGATAAAGCAGATGTTGGCCGAGAGCGGCGTGGACGTGGCGGCGTTCAGCGCGCACAGCACGCGGCACGCCGCCACGTCCGCGGCCGCCGCCGCCGGGGTCTCTGTCGACACTATAAGGAAGGCCGCGGGATGGACGAAAGCGTCTAAGGTTTTTGCCCAATATTATCATCGTCCAATTATAGACGACGATAACTTTGCTCAGGCGATCTTCCATGATCAAGTTATTTTGTAACTAATTAATTATTAGTTTAGCTTTGAGACTAATATTAAAGATATTATGTTCCTACAAATTATTATTAAGTAAGTATTCGAAATAAATACATGTTCGGTTAGATACTTATTCTTAACTACATATTATGTTTATGTTGATTAAAACCATTGTATTCTTACAAAATATTTGGTTTTAATTATCAAACACAAAACTTTTCTCTGAACATCTACCTGGTTATAATATATCTGAAGAATGAAGCGAAGAAATATAATATATGATCAAACGAACTTCATAAGCGAAGTTCGATCAATATTATATGAGTCGCTTCATTCGAAGATATAGGTTCCCTCCCAACCCAATCCCGGTGATAAAGTTTTGCGTTTGTCTTAATTATTATCTCTAAAAGAATGACAGCTTGACTAGTGGTGTGGTTATGGTTAGTAAAGAATCGATTTAATTGTAAAAAGTCGATACTTATATCGATTTTCATAAATCTCTGAAAGTGTGCATGTTATCTTGTAGATTAAAGGACTACCTGGTTATAATATATCTTCGAATGAAGCGACTCATATAATATTGATCGAACTTCGCTTATGAAGTTCGTTTGATCATATATTATTGTTTAAAATCATAATATCATTAAAAAATATGATTTTTATGCCCATGTGACGGTAGAACATGGACTTTATTATAAAAAAATCGTCTGTGTACCAATTACCCATGTTTGCAAAGTGATCAATGATTTGATTTGATTTGAATGTGTTTGACTGTTCGCTACACTGATGACAGCGGCGCCCTTTCTTCGTCGTTTCTAAGTCCCGGACTCCACCAAAGCACAGTATAGATATGGAACATAAACTACGATGTAAACGTTCAAAATGGCTCACTCACACAGACTCGCTCATTTACGAGACCCCAAGTGATTGTCGCGGTGCTGTCAGTTGCGGGCGCCGCCGTGTCGAGATGAATGGTCACTGCGATAATGCCACGAGCGTATTGCATATCATACGGCTGTTTAAACTCGGTTTCTTCAAAACCGAAGCTTTCGTTTTTTGAACTCCCTGCTGATCTTTAAAGGTAAGAATGATTTATTGTTATAACCTGTTTTTATAACTGTGCGCCTGTCGACGTCAAAATATTATAATGTAGGCATGTGACTTAATTAATAACAATAACAACTTAATAAGTAATATGACAGAACTGTGAAGACGACACAATTTGTATAGAGGCGTCGAGGCACTGAGGAGGAAACCGGGACGGTGAATTCAATACTGTTGTTAGTATTGAATTCACCTTCCCGGTTACCTCCTACACTCATTACAATCATTGGAATCATTAATACATCTCTCTAAGTTAGATTTATTCCATAAGAAAGGAGATAGTTTTTTTGATCCCACTGTACTGTAACGTCTATTAATCATATTACTTAGACCTAAAAAAAGTAACTAATTTATCATTTCAAATGGTCGATGTTTTTAATAGTCTAACCGGAATCACGAAATCGTAATTAAAAGCAAATGTTTTGATAATGCACTCAATTGATTCAATTCCAGTTATGGTCATAAATGCATGTATTGAAGTGATTTTCGCGAATTATATCAACAAACAGGCCTAGTTTCCATACTGTCCCAATGTATATTGTGACTAAAGCGGAGATGTGCGGAGATGTCCGTAGTGGAGACGAGAAGAGATGTTTTTCAGCTTGGGTGTATCCACCAAATCTGTGCGGAGATGCGCACTGGCTAGACCGGAGCGGAGATGAGTGATGTGGGGGGAACTAGCGACGCCGCTCACATCACCTCTCGTATCCGCTGCGCGCTAATTTTTTTCCCATAAGGACATATCCTTGTTATTTGCGTCCTATTACTTAAGTAAGATTTAATCAGGTCATAGATGTTTCCTCTGATACCTTATGCGTATAATTTATCTAAGAGTATTTTGTGGTCCATAATCGAAAGCCTTTGTGAGGTCCATAAACAGTGCACACGTTTGTTTACCTCTATCCATGTGGGTTAATATGTTGTGGAGAAAATTATATACTGCTATATTAATAGATTTATTTTTGGCTCTAATTATTTTATATATATCTTCTGGTACAGTTGGACGCATAAATATTGATTTTGGTTCGAACGGGATTCGGCATCTTGAATGGTTTGGTATGGATGCTTTAGTTTTATTAATGAAGAAATTATTAAAATAGTTTGCAATCTGTTTTGGGTCAGTTATTATATTACCATCAACAGTAACCTGTTGTATTCAATCCTTAGGTATATTTAGTTTATTGGTATTTATAATATTCCAAGTAGCTTGCGATTTATTTCGGGCAGTTTTTATGTAATTATCATTGCGAGACTTTTGCATTAATTTAATGATCTGATTTAGTCGTGAAGATAAAGTTAAGAATTGAGTATTATTATTTTCGGTAGGTTTTTTTCTGTAGTCCCATAAAAGTTTTCGCTTACGTTTACAGCACATTCTAAGACCTTTTGTAATCCACTGAAGCAAATAGAATTTTAGAATAGAATAGAATTTTTTTATTTCGCAAATATGGGTAATACATACAGGTCTTAAAATTAAGTACATAATTATAGCTCAGCCATATTTTACCAATCGGCATGCAAAATTAGATTAGATTATTTATATCATTCTTATCACAATTAGGTATATCAATTTATAATTTTTGAATTATTATTTAAATCATCAAATTAATTTAAAAAAAAAAATATGTGTAACAAAAGAAAATATATAAATTATTATCATTAGAATATTTGACATGTCATTACAATTAACAATATTATTATTACAATTCGAATGTCAAGAACCAAAATTAAAATGTCAAATATCAAAATGTAAAAAAAAAACAAAAATGTCAAAGAATATAAATGTCAAAAATCAAAATGTCAAAGAATAAAAATGTCAAAAATCAATGTCAAACATCAAATATAAAAATATATAAAAAATAACATAAATTTATATTAATTATAGTACCACAATCAAAACTCCCATTAGGAAAAACTTTTATCATCAAAAAAATCTTTAATTGAATAGTAACATTTTTCTAATAACAATTTAGTTAACTGTTTTTTGAATACTGAGATGGGTAATACTTTTAGATTTATTGGTAATTTATTATATATGAGAGGACCCATGGAAAAAATATTTTTTTTAAGTAAGGACGTCCAAAGATAAAGGAATAGGTGGAATAATTCACAAAACTCATCAAATTCTAGGTTTGGATCTGTATGGTCAAAAACGTTATTGAAATGAAGAGAATTCATGCATTCTTTGAATTTACGAATGTTTTCTTTAGAGTAGTCTTTTTTCTATGTTCCATGATTTAACCGGTAAAGCCCTGGGTGACCCTCAAGCACGTCAATTAGCACGTTAATTAGTTGTTTATCAGGCCTTTAACGGTTAAGGAGGAAACTAGATTTGACTGGACATGTGAGCAACTGAGCAGTGTGATCAGAAGGTGCAGATTCAATAATCTTTGCGGAACCGTCACAAAATCGACCAAGAAAGGATTTGAGGTTTATAAAGAATATATATTTTCATCATCTGAATTTGGTCTTGGAGGTCTTTAGTTGCTTATGACGTATATTTTATGGTCTAGTAACTCAATACGAGAACATTCAATGATATTTTCAAGTGAGTAATTACTGAAATTATCTATTGGTGCATATTGAAGCGATTTTTCGTTTAGCGTCACCGTGTATAAGCTCTACAAACTCGGTGTGCCAGATGGTCTCGTGCTCATCTTACGAGATTTTTTTTCGAGCCGCACATTCCGCTATCGCATCGAAGGTGCAATAGTCTCTCCCCGTCCCATCCACGCAGGAGTTCCTCAGGGCTCTGTGCTCGCCCCCCTCATAATCACTCTATTCACCAGCGATATCCCAAAGAGTAGAAGGGCGCATTTGGCTCTGTTCGCAGAAGATACGGCCATTTACAACAAGGGCGCTGGTCCTGACTCGATAGCCCTCATTCTCCAAACCGCAGTCGACAAGCTCTGCGCCTGGTTTAGAAAATGGAGGATCGAAGTTAACCCCGACAAAAGTAAAGCAGTTTTATTTTCGAAACCGCGGAAAAATAGGAAACCCCTCCCCTGACCCATCACTATGCTCGGCAAGCCGACCCCTTGGGAGAAGCGAGCCAAGTATCTAGGTGTGGTCTTAAACCAACATTTCACCTTCGCTGAGCACAGTACACTCCGTACAGAATGCACATAGCAAATTGTCACTTAAATGCAAATTGCCCATCTATACAGCTTGCATTCATGTCCTATGTGGGCGCCGTCCTTGCACAAGCAAAGCCCCATAACATCCATAAACTGCAGGCCCTTGGTACTGTAAGAACAAGATCCTCAATCTCGACCTTAGACACCCCACGATCTACCAGTTTCTCAAACGCAATTCCAAGCGTTTCTTTGATTCCGCCGCCACCCATCGCAACCCTCTGATTGTCGAGGCCGTCAGTTATATCCCAAGTAATATCAGTAAGATCCGCCTCCCAAGGCGAATCCTTTCAGACCCAGACGACCCCATAAACCTCCTCCAGGAGAGCAATAGGGAAACCAGTACAGTGAAAAAACACACACACCGACACCCATTCCGACCTTGCCTAGTTTTAACACGAAATGATGAGATTTAATATAATTAACATTATAGTCCCAACTGTTGTCTCTTGAATTGAGTTTATTTTCTTAAACACTCCCGTTCTCTCTTTTCGTGTGGTTAGTAACTAACCTGTCCATCCATTCTGTAAACATCTCACCGTGAAGTGTGAGGTGAAGTGAGCATGAAGTGAGCTGTTAATAGTGTCAATTCCTAGCTTTAGGTGCAATGACAGCTCACATCAAGCTCACTTCACCCAAATTATCACGGTGAGATGGTTATAGAATAGCACTGCTGGTGTCAGAGTTTTAAAGCCGCCCATGGGCCTCTGACTTGGCTACACATGCCGTCGAGAAATATCTCTCAGGTATGCCGGTTACAACTCCCGTTACAACGATAGGTTGTTGTGGATTGTCTATTGCTTATGAAATTAAAGCAGCTGTCATCCAGACTTGTCTTTGATTACATAACATGGTGGCAGCGGTGAACAATTATTCGATTTAAATGGTTTAGCTCGCTAATAAAGGCTCGTTGTGGATTTTAAAAACGTCAGGGACGGTTCAAGAGCACTATGGAACATGCGCGATCACCAACAGAATTGTGTTTGGAGGGCAGCTCCGTCAGCCGGGCTGACGCATGGCGTTGTAGGTCGCAATTTATACTATTTTTAAAAGCATCGGGGGTGCAAAAAGAAGAACCTGGTATTCAAGCCAGCTTAATGATAAATTTAATCGGATCTGAGGGGTTTGAAGTCTTTGAGACATTTTCTTTTAACAAGGAGAGCGATAGGGATGATGTCAAACTATTGCTTAAGAAATTTGATGAATATTTTGGAGTCAAACAGAATATAACATGAGCAGGGTACAACTTTTTTACAAGGGGTCAGGAAGTAGGAGAATCCATAGATCAGTATGTTACGGCATTGCGATTACTGAGCAAAAATTGTAACTTCAAAAATTTGGAAGAGGACAAATCCGCGACCGTATTGTTTGTGGGATACAGAGTACTGGAGCAAAAGATCGTTTATTGAGAGCAGAGGACTTGACGTTGGAAAAAGCTATTAAAATGGTCCAGGTTGACCAAATTTCAATAGATAATCGACGTTTATTAGAGACGCGTGGTGCTGGTACTTCTGGATTGGTACAGGTCGATGCAGTTGGCGTGCGCGGTGTAGGCGGCCGTGGTGGCCGCAGCGGCTGGCGCGGCAGCGGCTGGCGCGGCAGCGGACGTCGACAAGGGCATGGTGTGGCCAGTGTTACTGCTGGAGCCAACACAGCCCGAAGACTTTTTCATTCGAGCGAGATCAGAATTTTTTTTTTGTTTTTTTAAGTAAACTTGTCACAATTATCTTCAAGAAACTCAGCGTGCACGTGTATTTTTATAAACGATGTTGTATACTGTACTGTATTTCGAATACTGGTTAGGCTAACGGTTGTAACAGCTGCTACGAAATATATAGTATATAATAGTAGGTATGTATGTAGTAAGACCCACACCCGCCTAGCCCCTTCCCCACTTCTCCACGAAATACCTTTTGATGGGCTACAATTTTTCGTAGGTCACTCAGGTATATCTACTCAGGTATATATAATTTATCTTAAAATAGTTATAAATAGGCATCTACGCATATAATTTAAAGAAGATTCGACAACTTTCTCCAAATATTGTAGATGTCTTATTAAATATTAATTTTATTAACTTATTTGTTTGTTAATTATAGTAGTATATTTTTATTTGCAATTTTTTTGTTATCAATGTCACATGTAATCTAACGTTTTTCGAGTAATTAAAGTGTAAATTTTAATAAATAGCTCAAAATTATTTATAATAATTTAAAAAAAAAATCGAATTCAAGTTTTTTTTGAATTTTTGCATTTTCTGAGAAGATTTACTGTAGTAACATATATTTTTTTTTCACCGTCGGAAAGGAGAGATTTCAACGAATAGAAACCATACCAACTTTTTGAAAAAAGCTGATATTTTGACGGGTGAATTTTCGATTGAAAATTAGGGTGTTTTTTCGATATTAATTCAAAATAAGGTGAAAAAATAAATATTTTTAATCAAATAAATTACAGCGTATTTGGGACATAAAAAGGTAAGTTTTCACCAAATTTAGTTAAAAAAAAAAAAAATTGTAAAAGATAAAAATAAAAAACCAAAAACTTGGTTTTTTGAATTTTTCACATACATTTTGAGGTTATGTGAAAAAAGTGTAAATACAAAAGTTTTAGATCTTTTTATTACATACAACTTTGCCATTTGATTTTTTTCGATAGGACTTTTGTTTTGCCGGAAATCGAGAAAAACCGTTTTTTACCCTTAAAAACTCACCCCCATCCCCTTCCCGACCTCAGATCGCCCGTAAATTATTTTTCCTTTCATTTTTATAATATTCCCCTCCTTTTCTAATGGGTTTCATCCTACTATTATTTTTTTTGGTTTTAAAAATTATCGACCCTGGTCTATTAGGAAAGTGAGTCATCCAACTCCATGGGTGAATTCATTAGTGATTGTTGCTAAAAAAAATGGGCAGTTACGTATATGTTTACACCCGAGGCCGCTTAATAAGGCGATACAGCGTGCACATTTTCAACTGCCAACAATAAATGAATTGGCTACTAAGTTTCACGGTGCTAAGTATTTCTCAGTTTTAGACGCATTTTCAGGATTTTGGTCGGTAAAACTGGATAATACAAGTGCAGACTTATGTACAGTCAATACACCGTTTGGGCGATATCAATACTCGTATTTGCGATTGATTTGGTTTTAATTGTGCACCTGAAGTTTTTCATGCGAAAATCAAGCAATTACTTGAAGGCCTAGAAGGGGTAGATTCATTTATCGACGATATCATTTGTTGGGGAAGGAACAAAGATGAACACGATCAGCGTTTGAAAGAGTTGATAATAGAAAGAAAGAATAATGTTTATTTGGACACAGTTCGTGAAACAAAAAATACAAAATAAAAAAGTGAAGAAAAAAAAACAATTTTTTTAACAACAACAGTGTGTGCCTCACGGCTGCGCCAAAAGGGTTCATTTGGTAAATTCAAAAGGTAAATAGGGCGCACGGGAAATTAATTTAAAATTCAACAAAGATAAATGTCGTATATGTGTTGAGGAGGTAACTTATTTTGGTCATATTTTTAACAAAGATGGAATGACAATGGATTCTGAGAAAGTAAGAGCGATATATAATATGCCGGAACCGACGGATCGGAAAAGTTTAGAAAGGTTCTTGGGGGCTGTAAATTATCTTTCTAAATTTATACCTAATTACTCGGAGCTTATTTTTCCTCTGACCAAATTATTAAAAAAAGATATAACTTGGAGTTGGGAAATAGGTCATAAAGATGCATTCAATGAATTGTTAAACAATGCACCAGTTCTTTCTTTATACAATGTCAGTAGTCCGGTGGTGTTGTCAGTGGACGCGAGCAGTGTGGCACTGGGCGCCGTGCTCATGCAGGAGGGACGTCCAGTAAAGTATGTGTCACGCACGCTCACTGACATTCAACAAAGATACGCACAAATAGAAAAGGAAATGTTGGCAATAGTATTCGCTTGTGAAAAGTTTCATCAGTATATTTATGGATAAAGTAGTGTGGTCGTCGAATCAGACCATAAACCACTGGAAATAATTTTTAGAAAGTCTCTAGACTCAGCTCGCTTGCAGCGAATGATGTTGAAGGTTCAAGCTTATGAGTTGGTGGTCACTTATAAGCCTGGAAAGTATCTGTACATACCAGATACATTGTCACGGGCACCTCTTCTGGATTTGTATGACGATAAAATTAGCTTTAGCAAGCTTTATTAGCTTGAGCTATACTATGTCAAATTAAAATGGTAGTCAATAATGTACCCATGTCTCAGAATAAGTTTACTGTCGCGAAGCGGGAAACTAGTAAGGATGAGTGCTAAAAATTGTTGCAAAAATATATTAATCAAGGTTGGCCCGATAAGTTTAACATACACAATGATTTAAGATACTACTGGTCTATAAGAGATAAACTGTACTGTGTAGATGGTGTCATATTTAAAGACAAACAGGTTTTGATACCACGTTCTATGCATATGGACATGTTAAAGCTTATTCACGAAGGGCATTTAGGGATTGATCGTTGTAAGAGACGTGCTCGTGAAGTAATATTTTGGCCGGGTATAACAAGACATATTGAGGATTATGTGAGAAGATGTAAAATATGCCAAGAAACAGCAAACAAACCGAGTAGGTATACCAGATGATTCCGGTAGCTATACCAGAATTACCATGGAATAAAATGGGAACAGATATATTTGAGTATGGAAAGCAAAGTTATTTAATATTAATTATATATTGATTATTATTCAGGTTTTATTGAGGTCGCATATTTGAGAGACACTTCCTCAAACTCAGTAATATTTAAAATTAAAGAAAATTTTGCACGGTATGGTATACCGGATACTGTCATCAGTGTCAATGGTCCACAATATTCTTGTCGTAATTTTATTAAATTTGCTTTAGAATGGGGTTTTAAACACGTCACTTCATCTCCGTATTATGCTCAATCTAATAGTAAGAGCGAAAGGACAGTTCAAACCATTAAAAATATATTGAAAAACTCAGTAGACAGTCAATCCGATTTTTATTTAAATTTGTTAAGTTACAGAAATATACCGCGGGAAAATTTTAATTCTCCTGCACAGTTAATGATGGGCCGGCGTTTAAATAGGTAGACTACCAGTCCATCCAGATTTATAACTTGCAACATAAAAAAGTATTGGAAAAACAAATAAAAATTAAAAGTTACTATGATCGGCATTGTAAACCACTACCTGAGTTGAATGTGGGTGACGAGGTTATAATGTTAGAAAATGCAAATAAAAGATGCCGTGGTAAAATAATGGGAACAGCGTTAACTCCATGTTCTTATTATGTAAAAAACAAAAAAGGTACCTATTTATCGCCGTAATCGTCAACATTTGATAAGACCTGCAAAGGATCCTGCTGACAATATTTTGTCTGATATTGATGACGAGTATTTTTCGGGGGATGATCGGGATGATGATTATGTGCCAAGTACCAAAATAAATGTATCGTCATCTTACTCGCCACCTCATACCCGTAGTAAGATTTAGCAATGTGTAAACGTATTTTATTTTATAACGTAGAACTAATTATTATTTTAAGTTGGAATTAATGATTTTAAGTTTGTTTTTTATTATTATTATTTTTTTATTAAGGGGAAGGTGTTGTGGATTGTCTATTGCTTATAACATTAAAGCCGTTGTCATCCAGACTTGTCTTTGATTATATTACAGTAGTCAGTTTATATGCCCTACATGTAAGGGATTCATAATGTCCAGGCAGAAAACTTAGTAAAGAAAAAAAAGAAAGAAAGAAAATACGTTTATTTGCGGCACACATGACGCAAGGAAAGAACAAAACACGAAAATAAACAATTTGGGGGAAAATATGCGTCACATCCACGCAAACGGCCATCGCTCAGCATAACGCAGCGACCCTATGCGAGACAGAGCCCCAGCGCTGGTTTTCAGCGACAGCCGACGTTGACGTGATGACGTCAACCAGTGCAGCATATAGTGAAATAACAAAGTAAGACAAAAATACAATAAATAAATATGACGGCACAAGACCAGACATATTATACAATAAAAGAGGTTCTTTCAATAGTAAGAAATTAGGATTTATTATAAATTATTTAATCAACAAATTTTACACGAAACTACACTTAATCAGTTTCAAGAAATAATTAATTTAAATACCTTACAAAATAGCCATGACACCCAGTAATGCAGTTACACCTTAGTTCACACAAAAGAGCAACAATGTACAGAGAGGCAGAGTAACAATAATTTAGAGCAATACAACCTGTGCACCGGGCGACGCCTGAAGTCAGAATCCCATTTCGAGACGTGGCGAGCGGGGTCAGGGCTTCGCCCTTCGCCCGCGGAGGCCATACGTTGGCCCGTAAATACGGGCCCCTCAATTTTGTTTGCCTATAGCGGCTGACGAAATTGACGCAGCAAAAATCCCATTTCGCCGCCGTGCGGACCGTTTTATATGGTAGTATTGGAGGTGGGGCAACGACGTAGCGGTAGCGCGCTACGCCGTAGCGCGCACTAACTCCGCCCAGCAGCGAGGAGGTGGGAGAATGACTCAGCGCGCTACGGTGCCACAGCGCTACCGCGTACCCCGATGCACGTGTTGTTTATAATGCGACGCCGACAAATACAATACTTAGTCCTAAATGTTTACGAGTATATAAAGTATAATATTTAAGATGGTAACATTTCGTACCGTCGGCGACTCACGCGCCGCAGACTACTTAGTCTGTGCGCCGCAGACTTAATGCAGTCTGTGCGCGCAGCTGTCATAAAAACTATTTGTTTAAAGTTTTGACATATTGGTGATTAGTACAAACTAGTTTCAAGAAACATTCAAATGATTCCAGAACAAACAAATGTACTTTTCGTAATACAGTAGTACGAGACGTAAAGTCGCTCCCAACTTGATAATATCCAAGTTTGCAATACTGTTCAGATAAAACTGCATCGCTGTAAGAGCGGCACGCGGACACGTACCAAGCTCAAACTGCACTCTATTTACCAACATCGTCTTAAAGCAAACAAGATACTCCGACTACTTCATCGGGGAAAAATCTGCTCGCAGGTAAATGTTGGCAACTTCTGGCAGCGGTCCTCAGGTCCGCGCTCATGTGCGCCCCGCTCCCCTGCGCCCCGCCGGCCACTGTGAGTTACTTACCAACAATTCGCGCATATACCACACGACTTTGAAAACTTTCTTCCCTTTGAGAGCATCCGTAGCGCCGTAGCGGCTCGTAGCCGCTTTGCTCCCGTTTTTTGTAAAACGAAAAAACTACACAACGAATATAAGTAAATTTTCCTCTGTAAGACACATGTGGCAGAACGCGCCTGTCTGTAATAAACACACAGTTTTTACACTTTGTTCTCGTGCATTTCGCAATGAGTTCACACGTAGTGCAAGTTAGAATAACAGCGAGAGTTCCATTTCAGTTTAAAAGCATAATTGAAACAAAAAGATATAATATATAATTAAGAGTAAGTCATAGTGATTTTGTTCATTAAAGAGAATTCGGCTCGGAATGCCCCGAGGAGCGGATTAACGAGGTTCTTCCTGAGTGTCCGCGCGGCGGCGGCGGAGGCCACCAGGCAGCCCGGAGGCCTCCAGGCGCGCCAATTAAGAGGACACAAAGAGGCAGCCGCGAGACCTGCCGGATAATTACGTGGACCCAATGACTCGCACCCGCCTTAAGTGTTATCTTTAGTGTGTCTAATTATTATGTGTTCCACAATTTTGGCGCGAACATTACGGAGGACGTTAGCGGTGGCTTTCAATGAGCAGTCTTATTGCACGTTATGTGACGTGGGGGAATAGTTCAATGTTTCATATTGTGTGGAAGATACAGTCATAGTAACTGAGTTAGTGGTGACGTCAGTCATTGTGACGGCTGTTCGACACTCGATGTGCGAGCTAGTATCTACATCGTAGCGACACACAATACATCATGCAGCTTCAGGCCGGGGATGTTTTTTAATTTATCAGCAGAACAGATACGCCTATAACGGGCATGATGGATGTACATACAATCAATACTCAATATATTTATTGCTGATCATTGTGGACCCTGTCGGGCACAGCAAAGTAAGAGAAAGGAAGAGATTTTTATTTTGACTACTTAGTTGTTATTATTCTATAAAAGTATCTATTGTAATTATTTTATAAAAGTTGTATGTTATTTGTCATTTAAATAATCAATGATATTATAATAGCATTTACATAATAGAAATTGTTTTAATTTATTTATAAATGTATTCTATTTTTGTTCCTTTTTAATGAATTCTGGTAATTTATTATATATAATTTATGTATATTTTGACTGTATGTTTTCTCCTGTCGTGTAAAAGTGTTGGTAATATCGAACGAATTTGCATATTTCTAGAATGTATAGGCAGGGGAGGGTAGGTTTGGGCACGCCACAATTGTGGCGATAAGTCCCCTCTTTGAGGAGTGGCTAGAGAGGCGCCACGGCGTCCTCACCTTCCGCCTGACACAGGTCCTCACCGGACATGGTTGTTTCGGGAGGTTCCTGTTCAGGATAAAGCGGGAGGAAACGCCCGGGTGTCACCACTGTGTGGATCGCCCGGAGGACACGGTGGAGCATACGGTGGAGGTCTGCCCAGCTTGGGCGGAGCACCGCCGTGTCCTCACGGAGGCGATCGGCGGCGGCGATCTCTCGCGTCCGGCCCTGGTTCAGGCCATGGTCCGGAGCGAGAGTGCATGGGAGGCCGTCACCTCCTTCTGCGAAGCAGTAATGCTCGCGAAGGAGGAGGCGGAGCGCGCGAGGGAGAGGCAAAATGCGCCCCCTCGCGCCCCTAGTCGCCGCAGGAGACGCCCCGGGCGTCGGGAGTCGCAAGCCGACTTCCGGCCACCGTAGGCGCGGGCTTGCGGACGGTGAGCAATGGGTAGCTCGCCGTCCGATAGGGACCAGGCCCGGGTCGACGGCGCGTTGTGTTCCACGCGCGCCTCAAAGAGATGTCAGCACCAAATGACGGGGTCCGGAAGGGCCAATGCCTGCCGGGGTTGCGGGTTTGTCTGAAAGGGATATCGCGACCTCGGCACACAGGCAACGGAAGGAACACGGGTGGGTTTTAGTCAGTAAAAGTCTGACACGCCCTCCCGCTCCACCCAGAGCGGGAGAAGTTATTTGATAATTTCCCATCCTCAAAAAAAAAAAAAAAAGGGGAGGGTAGGTTGGGCACGCCACAATTGTGGCGATAAGTTCCCTCTTTGAGGAGTGGCTAAAGAGGCGCCACGGCGTCCTCACCTTCCGCCTGACGCAGGTCCTCACCGGACATGGTTGTTGCGGGAGGTTCCTGTTCAGGATAAAGCGGGAGGAAACGTCCCGGTGTCACCACTGTGTGTGGATCGCCCGGAGGACACGGTGGAGCATACGGTGGAGGTCTGCCCGGCTTGGGCGGGGCACCACCGTGTCCTCACGGAGGCGATTGGTGGCGATGATCTCTCGCGTCCGGCTCTGTTTCAGGCCATATTCCGGAGCGAGAGTGCATGGGAGGCCGTCACCTCCTTCTGCGAAGCAGTAATGCTAGCGAAGGAGGAGGCAGAGCGCGCGAGGGAGAGGCAGGAGCCGCGCCCTCGCGCCCCTAGTCGCCGCAGGAGACGCCCCGGGCGTCGGGAGTCGCGAGCCGACTTCCGGCCACCGTAGGCGCGGGCTTGCGGACGGTGAGCAATGGGTAGCTCGCCGTCCGATTGCGACCAGGCACGGGTCGACGGCGCGTTGTGTTCCTCGCGCACCTCAAAGAGATGTCAGCACCAACTGACGGGGTCCGTAAGGGTCAATGCCTGCCGGGGTTGCGAGTTTGTCCGAAAGAGATATCGCGACCCCGGCACACAGGCAACGGAAGGAACAACCTCAAAAAAAAAAAAAGGTGGGGGGGTAAGTATTTTATGTTGTTGGAAATGAGGTTTGCAATTGTCGGTGTCTTCTATATTTACAAGGATTCTTATTGGTTTTTTTTGCAATGTGAAAAGTGTATATTACGCCGTAGCTGAGCCACGCATATGCGTAGGCATAGTAGGTAACAAGTGCAGTTTTAGTGTTAGTGGTCTTTTTGACTTCACGAAAGGCGTATGCAAATTTGGATAGCCTTATTTTATCTTTTTGATGTGTGATTTCCAATTAATATTCGTGTCTATACTCGTAGACAGGCCAAGTAAAGTAAATTCATGAACGACTTCTATTGTTTTGCCGTTGTAGGTGAAGTTAATGTCTAGTGGGGTTTTTTGACGGTGGTGGAAGGGCATTATTTTAGATTTAGGGAAATTAATTCCGAGGTAATGGTCATTCTGGATGAATGACCATAACCTGGAAATTAATTTATTTAGTGTAGAGGTTAGGTCCTCGCTCAAGCCTACATTGTTCCGGCATGAAATTAGAAGCGAAATATCGTCAGCAAATAACACGCATGGCCCTTATATGGTTTTTGGAAGGTCGTTTATATAAATAAGAAAAAGGAAGCATCCAAATATACCTACTCCCTTGGGGAATAGAGGAGTTAATTGCTTTACTGTCAGACCCAATATTTTGTATCTCTTTGGTATTTTCACTATAAAATTCTATTTCGACCCGGCGGGCGTTCTCTATTTGTTAAATAAGAATTAAACCATTTATGAGTTTTACCGCGGATACTCTGTAATTTATTTAGTAGAATGTCATATTGCACTTTATCGTAAACTTTGGTCATATCTTCCTGTATGTATTTATAAATTGCTGGCATAGTTAAATTTAATTTAATTTAATCGTTTATTGGGAACAAAAAACAAAATACATACAAGACAAAAATGTTAAACGATGATAGCTGCAATAGTTTAAACTGTGGCGCAGCTACCAACGTCCGACTCCTAGTGAGGGGGTAGGTTCCAAGACGAATAGCTATCAAAGGTATTTTAACAAATATTTAAAGAAAAGAAATAATAAAATAATACATTTTGAGAAAAGTGCCGTGTGTGTGAGTGAGTACCTAATGTTGAGTAAGAGAGGATGAGGATGTGGTGAGTTGTGTGTCATGTGTGTGTGCTTTCCGAGATGTTAAATTTCCACAAGTTTTTCTGTTGCGTCATAATTAAGTGATTTTAATAAACTGTCGAGTTTTTTCGCAAAATGTCCGGATAAAATTAATTACTTTCTCCATTTGTAACTACTGAACACCCTCTCGTATCAGGTTCTGGGCCCAGCAGACCTACTCAAGTAAGGTTTTTTGATTCATTTCGAGACAAAAGTTATATATAGTAAGAAAAAAAAAAAAAGACGACCGGCAGATCGGCACATGTTTTTTTTTTCTTTTCCATGAGTTTTTCTATCTGATTTAAAGTAATTAAAAATGAACAGTGAAGCACATAGTTCGACAGGAATTCCAATCGAAAAGCTACAGGGCATGGAAAATTATAATAACTGGAAATTTTCCATGAAGATGCTCCTGATGTGCGAGGACCTACTCCAATGTATCGAGTCCACCGACGGAAGCAAAGATATTAGAAAGGATCAGCGCGCGCTTGCTAAAATTTGACTATCTGTACATCCCAATGCTTTTTCGCTTGTGCGTAACGCAAAATCAGCTTATGAAGCATGGACAAGTTTACAAAAGGCTTATGAGGACAAGGGTCTGTGCAAACGCTTAGGATTACTGTGATTGCTTTTTGGAACTAAGCTCGAAGAGTATGCTTGTAACATGGAAACTTACATTACGAAAATAACGGAAATTGCACAACAATTGAATGACATAATGTAGGTTCTCCACTAGACGATGACTTCATAGCAGTCATCATGTTGAGCGGACTGACATCTAATTACGACCCGCTCATTACGTTGGCGTTGGAGAATTCCAGTGACAAGCTTGTAAGTGAAACTGTAAAAACGAAATTATTGTTGTCGATAAGCACCGATAACTATTCGGTGTGCTGGAAAATTCTCACCCATCGGTAGAACAACAAAAAACTAATATTCTCATCCCATATGAACATTTTACTAGGACTGCCAAACATACAACAGCAATCGTTACAACAGATTAAGCGAATGCATGACACCACGCTGGAATATCTTAATGCCATTAAAAACTTAGGAGTTGACACTACATCGTGGGACCCAATGATCGTACACGTTCTAGGTCAAAAGCTAGATACAGAAACATATACAGACTACATAGAGTCGCTGAAGAATTCGAAAGAACTACCGGTTCTTGCAGAGTTCTTAGAATTTTTGGAAACAAAATTCACATCCCTGGAAACAGTTCGCCGCAAGGAAAGTGCACCTTTGTCTTCCGCGTTAGCCACCCGTATTCATCAACATTTCATTAGCATTTTAATATTAAGAACAGTTTGAGAGTGAGATAATAAATAGTGTTCAACATAAACATTTGTTTCTCCTAACACCGACACCTTGCTACGTACCCCGACATATTTTTGGTCAATAAACTGATGTCTTAGCATGTGCAAAATGTCTGAATAAAATCAATTACTTTCTCCATTTGTATCTGAACACCCTCTCGTATCAAATAGATGGAGATATTTTTATTTATTCTATTATATATTTTTGAGCTCATGTAGGTAAAGTGGCGACGTGCTGCTACAGTTGTACGAGGCTTTACATCACAGACTCTATCAGAACGGCGTCTGCTGCTAAATCTATGTAACTGGTTCATAATTCAGCTGGGTATGCTTACGGAGTACTACCCGAGAAAAGAACAACTGTCTGACCGTCAAGACCTGGCAGAGAGAGTAAAGTGATGTCGTAGGGAAGCAGATTGGCTTCCTCGCAAGGACTCTCAAAACTGCTCTCTGAGCTTTCTCCATCCGCATCATTGTTGTTTTGTGCGCACCACTCTAGACCGTTAGGCAATAACCCAACACTGACTGAGCAAGTGCAAAATATATGCTTATTAAGGTCTTAAAATCCGCTGAGCCTCTAAGTTTCTTAAAAATATACAAAAAAAAATCTCAAGCAGGCCACGACAGAGCCAATTTGCTGATGCCATTCAAGGTGACAGTCAACTACAACACCAAGATATTTAATTATCTGGGAGCCTTCTAATAGAGGGCAGCCACAGTTAGAGACAGAATTAGGGTTCATACAAGAGTGAGCGTGAAGGGCAATAGGTGCTAGGGGTTGACCTGACTTATTTATGGAAAAACAGATGAACTTGGTTTTATTGACATTCAAAGTAAGAAGATTTTTGGCTAACCATTTTATGACAATACTAAGGGCTAGTTGGGCATTTTTACGAATTCCACTCCAATCGCGGCCATGAATTATTAGAGCCGTATCGTTTGCGTAAGTAACTATTTTTCAATCAGGGAGATATAAGCGACACAGCTCATTCACATAAATTAGGAAGAGGCACTGCCCAAGCACGCTGCCCTGTGTGTACCCCAAGGGTGACCATCTCCTTTCGGCTTAAGTGTTTATCGTTTTTTACGTACTGCCCACGACCTGACAGATAGCTTCTGAAGATAACCTGGGCAGTGCCGCGGATACCCACATCTTCCAGCTTCGAGAGGAGTATGGGGACAGATACAGTGTCCAAAGCTTTAGATAGATCTAAAAAGATAACCAGTGTTTTCTTTTATTATCAATGTTATTAATAATAGTATCTGTTCTGTTAGTTCCAATACAGCATCATCAGTGGTTTTACCACTTCTGAAGCCAAGCAGATTTTTGTTAAATAGTGGATCTGTTTCTGCGAAAGCCGTTTTGGCATTCATTAAATATTTTTTATTGTTCGCAGAAGGAGTAGACAGTTGCACATTGTCGTATTAACATTGGTGGTAACTCGTCTATTCCATGACTTTTTTTGCTTTTCATTGCCAGGTGCCTTGTTGCTACCTTCGCCTATAGACGCAAAGAAGCTATTAAAAAAGTTAGCTATTTGTTTAGGTTCAGGGACATTTATATAATTTTTATTTGTAATTTAATGTTATTTTTATCCCTTTATTTCCTTATTTGTTCTTTCATTTATAATACTCTACATATTTTTAACTTTGTTATTTTTATTTTATTAATATATTGTAATTTATTTGCTGTTATAACTGTTTTCTTTAGTGTTTTTTGTTTTTTTTTATAGAATTGTTTAATTAATGGAAAATAATTAAGTCTGCGCATGTTGATGTTGTTTGAGTTATGCTTGTTGATGATTTTATTTGTTGATTGAACTTATATTCTAGCATGAGATCTAAAAATTGGTTTGTTTTCAAATTATTTTCTAAGCTATTTATATTAATCTCTCGACGACCACGATTCTGATAGACATTTAGCTTTGTGCTGAGGTGTTTGTTCTATGAAGGCTTCCAGTATGTGTTGTATATTATAGAGGCTTTGGATATTTTTAAATAGTATTTTAAGTTGTTGGACTTTGTTTCCGAAATGGTTAGTTATTGTGTTCTGTATTATTGTCGCTTTGAAAATCTCGTCTTCTATTGTACTGAGTTTTCCTTCTATCATCAATTGATTGTTACGAATTATTGCATGTAATCCTTTACTTCTTGCTTTCAGCGCGCATAAGTTTCCTTACTCTTTGCTCGTTATTATCCAGAAATTCAGATAAAAATAATCCGGTTCCCTGCACGCGTAGCATGACGCTTTCTATGTCTACGAAGAATAGACACAGCTCTTTCTATACAAAGTGACATTTTGTTTCTCCATTTTTGACATCGCACCGTAGAAATCCTTCTACAATCTGTTATTTTGTCTTTCGTTTCTAACAATCTTTGTCTAGGTCCTTTTATATGTAGACTGTTTTATAAGAAAGTTTTCTATACCAAACTGTCAAAATCACACTGATAACTGACAGTTGTCTCCACGGCCACAAAGTATAGACGGTTATCTGCAAAATCATGATTTTACAGGAGAGCATTTAAACACAAAACTGTGATAATTAATAAAAGAACAAAGCTATCTTCTCATATTTTACATCATTTCGCTAATAGGAAATATTACCAAGGAAACGGTTAAGGCCAATATTACTGAAATATTTTTTTGTATTAAAATACGGTTCTTCGACACTGGGAAAAATTGTTGTAGCTGTCTATATACACGTGACTTAATATCAGTAAAAATTGAGAATCAAACAGAAAAATAAATCTTATGACAAAACAAAGAAACCTGAGTCGAATTATGTAAAAGAGTGAATTTCGTAAAATGTGCAGTTGACTCTTTCTACTTTGCTACCGTCGCACTGTCTACACGGAACGTCAGTTTTGTCTACTCTTCCGTCGACAAAACGGTGTTCATGCTACGCGTGCAAGAAGAGGTGTCTGTTTTCTTTGACATACGTAGTCGTTCTTTTACTTAATAGTTCAATCACTAGCGATAATTTTTTTGTGTTATATCTGCCTATTCTGTGAGTGTCTTCTATACATTAGGTCGACATTCATAATCTCGTGAAATAAATCAATTTGTCTCATGTGTAGATTGTTAACAGGTTCCTTGTAGTATTCATCAAGACCATCCAAAACAATATTTTTGGAATGATTTTCTTTGCAATAATTTATGTTAGACTGGTCAGTTTTTGTTTTTATTTTTAGATCTTCTTTTTTTAGTTTTTCATTGTCAATTCTTAGATTTTCTAATGCAGTATTTGTTTCTTGAATGTCTATTATTCTCTGTTCATTATGCCTCAATAATATTAATAATATCATAATTAATAATTACTAACTTAGTGGATCCTTTGAAATTATAATCATTAAAATCAGCAATACAACTCCTTAAGTTACAAATAAAATTAAAATAACATTAAGATTAAAATATACAACTAACTTAGTTATAAGTACTTTTTACTAACAATGTATGGAATGTTTTTTATTCTGAAAATAAATGATTAATAATAATAATAATAAGGCATTTGTTTCACGTTCAACGTCTTCTCTTAGTTTTGAAATGGCTTTGTTTATTCCAATCTGGATTGTATTTTTTAATTCTGTGATAATTGATTTGTTGTTTTCTTGTAGGCGTAACATTATCATTTCACTTAAATTTTGCAGTGTTAGTTCGGTTTGTGTATTGAATTGAGATGTTTTTATTTCGTCCTGTGTGTTAATTGTATCGCCCAACAGACTGAGGTTGTAGTGTCATTCATAATGCTGTTTTTTATTTTTCTAATCGTAGCGTTATTTACTTCTGGTGAAGAAGCTATGGATTGGGGATCGCGTACTCGTGGACGAATTGGGTTTTTTTTTGCCATTTTACATAAACATGCTTGACACTTCCAAGTAATAGTGCCCTTTGATGCCGCCATGTATTTAAAACGGTCGGACGGGATATTGAAACATTCTAAATCGTACCTGCCTTTGCACAATGTACAAGTTACGCTTTTATTTTTAGGTAGATCTTGTTGACAAACTGCGCACAATTTGTTGTGACATTTTAGATGTTTGATACTAGTTGCGCCCTCTGGTGGATCAGGGGTCACTTTTTATCTATCAATCGATGTTCAGATGAACCATAGGTGGACTGTCATGGTCGCAGTTGATAGTTTTTGATCTAGGCGATAGATGGCGCCTTTCCCAGAATGGTTGTATTATGATTTGGATTTTTTGAATTTTGCAACATAAATAATGGTGCAAAATTACACAATAAGAATGGGTCTATATCGTACCTTTTGGTGGTGTTAGTAGTTACCACAGGTTTTTCCTGACGACCAACGATCGGAGTATGTAACAACGCGTTAAATCCAAATATTTAGTTTTGCACTTCTTATTTTCGTGTGGTTAGTGACCACTGCTATTATAGTTTTGCACTGGTTTGAAATGTTGTCGTTACTTGCCGCAATTTCTGGATTTCTTGAGTTCTTTTGTGCAAAACTTATGTTCGTCAAAACGAACCTCTGGGGGTCTTTTTACACTATAAATTGGTTGGCTATTTCTCACAAATTATGCACATGAACCATTTTTAACGATTTTAATGTACGCAGCTGACAAAATTCAAAACTCATTTATACAAACTAGGCTGAGAATCAGCACTTTTCGAGCGTCAATATTACATAAGACTGTCCCCACCCTTCACCACTTCCTAATGCGTTAGCTGGGAAGAAGAAGTGGCGCAACAACGTCCCCAGCAGCACAGCTGACTGTTCAGTTAGAAAAAAATAATGATTTTATATAATGAAAATCACTGTTTTTAGTGTATAAGTGTATATTTGACCTAATATACAATGTGAAATTTAATTCGTTTGCATCCTCTTAAGGGGTCATTGTACTCATCATTATGAACAACTTTCACTATGGGGCGATGCATGAAATCGCGAAAAAAAAATCTGTTGTTCCCTTCATTATAACGAGCTATGCGAACATAAATGTATGGGACAGCAGATTTTTTTTTTTAAAGAGCGGTATCATCTGCAAACAGTACAACTTCACAGATATCCTTTAAATAGAATGGTAAGCCATTGGTATACACTAAGAACATGAATGGACCCAGTGTTGAGCTTTGAGGTATACCTAACTGAACTGGTAACCCGGAAACTTTCACACCATTAATATCTACACATTGGAACCTATTATGGAGAAAAGAATTTATAACGTTGAGAGCTTCGTTTTGCACACCGCAGTTTACGCTTTAAGCTTTGGAGAGACCACAGAAAACCCCAATAGCATTTTGCAAGTTCTCCCATTTTTTTTAATTTTTTTTTTGAGGATGGGAAATTATCAAATAACTTCTCCCGCTCTGGGTGGAGCGGGAGGGCGTGTCAGACTTTTACTGACTAAAACCCACCCGTGTTCCTTCCGTTGCCTGTGTGCCGAGGTCGCGATATCCCTTTCAGACAAACCCGCAACCCCGGCAGGCATTGGCCCTTCCGGACCCCGTCACTTGGTGCTGACATCTCTTTGAGGCGCGCGTGGAACACAACGCGCCGTCGACCCGAGCCTGGTCCCTATCGGACGGCGAGCTACCCATTGCTCACCGTCCGCAAGCCCGCGCCTACGGTGGCCGGAAGTCGGCTCGCGACTCCTGCAAGTTCTCCCATGCGTTAAATATACGTTTCAGCAGAGCAACACCCGCATCTGTGGTCGAACGTTTTTTTGTAAAGACATATTGTTAATGACGAAGAAGGTTATTTAAATTAAAATGTCTTAGCAACTGCTTGAGTATTAACTTTTCAAATATTTTGCTAAATGCTGGTAAGATAGAAATAGGCGTGAAATTGCCAACGTCATTTTTATTACTTGATTTAAATAATGGTATGAAAGAAAGAAATTTTATTTGCTCGAACATGTGTATACATACAGAATTAAAATAATACATGCATGCAAGATCTTAAATAAGAGTGGCTCACAACATGTATGCCATTTCTCATGGCGTGCAAATATCTTAGGTACAATTATTATTATTAAATCAATTATTTTTTTACTTTTACACTTATACATTAAATATCAGTCACTGTTAAACATATTTCTTATATTCAATCATTACATGACTGAGACATGACATGACTTTACTACTTTTCATGAGAACAGGAAAAGTTCCTAAATCAACACATTTATTCAAAGTAAAAACTAGATGCTACGATGTCTATTATATTACTTAAAAGTTTTATGGAGATGCCCCAGTAATCACCAGTGTTTTTAGACTTGAGTGTGTTAAAAACATTAACTACATCACGAGGCGTTACATGTTCGAAGCTAAAAAGCGACTATTTTTATTTAAGGAGCGAGTCGTAGTTACAGGTGTGTTGGCAAAAAACTCATTGAACGCCTCAGCTACGTCAGCTGCTTTATTAACTAATTTATTGTCGATCATAATCACAAGTTGTTTACTCGTATCTTGTTTAACCGGCTTACCCGTTTCACTGTTAAGCTTTCTGCAGACAAGGGCGACGCGACAGCGCGACGCGACAACGGTTATTGTTATACCGTGAAGTTTTCTTAGAAACTGTATTGTTCGTGTCGCGTCGCGCCGTCGCGTCGCGCTGGTCTGAACGAGCCTTTAATCATTTTCCAAGTGGTTTTTACTTTATTATTGGATTTTTTAATTGAATCGTTTACAAATTTAGGTTTAGCAAAAACACTAACCTTTTTAAATAATTTTGAATAATTTTTGACATACTCTAATTAAACAATACCTGGAATGGCCCATTGGTTAATGCCAACGGAGGTGCCATTCATTTTAATAGTATTGGTCTTGAAAGTAGATTGTTACTCTATTTGTACAACATCAAAAAGGACTCATAGATTTCATTGAGATTCTCGTATTCTACTATAGATGGTGTAATTCTATGAGATATATTATTTTTAAACTTATTGCAACGATTAGCTGTATAAGGCCGGCATTCTATTTTATGCGGCATTTAATGTAATGGCATCGGGAAGCTAGCCAATAAACCACAGTGGTCGGATGTTAAGTCACTTAACACTATTTTATTTTTGGCATATTTATTATTATTAATAAATATGCCAATATTTATGCATGCCAATGCATACACACAATATTATCAAGACAAGTTTACGAAGATGCCGTGATCCTAGTAGGTTCAAAAACAAGTTAATTAAATTATAAGACCTAAACAGATTAAGAAGTCTAATGCTTAATGGAGTAACATCTAAAATATTAATATTAAAATAATACTTTTATTACTTGATTTTAACCTATTGAGTGAATCCTCCATTACCGATTCGAAATTAATAAAATCACCAGAGGGGGGTCGATAAACGCAAATTATAACGTATCGCTCGAGTTCAACACAAGACAACTCAACAGTGCGCTCGATAGAAAGATTAATTAAATCTAAACGTTGTTTACAATTCAACTTATTTGAAACAAGAACTAAAGATCCATCGCGCATGGCGCTTTTCCTTACAAATGCACTTTGTACAGTAAAATGATCACCATTGATAAACACTACTTCATGTTCTTTCAACCAGTGTTCAGTCAAACATAGCATCATAGTTCTCCAGAAACAAACTTAACTCTAGCTCTTTGCCGGACAAACCCTGTATATTTTGATGAACAACATTCAAAATGCGGCTCACCCGTTGTCGCTCCTAATAGTTTAAACTATAAGATGTATCAAAAGTAGTGTTAGTACCACTACTAACAGTAATCGATGGTACACTAAAGGTACCAGTGTCACTGGGTACATTGTATGCTAAGAGATTAGCAATTAGACTTCTACAACTAGGTGGCAAATACATTGTATAAATTTTCAGTTTGTAATCAGTAATAAATTGATTACAATCAAAATATAAAATAGCGTCATTGTGACGACATGTTCTATTATAAATTAAATATTTAAATTATAAATGTGCCTATTTTGCTCATCAGACAAATATTGTGAATAAGGCAAGGCACAGAAAATAAATATACGACCATTGGCCTCATTGAGATTTAACATCAAATAGACACATTCAATTATGTCCATTTTTCTTACAGTAAAATTATCCCCATATAATAAAATAACAGTTGAACTGGAGTTTATTTTTGTCAATTTAATACTACAAATTAATCGGCTAATACTGGCACCGGGTAAACAATTAGATATAACATATTGTTGTGAATACTGATTAAATATTCTACCACAACCTTGACCAAATTTGTCAGAAAATACATAATTATGTTGTGTTAATCAAACTATTCCTACTATTATTATTTCATTTATTCATCTTAATACTTATTGATTACATTTTTAAATATTTAAATAAAAATAATTAAAAACATTTAAAAATATAAAAAATCTTTTTCCGCCGGTATCGGGAGCGGGGTCCAAGCTACCGGTGGTTAGGGTTGCAGAGACAGGAACCTCCTCACTATGCGAGCCGTATCGAGGAGTACTGCCTTCTGGATCAGGCCCTTGATCCAACCGCCTAACGAGAGCCTCGACAGATGTTGGTCGAGGCTTTCGGCCATCAGGCCATTGGCCGTTACGACAATCGGCACAATGATAGCCGAGCTCACATTCCACATGTCGACAATCTCGTGTGCTAAGTCGAGATATTTTATTTGTTAATCTTTCTCAGCTTTCACGAGGTTCCCGTCATGTGGGATGGTAACATCGACTATCATTGCGCGGCGCACTAATCGGTCTATCACCACTATATCAGGCTTATTGGCAACAATAGTCCTGTCAGTAATGATAGACCGATCCCAGTACAACACAACACATACTTGTGGTACCTCAGAATCCACAAGTTTGTATTTCAAAGCAAGTGGCTGGTGAATAATCCTAGCCACTTGGTTATGCCTGTGCAAGTACTCGCCGTTAGCCAAACGAGAACAGCCAGAGATAATATGTCTGATGGACTCACCCGGATGGTGGCATGCCCGACACACGTCAACCGTCCCGTCCTTCATAATATGTCTCCGGTAGTTATTCGTTAAGATAACTTCGTCCATAATTGCACAGACGAAACCTTCAGTTTCCCCGAAAAGGTCCCCAAAACGTAGCCAGGATATGGACGCTAGAAAATCAACACCGGGCTCATGAAGAGCCCGATAGAAGCGTCCGTGAAGCTCCTTGCTTTGCCATACCTCTTTGCGGTCATCTGTAGTAAGTACCACAGGTTTGTGCCAGTTCTCTTTAGCCATGGAGAGTGGGGTGAGCCCCTTGTCCACTGCCACCACGTCACGGTGCATACCCACTTTGGCTTTCAAAAAATATTCCCTGAGATTGCACACCTCGCGATTGTGGAGGGTCTTCGCATTTAAGAAGCCTCAACCCCCGCATTTCCGCGGGATGTACAATCTCATCACCGATGATCGTGGGTGATGCATCCGGTTTCCGGTCAGCAGTGTACGGACCCTCCTATCCAGGGCGTCGAGTTCGGTCTGAGTCCATTTGAGTATGCATCAAAACCGGCATGAACGGTTGGACCGTTTAAGGCGCGCACCTTGTTTCCGCCTGAAAGAAGACTAATTAATACTTCAAGCGGCCAAAGAAGCGCTCCTTCAACGATTGCTTCATGTCAGCAACATTGATGCCTAACGCTTCCGACATACCCAAATACTTATAGCTTTCGGATGAGGACAAGGATCTAAGGTGTATGGATTCCGAGAGTTGAGTTCCCTCGGATTCCATAATATCCCCTCGCTTTACATGCATGACTGCACATTTGTCCACACCAAATTCCATCCTGATGGCGCTATTGAATGTTTCAGTTACATTCAGTAGCTCCATCAGTTGCAATTTGTTGGGGGCAAAGAGTTTCAAGTCATCCATGTAGAGGAGGTGAGATATGACCTGACCACCTCTCCTCAACCGATAACCTAGACCTGAACCCTCCAGCAGTGTGCTTAGAGGATTCAGAGCTAAGCAGAACCAAAGTGGACTCAAACTGTCGCCCTGAAATATTCGGTTTAAATATTCCCCGTTTAATCCATACAGGCTCATCATTTCCTTGGATCTGTCGACAACCTGGGTAGCGAAGGACCGTCCTCAATTGCCCCATGCACGACATCAGGAAGGTGCGCAGAGTTGCATCTTTCTTGTACAACTCCAGCACCCTCATGAGCCATGTATGTGGTACCGTGTCGTAGGCCTTCTTATAGTCTATCCAGTATGTCAACAGATCCTTGTGGGATCGCCGAACCTGTTGGCTTATGGCCATGTCAATGAGGAGTAGCTCTTTAGTACCGCGGGACCCATTCCTACATCCATTTTGAGATGCAGACATAACCGAGTTATTATCAATGTAAACACATACATTGATAATAACTCGGTTATGTGTAATTTTCGTTCTCAAAATGGATGTTAGAAGTTTATAAACCGTCGACTATTATTATCATTATTACTACAGCTACCTACTGGCTGAACCACTGAGGGTGTGGGTGTAACAACTTCAGACTGAGTTTCCTGGGAGCAGACACAGCTAAAAAAGAGGTTATTTGTCAGAGACTCATACCTCTCTGCATTGTACTTGACCAGGTCAGCCAACTCATTGGCCTTCTGCATGCGCTTACTTAGGTCTTGTTGACAAGCATTTACTAAAGATATCCTTTAGAGCATATTCCCCAACAAACAATTCATCCTGTAGGTGCTGAGTGTCCGTATCATACATAGTTTTATACCATAGTATTACGACATTTGTCACTATACACAAACGTACAGACGAATTCAGTTTAAAAATATTTCACCTTTTGCTGCCCAAAACTGTTCGGCTTGGGGCTGTGTATGTAATTTTCGGAGCATCGTCCGCCGTCGCACTGTACACCGTGTAAGTGCTGCAAAAAGAGCAGCACTCCTCTGCTACCGCGTTTGTATTGCAATTTATTGTAGAGAGGTGCGATGTGTGTGAAGTGCTGAGCACTGCAGGGGGAACAATTTTAGTGAGGACGAATATTGAATAACAAACGGCGAGCGATCGGCACGCTACCACCGTGCCGTGTGTCGTGCTGGCCTGGTGCGGCCCGGTCCGAGTCGTAACAAAGCGCACGTCGCCGGCCCCAACTTATAACCAACGCTCCTAATAGCGCAGAGATTCAGGTTGGCATTCGGACCGGAGCCGGGTTTTGTATATGTGTACATAATAATATTATACAAGCAGATCTATACACTTTTTACCCGACTACGAAGCAAAAAGAAGGGTTATGATTTTGACCGGTATGTATGTATGTATGTGTTTATGTATGTATGTATGTTCATATGTTACCTCATAACTTCTATACTACTCATCATAATTTGGCAAATGAGGTATCATTGAAAGTGTCTTGATCATCCGCTGGTCCGTCTATGAGACGTCACATTAAATATACCCACAAGAGGAAATAAAGTCATGAACAAAAAAATAAAAAATGCCTTATTGGGTATCAAATGAAAGGCCTTAATTAGCAGATTTCATAAATATTATATTCTAATTATGTAGCCCCAAAAAAAATTAATGAAAATAAGAGTTATATATAAAACTATAACCCAACTACGACAAAAAAGTCAACTAAAAAGGTATAAACAAGACATCACAGACAGACTAATTAAAAAATCCGGAGTCACACGTAATCTGTGCAAAAATTCATAGGCCGTGTCTTGAAGTAACATTCAGTCAGATTTTTATTAGGTACCTACTCTATTAAAAGTATTTTTTCAATTGAAAATTTAAGTTTGTTCTTCAGTCCAGATTTGGAAATTCGGGCAGCCGAGCAAGCACAGCTTTGAGACTGAACCCTCAGGGCGCTAGTCCTACTCACACTTGTCCGGTTTTTTAAATAAATAAAACAGGTTTATATGATTCTAAATGCCTTACAAAAAAAACGAAATAACCATTTAAGTATTATTATCACCATTCATTTGTAATACCTACTCTAGTGCCGCCATTCAACACATAATACCTACATGTTAGAAAGGTTATTTTATGACTTTAAATTGAAATAACTTTCGACAGTGATTTTAATGAAATAAAGACTAAATGTTAATTCAAGATATGGACTATGACTATATTTCCAATACCTCAATGCACTTGAAAAGAAGAAACCTAAAAATCAATATTACATGTTAATTTTAAAATCATCCCATTTTTACCCCTTTGGGGGACGATTTTACAACAACGCTGAAATGTGAAATTCTTCATTTCTTACCAAAGAATACATTTGAATTTTCTTTCATATCTCTAAAATTCAAAATTCAAAATTCAAAAGTCATTTATTCAAACTAGGCTGAGAATCAGCACTTTTCGAACGTCAAAATTACATAAGACAGTCCCCCAAAAACGCCCACCCTTCACCACTTCCTAGTGCTTAAGCTGGGAAGAAGAAGTGGCGCAACAAACTCCCCAGCACTAGAACTGCTAGATTTCCCATACAAACTTTCATCCTCTATATCACCCCCCTAAGATTATTTTTGAGACAAAAAGTACCATTATGTAGGTAAGTACCAAAAGTACGGTACTTTTTTTCATATGGTACTTTTTGTCTCAAAAATAATAAAATAAAATATAAATAAAATTTCGATAAAATTTGGCAAGGATATAGATGGTAATCATACCAACATACCAACTGTTTTATCTCACATTATGGATCCTTGCCAAATTTTATCGAAATCCGTTCATACTGTTTAGCCGTGAAAAGGTAACATACAGACAGACAGAGTTACTTTCAAAGAACAATGGGAAAATTAGTATGGACCCTGTCCCCAGCAGTGTAACACTATGGGCCATGTGTGAAAAAATAGATGTTATTCTGAGTAACAATTTACTGAAAGAAAGTATGAAAGAATGAATGTATGAATGTGGCAAACAATATGTTTTTTTATTTATTTTTATATTAGACTGCTCTTTATGATTACTATCATGTTCTTATACACGTGTTGTATAATACGTATGGTTCAGTATAGTAATAATCAGTATGATATAATATTAATATTACATATTTTAAATACAAAAAAAAATTAATAGTTTTAAAAAAACTAAAAAACACGCTTTTACGTGCACCTTTACAAGACCTTTCTAACAAGTCCAAACACGGCTATGATACGATATTTCATCATGGAATGCTAGTGTCTATCTTCCGGCTTCATCATCAGACCTTGAAACCTAATCATGGCCAACGTTCATTACAAGACCTTTCTAACAAGTCCAAACACGGCTATGATACGATCATCCATCATGAAGTTCCAGTTCATATCTTCCGGCTCCATCATCAGATCAGCTCGACAGTACCATGTTATTGTATTGTCATCAAAATCACATACAACTGCCAATTTTCATAACGCTACGATCTTTAGAAGATGGTTAAATTAGTTTATACCATTCCCCCTCTAAAAAGCTTATTTTATTCACTGAAAACAGTGAATAAAAAGCTCTTTTAATCACTGTTTTGGTGTTTGAATTTAGAACACACCAATATATTCGACCTCCATCTAAATGCTATACAACCTCCTTGCGAAAAAATACTCGATACACAGGAAATATATTTATAGCGCTTCACAAGTTGACCAGCCGAATAACAATAATAAGAAAATTACTCTTAATTGTAGTAATTGTTTCAATTGTAATGTACATTTTAATTAATTTAACCTTTTTTTTAGGGTTCCGTAGTAAACAAGGAACCCTTATAGTTTCGCCATGTCCGCCTGTCTGTCTGCGGCTTAGCTCGGAGACGGTTAGTACTAGAAAGCTGTAATTTGGCATATGTATACATATTAATCACGCCAAGAAAGTGGTGAAATAAAATCAAGAAAAAAAAGATTTTTTTAAGGTACCTCCCCTACACGTAAAGTGGAGATATTTTTTTTTTCTCATTTACCCCGTGGTATGGGGTATTGTTGGAAAGGTCGTTCAAAAATATTGTAAGTTTGTGAAAATCATTTTTTAATTAAGGGATCCGTTTGCGAAATAGTAAGGTTTTAACTGAATTTTTTTGTTAGAGTCAAGTGTCCCCCTCCTGCCAGCTAAATGGGTGTACTTGGATTTGTGAAAAAAATCATAGCAGTAGTATATATAACGAAATTAAAAGGAAAACTATCACTGCTAATTAGGCTTTATAGGTTAACGAGTAATAATCGACCAACTTCAATTTGCAGTTTGGTAAACATGATCTTCCCATACATTCCGTATGGGGGAAAATGTTTTTCAACTACTTAGGTACATTGTTAAGTTTTTTCTTGGGATAAATTCATTTCAACTACGGAACCCTTCAATGTGCGTGGTACGACATGCACTTGGCCAGTTTTTTTTCTTAATTAAATGTCTATTTTCGCTTAAATCTTTCTTTTTCTCGTAGTCATGGTATAAAGTATAGTATGCAACTCATGAATAAAACGGATTTATATCGAGGGCCATGAATCACTCGCGTCGTTCAGGATTCTAACACTTGAATCACTCGCTACTCTCGTGATTCAATCATCATGAATCACTCCCTTCGGTCGTGATTCAGTCGTTAGAATCCTTCACTTGCTCGTGATTCATCTATGGCCCTCGCTTTAAATCCGTCCTTTATTCACTAATTGCATAATATACTATTTCTTAGATTTGATTACATAGTTACATACATACAGGTCGACCTAATAAAAGCGTGTTAAAAAACCAATATGTACATAGCGCTGCGAATAATATAGTGTTTTTACACTCTTTCTATCTTTATGGATGAATAACTTGTTTCCCTTAATATTTACTGCCTTATAATAAAATTATGTATTTTTAAAGCTCTTTCATTTGATATTATGAAAAAAGATGCTACAATGGTGGGGACGCTTTTTCCCAATGTTCTTTATAATATTAGTATGGATTATATACCTACTAGCTTTCGCCCGCGGCTTCGCCCACGTGGAGTTTGGAAATTTATTATCCCACGGGAAGGTGCTACCGGAATAAAAAGTATCCTAAGTGTTAATCCAATAAATAAATATTATTCTTTCTTTCTTTCTTAATCCAGGCTACAAATTATTTGAGAGTGGAACCGGCGAGAGATGTCGTGCGGTGTCCCACAGGGATCGGTCCTGGGGCCGCATTTGTGGGACATCGACTACGACTGGGTGCTGCGCGCCGACCTCCCTAGCGGCGTCAGTGTAGTCTGCTACGCTGACGACACGCTGGTCCTGGCGCAGGGGAGGTCGCATGAGGCGGCGGCCAAACTGGCGACACGCGGGGTTGCGACAATCGTCGATAGGATCCAGCAATTGGGACTCGAGGTGGCCTTGCACAAGTCGGAGGCCATGTGTTTTTATGGTCCTCGGAACGCGCCACTGTTGGGTTTCCCGGATAACGGCAGGAGGGGTTCACATCGGTGTCGAGTCGACGATGAAGTACCTGGGACTCGTCCTCGACAGCCGGTGGAACTTCGTGGAGCACTTCCGACGTTTGGCTCCCAAACTACAGAGGGCTGGGGCTGCTTTGAAGCGGCTTCTGCCCAATCTAGGGGGTCCAAATGCCTCCTGCCGGAGGCTCTACGCGGGGATCGTGCGATCCATGGCCCTTTACGGGGAACCGGTGTGGGCGCGTTCATTGAGGCTGCGACTGAACGCGTCCCAAAGGGTCATGGCCATCAGGCTGGTACGAGGATACTGTTAAGGCGAAAGAGGCGAAAGTCCTCGCGCACATGTGGGAGTTGCGCGAGGAGGCGAAACGCCGGAGCGTAACTCCGCTGCCGCGAGAAATCGCGGCACAGCGGACACAGCTCCGGCGGGATCTCATGGCGGCATGGAGAGTGCGATTGTCGCAACCCAGCGCTGGACACGCCATAATTGGCGATAAGTCCCCTCTTTGAGGAGTGGCTAGAGAGGCGCCACGGCGTCCTCACCTTCCGCCTGACGCAGGTCCTCACCGGACATGGTTGTTTCGGGAGGTTCCTGTTCAGGATAAAGCGGGAGGAAACGCCCGGGTGTCACCACTGTGTGGATCGCCCGGAGGACACGGTGGAGCATACAGTGGAGGTCTGCCCAGCTTGGGCGGAGCACCGCCGTGTCCTCATGGAGGCGATCGGCGGCGGCGATCTCTCGCGTCCGGCCCTGGTTCAGGCCATGGTCCGGAGCGAGAGTGCATGGGAGGCCGTCACCTCCTTCTGCGAAGCAGTAATGCTCGCGAAGGAGGAGGCGGAGCGCGTGCGGGAGCGGCAAAAGTCGCGCCCTCGCGCCCCTCGTCGCCGCAGGAGACGCCCCGGGCGTCGGGAGTCGCGAGCCGACTTCCGGCCACCGTAGGCGCGGGCTTGCGGACGGTGAGCAATGGGTAGCTCGCCGTCCGGTAGGGACCAGGCCCGGGTCGACGGCTCGTTGTGTTCCACGCGCGCCTCAAAGAGATGTCAGCACCAACTGACGGGGTCCGGAAGGGCCAATGCCTGCCGGGGTTGCGGGTTTGTCCGAAAGGGATATCGCGACCCCGGCACACAGGCAACGGAAGGAACACGGGTGGGTTTTAGTCAGTAAAAGTCTGACACGCCCTCCCGCTCCGCCCACAGCGGGAGAAGGTATTTGATAATTTCCGACTCTCAAAAAAAAAAAAAAAGGCTACAAATTATTTGTGTACCAAATTTCAACCAAATCCGTTTTTGCGTGATTGAGTAACAAACATCCAAACATAAAAACTTTCTTACTTATAATATTATTAGGATTAGTAGGATAGGACTAGCTATTGCCCGCGACTTCATCTACGATCCAGGATAAAACGTAAATCTCATCCAAATCCGTTCAGCTTGAAAGCGAAACAAACAAAGTCACTTTCGCATTTATATTATTAGTTAGGATAGTTAGGATTAGGATTAACAGTTAATAATAGTAATGACATCACGCCGCTGTGGTGTCATTACTATTAATACAATAAATAATAAATTACAATAAGTAGCTGTGTTGTTGTATTCACTGTAGGCCTGCACAGACTACCTAGTGTTGTATACAGCCACATTTAGTTATTCAATAAGTGTGCTGTTACAATAAATCATGTACGTACATCGAAATCATTCTATAAACAGAAGTTACACTGCGTATCTAAAAGAAAAAAGAAAGAAAGAATAATGTTTATTTGGACACAGTTCGTGAAACACAAAATACAAAATAAAAAAAGTGAAGAAAAAAAAATGGTTTAACAACTATCTCTAATATCATCTGTAATATTAATCGCGGACGTTTTAAAGATTCTGGCTTAACTGTGGCTAACAACATGATGGATGATGTCAGTGAATAAATAATCGTGTTCCTACATAGAAATAAATACATCATCGAAACAACAGGACCTATTGATGTGTTCCGGGCAGCGTTCGTATTACCTTTTCATCCTTTCATCACTGTATGTAGCCTCCGGTCAGCGACGCAGCGTTTATTTCGACAGAAGTAGGTACGTCAGCAGACATGTCATGACGTATTTCCTGATGACCGGCGATGTGAGAAACAAACGGCCTTAATACGTCTCACAAGATTCACATCTGGTTTAACTGTGTTACTGATTTCGGTTCTAGTCCTTTCTGATAAAAGATAAACATTGAGCTGATGTTGATGATGGCAAATGAGAATTTAAGTGAAGGGTCCACGATGGACATGAAAGTAAAGACTAGCCCCTACATAATTGCCACTGTTTAGGGGTCAAGACAAGTTATCTAATACATTGCTATAATTAATTCAACTACGGATATATTCCCGGCGCGTCTCGCTCCCCCCCACCGTTACGACCTGCCCCGGCAGGAGACCCCGCCAGGTGCCATCGGAATTATAATCTGTAATTTATTGTCTGAGAGAAAGTTTGAGCGTCCGCCTCCGTGGTTACCGGCTTACCGAACTTATGGCCCGATTGTTAGCGCTTGCGGCATTCAATAGTCGTAAGGAATTGGCTTCTTGTATTAAATTACATTTGCCTGAATAATATTTTTGGTTTAAGAGTTTTGAACGGTCATTTGGTCAGTTTAGTATCTGAAATCGTATCATACATATATATTATTTTTGAATCTCGGCAGAGTATAGTTAAACACTATTAGTAGCGAAAAGTATTTTTGAATTTCACTAGAAAAACTTTTCAAAAGCAACTAAGACCTAACTCCGCACATACCAAACAAACATTTTCGTTCAGAAACAATAATTATCATATTGCAAATCTGCACATTGTAGCGCACTTCGGAACTGTTACTACTTTTGTTTGGAACTCGAAAGAATACTTGCTTGATAGTGTGTATCCTCACACTACCAAGCCAATATTCTTTCGAGTGTTGCACAACTGAACGAAGGGAGCGAAGTTCGAGCGATTATATCGCTCGCGTCTATTAACTTACTGCAGCTATGTTCACGTTACAACGAATTCATTAACGTTTGGGAATGAAGCTGTTTGCTATTCAATTGCAACTTTGATTTTCCATTTCGAATGTATATAATGTACTTGATGGAAAGAACATAAAACTGCTTGTACAGCATTACCATTACATATATTTTGGTAAACTGCTCTTTGCTCAGCATCGGTATTCTTGGCTACAACCTTTTGCTGTGCCAACGTCCTATGAAGCTCATGTGGAGCAGCGATGTGGCGGATTTCCTTTCGCTTAGCCGAGCGAGCGAAAATCTATAATTTGTTTATTTAAAAAGAAGTGACAACATTGTTCCAGACATTCAACATACAGAAGTAGTGTCTTAAACATAGGCCCTGGCTCCCAAACTAGGTTTATACCTGTGACTTGGAACTCAGTGTTCCTCCATTATAAAAATCATTAATCTCTCTATGTATCTTAAATTTCAAGTCTATCGTGGCAGCTATAACTAAAATTCACATTAAATAGTATTAGTATGGACGGTTTTAACTTATTATCTATTAGAGGCTGCCTTTGTGTGCGGACTGCCGGTAGAAACTTTTAATTGACTCCGTTTGTATCGTTGCAATTAAATAATTAAATAAACTGGTTCCTACTGGCGCCGCATACCGGACACGAACCTCGCACCTCCGCCGGAGACGAATTAATTTATATTACCTCCTAACATAAATAGATTTATTTTATACAGAAGCTATCGTAGTAACTGCTCCGGTGTTCTTGCCAGCATAGCTCATGCGTAACATTGTTCGTTCTTCAAGCACAGCTCATGCGTAACATTGTACGTTTTGCTCACGCTTGCACAATGTTATTGAATTCTCGCAATAAAAGACATATTTTCGTCGTCAATCGCAATCCAAAGTTATTTCCGGGAGCAAATGATGTCACTACGATTAATGATTGTTGGACACATCAATTGATATTTCTTTCTATTTATCCTAAAGAATCTTTTTATGTCCAGAAACTCATATTAATTAGTTTTAAAATTCATTTTTCTTATTTTGATAAGCATGTAACCTAGATATCGCATCTTATTACTGTACTAAAAGGCCGTTAAGTATATACCGTAACGGCTTTTTAGAGAAGTAATTTAATTTAAATTTTGACCTTTATTGTTTGTTAAATTTTAATCAGAAATACTTAACTAAAAAGTTGTTAAGTGACATAACTGCTTTATAGCCATGACATTCGCTTAGATTTAAATTTCAATAACTTTCCTAATGAGCGGCTACGGGACTTAAGATGCTTTTAAGCTAATTATTGCCAATGTGATATGGAACTATTGTAAAATCTTAACTGCTTTACTTAACTAAAAGGTGGCTAAAAACATTTCGCTTGTGATGAACTTCTTTATAGTTTAGCATTCTTCTGGGAATATGTGAGAAATTAAAGACGTGTTCTTCTAAAAATCAAAAGTATATTTTAAAATTAAAAAGGTAGGTAAATCAACGGTAACCTAAATATAATTTTAATAGGCAATAATCAACGAATTACTAATTAAGATCTTACAGATCATGAGATCACTAATTTGGCATGGACAATTAATACACTTAATCTATGTTCTTCATTTCATTAATATTGTAAATGACATAATCACCACACACGGCGTGTTTGGTGATTATTATGTGATTTACAATTAATGGAAACTTCTCTCTAAATTACTTTAATAAACTAAGGTAACATTAATATCAGTCATGTCATGAGGCAACTGAGTCTTAATTTATTTTAATATTATCACAAATAAAAGTAATAAAAAAATAAAAATCCATAGTAAAAAAAAAAAAAACATACTAACGTACACAATTCTAAAAGCACTTTTCAAGTTTACAAATTTAAATGTAAATCAATCCTACTAATATTATAAACGAGCTTTAGCCCGTGGCTTCGCCCGTGTATCTATATTGAACACATGAGGTATAAAAAGGCACCGGATGGTCCGGGGATACCGCACGGTCTCCGGTGAGGCGGCGAGCCTCCTTGCCGGATTGCCGCCATGGCATCTGGAGGCAAAAGTCCTCGCGCACATGTGGGAGTGGCGCGAGGAGGCGAAAGGCCGGGGCGTAAGTCCGCTGCCGCGAGAAATCACGGCACAGCGGACAGAGCTCCGGCGGGATCTCATGACGTCATGGAGAGTGCGATTGTCGCAACCCAGTGCTGGGCGCGCCACAATTGCGGCGATAAGGGGTAACGTCCATAAACTTCTACAATCTTATCTAAATGACAGATATCAGGTAGTAGAAATAAATAATATTAATCTCTTAAATAATACCGAACAAAAACATAAATCCATGCCCAAAAAAGTACTTTATGGGATGCCGCAAGGTAGTGTGTTAGGTCCACAGCTATTTTTGATCTATATAAATGATCTGCCTAAAGTTTCACAGCATCCCATGATCCTTTTTTTATTTTATATTAATTTTGATCCCATTTACCAGACAGAAAACCCTAACACTAGTCTAAATTACCTAACACAATGCTTACAACAAGTAATAGAAAAAAATACAAAAATCGTAACGCTTTCTAGACGCCAAAAAATAATTAAGCCCTGGATAACTCCAGGACTACTACGTTGCATGCGAAACAGAGACCAACTGCACAAAAAAGCAAGCATTGATCCGGATAACGAGGTCTTGATAATTACCTACAAACGATACAGAAATTTCTGTAATTCTCTATTACGAAGGTTAAAAAGAGCATACGAAAAAAAACAAATCCTAGAAGCTCAGACAGACAATAAAAAATTATGGAAAGTCATCAAAAACATCACACACACAACAAAAACAAAACAACACCATAAAGATCTGCTAACTCTTTCATCTTCTCCAGACCAATCACTTCACGAAGCAAACAGCTATTTTATAAATGTGGGTAGCTCACTGGCAGATAAAATCAGTCAACAAAATGTTGATTTCCGGACTCAACCATTACTTAGTAATACCCAAGAAAACGAACTAAATGTCCCCAATTCTTTCGTCTTAATTGAGACAGATAAATAACGAGATTGGACATCTTATCATGGATCTAAAAACAGATAGTGCACCAGGATGAGATAATATCAGCAGTAGATTCCTAAAACAGTATAGATATATTCTCGTTCACCCCCTAGAAAAAATTTTCAACGATTGTTTAAAAACTGGAGTGTTTCCCTATTCCCTATTTAAAACGATCAGAAGTGTGCCCAATCTATAAGAGCGGAGACAGAAGTCGTATAAACAACTATAGACCGATATCTATACTACCCGCAATTTCCAAAATTTTGGAAAAAATTATAAACATTCGTCTAGTAAAACATCTCGAAAAAAATAACCTGCTTTCAGTAAACCAATACGGGTTTAGGCACGGAAAATCTACAGAACAGGCAGTGAATAAACTTATTGAATTTATTAGTTCTAACTTGGACAAGGGGAAAAAGTGTCTTTCTATTTTTCTTGACCTGGCAAAGGCATTTGATACGATTTCTGTCTCTCTCTTACTCTACAAATTAGAGGCACTGGGTATCAGGGGCACCCAGCTTGAACTTTTCAAAAGCTACCTCTCTGAGCGAACTCAATGTGTCCGAGTGGATAAACACAAAAGTACACACCTTCCAGTCACACACGGCGTGCCTCAGGGAAGTATTCTTGGGCCCACCCTTTTCCTCGTGTACATAAATGAGCTTACTCGTCTTAGACTTACCAAAGGTGAAATTGTCTCTTTCGCGGATGACACCGCGTTGGTGTTTGCGGGTGATAGTTGGGAGGAGGTTTTCACTGTCGCGCAGAATGGGTTCGATGTGACTAGGGGTTGGCTGCAGAAAAACATACTTACTCTAAACGTAGATAAAACGAAATATATTTGTTTCAGCATAAGACAAGCGGCGGCTATTCGCGGCAACCTTCAAATTGTTTCTCATGAGTGCAATTCTGCGGATAGTTGCGCATGTTCACCCCTGGAACGCGTTAATACTCTAAAGTACCTTGGTATTACTTTAGACGATAAGCTCAACTTTAAAGAACATGTCAAAATTCTTTGCGGTAGAGTGCGAAAATTAATTTATGTTTTTAAAAACCTACGTCATGTCGCGGACCCCGCACTGCTGAAGCGAATATATCAGGCCCTGTGTCAGTCGCTTCTTACCTACTGCCTTTCATCCTGGGGAGGTATCTGCAAAACCACGCTAAAGGCAGTTGAAGTCGCCCAGAGAGCTATACTGAAGGTTTGCACGTTTAAACCGATGCGCTTTCCTACCACTACACTGTTTCAGTTGTGCGAGGTTTTGACAGTAAGACAATTATTCATACTCAAAATTATCCTGCAAGAACATAAAAAACAGACCTACAACCCAATGTTACTACAGAGACGACGTAAACACCATGTATGTGACTATTTAACCACATTTAAAACAACCTTTGGTAAAAGATTTGTAGGTTTTCTAGGCCCTTACCTTTATAATAAGATTAACAAATCAATAAATATATATACCTTGACTAGAATACAATGCAAACTAAAAGTATGCCATTACTTGCAGGAATTAAACTATGAGGAGACGGAACAACTAATATCCTTAACACTCTAAGAATACGGCTAAGAGCACAGAAAACTAAGTTCCACTTACCTACTATATAGCTCAACTACACACATAACACTCATGCATATTCACACCCACACCTTCACCGCATCATTATTCTCACACACACACCTACATACACATACACCACACACACACCCTCACGTTCTCATATACATTCACCACACACACGCACACAACACACACGCACGAACACACATACACTCAATCCATTTAATTATATTCAAACTTTTGTACTTACCCATTTTCAAATTATTTAACTAGTTTACTTATCAACTATATTCTATATATCTGTAGTACTAATGTCTATGCCACTATAGCTTGGCACCTATTCTTGTATCATAATACTCGAGGGGAATGGTGCTGATAGCCGAAATACAGGCTATGCCTAGTTCGGCTACAGATGCTAATCTCTTTAGCTTAATTGAAATTGTTGCCACATTTCCTTTGTAATGTAGTACTAAGTTTTTTGTGGAAATAAACTATTAAACTAAACTATTAAACTATTAAACTAAACTTTTTGCTGATGACAGCACAGCCATATTTAATGAGTAATGTGCCGTAATGTGGCTTAGCTGCTTTGTAGCTTAGCATCATTTATTTATTTTTTCACCAATTTCATCAAACAGACAAGAATTATTTACAAGCAAAGTATTGTGATAAATTTACAGACTTAAATGCTTAACTAAAATA
This sequence comes from Agrochola circellaris, assembly GCA_914767755.1. NCBI lineage: Eukaryota > Metazoa > Arthropoda > Insecta > Lepidoptera > Noctuidae > Agrochola > Agrochola circellaris. Next base: position 20,392,308 of record OU611846.1, on the reverse strand, counting down.
GCGTTAAAGGCGGATAACTGCGAATAAGTTAAGTTTTTTTACTGAAACTGTTATATAAATGCTTTTAACTATAAAGTAGTTATAGTCCTTTTGCGTCTCTATAGTCAAGAATAATCAGATAACGTACTTGTAGACCAGAAACTAATCGTCACATCGGGCAGTTAAGGTATTTTAACGGACATTAAGCGAAGAAGTGTGGGTTAGACTCTTTCAAGTGATGGAATCATCATAAAGTATGTTACTTGATGGCCTAAAAAATGTTCATATCTCTAGAACTATTTATGTTTAAAGGTTTCTTAGACAGAAAGATAGAGAGTTTAGAACTCTATCACTGTCTATTAAAAAGTAAAAATTTACCATTTGAGGGTTAACTGCTTTCTAGTTAAAGGACAGCATTAATGCTTGCCGAACTTTTTACGTGACTTCAACTGAAAGCTTTAACAGATTTCTACCATTGAACAAAAAGGTTGACTAATCCGTTTAATCCTTATGAAGTAATTGAATAACAACGGCTAAACATGGTTCGTATACAATAGGTGATCACAACACAGTGAAGTAACACTAATCCCTAGAGAGCTACTGTCAGCACGTGCTGGTACTGACTACGTCATAAGTCAAAGGGTTACTTGGAATGTTCTACTTCTAATGGTGAAAGCAGATAAACAGTTCTCGGAACCTGTTGCCTCACAGATAGATGCACATTACAACCGGTGTTAACGTACAAGTCTATACGTATTTGTATGTATTGTGCCGACGCACTATGGTTCGCGTAGAACAAGCTAGCTAGACAAAATTATTTGTTTACATTTTTATTCATAAATGAGGTTATTAAGCATAGATATGAGAGTCTTAATACTTTTTTGAGGACCATTGGTCGTTTGAGCAGATATAGTCAAATAAAAACATAATATTTTTTTAAACAATATATTTTATCTATAAATGTAACTATAAAATCGAATAACAGATATATAAAATACTTAATAACTTAATCTATCACTCATTATCATCACTATCATTAGATGAATCATCCATTGAATAGTCATGATCATGAGTGGCAGAACTATGGAAACTAGAAACTATATTAACATTTTGTTCCTTACAGCTAGGTTGAAATATTAAATCTAAGACTTCGATAGAGAACGATCCTGATTTCTTCCGGGGAACTTCTCTTAAACCATTTATTACAGAGTCAGATGTTATCAATAACATATTAAGTAAATCTCTATTCGTAGCAATTCGCGATCGTTTTCGTGTGTTGTGTTCACGAAATCTTCTGCAGTCCTTATTCCGAGCTTCCTGTGCTTCCTCGGAAAGCTGGCCGATAGGCAGAAGTGATGATTACATCACCACTGTGCAAAAGTATTTTGTGAACAGTCGCGGGCATATAATACCACGGATAGAGGTTTACGTAAAGTTGTCTGGTTTCTTATGGAAACAAGTGCCCTTAGGAAACAAGTGGCAGGGGAACTTATTTCACTGTCTATATGGGTTATTGAAGGGTCACCATATACATCTTTGATTTGACGTGCTACACTTCTACGACATACGCGCTGATACCTCAGCAGCGTAAATCAATTCACTAGCACTCCTGGACTGTAAGAGGTTATCTACACGTCGTCTTTTCGTTTTGACACATCGAAAGATATGTCAACTCCCTTCAGCCACGTCGAATTCTTCTCTAGGAACCGCTCTCGATTTCTTCCACAGCTGCTTCACTTTTCAGCTAATTTTGACGGATATTTTGAGATGATGACCTTGACATCTCTCAGGGACTGTTCTGTAACACCATCAAAATCATTTCTCAAAGATATAAACCGAAACAGCTCCTCATTCCGCGTTTCCTTTGGGTGTTTTAGCCATTCTTCGAAAAAATCCATTTTTGAGACGATGAAAACTGTTTAATGAAAAAAAAGAAAAAAATTAGTTGTGCAAATAATTCGCAATATTTTTTTTTACTAATTACTACTAGATACTTGTGAGAATCATATAAAATAGATTCTACAGAGTGTACATGAGTGGACATGTAATTTTTTGACCATTGAATTAAAAAATATGGGTAAAAAAGTCCACTTTTATCTAAACAATTAATTTAATAAAATTATAGAATGAAGTTCTTGTGATAAAAATGAATTAAAACAAAACTACTAACCCTTACGTACACAATCCATCACAAAAACACTATCACAAATGTCTTTTAGTTACTTAAATAATGTTAACAATGATGGTGTAAAAATGCAAATGAATGCACTTTGAATTATCAATTCTTTAAATACTTACCTTAATAACGGTCCTAATGAGGGTAATTACGAAAATTAATAGGTGTATTCCTTAATGTAAAGGGCTACTGAGTTCTTATTAGTAATTAACTACTAGGAATTGAAGAGTTGTTTTTGTCCAGCTAGTTTGTTCTACACGAACCATAGTGCGACGGTCTCGTTGTCGCAAGCGTGACTGCTGAGCACACGGTCCTGGGTTCGATTCTCAGGTTAATACCCGATATCGCTTATTAGGTCTTTCCATAAGAAATTTCTCAGTAGCAACTCGGAGTTTGGAAGTTAGTGGTGAGACACCCGTGCCTAGGAGAGCATGTAAAAGCCGTTGGTCCTGCACCTGATGATCTCTCCCCGCGATTGCCGTCCCATCGGATTATGAGAGTAAAGGAATAGAGAGTGCATCGTGTTTGCCCACACACGTCTTGTTCACTATAATATCTCGAGTGAATTTGTTTAGCCTCTGTTGAGAGTGGCCGCCGTGACCGACATTTGGTCGGGATGATATTAGTCCCGGATCGGTCAGATCCATTGGGTTAGGGTGATCCATCCATTCTCACACCCAACACTAGCTTCATAAGATGTCAACCTAGCTCACTAACAGAATACTTTTCAACCTATCAATAAGATGACTACCCCCTGGGGAAGCCATATGTATACCTTATTATTAAGATGTCCGCTCAGCTCTCGAGCAATGTTCAGGCGGATAGTATAAAAAGTATCTAGAGTGGTATCACGATTTTATTTCTAATCTTATTTTCAAACGATGCATGTTACGCTAAAGGGTTGAAAAGCGCTGAGCGACGTTATTATGAGTGACACTAGCTGTCATTAGCTCAAGGAACTTGATTACAGTACGACAGATAGTACATAATAATTCTGTGCACTAGCGTGACATTTGTTGCCGCGTGGAATAAGTAAGTAAAAGCTACTTAAAAATTCTAATAATACTATAGATTCTAATAGTATATTATTTGGCGAGTGTGTCATGTTTTCATTAAAACTGCACAGAGCGCCGCCCCGCGGTGCACATGTAACCGCGTTATTAACACTAATTCGTGTTCCTAACTACCCTGGAACATAGTTATTAGTTTAACAGGTTACAGCGGCGTCGTAGCCTCCTCCCTATGTGTGCTACGCCGTAGCAGCGCTACCTGCTCTACGCCGTATCAGCGCTACTTACTATGTAGTGTGCAGTAGTTGCGTGTGCGGTAGTTTTTTTGTTGTTTTCACTGAGTGTATCGTGAGCTATGACGTACTGCACTGCACGACAGGTACAACTAGGTGAGGAACGTCATACGTAAGCAAATTAACAGTTCGAGGTGTGTTATTCAGAATCTTGCTAATAATTTTCGATGTGCTAAGGAATGTAATAATAAAATTATTTCCCACGAGCTTGATTGTGTAAAAGAAAGATAACAATGATACTTAGGATCTGTTAAGTACTATCAAAAACAATATTTGATTTTTTATTACTTTTGCAATAATAAATACTCTTAGAAAATGTGATGATGAACAAACTACCTGCCTATGTTTTAAGTTAGAAGCGAATCACAGTAGAGTAGCGTCGCTTGTCTTCACAAAATAATACTTAAGTCATGCCGGCCCCCACCGGCAAAGAAGAAGTTATCAATTCATCGCAGAACCACGGAGGTGACTTCAAAGGAGGACGTCGGCGAATAAATTATAACAAGAAGTGTCTAAACAGTGTAAAGCGAGTACGTGTAGCGAATGTCGATCAGCTGAGCAGTGGGACGCGCTGACAAACGCACAGTTTGTTACGGAGCGATCTAACAAGTCGCGGGCGGCTTTGCATGTCATTATCGTCGGCTTATGACCGCCGGTGTCGGACGAGATGGACGGAGAGCAGTGGTGGATCAGCGAGAGCAGTGGTGGCTCAGTGGGAACGACTTACGAGTTGTGGGTGGTAGGTTCGAACCTTGACAGGCGCTTTACTTTGTGTACATTATTTAACCACCACTTCTCTCAAAACGTTGAAGAAAAACATTGTAAGAAAGCAGGCATGTTCTAGAATCAAAAATTCGAAGAGATGTGACATCTAACAACCCGCACTGGGCCCGCGTGGTGGATTACGGCCTGTACCCTCTCTTAGAGAGGCGAGTCCCAGCAGTGGGAACATTATGTAGGCTGGCTATGCTACTATGCTATGGCCGCCGGTGTCGGACGCGACGCCTTCAACAGGGCAGGCGTTGTTATATAAACACCTTAAGATGTGAATTATATGACTGGCGGTTCGATCCAGGGTTATAAGAACTACTCGTACCTTTAGCTAGAAGAAGCTTGGGACAAAGTTAAGATTTCCAGTAAATATTTTTACATTGGACTTCATATTGAGTATATCGGTAAATCGCCTTGTAAATCCTCAAAACCGTTCAAAGTTAGTTTGATTAATTACATTGTTCGTAAATTAAACGAAACTTTAATTACGTAAATAGAAATTTGAACGACGAAATATATTTAATCTCGGAAAGTTAATTTGTTTGAACGTTTCATTCGCTCGACGGAACAATTAGAAACAAATCGTACTGCGTCTGGGAAGTTACACAAACTATACAACAAGGTACTATACAAGTTACACAAACTATACAACAAGGTACTATACAAGTTACACAAACTATACAACAAGGTACTCGTACTATACAAGTCGCCGACACACACACACACACACTTATCTCTGAAGGAATGTACATTGTTTTAACAAAGCTGGAGTTTACACTATACGACTTTTATAATAAATGAAGTTTCTAAATAAATAATCTTAGTAGCTTGTAAAAATAGACTTTAGCTCGTATAAATTAATCTTTGTTTAATGATTAATTCTATGAATTAATCATTCTTCTGAAGCATTAACAAAAGAAAAACATTTTCATCGCGACATAAATAACGCAAAACAAAGACTCGGCTTTCAATATAAAAGTGTAATTAAAGTCTCATTAGTGCATCTAATCAGGCGCTGACTCGGTTACACTTTTGTCCATTGAGCACCCACTTCTGTAACTAAGCTGATCCTGAACTCCTGGTGAGGCAAAGGTAATGCAAACTAGATTCAAATCAACGAATCAATGTGGGTTTTATTTAGTATGGAATCCTACATGTACTTCGAGACTATAATTTCACGGTTTTGAGTAAAATTGCTGGCTTTTTCATTATACATATTATATACTTTATATGTACTCCAATTGAGATTTTCAGTAAATAAAATCGGGTAGGCTGTATGAGGGACGCAGCCGCGGAGTATGTGAAACGTCTCATGCGTGCTACAGAGTGTGTCATAAGCACTTGTACGTGTACTGTACAGTACAAGCCCTGATATAGATATTCAAAGAAATACATAATATACACAAGTTAGATTTATTTACATATTTAACTCTCTAGAAATCGCTACACGGCTGCGGTTGCTGATTTTAAATGTTACTTGAACCACAACCGGCCACATACATCACACTTGTGTCCAAACTCGTTCTCGACAAGCACTGACATGAGCCGGGATGGAGCTAGCTTCCAGCGCCTACGGTAGTCAGGCGCCGGATGCTGCCGGTAGGTGCTATACTTGAGCCGGGATGGAGCTAGCTTCCAGCGCCTACGGTAGTCAGGCGCCGGATGCTGCCGGTAGGTGCTATACTTGAGCCGGGATGGAGCTAGCTTCCAGCGCCTACGGTAGTCAGGCGCCGGATGCTGCCGGTAGGTGCTATACTTGAGCCGGGATGGAGCTAGCTTCCAGCGCCTACGGTAGTCAGGCGCCGGATGCTGCCGGTAGGTGCTATACTTGAGCCGGGATGGAGCTAGCTTCCAGCGCCTACGGTAGTCAGGCGCCGGATGCTGCCGGTAGGTGCTATACTTGAGCCGGGATGGAGCTAGCTTCCAGCGCCTACGGTAGTCAGGCGCCGGATGCTGCCGGTAGGTGCTATACTTGAGCCGGGATGGAGCTAGCTTCCAGCGCCTACGGTAGTCAGGCGCCGGATGCTGCCTGTAGGTGCTATACTTGAGCCGGGATGGAGCTAGCTTCCAGCGCCTACGGTAGTCAGGCGCCGGATGCTGCCTGTAGGTGCTATACTTCCAAAGTAATAAGCGATCTTGTTATAACATGTTTGTTACATTTGGTTTTTGCGAGTATTGACCGGAATGAAAGACGTTCCACGTCAAAATGAAATATTCAAAGAGTCAGACGAAACACTATCACAACAGCAGCACAATTAAATTGCACTAACAGTTGCAAAGTAAACTGTTACTGTACCTGCAGAGTTTGAGACGGAACAAATAACAATACGCCGGGTGTGGGAGCGAGACAAAGAACAAGTTGTTTGTTGCGCAACGCAATATAACTGCGACTAAGACTTCTAACACACTGGAACGCCATGGCGACTTCCCTGGCTACCTCTGGCTACCTACCGTTGCCAAATGAGATTGCCAAATAAGTCGTAACATGCTGGCGTCCGTCCTGGCGATCAGTTGGCCACTGAGTGAGGGAGGAGTAACTTACTTCTATACAAAATACTGGCGACTGGGTTACGCGTCGCTAGACCGCCAGTGGTGGAGTATCCAGTCTCCACGTAGGGGCCGTCGGTCGTGGCTACGCTTCCAAATTGGCGACATCGCCAGAAAATGAATAATATTTGATTTCAATTTTCTATTTTTGCAATTTTTTTTAATTTTTCTTGGTTTTATATTCTTAATATTTGGGTCAATAAAATTCTTGATAATTAACAATGTTCTTAATTTAGTCACTAAAAGGAACCGTTTCATATGTAAAAATAAATAAAAATATTTAGACGATTAAAAAAAAAAAATGCAGCGATAACCGTTATATGACATAATATGTCAATAAATTATAAATAATTAGTTCTATAACTACCTGTAAGGATATTACGGTTTTCCTTGCTGTTTACGAGATAATTAACTTTTTCATACTAGCTTCATACAAATTTTTCGTACAAAAATTATAATTCCTTCGTTTTTGTGCAGAATTAACTCGGGTGTCATTTTTGAATATAGTAATAACTAATAGAAGCGATATCCGGCAAAAAATCCGGCACTTGCAAATTGAAATTCCTAAGTCTATGAAAGCCGATTTTCAGCCCACCGTGCGACGTCGCCATGGCGTCCCAGTGTGTTAGCGCTCTAACTGACGGACGACTTGTACGCTACACTGACTTATTAATTGTAAAATTTTAAGAAAATCGTCTACTTTTACAACGTTTGTAAATATGTGAGAACCATGTATCTATCACATAAGTAATGAATTTATCTTTCATTGCTTCATTTTTATTAATTCTTCTTTTTACCTATTGTGGTAACGTATTTTTTTTTTTTAGGTGCATCGTCTTCACCTATAATTATGTAACTAATGTACCTACATATACAAAATATTGTAACACTTTTTAAAAGAGTAAGGGTGGAGTTTCTTGCCCATTCTTCTCCATACGAAAACTACCTTTTGGAGGGGCGACTAGAATCAATTCAATTTTTTGTAAACTTTGACGTTCAAAAGTGCCTTACAAGCCCGCCTATTTGAAATAAATGATTTGACTTTGACTTTGACTTTGCTAGCGCGCGAAGCACGCTAGATGTTACTACGATTTACAATTTGGAATTTAAAATGTGCGCAAGTCTACAAATTGCTATTTTATTCGAATCTAAACTACGGTTTCCTTAGTATTGTTTCCACTTCTCGTTAGTGTTTAATTTATTTTCCCCAGGCACTTCAAGATAACTGCACTCTACATCAAATTAAAATAGAATTTCCTAGAACAAGCACATTGCAATTTACAATCTATATTAATTTCATACACAGCTTGTGTAATGGCAATAGAACATTAGTACTCGGAAACATACGACCGGTAGTCGCATCTATCCCGCGTCGTGGTGCGCGCTGTTCGTATTTATTAGTACTCGGAAACATACGAGCGGTAGTCGCATCTATCCCGCGTCGTGGTGCGCGCTGTTCGTATTTATTAGTACTCGGAAACATACGAGCGGTAGTCGCATCTATCCCGCGTCGTGGTGCGCGCTGTTCGTATTTATTAGTACTCGGAAACATACGAGCGGTAGTCGCATCTATCCCGCGTCGTGGTGCGCGCTGTTCGTATTTATTAGTACTCGGAAACATACGAGCGGTAGTCGCATCTATCCCGCGTCGTGGTGCGCGCTGTTCGTATTTATCTAGTAGTTGCGCGCGGATATTTTTGTAATATCCGCCGCTTGTCCGCAGAGATAGCCGCTTTAATCTGTTCCTGCTCAACAGCACTCCTCTTAGTTGTCTAGCTTTTATATCAGATCATAGCTTTTTTGATGTTTCAATATTAATTAATTTTGGATTTATTAAATAGACTCTTGATTTCTGCATATTGTTTTCTGAATCTTATCGTTCTCAAACTATTGAATTCAAAGTCAAATCAAATCATTTATTTCAAATAGTCAGTGTGTGAGGAAGTAATCACAAAATGTAAAATCAATAACATTATAATAAAAAAATACAATTAAATTAGCGACCGGTTTGATTTTGTCTAGAATTAATGTGAGAGAGAGATGAACTTATTATTATTTCGTTTATTTCAATATTGGACATATAAAATACATTTTTAAATATTTCTTAAAAAGAATATAAAAAACATTTAAAAATATAAAAAATAGCGTTCCGCCGGTATCGGGAGCAGGGTCCAAGCTACCGGTGGTTAGGGCTGCAGAGACAGGAACCTCCTCACTATGCGAGCCGTATCGAGGAGTACTGCCCTCTGGATCAGGCCCTTGATCCAACCGCCTAACGAGAGCCTCGAGAGATGTTGGTCGAGGCTTTCGGCCATCAGGCCATTGGCTGTTACGACAATCGGCACAATGATAGCCGAGCTCACATTCCACATGTCGACAACCTCGTGTGCTAAGTCGAGATATTTTATTTGTTTCTCTTTCTCAGCTTTCACGAGGTTCCCGTCATGTGGGATAGTAACATCGACTATCATTGCGTGGCGCGCTAATCGGTCTATCACCACTATATCAGGCTTATTGGCAGCAATAGTCCTGTCAGTAATGATAGACCGATCCCAGTACAACGTGACATGGTCATTTTCGAGAACTGGGTCGGGCACATACTTGTAGTACGGTACCTCAGAAACCACAAGTTTGTATTTCAAAGCAAGTTGCTGGTGAATAATCCTGGCTACTTGGTTATGTCTGTGCAAGTACTCGCCGTTAGCCAGACGACAACAGCCAGAGATAATATGTCTGATGGACTCACCCGGGCGGTGGCATGCCCGACACACGTCAACCGTCCCGTCCTTCATAATATATCTCCGGTAGTTATTCGTTAAGATAACTTCGTCCATAATTGCACAGACGAAACCTTCAGTTTCCCCGAAAAGGTCACCAAAACGTAGCCAGGATACGGACGCTAGGAAATCTACACCGGGCTCATGAAGAGCCCGATAGAAGCGTCCGTGAAGCTCCTTGCTTTGCCATACCTCTTTGCGGTCATCTGTAGTAAGTACCACAGGCTTGTGCCAGTTCTCTTTAGCCATGGAGAGTGGGGTGAGCCCCTTGTCCACTGCCACCACATCACGGTGCATACCCACTTCAGCTTTCAGAAAATATTCTCTGAGATTGCACACCTCGCGGTTGTGGAGGGTCTTCGCATTTAAAAAGCCTCGACCCCCGCACTTCCGCGGGATGTACAATCTCATCACCGATGATCGTGGGTGATGCATCCGGTTTGCGGTCAGCAGCGTACGGACCCTCCTATCTAGGGCGTCAAGTTCGGTCTGAGTCCATTTGAGTATGCCGAAAGAGTACATCAAAACCGGCATGACCCAACCGTTGAAGGCGCGCACCTTGTTTCCGCCTGAAAGAAGACTAATTAATACCTTCTTCAAGCGGCCAAAGAAGCGCTCCTTCAACGATTGCTTCATGTCAGCAACATTGATGCCTAATGCTTCCGACATACCCAAGTACTTATAGCTTTCGGATGAGGACAGGGATCTAAGGTGTATGGATTCCGAGAGTTGAGTTCCCTCGGATTCCATAATCTCGCCTCGCTTTACATGCATGACTGCACATTTGTCCACACCAAATTCCATCCTGATGGCGCTACTGAACGTTTCAGTTACCTTCAGTAACTCCATCAGTCGCAATTTGTTGGGGGCAAAGAGTTTTAAATCATCCATGTAGAGCAGGTGAGATATGACCTGACCACCTCTCCTCAACCGATAGCCTAGACCTGAATCCTCCAGCAGTGTACTGAGAGGATTCAGGGCTAGGCAGAACCAAAGTGGACTCAAACTGTCGCCCTGAAATATTCCCCGTTTAATCCATACAGGCTCATCGTTCCCCTGGATCTGTCGACATCCTGGATAGCGAAGGACCGTCCTCCATTGCCCCATACACGACATCAGGAAAGTGCGCAGAGTTGCATCTATCTTGTACAACTCCAGCACCCTCATGAGCCATGTATGTGGCACCGAGTCGTAGGCCTTCTTATAGTCTATCCAGCATGTCGACAGATCCTTGCGGGATCGACGGACCTGTTGGCTTATGGCCATGTCAATGAGGAGTAGCTCCTTAGTACCGCGGGACCCATTCCTACATCCATTTTGAGAGGCAGACATAATAGAGTTATTGTCAATGTGTGTGTTAATTTTCGCTCTCAAAATGGATGTAAGAAGTTTATAAACCGTCGACAAACATGTGATCGGTCTATAATTATTGGGTTCCGCGGGACTACCTGACTTATGGAGCAGGTGGGTGACGCCTGTTGTTAGAAACTGTGATAGCGACCCAGACTCTAAGGATGACTGGAACTGAGATGCCAGGCAAGTGTGTGAACTAATTAGCCATTTAAGCCAAAAGTTGTGCAGTCCGTCTGGTCCCGGTGATTTCCAATTCGGTAACGGACGGACTGCTCTGGCTATATCTAGTGGTGTGATTTCGATTTTTTCCATTTCTGGTATAGTTTCACACACTCGCTCTACATCCCGCATCCAGTCAGCCTCAGTGTGACAGACGGGCACCGACCATATGCTGCGCCAGAATGCACTCGTGGCGGCATCATCCGGGCGGCACACATCTGCCACATTTTGTTTAGGTCGCTCCCAAGCTCTATATACCCACCTCTGATCGCTCTGGAACATACGATTCTGCGTGTATCGTTCAACCCGCCGCTTATACCGCCGAATACGGCTCGCCCATGCACAAACTTTCTGCTTCAGGAAGTCGATGCGCTCTGTGACACGGGGCATGTATTCTCGAGGGCTGATTCCAGTCCCCAAGAATGCCCGCCTCACAAAGCGCATCACTCGTGGTCGTGTATTGCCCTCCCTGAAGCAGTATAGTTTGCCGATGAGTGCCCTGGCCCCATCGATACGTTGCTCGATCCTGCACTGCCAGGCTGGTACGGCTGGTTTTGGTCGAGTAACTCCGTCACAGTTTGGGAACTTGACGTTAGCTAAACGACATGCCGCAACAGCCGCGCAATACAGGATCGAGTGTGTATCAATGAGGTCCTCGCTGTTCTCGAAATAATTCCTAAGCTGCGAGTCCAAGGCACACACCAGCGCCCTATTTTTTTTGTGCATAGGTAGGCGTGGTAATCGGGGTCTAAGTTCGGTCGGGGTGTACCTATACTCCCGAAACGCATCCTCCAGTGCGCTCCTCAATCGAACGTTGCACTGGCTACTTACTGTGGCAGCCCTATCATCCTCCTCTGCAACACCATGATTGGACCGCGGCGGGATTGCATCAATACTTGACGCTTGTGCCGCGGTTTGTGTCGGAGTTGAAACGATATGGTTGCTCAGTACCTCTGAGCGCAGCCTATCAAGTGCGGCATCGTCCAACCTATGATTGCGTTGGATGACGCGCACCTGATCCGACAGTCGTTGAGCCGAGACGTTGGCGGTTGGCTCTAGTTCCTGAAACAGAGACAGCATCCTAACACGGTACGCAGTGAGGTTAGTTCCTCCCTCTGTAGACCCGTAATATGCGCGCATGACGTTCTCGTTCATAGACTGAGTCCATCTCATGCGCTGCACACAACCACCGGCAGCGGGGACCCGGCTCGGGGCCGGTTGGCCCCTAAGTCCCAAGCTCCTCGGTGGCCGGCCTCTCCCTTGCCGACGTACAGGTATTGGTGACGTCGGCGGGGAGAAATACTCGTCGCTGATGAACTTATTATTATTATTATTATATTCTATATTTCAAACAACTATGATCCGGCGTGTTAGTAAACAATAATATAACTTATTACTAGTGTTAGTAGTTACAATACAAAAGAGAAGAAGTCAGAATACATATTATTGTGAAAAGGACATCCCCAAATTAATGTTTAGAGATGGTCCTTCTCACAAAACTTTTAATAATCGGAGAGTCGATACTCTTCGCCATAGTCTTTAGAGTGCTGTTGCCACTCGCCCGCAATCTTGACAACAGCGACGCGGTTTTCTTGCGAATGGCGGCGTGGAAGCCGTCCGCTCGGTTTAGCGCAAACATATTAGACGCGCTGCACCATCGTGGCAGTCCCAACAGCATCCTAAAAATATTATTAAATTGTACGCGTAGGTCATCCAGCGTTCTTTTGATATAATTGACCCAAAGACTCCCCGTGTAAGAGCACTGGCAATATGCCTTAAAAACTGTTATCTATACTTGATTGCTACACCGAGCAATTCTTCGGGTCAACATGTTACCTCGGACCTCCAAAGGTCGTCAGTGAGAAAATTGTTTAAATATTTGAATGTTGTCACTCTTTTGACGTTTAAGCCGTTTAGGGTCATGTCAGATATAGTATCTGGACTTAGCCAACCAATGACTGCTTAAACTCTGTTTTCTATAATTCTTGTGATATCGTAAATGAACCCAAAAAAATCCAATATTTGTTCAAACGGCACAAGCAATAAATGCGTGGGTGTGATTCAGCTTGTCAGAGTGGGTCCAATATTTGCACAATGTTTGCGTGAGCTCACTCAAGGAGTGTTTGCTCAGCGTTATGTTTGCCCATTGCCTTTGATAAGGGGCTTTGCTTTGTCTTTATGGGAACAAGGAAAGTATCTGCGTCTGATTAACTGACGATCACAGCTAATCGAGTGCGAGTCCTCGATCGTACGAGAGTACGTGAGGGTACATGTCGCGTGTTCAAGGGAGTTTTATGGTTTGTTGATAAGACTCATTCTTTTCTCCAATTGCTGGCTAAAATTGTATAGTAGGGAAGGAGCAGTGAATATACCTATTGAATGCATTTGTAGGAACAGTCAAGAGTAAAAATATGTACTTATACACGGTAAAATTGATCAACAACACCGCAAGACTTCAAGCTAGTCTTCATCCAGCAGGATTTTGTGTCTCCTCAATAATACTACGAGGATTATCTCCAAGCAAATATTATTTGCAGCTTCAATTCAGTTAACCTTTGAAGAAGCTTGCTGTACAGAATAACGCCATTATCATGTATGTTTTTTATGAAATTTAATCGTATTTGTAAGGCTTATCGGCTGAGCGATGATTGAGACGATACTCAGAAAACATTTTTACATTACTTTGATATAGTAGGTACACCAAAGTAATAAGATCATGAAATGATTTTTAAAAAACGTGTTATTTTCTAAATAAATTCGTTCTTTGTGCTTCTACAGATGTTAAGAGTAGGTAGTGAATGAACGTGTACTGTGAAACACGTCGGTCGGTCACGGCGCCCATCAATGCCGAATAAAACCTACATAAACACTTTTGGGAACCTACAAACCGTCTTTTGAATTTGTTTTCTATAACAATAAAAACTTATTGGTATGAAAAACAAATAAACATATATACAAAATAATAAATATGTATAAATCGACATACATATACATGTATGTCGGAACTACGTTATTGAGTTGACTAATCGGGACGCCAGCGCCGCCTGACGGCGCTCGACAGAGTTTACAACATAATGCTCGGACCGGCTGGAGCTGATCAGAATTCATGGGTGGCGGTCAAGCAGTGAAGACGTTTAGAAACTGTCGCACGTTTCGAATAGTTGTGTCGTGTACCTACAGTGCGTGAAATGCTAGTGTGATTAAAGTTATCATAAATTATAATTTGATCTGAACTGCAAATGGTTTTTCTTTTGCGCAATAACCAACAATACCCACAGTACGCCCACAGTAGTTAAAGTACGGCTGGTAATAACGAAAGAGACAGATACCCTTGTCCGTTTTAAATACACTCGAGAGCAATGAATCCGGGTCACTTAAAGAATCCTAAAAATCTCGGAAACTAAAAATGCTAGGTTAATGCAATAAATTGTATTTAATAGACAATGTAATACTCCTTAAATGAAGGTATTAAAACTTCTTAGTTATTGTAAAGTTATATCATAAAAAAATCAAATTTGAAAAAGGGCCACTTTCGAAGATGGAACTACGAAATTACAGCATTTGGTTTTGCTTTTGTTTGTAATCTGTCATTTATGTGGGTACATAAACCATGTTGATAGTGCTCTATATTCATTATTCAAGCTGAAATTATGTCGCTTACGCCTGAAGAATGCACCAGAATACTTACAATGCTGGAAACCGGCCGGAGTCAGCGCGATACAGCCAGGACTGTCGGTGTGTCGCTGTCAACAGTACAAAGAGTTCTCCGACGTTACGAAGAAACTGGTTCTAACCTACGCAGAACAGGAACGGGCAGAATCAGGTGTACCACAGCACGAGAAGACCGATACTTGGTGAACACCATGCTTCGAAATCGCTTTCTCACAGGAACTGAACTCACAAATCAGTTTCGACGCCTCGGAGGAAGTAACCCAAGTGCATGGACAGTAAGACGTCGGCTTGCTGAATCTAACTTAAAACCCCTTAGACCTGCAAACGGCCCTAAACTGGAGCGTGGGCATCGTATTTAAAATTGGAGTATTGAAGATTGGTCAAAAGTTATGTTCTCCGACGAATCAAAATTTATGCTCTACAAGCACGATGGAAGACACAGAGTGTATCGAAGACCAGGGGAAAGATTCAAGCAAGCATGCATCGAAGAAAAAGTAGCCTACGGTGGTGGGTCTGTACTTGTGTGGGCCGGAATTTCTTCTGAAAGTCGCACAGAGCTGGTGATCATAGAAAACGGCTCTTTAACTAGCGTAAGATATGTGGAAGAAATCCTCAATGATCACGTTGGTCCATTTATGGTCAATTTAGGTGAGGATGCTATATTTATGCATGACAATGCCCGACCTCATACAGGTAGGATTGTGAATGACTACCTTCAAGAGATGAACATTACTCGTATGGAGTGGCCAGCGCGCAGCCCGGATATCAACCCGATCGAGCATGCTTGGGACGAGCTAGGCAGATGCGTAAAACAACGAAACCCTCCCCCAATCACGCTTCGTGAGCTCAAAATTGCTCTCACAGAGGAATGGGAGAATATTCCCCAAAATCGTATAAGGAACTTGGTGTACAGCATGCCAAACCGCGTAAACGCAGTAATGGAAGCACGAGGAGGCAATACGAAGTATTAAAATTCAAGAAAATCGTAATAAAGTTCAAAAATTTCATGTTTCCTATTTTTGTTTTAAGGAGAGATCAGCAGTTTTTTTCTTTATGTAATTTTGTGTTAATAAAATGTATGGTGACTCAAATTTTTTTTACTTTCATTTAAGGAGTATTACATTGTCTATTAAATACAATTTATTGCATTAACCTATCATTTTTAGTTTCCGAGATTTTTAACATTCTTTAAGTGACCCGGATTCATTGCTCTCGAGTGTATATTCCTTATAAAAGCATACCAATATTGTAATTTTTGTGTTGTATTATTAAACTGTTTAGTAAACAGTGTGATTACTTAGTACTTAATATATACTTACCATTAAGTACAAGTACTGACAAGCTTAGAGAGGATTATGTCTAGCAGTGTCCAATGAAGTGTGATACGGTGAGCTCCATGATGTCTGATACTGTTTAATAATTGTTTTGTAATGTTTCTCGGGGTACCTACGGATTCCGCTAAACTCACATTATTTCATATTTATTTATAATACGCGACAAACTTTTATAACACACAAAAGTGTTTTAAAACACACAGCGTTTGAAAATAATTAAACAAAAAAAAAAAAAATTGAGATCGTTATGTACCAGCATAGCCACCGATTATAAAACTTAATAAAAAATTGTAGGCTTCTAATTTGTCTCGTACTTACTTTTGATTCCATTTTTTTGGTTAATTGCGTGTTTAAATAAAAATATTATTTCATAAATTTTTAGCTAATTTCTTTCAAAGTCGGTTTAAATTTTTTATTTCGTTATTTTTAGTTTTAAGTAAAAACTGGAGTATTTGTTTGTAATAAGTAGTTAATAGTTTTTATGTAAATATTTAAAGATTTCATTGTAAGCATTTCTAGATTTTTTTAAGTAAAAAAACTGGTATTGATTTTTTTTTTTAAATATGCTTGCCCAATGTAAAGAACGGGTCTATATGTTTCAGCCTATAGACGAGTCAAGAGAAGTAGCTACTTATGCCAAAACGCCACCAGAAAACGTAATTTCAACCGACCTAAACAAATGTGGATGGTGGACTTTTAACTCAACTTTAAGTGACAGTGGGATCAAAAGTTATGCTGAGAAGAAATGTTTCAGTGTCTGACAGCTTGGTCAATGGCAGCATGGGTGTTGTAAAAGGATTCCAATGGCCTGCACTAAGGCGTGATCAACTAGAAGAAAGTTGCCTGATGCAGTGCTTGCCAGTGCAGATGCATATGGTTATGTGCCAATATCTCCAATCACGGTAACGTTTCAAGCTAAACGTAGTTATTGTGACGTGGAACGACGCATGTTACCGCTGATACTTAGTTGGACTGTAATTGTACATAAGTTACAAGGCACAACACTTGAAACTGCTGTAGTAAATTTAGGTAAACTGTTATTTGCAAAGGGTCAAGCTTATGTTGGTTTTAGTAGGGTTAAAATGCTTGATGGCTATAGATGAGTTAGATTCCAACAAATTTTTGAAACAACCGTATTTTTTTGCGATTACAAACTAACATTTGCAGTTGGAGAATTGACTGTGACGTATATCGATTTATGGGAGAACATATTTTCTCAACTACTAAGTTAAGTTTGTTATTGGGATAAATTCATCCCAACTACGGAACCCTTCATGGTGCGTGGTCCGACACGGACTTGGCTGGTTTTTTTCTATAACGTGCACTAGAATTTGACCAAGGTTTTGAGATGTTTCCCTATGACACTACACCCGTAGCTAGTATCAATAAGCCAGGCCGTCTCACTTACACGTATTAGTTCATATCTTGAAAACTACGGAACCGATTTTAATGGAACTTGCACTGTTCCCTTAATTGAAGTAAATGTAAGCTAATAAAACAAATGAACCCAATCCGACTAATAGTTTGGAACATATGCGTGGAGTTTGTCCACGCATATCTCCGAAACTATTAATCGAATTACACAAAATCAGATGCACAATCGGATACATACAAACATACATCTATTTAATACTGTAATTTATAATAATAATTTAATTTAATGTCATTTGAGTTATCTAGTTTAATTATATTTTATGTTTTCTAATATTCTTATAATGTAATGAATTGTTAACCTTTTATTGTGAATGTTGTGCATGCTTTTAAGTGATGTATTTACACAGAACTGAAGACTCGTGATACTATTGTGACTACTCTTGTAAATATATCGTTGGTGTGCCTTGCTTAATAAATAATAATCTATAAAATATTGTATATTTGTTTGGAAGCCCTAACAGATTATCATATGTGAATATATTGCAGTTCCAATAATATTACACACATACATGTCGAATTGATAACCTTCCTTTTGTTGAATTCAGTAAAAAGGGTTCACTTATTTAAAATAAACAAGAAACATTGAAAAAAGTTAAATTTGAACAAACAAAGTCAACCTAAAGTTAACTCTCAGTGTCCCTCGTGGACTGGCATAAGAAACGCTAATTAAAAGTCACCTTTTTATTTCATAAATAAGCGTCGTCCCACACTTCAGAATGAAGTACACTCATAATTATTGTGAACTAAATAAACACCTAGTGCGGGATGCGGGGGATGCGGCTGAGAGAGGGGTGCAGGGGGGCGCGTGCGGGACTGCGATTAGCTCTGCTAATTAACGTTATTCAATATTTGTTTGCAACGAAAAGGTTCATTATCCCCCCTCCCCCTGCAAGCCCCGTCGCTCGGCGTCTCGGCGTCGTCCTAAGCAAATAGAGGAATTACGCGAGCGCCATACATACAAACAAACAGACAGGATACAGATGAGTTTCTCTTATCGTTTGCGCGACGACGAAGATGTTGACTGCTCGGATGTATGATTAATGTTCAACATTGACGTTCTTATTATTGTTATTTGCTTTACAGCTTGCATTGACGCTTTGTATTCCGTATAGATGAGTTGCTTTGCTATTTTTAGAAAAGACGATGATCGTAATTATTCTCATGATACACTTAGTCAATTTACTTATACAAAATTCTAGAAAATATTTAATAAGTACAATAATAAATCTGTACCAAACAACACAAGCGCAGGTACAAGTTACACACGACACGCTTCAACTACAAAACACGAGTATTTTCTGTGTGAATGGACTAAGTTATCGAATTCCCAAGAAATGATTCATGAGATCTGTATGTCGGAGAAGCATTATTCTCTTTGACATCGTCATCAGTGGTTGCGGGTTTAGTGGGCGTCATCAGGGTAAAATGCGAGCACAAAACACAATGATCACTGCTTAATACTATTTTAATTTAGATTTAAACAATATTTCGTCACTTCACAATAACGCCGAGACAATAATTAACAATTAATACCGAGCAGCGGGTTCAGGGCACCGATCTTACTTTAAGTTTACGGTTTTACACTCCCAACTCAACGATCCAACTCGACCTGTCGCTATCACACCACAAAACAGACTGTGTCCAAACTGTCCACCTCTCTAAAGTAAAAGATGGCGCCTCGACCCCGCTCGAGGCACGTGCTCTGCTCTGATTGGTCGTTACGTGAATTACAATATTCATAACTGTTATTAGATTAATAAGGTTTTTAAATTATAGAAACATTTAACAAATCAAATTAAATTAAATTAAGAATTTTAAAAGTAATTACAATGTAAACAAGTAATATTGTGCGTTATACATGCAAACAATAATCAACCCTACTCATAGCTTCCTCCGACACGGCCGTCCTGACGTATTACACGCCCTCGTGTGATGTTGAAGGCCGTGCATCATCGTTATCTGCAGAAAAGAAAGAGATATTGGTGTATTATTATTCGGCCACTCCTGACCAAGGAGATCGTGTACATTTTATCTTCTGCGCAACAACTTTATTTAAGATATTTTCATAAAATAGGTGCTTAATAAACCTTTCGTTATCGAATCTGAATACTAATAGACTCCATGCTGCATACTAAATGAAATCGGTACTATCGAAACAGCCACCTCGCCGTTTATCACGTTACACATTTTGGATTATTAACAATATCTTAATGGCCACCTCGCCTCTTATTCTACCGATTTCACTTTTCAATGGCCACCTCGCCTCTTATGCTACCGATTTCACTTTTCAATGGCCACCTCGCCTCTTATTCTACCGATTTCACTTTTCAATGGCCACCTCGCCTCTTATTCTACCCATTTCACTTTTCAATGGCCACCTCGCCTCTCATAAAGCTTGACTAAACCTTAACAACTACTATGCTGCTAGGATATCTTATAAAGAGACTTTATTCGCCACACGCACAAATACACTCTCACACTCTGATAACTAATAATTTTAAACAAAATAAATTTAGTACGTAGATCTTGCCATCATTGTCATCCGACAGACACGGATCCAGCTCAGTTGGGACATAGGATTGGGGGAGTGCACGTAAACGGTCTCTCGCATAATGTGAAATAAAATTTGTACGTCATGACCACTAAGAGCGACCCTAGATAAAATTTGTGAGTCGCATAATACACTAGATTTTCCTACACCAGTCAAAGTAACAATTGCACGCTGCAATGTACCAACAAGCTTACGAGAATCGCTCTCTTTAATTAAGGAACAATCAGCACCGGAGTCAAAACAAAATGAGAACTGCTCACCAAATTGCGTAATTATCCCGGTGACAGGTTTCATACTGCACACATCCACTCGTTTCACAAAGCTGGGTGCGGCGGTGAGCTGTGTGCTGCAGCTCGCAACTGGCCCTGTTTTTGAGCACCGCGATGCTACATGACCCTCAACCCCACACTTGTAGCAAGTCACAGGGCACGTAGCAACGGCCGTGTTGGGGCGCTCAGAAGTCAGGGTTGATTCCTGCTTGTCATGCGATCGACTGAAACATTCAAAAGACTTATGACCAAGCTCTCCACAAGCGTAACATTTTGCTGAAACAGAACTTAACCTAGGACGTTTATTATCTTGCGTAGAGCTTGCAACAGTCTTCGTTATCTCTTGGTAACTCCGTTTGCGATAAGAAAAAGCCATTAGTTCACGTTGCATTTTACAGCGGGTAGTTATTTCTTCTGAAAAAATATTGCGCTGTAACCTTGGCTCGATTTGCCCCATGTGTGCAAGTATTAAGGATACCACCATTTCTTCCTTGCCTATATTATTCCATCGCGACATGAGTAAAGTAAATAAACGGCTTGCATGTGCAGCAAGACATTCGCCTTCTTGCGGTTTACCAGTAAGCATCTTTAATATCGTCGCTGCACATGTTTCTAATGTATCGAAACGGGAAAGAAAATTTCCTTAAATTCTACCCATTTCATATTAGGAAAAACTATCTGAGATAACCACGTTGCGGCTGCGCCTTTCATAGCCTTACTAAGTATGAGAATTAATTTACTTCCCTGTATACCACGATCCGATAAGCAGATGTCCGCCGTTGCCAACCAGGCCCGGGCGTCAGTGTCTGCATCTTCCGGCTGAAATTTAGGCAGTGTGATGCTCTTATCCTCGATATTCGGCGGGTTGGTTAGCGCCTCCACGAGTAGCCTCATGCTGGTTTGTTGTGCTTCAAATAACGCGCGCCATCCGTCATTTGCCATTGTCCGTTCGCTCACGTTTTGTGCCTGCACCGATCCCACTTCTGATGTCGGAGAAGCATTATTCTCTTTGACATCGTCATCAGTGGTTGCGGGTTTAGTGGGCGTCATCAGGGTAAAATGCGAGCACAAAACACAATTATCACTGCTTAATACTATTTTAATTTAGATTTAAACAATATTTCGTCACTTCACAATAACGCCGAGACAATAATTAACAATTAATACCGAGCAGCGGGTTCAGGGCACCGATCTTACTTTAAGTTTACGGTTTTACACTCCCAACTCAACGATCCAACTCGACCTGTCGCTATCACACCACAAAACAGACTGTGTCCAAACTGTCCACCTCTCTAAAGTAAAAGATGGCGCCTCGACCCCGCTCGAGGCACGTGCTCTGCTCTGATTGGTCGTTACGTGAATTACAATATTCATAACTGTTATTAGATTAATAAGGTTTTTAAATTATAGAAACATTTAACAAATCAAATTAAATTAAATTAAGAATTTTAAAAGTAATTACAATGTAAACAAGTAATATTGTGCGTTATACATGCAAACAATAATCAACCCTACTCATAGCTTCCTCCGACATGTATTTCTGTTTATTTTCACATTAATGTTTAATTTTTTAACAAACGTCTTCCAGGCGTTTCTAATCAATTAATAAGCTTTAAACAATTTACAAATAAAATTAAAATAACATTAAATTAAAATATACAACTAACACTAAACTATATAAATTATAAACAATAAAGGGAGAGCTCATTGGGCATCAAAAAATTCGTCGGCGTCGCTGTCAGTGGGAAAAGTGCCCAAAAGGCTGGCAGCATTGCCACGTTGGATGGCAATGCTGATTCTTTGACCTAAAAATTGGCCAGCCCTCTGGTCACGTGAGGAGTCGACCAACCGCTTGGCGATGTCCCGAAATACTCGATGAGCACTCGGACCCCACGGCCCTAGTGTTTCAACCCCAAACGGCTCAAAAATATAGCTACCAATAAGGTTGTTATATTTGCGCCGTTTGAGGTTTTCTGCACCTGCAGCAGCCGCCCCGGCACAGCCCGCCGTGCTAGGAAGATGGGATGGCGCGAGGGTATCGACACAGGTTGCGTCCCACACCAAAGGCCTACCCAACTTCCAAGGCATTATGGTCATTCCGTCTGGCCTCTTCCCATCGTCACGTGCCAAGCCATTGGGTTCTAAAACAGCTGGCACCCCGGCGGTGACAAGGGCCCGACGGATGATGTCATTAATGCTTGCGTGCCGTGCCAAACGACCAGCGCTCTTGCTGCAGGAAAGGCCATGGTGTCCGATGCGGTCGACTGCTTCACCGCACTGACAACGATGCGGAGCCCCGCAAGGAGCGCCCAATCGCAAACTTGTAGCGAGCCGGAAAGTGGTGTCACCCAGCATAGTGCCTATGTTGGGTGAAGGTAGTGCCTGAAGCCAGAGGCCCGATTCCCATTCTCCCACAGCCAATAGGCGGGCACGCTCAGCAGTGTTGGTGGACGTATTAATGAGGTTATTCCGTACCAACCTGCAGAGCGGCTCATCCCACTGTCTCTGGGAAGACGGGTTCTCGGGCTGCTCCGAATCCGGACAAGCCACTTTCCAGGCGTTCATCGCATCAGTCAAACACGGCACTTCAGGGTCAACCTGGGAAGCGGTTAAGATTCTTGTGGTTAACCTTTCGGTGCTGTGGACCGAGGACAGGAACGCCGGTAAGCTTACACTAGAAATTTTGCGGACGCCGAGCCCACCAAAGCGAATGGGTAGTGTGGCTTGCAGCCATGCGCGGTCGTCCAATGCCACATTTATGATTGATGTTAGCGTGCTTCTAATGATTTGGTCAATTTTGTCTAAAAGGTGTGGCTTCTTCCATAAAGGGGAAGAGCGAAGAGAATACATAAAATTTGGAACGAAACAGCAGTATCTGATAAGGGTGAATGCCGAATGTAAGTTGATTTTAGAAAGTCTATCCGAAATGTCGTTAAAATGTTTAATTTTTTCATCAACAAAAGGTGAAAAACTGTCTTCTAAAATTGGGGAACCTAGGAGGCGCAGTGAACTTTTTTCTAAGACTTTGATATTTGGGGCTATTGCATTGAATTTCTGTATGGTCGATTGTCTGTCGGTATTGTCACAAGGGTAAATTTCGCATTTGGAGTAGTTGAGGTCAAGGCCGATGGATTGAAATTGGTGCTTTAGGAATCGGAGATCTTTTAGAACAGTTTCTACGTCGCCTCCTAGGGTCCCATCATCTAAATACCATACATTAAATTTTGAATTTAGTTGTTGTATTATGGGGTGAATAGCTAAGCTGAAAATGACTGGTCCGAGGGGATCACCTTGTTGGCATCCGACTGAAGATTCCAAAACGTTGTCTCTATAAAGTAATTTTGAAGGGTGCCTATAGCACTGCCACAAAAAACCATAAATTTCCGGTAACTCCTTTTTTGCTTCGGCCAACAGAGTGTCCCTGTTAACGGAGTTGAAGGCGTTCTTGACGTCAACCTTGAGGATGACCTCACCTTTACCGGAGTTTAAAAAACTGGAAAGGGCATGTACGGCAGCCTCGCAGCCCCCTTTGGATCCAAAGCCAAACTGTAGGGGCTGGAACTTGTTTTTTAAAGTTTCGCCGTATAATCTACAGCAAATTTTGGCTGCCGTACGCCTGTAGGTACACCCAATGGCAATGGGACGGATGCCGCCGTCCTTCTTGCGCAGGGCACATAAATTTGCCCCGTACAAAACATCGACGACGGCATCATTGACATTGCCGTTGAGCATCAGGTTAATTAGGGCCGCAAGCTCCTTCAAAAGTGACTCGCCAGCTTCCCCGGCGCCTGAACTCAATAAGTCTTTTAAATGCTGAGGAGTCAGGCCGTCGAGGCCGCCGGCGGAGCCACTTCGGAAGGAGCTCACGGCGCCAATCAACTGGGGGGCAGTAACGGTAAGAAGTGTTGAATCCGGATCAGGAGGGCGGGGGGGGGTCAGGGAAGGTGAGACCATCGGCAGGCGCCGGATGTTTACTCTCCAGGGCTGAAATAGTGTCTGGAGAGTAGGGAGCCACCACATCGCTACTGAACAGTAGCCTGGCCGCTCCCCTGATGTCACCTTCACTTAGTTTGGATTCTACATGTGAACTTAAGCCTCGTGAGGGGTTATTGGAAACAGGTAATTTTGGATCTAAAATAAGAGTCGAATTGTTGCAGTTATCTTTAATTTGGTTTGTTAAGGATTTTTTGGTCGCCGAATTTCTTTGCACATGCAGAATCCTATAAGGGAATGTGAGTAATTGCTCCCAGGCACTTGGAGAGTTCTCCTGGGTCGCAAGACGGACACATCGCGCCAAACTCAGTGCAACGGACCTTCTCGCGCCCCGGGGAACTCTCTTTAAAACGGGGGTAGAATTTTTGAATTTTGCTACCGTTTTCCACAAACTTTGATCTGGAGGTGGTGATGTTCGGGATGTGGCTGGGGGGCGCAAAGTTACACTATGAGATTTGTGGCTCTTGCCATAGTGTATCCTCAGCCCCCGTTCGCCTTTAAAAAAACGTGCCTGTGAGCAATGGGGACATCTCACCAGCTGGACATCAAGCGGTGTGGCAGGTTGACTGGCACAGTTTCCGGCGTCGCTACGGCCGGCATTGATCATATAAAAAAAGCACTTAAACTTACCTAAAAAAATATAAGTGAACTATTTACAGACACACTCACTAGAAAGTTGTTGTTTAAAGTTCTATTAAAAGAAAATATAAAATGTCATATATGTACTAAAAAAAAAATTAATAAGCTTTATCTACTCTCATATCGTAATATTCGAATTATAAACTTCAAAACGAGTTTATATTGACATACATTATAAATATAATACCAAAATTTAAAAATACCACAATAACACTCAGTGCGCAGTGTTCATATTATAACACTTTTACTCTAACAAAATAATGCAATAATATTAGGTCTTTACCTATGAAATTGGCGTTCTGCAGTACTGGCTATTTCAAATCAAAATAATTTTTGTTTGGCTAAGAATTCTAATTTCAAATTAATTTTATTTTAAAAACATGGATTTTTTTTTCCAAAAGTAGTCATTTGTTTATTGATTAGTGTTACATTTTCATCGCATTTCAATCTTTTTCGTCATCATGGATACGTTAAAAATTCGAGTAATTATGGAATATGAGTACCGTCGTGGCAGCAACGCGGCACAAGCGGCACGCAACATCAACGACGTTTACGGAGCTAACACTACAAACCAACGCACCACCTGTTATTGGTTTGCTCGCTTCCGTTCTGGAACTTTCGACCTGAAAAATGAACCTCGCGGTCGTCCGAAGACTTTGGTCGACAATGACGAATTAAAGGCGATTGTGGAAGCTGATGATACACAATCTACGGCTGAATTAGCAGCAGCTTTCGACGTTAGCGTCAAAACAATATTGGTCCATTTGCGTCAAATTGGCAAGGTAAAAGAGCTTGACAAATGGGTGCCCCACGAACTCAATGATCGCCAGCGCAAAGTACGCGTCGAGACGTGCCTTGCACTGCTCAACAGACACACAAATGAAGGAATTTTGAACCGCATTGTTACCTGCGATGAAAAATGGATTCTGTTTGATAACCGCAAGCGCTCAGCAAGTTGGTTGGATCCTGGTTCAGCACCTAAACAATGCCCTAAACGAAAACTTACCCCTAGAAAAGTGATGGTCACTGTTTGGTGGTCTAGCGCCGGTGTGATTCATCACAGCTTCTTAACAAACGGGGTGAGCATTACTGCAGATGTGTACTGTGAAGAACTGAACACAATGATGGAGAAGCTGGCACATCTCCAACCAGCATTGGACAATTGCTCGTCTCCGCTGCTACTGCACGACAACGCGCGACCTCATACTGCACAGCAGACGGTCTCCAAGTTGCAAGAACTGGGGTTGGAAGCTCTCCGTCATCCGCCCTACTCACCAGACCTTGCGCCTACAGACTACTACTTTTTCTAGAATTTGGATAACTTCTTGGCGGGAAAAAAATTCAAAACCCGAGAGGCAGTACAAAATGCCTTTGAAGAATTAGTTGCCTCCCGTCCAGGTGATTTCTTTAAGAAGGGCATCAATAAACTGCCACTGCGTTGGCAAAGATGCATTGATTGCATGGGTGATTACTTCGATTAATACAAATAAAAAATACATGAAAAAAAATCGTTTAAATTTTTTCATACAAAACGTCAATTTCATAGGTAAAGACCTATTAGTATATTATGCAATTAGTGAATATAGGATGGATTTAAAGCGAGGGCCATAGATGAGTCACGAGCAAGTGAAGGATTCCAACGACTGAATCATGAGCGTAGGGGATTCATGACGATGATGTGGGTGGGAGTGGTTAGAATCCTGAGCGACGCGAGTAATTCATGGCCCTCGATATAAATCCGTTTTATTCAAGAGTTCCATACTATACTTTTTAAACCATGACTACGAGAAAAAAAAGATTTAAGTGAAAGTAGACATTTAATGAACAAAAAAGGCAAATTAAATTAATTAAAATGCACATTATAATTGAAACAATTACTAAAATTAATAGTAATACTCTTATTATTATTAGTAGGATGGTCAACTTTTGAAGCTATATTTATTTCCTGTGTATCAAGTATTTTTTCGCAAGGAGGTTGTATAGCATTTAGATGGAGGTCGAATATATTGGTGTGTTCTAAATTCAAACACCGAAATAGTGATTAAAAGTGCTTTTTATTCACCGTTTTCAGTGAATAAGCTATAAGCTTTTTAGAGGGGGAATGGTATAAAACAATTTTTTTTCTATTAAGATACAGGGCAAATCCAAGAAGTTATTCAACACGGAGCTCCCATCAACTTTTGTAATGGAACGTTAGCGGGGGACAGCAGCACCGCTCTAGCGCATGCGCGGTGATGTACTGCGTGCAGGCGCCATTCATACGTTTTGATATACTGAATTTTGTGGGAATTTTGTATTCTTTTTATACCCTCTAAATAAAAGATCAAAGTTAAAGAAACTTTGATCTTTTATTTAGAGGGTTCAATCCCAATGTATGAGAGTAGATAAAATAGTGTATGAAACTGCACATAACTAGGTATTAAAACACTCATGTGATACTATTAAAATCTCGCCTACGGCTCGGTTTTTAAACTCACACTCGTATTTTAATACCCCTCATTATGCACCAGTTTTATAAACTACTATTAGGTACAAAATTGATTATTACTTAACTGACTGTAGAAGAATAAAATTAAAAGACTTTTGGATAAGGAGGCTCTTTGATGTCAACGTATGATAAAAACTGCATCGATAAGGTATCGATATTTGACGTGTATGAGACAAAGGGACTTGCAAAGCCATCATGCTATAGCCGACAACGAGAGCAGCCTCCATATCCATATACATCACAGAGTTCCGCCGACGACACAACCAATTGGTCATCCGATCGCTTCCGAACCCCGTAACCTATTATACACAAGTTAGCTCGACATATCGTAGCGCTCGTAGCGCGTAGCTCGTAGCACTTTGCTACGCCGTAGATCATCGCACAAAGTTCCTTCACCTCTATGCACCGTGCATATTTCGCATATATTGTTGGTAACTAAGCATGGCACATAAAAACAGCACAATTGGAACAAGTCCAAGCCATAAATAGTAATAACAACGGTCGGCGCATGACGTATAAAATACTCAAAAATATACAACTGCAGTTACTATAATTACTTCGGAATTTATTTGGACTAAAATATCTAGAGAATAAAACGGGCTGTGTAAATAGAGTAAATTATGGAGAGTTGTTTAGTAATATAAGTTTGTGTTTAACCTATCTATTTATATAAAAATGAATACCTATTTCTCTGGTCGCGCCATAACTTCAGAACGGTTACACCAAATTGGATAATTCTTTTTTTGTTGAATTCGTTATTCTCAGGAAAAGGTCCTTAGGATACGTAGGTGTATGTAGGGTAGGTAGATAGGTATTTAAGTAGGTAGGTAGGTAGGTATGTAGGTATGTAGGTATGTAGGTACATAGGTATGTAGGTATGTAGGTTGATAGGTAGGTAGGTAGGTATGAAAGTAGGTATGTACGTCGGTATGTAGGTAGGTAGGTAGAGTAGGTAGGGAGGTAGGTAGGTAGGGTAGGTAGGGAGGTAGGTAGGTAGGGTAGGTAGGTAGTGTAGGTGGATAGAGAGGTAGGGAGGTAGGTAGGTAGGGTAGGTAGGGTAGTGTAGGTAGGTAGGGTAGGTTGGGTTGTGTGGGTTGGTAGGGTAGTGTAGGTTGGTAGTGTAGGTGGATAGGGAGGTAGGTAGGTAGGGTAGGTAGAGTAGTGTAGGTGGATAGGGAGGTAGGTAGGTAGGGTAGGTAGAGTAGTGTAGGTGGATAGGGAGGTAGGTAGGTAGGGTGCGCCGTAGGTATCCCAACTGGCAAAAACATGTGCTATAATAGTCGAAACCACGTTTCTGTCATATAAAAAGGGAGTAAACGTTTACTCAACGCGATTTGGGCGGAAATTATTCAGCTAATAGTGCTATGAAGTCGTGTTACTGTTGTACAAGGAACATAATTGTTGAATAATTATCGAATAAAAGCAAAACTGGACCAAATTAAACTAACAACAGCAATATTGCTGCCTTTCCATGACCAGTGAGCTGTTTCGTTACTATTAATCAACAAAATCATGGAGTAAATGTTGCTGATTTGCTATAA
Organism: Agrochola circellaris; assembly: GCA_914767755.1. Taxonomy (NCBI): domain Eukaryota; kingdom Metazoa; phylum Arthropoda; class Insecta; order Lepidoptera; family Noctuidae; genus Agrochola; species Agrochola circellaris. The sequence goes on along the minus strand of OU611846.1, from coordinate 20,363,262 downwards.
ATCGTCATTTCTGTCAGTTAAAAGCAAAGAATTTGATGTTATTCCACAATTTCACTCTATATCAGTTATTTCGTCACTATTATTCCGTTATTTTATGGATATTTCATTCCTTTTGCAGAAACGGAACTTTTTGTAACTTATTAGAACAAATATGTACAATTAAGGAAGTATTGAATATACCAAGTTACTTAATGCAGAATGGAATAGCAATGTACATTCTAGAATTTTGTATATCTAAACGTAAATGAACATACAAAGTAACTTTATCGATGAAATCTTAGGAGTTATTTAACATATATTTGTCGGCCACACTAATAATATACCTTTTTTTTTTTTTTTTTTTTTGGATGGGAAATTATCAAATAACTTCTCCCGCTCTGGGTGGAGCGGGAGGGCGTGTCAGACTTTTACTGACTAAAACCCACCCGTGTTCCTTCCGATGCCTGTGTGCCGAGGTCGCGATATCCCTTTCAGACAAACCCGCAACCCCGGCAGGCATTGGCCCTTGCGGACCCCGTCAGTTGGTGCTGACATCTCTTTGAGGCGCGCGTGGAACACAACGCGCCGTCGACCCGGGCCTGGTCCCTATCGGACGGCGAGCTACCCATTGCTCACCGTCCGCAAGCCCGCGCCTACGGTGGCCGGAAGTCGGCTCTCGACTCCCGACGCCCGGGGCGTCTCCTGCGGCGACTAGGGGCGCGAGGGGGCGCATTTTGCCTCTCCCTCGCGCGCTCCGCCTCCTCCTTCGCGAGCATTACTGCTTCGCAGAAGGAGGTGACGGCCTCCCATGCACTCTCGCTCCGGACCATGGCCTGAACCAGGGCCGGACGCGAGAGATCGCCGCCGCCGATCGCCTCCGTGAGGACACGGCGGTGCTCCGCCCAAGCTGGGCAGACCTCCACCGTATGCTCCACCGTGTCCTCCGGGCGATCCACACAGTGGTGACACCCGGGCGTTTCCTCCCGCTTTATTCTGAACAGGAACCTCCCGAAACAACCATGTCCGGTGAGGACCTGTGTCAGGCGGAAGGTGAGGACGCCGTGGCGCCTCTCTAGCCACTCCTCAAAGAGGGGACTTATCGCCACAATTGTGGCGTGCCCAGCGCTGGGTTGCGACAATCGCACTCTCCATGCCGCCATGAGATCCCGCCGGAGCTCTGTCCGCTGTGCCGCGATTTCTCGCGGCAGCGGAGTTACGCCCCGGCGTTTCGCCTCCTCGCGCAACTCCCACATGTGCGCGAGGACTTTTGCCTCCAGATCCCATGGCGGTAGTCCGGCAAGGAGGCTCGCCGCCTCACGGGAGACCGTGCGGTATCCTCGTACCAGCCTGATCGCCATGACCCTTTGGGACGCGTTCAACCGCTGGGCTGGTCGCAGCCTCAATGAACGCGCCCACACCGGTGCCCCGTAAAGGGCCATGGACCGCACGATCCCCGCATAGAGCCTCCGGCAGGAGGCGTTTGGACCCCCTAGATTGGGCAGAAGCCGCTTCAAAGCAGCCCCTGCCCTCTGCAGTTTGGGAGCCAAACGTCGGAAGTGCTCCACGAAGTTCCACCGGCTGTCGAGGACGAGTCCCAGGTACTTCATCGTCGACTCGACACCGATGTGAACCCCTCCTGCCGTTATCCGGGAACCCGACAGTGGCGCGTTCCGCGGACCATAAAAACACATGGCCTCGGACTTGTGCAAGGCCACCTCGAGTCCCAATTGCCGGATCCTATCGACGATTGTCGCAACCCCGCGTGTCGCCAGTTCGGCCGCCGCCTCGTGCGACCTCCCCTGCGCCAGGACCAGCGTGTCGTCAGCGTAGCACACTACGCTGACGCCACTAGGGAGGTCGGCGCGCAGCACCCAGTCGTAGCCGATGTCCCACAGATGCGGCCCCAGGACCGATCCCTGTGGGACACCGCACGACATCTCTCGCCGGTTCCACTCTCCGTGGTGACCGGGGTAGATGACGGCCCTGTCCGTCAAATAGGCCTCGACCACTCGACAGAGGTAGGTCGGCATCCGGTGATACCGGAGTGCCTCCCTAATGCAACTCCAGGGCAGGGTATTGAAGGCATTGGCGATGTCAAGAGACACCGCCAAGACGACCCCACCCCGGGCAATAGCATCCCCCGTCGTGAGGGCTCGAACGCGCATGATGGCATCCACCGTAGAGCGCCCCTTGCGGAAACCAAACTGGCTCTCCGCCAAGTCCGGTCCCACTCGCACCAGCCGCCCGACAAGGCGGTCTGCAATCACTCTTTCAAAGAGCTTGCCCACCTCGTCGAGCAGCACAATGGGCCGGTAAGCGGACGGAGAGTCCGCCGGGCGCCCCGGCTTTTTGATGAGGACCAGTTTCCCCGTCTTCCAACGAAGCGGGAACTGGCCCCTTTCCAAGCATGCGCTTAGGAGCCCCCTTAGTCGAGGCCCGAGAGCCTCCAAGGCCAGAACCCAGGCTTTTCCAGGTAAGCCGTCGGGTCCTGGGGCGGTATTCTTGGCATTCAGCCTACGTACCGCCACTCTCAAATCTACCTCGGTCACCTCCGGAGTATCGTCGTCGTCGTCACCATAGTGGTCCGCATTGGGCACCGCAGAAGGCGGAGCCATGGGCGGGGGAGTATATTCCCCCCGCGAAGGGAACAGAGCGCTCACCACGTCCTCCACGAGCTGGGGCCGGAGACTCTGCGTCAGCGGGGGAGCCCATGGGCGGAGTTTGTCTCTCGCCCATTTGTATGGGCGTCCCCACGGATCTCTGTTCAGAGTCTCCAGCGACTCCTCGCGGGCCAGTCCTCTGGCCCGCTCGATCTCCGCTCGGAGGGCGGTCTTCGCCGCTCTGTACCCGTCGTACAGCTCCGCCTCAATGGCTTCCGTATCCGGAGGGCGGATACGGAGCCTGCGGTGCCTGGAGTACCGGTGGCGCGCAGCAACGCATGCCGCGCGTAAAGCGGTCAGCTCACGCGACCACCAGCACACCTGGCGCCGAGCACGTCCGGGCTGGACCCGGGGCATTGCCACGTCACATATCTCGGACATGGCCTCCCGGAACCACTCCGCCTCGACATTGATGTCGGCAGGCCTGTCCGGTGATGACACCCAGGCCTGCACGATCGAGGCTTCCAGGAGGAGCTCCCGGTCCAGCTGCTTCAGCGCCCACCGCGGACCACTCGGGGTCTGTCGGACCGACGCGCCCGAGGTCTGGGCGGAGACGTCAAACCGGATGTACCGGTGATCGGAATAGGTCTCCACCCCCTCCATGACGCGCCAGTCAATGACACGCGGCGACAGAGCGGGGCTGGCGAACGAGATGTCCACCACTGATTCACCCCGCATCCGCACACACGTGGGGACAGAACCCCGGTTCAGGACGACCAGGCCTGTCTCCAGGGCCCAGTCCTCCACCATCCTGCCCCGTGTGTCCGTATACCGGGAACCCCAAGCCACGTTCTTGGCATTGAAGTCCCCGAGGACGACCACGGGGAGGGGATGGTACCCGACGACGACGACTCTCAACTCCCCAAGGGAGTTGTGGAACTCGGCGAGAGTTCGGTTCGGGGAGAAGTACGCTCCCACCACGACAATCTCCCCGAACCTTGCTGCCACGCAACCCTGTCCCCTCATGACGGCCTCGAGGGACGGGGTACCGGCGGCGGCCGACGATACACTAATAATATACCTAATAGTAATAATAATTCAAGTTTATCAAATTTTATCAAGATGTTAGATAAAGATCCATTAATTAAATTTAAGCAAATATATTGCTATTACATCACAATATATCGGTTATTAGTCGAATAATTGAATAATGTTATCTCATTTATAGGACACAATGCAGCCATATATAAACAATTTTGGGGATCCTTAATTAAAATATTTTTTTTTCATTTCCATAAAATATTTTTCCATTTATTGTAATTCCTCAAGTAAATTGTTAATATTTTTCAATCAAACTCAAACTCAAAGCATTTATTTCAATTAAACCATTTACAGACACTTTTGAATTGTCAAGAAATCGGTCAGTCAAAAATATGAAGCTAGTTGTCCATTCCAAAGCGTAGTAGGTACCTATGGAGAAGAACGGGCAAGAAACTCCACGGAACGGGACTCCTCCACTCCACTCAATAACATACTGGTGCGCTGGATGAGATATGATATAGCTTGTAAAGTAATTAACAATCAGTTATACAACACCTAATTCAATAAATGTGTTATACCAGCCTTCATAATGATTCAAGTTCAGTAACAGCATTATAAACACTCCATGCGACTAATCGATTTAGCATGCTATTACAGGCATTAAGATACTTTTCAGTAAATAGGCAGCTTTTATTTGGTGAATTTGCTCTAAAATAGTAATGTCGAGTAGCAGCCATATAGTAGCTTCATAAACATGAAACTTGGGAATCGACAACTCTAATAGCGCTATTACTGCACTCACATAGATATAAACGTGAAATGGTAGCTACAATATGACTATTGAATAACTGCATTATAAGAATATCGAGTAAACGTTAATACGACGGTTAAAGCACTTAAAAGCGAAAAATGCAAGAAAGTCCTAATAAACGCTTTTACACTGCATTGTAGTTACTACGTAGCGACTAGCGTGAATCACCCAATTGCTAGCACTCCACCAATTATCAGCACCTCGGCGAATAAGTTTAACAACAACATTTTCAATACGTAAACATCAAAATTGGCGGCGGGGTCGTAATTCAAAAAGTCGGTTTGCAGCTGTTGGTATTTTTGACATGCATTGGAGGTAAGTTTGACGGTCAATTTATCATTCTGTTTCTAATGTTTTACGAGAATTGGAATGAAATCTTAGTTTTTATACGTTTTATGAGGAATTTTTAGTTAGTTGTTTCAATAGGATTTTAACGATTTCCGTTAGATTATTTTAAAATATGGGGTGCCAAAATCTGGGTGTATTTTGAAACAGAAATCCAATTTATCAGCACCCATGCTGAAAATTTTGTTATTTAAGTGTAGACTTAATCAAAAGGTTTATTTTTTATTTTAATCTTTTCAGTAAGGATTAATAATTAATTTTAATGTAAAAAATATGATGTGACACCATTTTCCAAATGTTGAAACTACATTTTACCATGTATCCGCATAGTGCTGATAATTGGTTAACTTTGAGGCCGATATTTGGATTTATCTAATTTCAATACCTAATTTGAACTGTTAATTTAATTTGAATTGTTGAGTGTCGACAATTATTGTAATTTGTTAAGTATTTTTCTAAGATATTCCTATTATTAATAGCAACAAAAGGCATTATATTGATAATTTTAAAATGTATTTTAAGTGCCCTAAGTGAAAGTCCAATTGCTGGTAATTGGGTAATTTGGTGTCAATAATACTGGTAACAATTGTGCCAACAAATGGGGGTAGGTTAATTTTTAAATAGTAGTTTAAATGCTATTTCATTACCAGCAGAATCCGATCAAAACTATTTTAAATATTAAACGTCATTAAACAATAAGTTTTATGGATCATACATTCAGGGAATAATATAGTATTATATATTAAAAATAAAACATGAAATTAGAGGACTTCTTAAAGTGCTGATAATTGGGTCTGTTACCCTACTCAACATTAATTCGATCTATAGCATCGATCAGAATAACTCATTCATTGTTTGACTGTTTTGCTAGTTGGACTTAGTGCTACTAGCTGCCTGCCCCGGCTTCGCACGGGTGTGCAAAGCCGGGGCAGGCAGGTAGTGGTTAATAAAATGTAATTGATACATAGAGTAGACTTATTTCCTGGAACATTGTATATAATTGTACGTGCGATGTCTCAGGTTATAATGGACCACACACCGCACAGTTTGCGCGCCGGAGTAACGGTTATCAACAATCACGTGTCCACACGAAGGGACAATCGCGCCTTACTGCACTGCACACACACACATGTGTATGTGTGTGCAGTGCTGTCTGTCTGACACACACACTTGCACATACAATGCGTGTTGTGTGTCAATGTTATCGTGTTTCAAAGGCAACATGTTGCGTCATATTCATGCCATATTCAATTTAACAGCTAAAAGCCTTTTCAGGTATACAGGATAATAATGTATAATATTTTGTATTTTAACATTTTATTTTGTTAAGCGTTCCTACACATCTAATGAGCAAAATAATTAATTTTGCTCATTAGATGTGTAGGAACGCTTGTAAGTTCAGTATACTAGCTCAAATAAAATTTGCTAATGAAACACTTTACACTAGCAAATTTTGAGAAATTTGGATTTGGATATCGCATCGATATCGAATAAAGATTAAACAAAACGGAAGAAGTCTAGAAAAAATGGAAGAAATCTAGAAACAATGGAAGAAGTCTAGAATTGTTCCAGTTTATAAGAAAGGCGACCAGGACAACATTAAAAACTATAGACCCATTGCTATTCTTTCAACCTTGGGCAATTTTTTTGAATCGCTTATAAATATATCCTGTTATATATCGACATGTTAGTAAATTTATCTCAACTCATCAACACGGTTTTAGAAGTAGACGTTCCATTGAGACTAATTTATCTTATTTTATTTCTGATTTGTCAAAAGACATTGATGGAGGATATCAAGTTTATGCGACATACACAGACTTTTCCAGCGCTTTTGATAAGGTAAATCATCAACTGTTATTACAAAAGCTGGAATGTTATGGTATCCACGGTTCCCTTCTTACCTGGTTTAAATCATATATGAGCGGAAGAAAACAAGTTGTTTCAGACGGAGGTCATGAGTCTATTATGTATTATGCTAAATCTGGAGTGCCACAGGGCTCGCACGTGGGCCCCCCCCTACTTTTCATCATATTTGTCAACGATCTTGCGTCTCGAATTCGCTGCGACTTTTCTTTTTATGCTGATGATCTCAAAATCTATAAAAGAATAGAGTCACCGACAGATGCCAGTGTACTCCAACACGATCTTGATCAAATCAGTTTCTGGTGTAAATCTAATGGGATGACCTTGAATGCAGCCAAACCTTATCAATATATCTATGAAAACATCATGTACGTAAGAAAAAACTTACATCTTTTTAGTAAAAGAGTTGATAGACATAATTATAGTACAAGAAATAGGGACCTATTAGTTCAACCAGGTTTCAGACTGGCTAAAGTGGACTCATCTTTCATGGGGTACTGTTTCAAATGTTACAATAAAATTCCTCCCCACATACTTCAACTGAATGAGACGACGTTCAAGTCTTGTATAAAACGCACACTATGCAGGCAGGCATATTATAAGTTGGGGGATTACATCACTGATAAAAATGCTTGGCTCAATGCTGGGACTGCTCCACAACCACAACTAATTGATTAACATTTGAAAATACTGTTGGAGCTGCTGAAGATTTTAAGACCATCTTTGCATTGTATAAAATCAATCTCCTTTGTATTATATAATTGCAGAGTACAGGTGTGAGTACTATGTACTAAAGAGCTACCATTTACCGGGTAATACGTCTTTAATTAGAGCGTTACGTTTTTATTTCTTTATTTTTGTCTTTTTTTTAATTTTATTTTTCGTCTTTTCTCGAGTTTATCATCTTTTTTTTTTATGCACGTGTTTCTGTGACAAATAAAATTATTTTTCTTTCTTTCTTTCTTTCTTTTCTAATTGAACTGAATGTGCCCTGGCGGCTGTGAGTATATCATGCTCACTCAGATGTCTCGCTGATGGTGGCGCGTGTGTTGGATCATTTAGCTCCTTTCAAAATGGTTGAGCTGAATGGTGCTGATTCATGCGTCATTTTCGTGAACGGACGCCGTCAGTTGGGACTGGTCAACTCTTAGCAGCCATGGCTGATTTTTTATTTTTGAATTGTTCTTTGTTTTTTATCTTTGTATTACGGACACTTCTAACGTGCATGTCTTTCTACATTGTTCTCACATGTATAATTTCAACATGAATGATGTAACCAATACTTTGTAACAATTTATTTTATTTAAAAGAGTGTCCGTGGAGTTTCTTGTCCGTTCTTCTCCATAGGTACCTACTACGCTTTGGAATGGGCAACTAGCTTCATATTTTTGACTGACCGATTCCTTGACAATTCAAAAGTGCCTGTAATGGTTTAATTGAAATAAATGATTTGAGTTGAGTTTTTTGAGTTTTGATGTTTTTACATCCGTTATAGCCGAAAATTACAGCCATTACTTTCCCCTTAGAATATAAACAACACTACCTTGCAGGAGGTTTCTGAAATTCGTGACCTAGGTGTTATTATAGACCAAAAACTAAAGTTCACCTCTCATATCTCAGAAATTGTTAAAACATCAGCTCAAATGCTTGGTTTCATCAATAGAAATGCAAAGTCTTTTGGGATCAAAACTAAAATTATCCTTTACAATGCTTTGGTCCGTTCTCATCTAGAATTTGCCAGTATAGCATGGAATACCATGTACGCTGTACATTCGCAGCGTCTCGAGAATATCCAGCGTGCGTTTACATGGCATATTGTTTATAAGTCCTCACGAATATCCCACAGATGTCCATACGAACAACGTTTGGCTTTCTCTCGCATTGAGTCGCTTCGGAACCGTCGTACTGTCCATGACTTAGTTTTTCTTTATAAAATCGTCAATGGTCACATAGAATGAGATAGAATTGCTTGAGCGTGTCATGTTGTGCTTGAGCGTGTCATGTTGTCAGTCCCTTATAATCTCCCTAGACGGCCAATATCCAGACTTTTTGAACCTGTAGAAATAACATTGGGAGACATTCGCCAAAATCTAGGATGTGTATTCAATTCAACGAACTCAACACTAAACTACGATTTAGATGTTTTCTTTGGTTCCCTGCCGCAATTCAAAACCCTGTTGCGCAGTCATTTAAACAAACATTTTAATGGCCAATTGTCAAACTTAGTTAAGTCAGTTAATAACTGACTTAAACTTATAAAAACTTATAAAATAACTATATTTTGTGTAAGTCTGTTTTTGTTCTGTTTTAACTCCAAAAACAGCGTTAACTTAGGTCTAAAGTTAACGCTGTTTTTTTGCTAATGATTTTTGTTTTATTTTCCATTTTAATTAATATTTAATTTTATGTAATTTAAGAAGGTTGCTTTGTTGTATGTAAATGTCGTGTACACCTGTAATTCTGTTAACTTTAGTATTTAATATTCAACATAATTATATGCTGTTGGCGTACCTATTTTTAAATAAATAAATAAAACAAAATACCGAACTTTTCAATTTCAAGGAAGTACAGTTGACTACGTGGTCAACCGGCCGGTGGTGGTGTTCTTACTTAAAATAATGAAATCAGTTTTTTTTTTTGTTTTACGTAATTATACATATACAGGGTGGCAGGGACATCGACGCGAAAACTACCATGGATTCATCTGAATGAATGCATTACCATGGATTCAGTACACGATTCTGAACCCCTTCTATTTTTTTTTCTTTGGGAAATTATCAAATAACTTCTCCCATCATCACTCTTACTGACTAAAACCCACCCTTCGTGTTCCTTCAGTTGCCTGTACGTTGCCAGGGGCCACGGTATCCCTATCGGACTTTCCCGCGACCCCGGCAGGCAACGGTCCTAGCGGACCTCGTCAGTTGTGCTGACATCTCTTTGAGGCGCACGTGGAACACAACGGGCCGTCGACCCAGGCCTGGTCCTTATCAGACGAAGTTCCACCGGCTGTCGAGGACGAGTCCCAGATACTTCATCGTCGACTCGACGCCGATGTGAACCTCTCCTACCGTCATTTGGAAACCCGACGGTGGCACCCGTGGATGTACCGGTGATTGGAATAGGTCTCCACTTCCTCCATGAGACGCCAGTCAATGACACGTGGCGACAGAGCGGGGCTGGCGAACGAGATGTTCACCACTGATTCACCCCACATCTGCACACACGTGGGAACAGAACCCCGGTTTAGGACGACCAGACCTGCCTCCAGAGCCCAGTCCTCCACCATCCTGCCCTGTGTATCATATATCGGGAACCCCTAGCCACGTTATTGATTGCGTGCACCATGACACGCTTTTGCGTAAACTGCGTCATTACGGTGTGCAAAACGAAGCTCTCAACGTTATAAATTCGTATTTACATAATAGGTCCCAATGTGTAGATGTTAATGGTGTGAAATCTTCCGGGCTACCAGTTCAGTTAGGTGTACCTCAAGGCTCAATACTGGGTCCATTCTTGTTCTTAGTGTATATCAATGACCTACCATTCTATTTAAAGGGTATCTGTGAAGTTGTACTGTTTGCAGACGATACCTCTCTTATTTTTAAAGTAGACCGGAATAGACAAGATTTTGACGATGTAAACAGTGCACTCTCAATGGTTACGGATTGGTTTACGACAAATAACCTAGTTCTCAATGCCAAGAAAACGAAATGTGTTAAGTTCGCCCTACCAAATGTTAGAAATCTAGGACCCAACATCGTCTTAGATAAAGAGGTGCTTGAATCTGTAAATTCGGCAGTTTTTCTGGGCATAACAGTAGATGCCAAACTTCAGTGGGGCCCACATATATCGAGCCTAGCGGGAAGGCTCAGTTCTGCCGCCTACGCCGTCAGGAAAGTAAGACAATACACTGACGTCGATACAGCTCGATTAGTCTATTTTAGTTATTTTCATAGCGTTATGTCCTACGGTCTTCTGCTGTGGGGCAAAGCTGCTGATATTCAAAATATATTTGTCCTTCAAAAACGAGCTGTTCGAGCTATTTACCAGCTAGGCCCCAGAGTTTCTCTGAGAGATTTTTTCAAAGATATTGGTATCCTCACAGTGGCATCTCAATTCATTTTCGCCAACATCTTATATATTAGGCAAAATATACATTTATACAGTAAGAACAGTGATTTTCACAATGTTAACACTAGAAATAAGGAAAAACTAAGAGTTCCTTTTCACCGGCTTCATAAGGTTCATAACTCATTTGTTGGGCTTGGTATAACCTTTTATAACAAGTTACCCTCTTCTTTGCTAGATTTGCCTTTTAATGCGTTTAAAACGAAAGTAAAATCCAACCTTTGTTCAAAGGCATACTATTCTATCAACGACTACTTAAATGATAAGAATAGTTGGTCGCTGTGATTAACTCAAGACAATTTTTATGTTCTTTCACCAGAATTAGCTTACCTACTGACAGGTTATATGAGTTCATATAATTGTTTATTTTAATTTAATTTTAATTTATTGTTGACATAATCTACTCATTACAATGTTTTTTTTTAATGAGTTGTATTGCAATATGTAACTAGTGACCTCGACAATAGATCATATTATTTATTGTTATTAGTAATTAACTGTTTATTTATTTTACCTCGATGGTCCTAGTTTATCATTTATAAATTCCAGTTACAGCTTTATGTAAGCGGGCACGCCCTTTATGCCTGGAGGCTTTTATTAAGACGTTAAGTTTTGTTTACGTTTAGTTTTTATTTCTGCCCGAGTATAGTTCTCGATGATTTTGTTTGGTTTATTGGCGTGTGCTAGCTAACATATGGATAATAATTTAAATTAGGTTAATTAAGTATGTTGAATACTATTATATAGAGTCATTTTTTTTTCTTTCTAACTGAACAGACCGCTGTGCTGCTGGGGAGTTTGTTGCGCCACTTCTTCTTCCCAGCTAACGCACTAGGAAGTGGTGAAGGGTGGGCGTTTTGGGGGACTGTCTTATGTAATTTTGACGTTCGAAAAGTGCTGATTATCAGCCTAGTTTGAATAAATGACTTTTGAATTTTGAATTTTGAATTTTGAATTGGTATTGAAGTCCCCGAGGACGAGCAAGGGGAGGGAACGGAGCCCGACAACGACGACTCTCAGCTTCGCAAGGGAGTTGTGGAACTCGGCGACGGTTCAGTTCACTTGATATGCCTGGACACTCGGGCCTCGTCCGAAGGACGTCCTAAGCTTTTTGGCCAGAGCGTCAGCGGCCGGACCACTGGCCGCTCTGGGGACCTCCAACATACGGGCCCCGGTGACCCTTATCTGGATGCTATTGGCAGCGCCGATCTCATCGAGGTCCACCGCTGCCCCCACCTTGGCGAGCACGTCGCGGTAGAACACGCCCTAGCCGCGACGCTTTGCTTCTTGCGCCGCTGCCACCTCGCCTTCCTTTTGGCCGCCCTAGCAGCTTTACCCGCCCTAGCTGCCTTACCCGCCCTAGCAGCCTTACCCGCCTTCCTCCTCTCCCCGGCTACTTGCCATTCGGCGTCAGCCGGAGGAGATTTAGGAGGCGGAGGTGGCCGTTTCGCCACCAGGGCTAGAGCCCCCGCTGCCAGGGCCGGGGCCCTCACTGCCTGTGTAGCCACTCCGCCCCTGGTCTGCCCCGACGGATCAGCTGCGGTGGCGGCAATCGATGCCGCCTTCCGCTGGCCCGAGGCCGGCTGGCTCGCCGCTAATGGGGGGCGCAGGACGATGGCCTAAAGGTTAGAGAACTTGCTCCGTAGGGCAGCCATCTCCTGCCGCATCAGGACCCGGTGTTCAGCAGGCACGGGCCGTTCCTGCCCATGCTGCTCCCCCTCTGCGGCACCTCCCGTGGACTGGCTCCTCGGAGCCCGACTAGGTCCGCTCGGAGCTCCTCGTTTTCCTTCCGGAGAAGCTCCATGGCGGCTGTCAAGCGGGTGACCTCCGCCCGCATATCTGACATCTCCGTCCGACGGAGGCCCGAGGTGAAAGGCCACCGCTGCCGCCATAATGGAGGCCGTGGCCGTGGGTATGGCCTTGTCTTTAGAGGACTGGATCCTCTTCAAGGCCACACTCTTGATCGTGGCTACCACGACCTCTGCAAACCTAGCCGCTCGCTCCAAATTGAAGCCACTAGTGGCGTCCAAAGGAAGGGCCGTCCCGGTGCTGTTCCCAACAGGGTGGTGCTCCTCCGTGGCGAGCCTCTCCAGCTCGGCTAGGCTGGCCCGGCTTGGCTCATCGGCCTCCTTGGTGGTGAGCCCTCTAACCATGCCCTTTTCCCGGGCCCCACCCCGGGTGGAGTGGATTTTTCATCGCTCGTCAGCGGATGACTCCTGGCCATCCCCCGATTTAGGGCGATTCCGGAGGAATTTCCGATTCCTCCCGGCAGCCCGCATCACTGCGCGCTCCGAGCTCTGTCCCAAGCCCTCTGCGCCAGATGCAGCGTCGGAGTCCGACCCCGCATCACTCCCCTCCTTTTGGGTTTTTTTTATATTTTATTAATTTGGCAATGTTGTTTCCACGAGTAAAAAATGTTTCCAACCAATCAACCAAAAAATAGTGGTTCGCACTAGTGACTAATTAAGCTACCCATTAGTCAAGCTATCAACCTTCCTCACGGTGCGTCGCCGCTTGGAGGTTTGGGGTGATTTTTATAGAGGTTTTCTTCCTCGTGGCCCGGGCGGCTAAACCCTCGACCCCCGTCAAATGCCAGAGACATGACCTTGACACTTTTCGGGGCTACGAGACCAACGGTGGCTGAAAAAAGGCTTTCTCCTGCCTGCCCGACGGCAAAATTAGTGCACGCCGAGCCCGCTCCCACTCCAACGCTACTCAACGTGTGCTCTTTTAGAGTACAAGTTAGAGCGTTCAGTCCTCCGACAGGATATTGGCATACGAATAACAACTCCCGTTAGGCACACAGTACCTAACGGGGAGACATTGCCCGCACCTCACGGTGGTGCACCGTCCCGCAGACTGGCCTTCCCCCCGGACGCATCCATAAGGAAACTCCAGCCCACAGGCACACGGGGAGGTTTCCTATCCACGCACCCCATTCTGAACCCCACTGGCATTAAAACTTTTTGTCGGTTATTAAAAAAAAACAGCAGATTTTTTTTTTATAACCGACGTTAAATTTCGACGCAGTTGGGTTCAGAATCATGTACTGAATCCATGGTGGCAGTTTTCGCGTCGATGACCCTGCCACCTTGTATAGTGACGATTCACATAGATCTACGGAGTTTAATTTGGGTGTGTAGTCTTTCCTTACTAACCATTTTTATCTTTCAGCATTTGATTAAAATTTCATTATTATTTCCGAAGCTATTTTGACCGGTATTATATTTATCCTTATCCAATTAAATATGTTATTTAAATTGGGTATTTAATTTAGATTGAAATATGCCTCGACATCATAAATCATTAAAATGAGTACTTTAAAAGATATCGCAGCTTCAAAATTACGCATTACAAAATAATTATGGTTGACGACAACGTGGGCGCAGCGGTAGGAGTCAATGACCTTTTTCTCAGCTTTTCCGACATCCACGCCGGCGAAGCCGCGGGCACAAGCTACTATTTAGTAAATACAAGGTGGTCAGACCCGCACGTGAACACTTTTAGAGCGTCGCGGTCACATGCTTTACTACAATCAGGGAAATTATTTGTAAAACAAACTGACACCCTACGTCAATTTGCTGTGTTATAGCCATTTCATAAACCTGTCAAAGAATGGCAGTTGTGAATTGAGTAAATGATAGTTTAATGGGGTAGTCAATTTACTTTACAATAAATTTTCCTGACTTAACTATACGAGTAGGTACTCTTTTATAATTGTTATTATGAAGCTTAGTCTAATGTGTGTGTGGCTATACCTAGTAGTTACATTAGTGTCGGTAGTCCGGTAACATCTAAGAGCGCAAATAGTTTGATAAGTCTCAAGCATGCTGAGCGTGTGGCAGTTCCCCGAAACTTAGACGAGCTGTCCTACTGAGTCGAGTTCCACGAAACAGATCTACCGAAAAGCAATTTCACGTAATTTTATTACAAATATTTATTTTATTGACTGGTTCCCGAGCAAAAGAAAATGTTGACATAAATATAATTAGACTGTTTTAACCTTCATTTATTTTTGTATTTGAAACAGTAAACAATTACTTAGGTACAGCTGTTAATCAATCAATCAAATTATTTATTCACAGATCATACAATCCAATTTGTTAGTTAGTTACATACACATCTTAAACACTAGTGTTAGTGCCTACACAACATAAACTCTAACGATCCCACTGAAATATGCAACATGTTTTCAGGCTTCTTCACCTCTGTCTACGAACCTTCTTCCCTCGACCCCGAGCTTTGGCAGACACCTACCACATACGCGGATAACTCATTGTGTATTTCGGACATATATTTAGGTACGGACGATATACTCAATGCAATAAAGAGACTGGACCCAAATAAAGGGCCTGATGGCGTGCCCCAAATTTTTATAAAAAACACCGCAGATAGCATTTGCATCCCGCTTCACATAGTATTTAACAATTGCCTGCGTGAAGGTTCATTTCCTGATATCTGGAAGCGCGCACACATCACGCCCGTACACAAAAATAGCGACATAAACAACATACAGAATTACCGTCCCATCTCCTTGCTGCCCGCCTTGTCGAAGCTCTTTGAGAGACTAGTGCACGACAAGTTATACTCTCGCATTCACCACCTTATAATTCCCGAACAACACGGATTCATTAAACGCCGCTCTACTACTACTAACCTTATGTTATTTACAAACCATTTATTCGAGAACATGGATAATCAAACCCAAGTTGACACTGTGTACACCGACTTCCAAAAAGCATTTGACAAGGTGGATCACAAGTTGTTTCTGGACAAGATCGCCTATAACGGCATTCGGGGTAACCTATTGCGGTGGTTCATGTCCTACATTTATAACAGAACTCAAAAAGTGGCTATCAACGGCTTTCAATCGGATTCCATTGTCGTTACTTCTGGGGTGCCTCAGGGCTCAATTTTGGGGCCTGTGCTTTTCATTTTGTTCGTAAACGACATAAAACGCTGCTTTATTAACTCCCATTTCTTAATGTATGCCGATGACATTAAAATTTATAAGTCGTGCAAAAACACAGAAGACTGCTTGCTCCTTCAGGAAGACCTCAACAGACTTTCCAATTATTGTTCAGATAATAAACTTCACCTTAGCTTACCTAAGTGCCTTGTAATATCTTTCACAAAAAACAAAAATCTAATTAAATACTGTTACACTTTACAAGGCACTATTCTTAAAAAAGTTGACCATATTCGTGATTTAGGAGTTACACTTGACTCAAAATTGCATCTCAACCTTCACATTGACAACATTATTAACAAAGCCTATAGTATGTATGGTTTCGTTATGCGCTCCTCAACTGATTTTAAACGACCGCACACGTTTATAATCTTGTACACAACCTTAATACGCTCCCAATTGGAATACGCAGCCCCAATATGGTGTCCTTTATATGACAAATATAAGCAAAGGATTGAAATGGTCCAAAAAAAATTTTTACGCTCCATTCACTATAAATGCCATCGTTTTAAACTATCGTACGCACAACTACTAAAAGCATATAAACTCCTGGGCTTGGAGTCCAGGCGAACCCTACTTATGGCTGTGATGCTGCATGGCATATGTAATAACAACTTTGACTGCTCTGATATCACCAATAAACTTTGTTACATTGTACCCAGAACTGTATTACGGCGAGAGGCGCGCTTGCCCCGGCTGTGCCACACTGCACAGTGCAGAACCAATGCTGGCGCAAGGGCGCCCCTCCGTCGTCTCTTAGAAATATATAACACACACTTTTTCGATCTTGATATATTTTCACTATCCCAAACAAATTTTAAAAGAATGGCTGTTCAATTGCTTGCACAATAATTTATGAATTCTTCCTAACCTATTTCGCCTCCAGTAGATGCGTCTTTTGTTTTGTTTAATTTCTCCATAATAGTTTATTCCGCGGACATTGGTGTGGGTTACATGTTTACCTCTACTACCCTAGTTTGTTATCTACTAATTTTGTAACGTGTAACTGTTTTATGTCCCAATAAAATAAAATAAAATAAAATAAATACATAATAATATTCGG
The DNA here is from genome assembly GCA_914767755.1 of Agrochola circellaris. NCBI lineage: Eukaryota > Metazoa > Arthropoda > Insecta > Lepidoptera > Noctuidae > Agrochola > Agrochola circellaris. Next base: position 20,346,457 of record OU611846.1, on the reverse strand, counting down.
CAAATTTTGGTCATAATTACTAGCAATGTCAAAACCATCAATAATAATAAAATGTTAAAATCACAACTATAATGTCAAAATCATTATAATAATAATGTCAAAATCGTCATCAATAATAATAAAGTCAAAATCATAACTATCATGTCAAAATCACGATCAATAATGTCAAAATCACTAACAAGACAATAACGACCTAAGCAATAATTAACAAAGCATTACTTCAAGGCACGATTTGAAGGTAATACCTGTGTGCTGGTCCAGTACCTGAGTGTTATACCCTCCATCCTATCAGCCACAGTCATCAAGAGGCTGTTGGCGCTGCCCCGCACCCGCCGCATCAGGGAGGCGACACGCTTTCGCATGATTGCGAAAAAGCCGTCTATACGTGCCTCTGCGAACATCCCTGATGCGCTACAGTGTCGTGGCAACCCCAACAGCGCCCTGTATGTTGTACTGGATGCGTAAGGCTCTGTAAGCCCTCTGCGTGTAGTCGACCCATAGACTGCAGGTGTAAAAAGATTGGCAATATGCCCTAAACAGAATACTTTTTACACCCCTCGAGCACTTTGCAAACCTACGGATCAACATATTGCTCCTAACTGACAGCGCCCTACGCTCCCTCTCCATATCAACATTATCCGCTAACAGGCAAATATCAGGTAAATTGTGCTCAACAATAAATAAACATCTTATACCTAGTATGTACAGAACGCTACCCTTATCAATCAGAACATGAATGATTGATTGCGACTTTTTATGTAGCTATAGATAGTCCGTAAACATGCGGGGTGGCAACACGAGCTGCGTGCACCATCAATGTATTAATATGTTATGCAAGCTGTGTATCACTTTATGTACAACGTAAACTGACGAATACAAGATAATGGTGTAAAGGTCTCTTACATTGGATATGGTCGTGTTTTGCTAAGTCACCCGATGATAAGCGACGATGCATGCTTGCCTACAAGTTAGTATATAAACATGTGTTAGCTACAATGGTAGTATTCATCCCACGACATTGGCAGCTATTTGCTCGAGACTCCGACATATCTATAGCGAGCTCTCAACGAATGCGTGTTCGGTTTCAGCCATTGTGCTGTAATGCACATATCGCACCTTTGGTAGAACAAGGGCATAATTGTCATAAATTGCCAAACGAATGTCTTTGTCTCTCCAGTTCAAAGGGCCTTTTTAAAGCATTTCTGCATATTTAAGTCATTTTGGCAATTTATGACAATTATGCCCTTGTTCTACCAAAGGTGCGATATTTGAGCAGGTTTAAAAGCACAGTGGCGATAAAGCGAACAATGAGCGCACACTCAACATCGAATGTATTTCAGACTAAATTTACGGATAAAATGACTGCAGTTATTTATATTTCACTTTATTTGATTCAGGATTAATCTTAAAATAAATAACGCAGAATACGCAAACGGCGCGGTTTTTTTTTAACTAGGATTTCTCCAGTATTTTATGGGCTTATGTGGACTCAATCAACGTCTTTGTGTAGACTCTTTCGCATGCACAAACAGTTAAAACAAAGAAAACTAAAATATAAGAGCTTTTCTTAGTAGGTACTTTATGGGATCGAGGAGCTAACTGGAGAAATAAACTCTTATTTGATTTTAATTATGGATAATAATTATTCTTATAAAACAACTACTTATTCGACATCGAGATGTGCCCTGTCAGCTATCCGAGATGACTGGCTACTCGTTTTCTATTCTTCTAAATATGAAATAGTGTTTATCTCTTAATAATTATGCCATTAACTTATAACGTTCGTGGAGGTCAGTTGGCAAGGCCATCCAATAAAGCTTCTACAGTACCTACATAAAAGTCTTCAATTGTAATTTTAGTGATATGCAATACATAGGTTTTACCTTATCGTCTCAAGCGACCTGCAGGGTTAACTGCGTAATACACGATCAATCAGAATCTGAATCGTTTTGAAACAGATTGCTAATCCATTGCTTCTTAAGTAAATCTGCTCAACAACTTAAATAACGCAATGAATATTGAACTGTCAAAATTAAACAGATTAGTCGTAATCGTTTACGAAAATGTGTTGCGTAATTAGGTAGCTGTAGCCGTGAATTACCAAATCATTGCAAGCCAATTTCTTTATTTCACCTGACCGTACAAGATAGATCTGCGACTGCAGCCTTCCAGCTCAGCAGCTCAGCAGCTCAGCAGCTTACCGCCAGATGAAGAGTAATGCGCGGCGCGATAGTCCCGCGACGGAGAGAGCACATCACAGTCGGTATACTAAGTACCGCTGCGGGAGCGCGGGCTAGCGACGAAATTGTACGCGATGTGCCGTGTGCCATTTATATGCATTAGCAGAGGCTGCACTTATTGGATGGATTTTCTTGACAATACCCCCTACAGACTTATCTACTTATAAATATAATTATCAAATTGGAAACACACGTGACTTGTAGCAGTCAGCTCTAACATCAAATCACAATGTGAAGCCAAGAAAGTATTTTTTTAAGTAAATTGACCATATTTAAATTACAAGTTTAATTCTTCGACAGTTGTATGAAATGGCTATAATACGGCAAATTGACGTAGGGTGTAAATTTGCTTGACAATTAATTTCCCGGAATGTGGGAAAGCTCGTAAAGACCAGCGCGACGCGACGCCGCGCTGCGACACGAACAATACAATTTCTAAGAAAGCTTGACGGTATAACAATAACCGGTGTCGCGTCGCGTTGTCGCGTCGCGCTGGTCTGCACGAGTTACGTAGTTCGTAGTCTTCGTAGGTATTAGAACAAGTGTACCAATGACAGTTTGCTATACAAAATCCGGAATAATATAATGCAATAATCACACATTGTGTGAAGTGTTGGTTGTATACTTTTATAATTTTCGTATGTTCATAATATTTATTTAATCAGTTTGTCATGCCACTTTAAAAATGAATATTACAAAATTAGTAAAAGCAATAGTATGTAGGTCGTACTGAATGACAATCTAAAATCTGTGTAGTGCGGGTATTGTGCGAGTCTGTTTATTCCCAACCGCAACGATCGTAAAGCGAGCCATAAACGCAGCGTCTAAACAACTGCGCGTCTCTGGGGTCAGGCGGTGAATGCCAAGATTTAACGATACTTCAGAGTTCTTCCGTGTTGACTACAACGTCTCAAGTACCTGCTTTACCCGAATTTTGTTTTTTTTTTCCATAAATAAAACTCTGTAAATACATATAGTACCTATCTACAATATACTTTTTATCACATCTATTCAAAAAGAGCTAGTTTATTCGTCATAAACCGGGATTCAAATAGTTTTTTAATCCCTAAAAACTAAAAGTGATTTTAATTTGGAATGTGGATATTGTTAGTAAAAGTTCCAATCGCCAAAGAGATCAATTACGAATATTTTATGAACAAGTAATAGGCTGGCAAGAGAAAGAGAAAGTGTGAATTTGGTCAAAATTTAAATGCAAGATGGCGGCTGCGAAAAGTTTCTAATGTTTCTTTATTGGTGTCGTTTTTATAGTTTTCGAGGGTGCTAAAACCGATAGTGAGGTCAAAATGTAAATCCAAGATTGCGACGCTGCGCTCAGGATTCTACTTTAGAACCCCTCACTCGCTACGCACGGGATTCTATTCTAAAATCCTTCGCTCCGCTCTGGATTCAACGAAACACTTTCGACTTAAAAATAGTTGTTTGCTCCCTAGGCAAACAATCTACTATTGTAGTTTTAAATCAAGAGCAAATATAACTTCGTTTTAAATTAAGCGTGTGATGAATAAAACTGACTTTTATTCAAAACGTAAATACTGGTCTGCCCTTTGAAAATAGAAAAGTTTTAACGTTTAAGGACCCCGGTTTGACATTGACGCGCGCTTTACGTAACTTTCGACATTTTTCTGAATTTTTCGGTGTTAACTGTAATTTTTTGATTATTTTATATCTAATTATCGAGAACATAGAATGAATAGCCCACAGACGATATTAGTAGAAATTGTGATTTAAGCCGCGTGTACCAGCCGCGTACACCGCGGCTTTAACAGTTTGTATGTGTTCAGTAGGTCTCAGTGCACAGAAAAGAAGAAATAGTAGACGGTTTGCTAAGGGAGCAAAAAACTATTTTAAAGGCGAGATAGTTTCATTGAATCCAGAGCGGAGCGAAGGATACAGTAGCATTCCGACCATAGCGAGGGATTCATAGTAGGTACGTCACTTGAGCTTAAAATAGTGTTGCTCCCGAGGTGGACACTCTACTTTTTATCAACCTCTATGAGAAAACAAGTATAAATAGTAAGTATATGTATATTACGAAGAATAAACTGGCTCTTTCTTAATAGGTAGATGTGATAAAAGCACTAAGCATGGCATTAAGTCCGCCTTTGTACTTTTTTGAGTGTGTTAAGTTTAAATACTTAAATAAATGAATAAAAATACCTACAATTTTTTATTGCAGATAACAAACGAAATAGGTAATTGCAATACTTGGAGCAATGCTAATATCGCACACACGGCCCCGCTCTCGGGTTCTTTAAGTAACTTAGTCATTGTTAAATAAAAAGATAATACTAACTTTGTCCCCTGCGCTTCCGCTGTTACCGATAGATCGACATTATATACCTACACGCTAGTCGAAAAAAATCTATCTACTTTTCAAATTGAACCAATAATTGAATCTCTACTTTAAATGGAGGTAACATAAACCACAGAGAAAACCTACAAATGGAAGCTTACGATTTTTTTTTGATCAATCGACTTTAAACCCGTAAATGGTCCGAGAGTGACCCGTGGCCATATCGGCTAACCCAACGACCCATATAGTAATTAATCATTCGCCAGTAATGCAATGAAAAACTCATTTCAACCCTAAACTGCAAGGGTTTAATTCGAAACAGATGGGCGTAAGGAAGGCCGAGGCCGCAATCCCGGGAGGATTCCGGGGAGCGGGATTACCGCGGGAGCGCGTTATTTATGGATCCTTGTAGCAAGCATCGACAATGTTGTACTATCAGTGAGTGCTTAACTGTAAATTATTATAAGCACCGACAGCGGACTGGCTCACGGATGCATAATTTTAATTTATAATCATTTTCCTCTAAGAAACGCTTTGTAATTTAATCCTAGAGCATATTTTTCAATAAATTTAAATCACAATCATCTTAGCCAAAGGGTCAACTCAATCAGATTTGATTAAAAGTATTGCTCAATTATCATTAGTTGAACAATCTACTAATGTTAGAATATAAATTAGTCAAATGAAGGAGGTGCCACGGGAACATACATTAAGCAATTTGGCGACACCGAAAACCAATTAAGTGGGTACCTCGCGACGAGACCCGCTCACGGACTCACGCAGTTAATGAAACAAAACTAAAACACGGCGAGAACCTATCGAAGCAACCTAGTAGAGGGCGCGGGGAGCGGTACTAAGGGGAGGGGGGAGGGGGAAGGGTGAAAGTGGAAAATCACTGGAAATGCATCTGTATTGCACCGGGTACAGATTCTGTACCCGGTGCAATAGAGATTTTTCCCGCGAATACAGCAGATAATACCCGCCGAGATATATAGAAGACATTCGAAAGAAATTCCCTTGACGCGCGTAAACGGACTAAAACATCGTTACAACCAATCAAATTGAGACCCTCATATGATAAAAATAAGGTGCAAATAGGTATACTCAAGAGGTGAGATATGAGGAAAAGTATGAAAACAAAGCTTAGATCGGGCTGGAGGGCACTTAAACGCTGCTAGTTCGGCGAGTGAATTATTCGCGATGCCAAATGCTTTGTTCACTTAATGCCGGCTCGCACCTACTGCACTCAATGATACACACTTGCTGGAGGCTGCTCTCGTACATCAGGAGAGAAGATGACGTACGTCCGACAAAGTCACATGTAAGAGACTAGGGAGCATACGTACGATAATTCAAAGTAAGACAGTAAGTGAGTAGGTACTTATCGTAAGTTGGGAAAAGGCTAGACAGATGATGATGGGTATCGCAACTTTAATAATGTTTAGAATATCAGTCTATTTAATAAATTATTAAGTATATTATTTGTCTGCATTCAAGTAACACGAATCAATGAATACAACATTTCAACGCTTTACTAAATGTTGCCAAACATAATTAATGTTGCACGATGACACTCGGCAGAATTATCTTCATACTCAATGGTCGCATGAAACATGAATTTTGTATAAAATTCAAAAGTCATTTATTCGAACTAGGCTAAGAATCAGCACTTTTCGAACGTCAAAATTACATAAGACAGTACACCAAAACGCCCACCCTTCACCATTTCCTAGTGCTTTAGCTGGGAAGAAGAAGTGGCGCAACAAACTCCCCAGCAGCACTGCTGTCTGTTTAGTAAGAAAAAAAAAAAACTTAATTCCATACAATAGTATGCAAAATAATTTACATTACTCAACACAAAACAGTGAATATTTTTTTTGCCATAATGACAGCTAGCACACGCCAATATACCAACAAAACAATCGAAATATATACTCAAGCAACAATAAAAACTCAAAAAATAAACAGAATTTAATACAGGAATAAAAGCTTCCAGGCATAAAGGGCGTGCCCGCTCACATATAGCTAATAAAACTGTAACTCGAAGTCACTGATAAACTAGGACCATCGAAGTAAAAATAAATAATCAGTTAGGCAAAAATAATATTTATGATCAATTGTCAAGGTCGCTAGCTAACCATAAACTCATTAAAAAAAAATTGTAATGAGTAGATTATGTCAATAACAAATGAAAAAAGAAAAAAAAAATCAATTGACTTATAAAGTCAAATAATAATAAATAATTATATAACTCACTAGCTGCCCGCCCCGGCTTCGCACGGAAAGCACTAAGTACTTATCTACGGCGCACCTACCTACCTACCCTACCTACACCTACCTATCCTACCTACACCTACCTATCCTACCTACACCTACCTACACCTACCTACACCTACCTACCTACACCTACCTACCTACACCTACCTACCTACACCTACCTACCTACACCTACCTACCTACACCTACCTACCTACACCTACCTACCTACACCTACCTACCTACACCTACCTACCTACCTACACCTACCTACCTACACCTACCTACCTACACCTACCTACCTACACCTACCTACCTACACCTACCTACCTACACCTACCTACCTACACCTACCTACCTACACCTACCTACCTACACCTACCTACCTACACCTACCTACCTACACCTACCTACACCTACCTACACCTACCTACACCTACCTACACCTACCTACACCTACCTACACCTACCTACACCTACCTACACCTACCTACACCTACCTACACCTACCTACACCTACCTACACCTACCTACACCTACCTACACCTACCTACACCTACCTACACCTACCTACACCTACCTACACCTACCTACACCTACCTACACCTACCTACACCTACCTACACCTACCTACACCTACCTACACCTACCTACACCTACCTACACCTACCTACACCTACCTACACCTACCTACACCTACCTACACCTACCTACACCTACCTACACCTACCTACACCTACCTACACCTACCTACACCTACCTACACCTACCTACACCTACCTACACCTACCTACACCTACCTACACCTACCTACACCTACCTACACCTACCTACACCTACCTACACCTACCTACACCTACCTACACCTACCTACACCTACCTACACCTACCTACACCTACCTACACCTACCTACACCTACCTACACCTACCTACACCTACCTACACCTACCTACACCTACCTACACCTACCCACATATACCTACCTACCCACATACCTACCTATCTACCTACATACCTGCCTACCCACCCTAACTACATACCTACCTACCTATCTACCTACATACCTGCCTACCCACCCTAAGTACATACCTACCTACTTACATAACTACCTACCTACCTATATACACCTACCTAGCTGACCCGACAGACGTCTTTTCTTTGATTTGGTTTTAGAACAGTTTGTGTTGGAAAAATAATAGTGGTGTTTTTACGTTTTTCCAGGCAATTATTCCAAATTTTCACTTATAAGAACCTTTCTCGAACATAAAGGAATATTAAAAAAAAAAATGCAAAATTGGTCCAGCCGTTCTCGAGTATTGCGCTTAGCAACACGTTTCTTGATATTTTTTTATGTATATAGATTATTTATTATATGATTAACCCTCTCGATCCGTGTACGTACATATTATTATACTGTTACTGTTGTATAACAGTGATAGCCTAGTGGTGACCGTCAGACTGCCAAGTCATAGTTCTCAAGTTCGAACCCAAGGCACGCACCTCTGACTTTTCAGAATCATGTGAGTATTGTATAATTATCACTTGCTTCAAAAACGGTGAAGGAAAACATCGTGAGGAAACCGGCATGCCTGAGAGATATTTTTCGACGGCATGTGAAGCCAAGTCAGAGGCCCATGGGCGGCATTAAAACTCTGACACCAGTCAATGAAAAGAAGAAGATTATACTGTTCCTCATCAAAGAGACATATTTCGTAGAGCATCTGTGTTAGGCCGCGTACTATTTAAAAGCGATTGCCGCTCGAATACGCGATCGGTCGCGTGTATATGACACTTTTTGTTCGGAAAAACGGAAAGCGCCCTCTGTCGGCGCTACCACGCGTTCAGGTTCACCGAACACAAAAGTTCGACCGATCGTGTATTCGCGCGTCGTTCGCTTTTAAATAAGACGCGGGGTTAAGAAAGCTTCGTCATGTACAAAAGCTATACGATCACGTACAGAGTTTATACTGGATTCCGTCCGCCAAGGCGCGGCGCGGCGCGGCGGCGCCTTTTCTATATCTATAACTTTTCAAATTCGTAATATCTATTGAATGGAATAGCCGATTTGAACAATTCAAAAAGTAATATACATGAATTGAAACAGTCTTGAAATCAATATGATTTATTTGGATAAGGATTTAAGCAGAATAATGAATAACATGGTCTAATTTTGTTCGGTATTTCTATCAACTTTTAAAATGTAAAAAGTGGTTATTGTGACATAACGATAATAGTTGGACATATAGTATCGCGAAGTTTTTTGTAGTTATTGATATGTTCTTTAATATTGTAGAACATTTTTTTGTTCTAACATCAATACTTTCTGCAGCGCATGCGACGAAAGATGTTTTATGGCATTTTTTTTACACCTTGGTTTACGTTACTAAAGTTTTAGTAAGGATCCCTAATCTTTTCTAGCAATAAATATAGCCTATGTTACTCAGGGTGAATGTAGCTTTCTAATGGTTTTTCCTGTTTATAATATTAGAGTAGATGTAGATATAACCTGTCAGTAGGTAAGCTAATTCTGGAGAAAGAACATGAACATTGTCTTGAATTAATCACAGCGACCAACCATTCTTATCGTTTAAGTAGTCGTTGATAGAATAGTATGCCTTTGAACAAAGGTTGGATTTTACTTTGGCTTTAAACGTATTAAAAGGCAAATCTAGCAAAGAAGATGGTAAGTAACTTGTTATAAAAGGTTATATCAAGTCCAACAAATGAGTTATGAACCTTAGGAAGCCGGTGAAATGGAGCTCGCAATTTTTCCTTATTTCTAGTGTTAATATTGTGAGTATCACTGTTTTTAGTGTATAAGTGTATATTTTGCCTAATATATGTATAAGATATTGGCGAAGATGAATTGTGATGCCACCGTGAGAATACCAATATCTTTAAAAAGATCTCTTAGAGAAACTCTGGCACCTAGCTGGTAAATTGCTCGAACAGCTCGTTTTTAAATATAATGCACACAATATGTTTTGTATGTAACAGTAATGACCATCGCACTCACGTGTTTAGTGTTTCACGTCACACCTGTCAACCAAAGCCAAAAATATTGGTAAAATGCCCAAACCAGTCGTTACTGGAATCTCATGAGATATAAACACACTCAAACTATGATGAACTTAGCCGTTTTGGGCACAATATGTAGAGCGAGTAAGGTTACTCTAGCGAAGGCTCAAAGTAAGTTACGTTAGCATAAGGCTGCCTGTCCATTAAAGCGGAGCGAGGCAGCGGAGCGGAGTTGCGGACAGTGTCTGTCCATTGATGCGGAGCGAGTCAGTGTAGCGGAGTTACGAACTGTGCTGAGCGAGGTAGTGGAGCGGAGGCCACATTATATACTAGCCCAGCCGGGGCACGCACCCACTGGCCGAACATCGCATCGGTGGCACGCTACTCCCCCTCCCCCGAGCCCCGCAGCTGCAATACTTCGCAGCCGGTTTTTTTCCGCATCCCCTCTCCGCATCCCCGCTCCGCTGCCCCACTACGTTTCTCCGCTCTGCTTCCCCACTCCACTTCTCCGCTCCGCTTCCCGGTTTTGTATGAATTTTTAAACTAGTTCGCAAATCCCTGTCCACTGAAGCGGAGCGGAGATTTTATGCAATTATATTGGCACAGCTCCGCTCCGCTCCTCTCTTATCCGCTCCAGTGGACAGGCAGCCTTAAAGTAGGTAATAATAGTAAAAACTCAATGAATAAAACTAGATAAGTATTACCAAAACTAGATATAAATATTCCATTTAAAAACAGTCAAAACTTCATAAATAAATGAAGTTAGTTAAATCCCGATAAATAATGCATTGATAAACAACCCCAAAAAACTAAATCTGAAGTGACAAGGTCTACAATACGAAACATTTACTTCATATCGACATGCAAAAGACCCCCCTCCCCCCTACCTCCCTAGCTCTGTCTGATTCCCAATCAAACGCAGTTATCCAAACAGCTCTCCTCCGCAACAATTATAAAACAATTAATTTCTTAAAAACCCCTCAGGAACAAATCCCCTTTTTTAAGACCATTCCACCACGAGGAACAAAGGTACCGGCCGCTAGCCGCGAATCAATTAATTCTTTGATTACCCGCGTTTTTCCAATCTTTCGTCCTCCCCCCGCCGCCGCTCACCGCCTCATCCCCGCAGATCCCCTGATTTACATCACAATGAACATTTTAATCGGCCCATTAAAACGAATGGTAGCACGTAGGATAGTATCTCAACAAAAAGTGGCGCTCGTCGTAACCGATAGTTACCTGGTTACGATCCGTATCAGCGGGATCGATAGGTTTTGTGGTATTATCTGCTACTTGGGACGATGAGCACGAGGAGGTTGCGAGCGGGTTAACGACTTTCTCGTAGTCCCTCGTCTACAAGCCCGTGACCGCTTGATTGCAATCATGTTCAGAGACTAATTGGTAACGTAAAGGCGGAATCCTACGAGTTCCTAACGATACTTAGTTATCTAACAAAGAGGTAAAGTAGGAACCCTCCAGTTATTCGTTTAGTACGAGGGTAATGTGGATATATTGCGCGGGGCGTTGACCCCGGCTGACATGATGTAGTCTCTTTTGTTCTATTCATGTGAGACATGACGATAAGTCCTTATTACTTACTGTTTCCAGGCTCACTTACAAAATATTCGGGATCAAAGTCAAATATGTCAGTAACCCGGCCAGTTGTACGCGTTTATTCTGGGAGGAAAATCATAACGGGGATACTATTTTAGAAAATTAAGACTAAATTACACACCAGGCTAAGTATGGTCAAAACCTATATAAAATAGTTGTAAAGCTAAACACAATCGGACAGAAAATCTAAGTACCTACAGACTTACCTAAGCTCCAGAGAATATAAACCGTGAATGATGTAAGATAACAGCGTAACAGTTCCTACTGTATGAGCAGCTCATCGCTTGTAACTGAAGGTTATTGCCCAGGCATCACCGCGACACGTGGCTAGTGCCACGCGGGGCAACGCGCGCAGACTGAATGATACCAGCTAGGTAACCAAGGAAAATGAGCCCGAGGAGTATGAATAATAGCAGCTACGTTGCATCAGTTTTTGTGGTGTGTGCGGAAGTAGGGGCTGTCAGTGGGAACAAGAATATATTATTTTCTGTAGCATTTTTACAGTTGCAGGAAAGAAAACTATCAAGCGTGTGAAGGCAATCCTGAAATTACTGGCAATATGACATCTGCAACAAGTTACCTTTTTGATGTGCGGGCAAATCTAAGAAGACATTACCAAAATAACAAGGATTGGTGATCAGTGATCATACCATGTATGTCCCTTTATTTGACCATCTGGCACTTACATCATCATTAGGGCTGACTGTGATCAAGCAAACAAAACTACTTTAAATCAAAATCCAGTACGTAGCATTGTGTAATCTCATTATCTATTGTTTGAGTTCAGCTATTGTGTTATGATTCAGGTTTATATCGCGCTCGTAAACCAGGCGCCGACACGGACGTTCTCGCCCATCCGACAACACCAACCCAGGATGGAACCCTTTTTTACCCCATCCTACCCTTATCGAACTGAACTCCTAAAGTCTACTACTGTCGGTAAGATTCCCATATTTATAACCTTCACAAGCTTGGAACATAATATACGAATGTACCTACAAATGTACAGCGATATTATTTTTTACTATTCAGTAAGACTGTTTCTATGTAGGCATACTCGTTTACAACGTGTAGGTACCTACAACATATATCTACGTACTGTTTCAGAAACATCCGCAAAAATATCGAGAAAAATGTTGAGTTTGTTGTCTATGAGGCTGGCTGCTGCGCTACCGATGTAGTTATCCAAGAGAACCATGTTACTTTTATAAATGTAGTCACTGTTAATATCAAATAAGTTTCCCTTTCCAGCCACCCTATTTAAAAATGGTTGAAGTATGAATAGGTACTTTTTCTGAATACAATACAATAGGTACTAATTTACCAATGTCTGAATGTACCTTAACATTTTTAATACCTAGTATTTCAATAAGTAAGTACCAAAAAAATAAACATAAATAACTGTTGTGTTTCGCCATTTCTCTAAACGCCATAAAATTCTCTATAGCGTTACACAAGTATTCTCAGTCCGAGAGGAGGCGAGTTCCGCATTCCTAACAAAATACGCAAAAATTCGCCATAAAATGTTTTATAGCGGTGTGCAGTGAAACACGCATCGTCCGCACTTCGCGCGAGTTCTACACGTGCTAGTATTGTGAGCCTTCGATAATATATTATAATCAATTAGAGTCGCCACGTGACAAGCGCGGCGATAGTCACGCGCCGGATCAATGGCTTTGTCTTACATCACGTTGTTACGTAAGCCGGTAACGACAGGATGGATTGATGTACAAGTTGAGTGCGGTACCTATTCTCATATAATATTAAAAAGGCATAATTTTAGGCTACATGAATCAGACACGTGTAGGATTGTTGATAAATTATTCAGGATATATTAGGTTCGGAATCAGACCAAAATTAAAAAAATATATCTTTGTTTGACGGAAATTTAACAAAACGGATAAAGGAAAAGCATCTTGACCTTTACCAATTAATTTTTCTCTACAAAGATCCCAGGTTACTGTCTAACGTGCTCGCGTTATTAATTTGACTAATGTTCAATAAATTAAGAATATTATTTACTGCGTGATGGCAAGCTACCAATTTTACCTTTAATATTTCAGCGCAGGCACTATGATTAAATTTACCATGAGGGAAATAATTTGGGGGATATAAAGGATCGTCGATGAGGTGCCTGTGAGATGGAAAGTGCAAAGCAGAACTAAGACTTTGTGTGAGCGGTGCAGCGGTGGTGGCGAAAAAGACTTAAAATATGTAGTCATGCAATCACAAAATGAAGTTCGTAATTATTTGACGTATAGAAGCGTAACCTATATAATTATAAGAAGGTATAGTCGACCTCGTAATTGCTTTACCACTTACGGATTATTGTCAAAAATAATCCTCAGTAAATTGCAACTTTAGCATAATCAGCCTATAATTTTGTCTCTGTGAGAGGGAGTGATCCGTATCCACCACGCGGGTCCAATGGATGTTACATGACTTCGAATTTTAGGTTATAGGATATGCCAATTTCCTCACGGTGTTTTTCTTCACCGTTTTGAGAGCAGTGGTGCTGAAATAATGTACACGAAGTAAAGCGCCTGTTTGGGTTCGACGTCCACTCAAAAGTCGCGGCCGTTGCGCTACCATTGTTCTCCCAATTGTAACTTTACTAAGGTTGAAACTATCTAACTGTCACAAAGACAAACACACCTTGTCGTTTCATGACTTGCATGTTACAGTATGGTTCTATAGTTATTAAAAAGTCGACTATACACAAGAGGATTGACACTAGGAATTTCTGAATGAAAACAAACAGTTAGCAACCTATAAAACATTAGAATCTTCTGTTTCGGTAACATAATGTTTTGACATCAAAGAATGTTCCCATAATTATTACGCTTTATTAACATTTTATCTTTAAAAGTGTTTCACAAAGTTATTCAAGGAATCCAGCAATGTTTCCAGAATAATGAATTAATTCGAAACTAAATAATGAAAGCTTCTAAAAGTAATTATGTCCAAGTAATAATTTATTGTGATGGAATTTTCTAATTATCTGACCAACTTTCAGTTACAATTCTATTCAAAGTCCTTGATTTAAAATAGAATTAAAGTTAATAAATTACCTTGCAATCTATAATTTAAACATCACTTCATCAGAGTTTTATTTAATTTACGAAATTAAATATTTCGTAAACATATAATCAATGTTACTGTTACAAATGAATGGCTAAATCCGTATTGAGCCCGAAAACTGTCTGTGTTCGGACACAGCTCACCGGCCGCGGCCCGTCGAGGGCCCGACTGAAATATCGCAGCTGATAATAGTTGCTCCAATAACTTGAACATGTTATGTTGTTATCTTGTCATGTTGGCAATGTTAAAAAAAACTTCAAAATTAATGTTATCTTCCTTTAGTAGAGTGTAAAATTAAACTTACCAACTTGTAAGTAGCGGTCTTGCAGTACAGGGAAAATAAAAGGCGTATTTTATAACTTTGGATATTATTGCCAGAATCTACTTCTTTTACATCCAGCAAGCACTGTCAGCTGCCCGAGCTGACTCTCCACCCTTTCTTTTATTAATATAAATATGAAATAGTGTTTTTCTCAAACATGCTTGGATATTCGTGCATTATTTTGACAACCTTCTTCGAGATAAATTAAAATTGCTGTACTATTGCTATTCGGCCACGAAAACATGCGAGCGCACTACCGGCAATGTTTGTATGAAAATCCATAACTGTCGTGTTTAGTGGCCGAATACATTACTATCAAAACTCATATCTGTAATATTGGAATTAACTTTTTACTTCAAGACAACCAAGGAGCTAACTTATCAACGATTTTATTTTAATTTCGATTCGGTTTGCAAATAAAGTTGTTTAAAGTAAAGATGAAACAAATGAACGTGAAACAATATCGTTATTCGTCATTGGTTCTGGAATTTATAATTAACTAGCTGCCCGCCCCGGCTTCGCTCGAGTAGCACTAAGTACCTACCTACCTACCTACCCTACCTTTTCATTGTTTTTAGGATGTATTCTGCTATTCGGGGCGGAGACAAATCCAACGAATCAAAAACCGTGAAAATTTGTCCAGCAGATCTCGAGTTACAAGTGTTGTAACAAACACGACTTTCTTTTATATATAAATAGACTAGCTGCCTGTCCCGGCTTCGCACGGGTACTTATCTACGACGCACTTACCTACCCTACCTACCCTACCTACCCTACCTACCCTACCTACCCTACCTACCCTACCTACCCTACCTACCCTACCTACCCTACCTACCCTACCTACCCTACCTACCCTACCTACCCTACCTACCCTACCTACCCTACCTACCCTACCTACCCTACCTACCCTACCTACCCTACCTACCCTACCTACCCTACCTACCCTACCTACCCTACCTACCCTACCTACCCTACCTACCCTACCTACCCTACCTACCCTACCTACCCTACCTACCCTACCTACCCTACCTACCCTACCTACCCTACCTACCCTACCTACCCTACCTACCCTACCTACCCTACCTACCCTACCTACCCTACCTACCCTACCTACCCTACCTACCCTACCTACCCTACCTACCCTACCTACCCTACCTACCCTACCTACCCTACCTACCCTACCTACCCTACCTACCCTACCTACCCTACCTACCCTACCTACCCTACCTACCCTACCTACCCTACCTACCCTACCTACCCTACCTACCCTACCTACCCTACCTACCCTACCTACCCTACCTACCCTACCTACCCTACCTACCCTACCTACCCTACCTACCCTACCTACCCTACCTACCCTACCTACCCTACCTACCCTACCTACCCTACCTACCCTACCTACCCTATAAACCTCACGGAACCCGAGACCTTTCCAACGAATGTAAAACCGTGGAAATCGGTTCGTGCGTTCTGGAGTTATAGCGTCAGGAAGGAAAACCCGACTTATTTTTATATAGTAGATTTAGTTTGAATTTCCGCGCATACTTGAGAAAAGTATTATACAAGCCTTGGCCGCAACCAGGTATTGATTGACTCACGTATGTGGGCCTAGGCGAAACCTAGGCATTCACGATCGTCCATCAATGCCCTTGTTGCAGGCCGCGACAGTAATGTACTATATATCTTAATATGAACCCTGAACTTAAAACGTACGTGGGATTGCTTGTAAACAAAACTTTTACAGTCGTAACATTTCAGATTTTTTGTATGGGAGGCAGTACTGCCGTCTCTTTTATATAGTTTACAACCTAATATTACGAACTCAAAAAAACACTGAAATATTTGTATTTTAATAGCAATATCGCTTCTTTTGGAACATAAACGATAAACCTAAATTAATTTTGCAGATAGCCTAGAGAAGAGAGCGCAGCATCGCAGCAAGTTAACGAGCGGTCGGACGAGTTGCTAAACGACAAAATAGCGGCTATTTTAACAGTTAAATTGAGAAGTAAACAAGTTACAAGTTGTTCGTGAAGCACTTGTTTGAACTTGTTATGCTCTAATGTCGACAACGTTCGGCGCATTCTTACACAAATAGCCCCGAGAGGGCGAGTTGGCGCGACTGCTCAACTTGTGCTCAACATAAGGAAACATTATGCTTTACTTATTATGTAGATACCTACTCATGCAAAACAGCTAAGCCTCGCTGTTATAAGTTTTTCAAGTACTTGCAACATAGATACATTTTATGAAATTAGAATTTTTGCTGTGAAGCAAAAGGAGTATGTAAGGATTGCAGCAGGTGGCGCTCTGAGCAGGTTCGTCTCCACCTGCCCGAATGGGAAACAGACAGTTTATGTATGTGTATATGTTTTTGTTCTGAAGTCTCCGCCTGCCCGAATGGGAAACAGACAGTTTATGTATGTGTACATGTTTTTGTTCTGAAGTCTCCGCCTGCCCGAATGGGAAACAGACAGTTTATGTATGTGTACATGTTTTTGTTCTGAAGTCTCCGCCTGCCCGAATGGGAAACAGACAGTTTATGTATGTGTATATATTTTTGTTCTGAAGTCTCCGCCTGCCCGAATGGGAAACAGACAGTTTATGTATGTGTACATGTTTTTGTTCTGAAGTCTCCGCCTGCCCGAATGGGAAACAGACAGTTTATGTATGTGTACATGTATTTGTTCTGAAGTCTCCGCCTGCCCGAATGGGAAACAGACAGTTTATGTATGTGTACATGTTTTTGTTCTGAAGTCTCCGCCTGCCCGAATGGGAAACAGACAGTTTATGTATGTGTACATGTTTTTGTTCTGAAGTCTCCGCCTACCCGAATGGGAAACAGACAGTTTATGTATGTGTATATGTTTTTGCTGTATGTCTAATATGTCTATGTAATTTACTGGCTTTATTTGCGCATCCACCCGGAGTTAAATAAAAGCGTAAATACCCTCTGTGAGTTTCAAATACTTTATTACACATCACGAAATTACCGTATTACCGAATCTATTTTTGCAAAATCGCGTATGCATTCCATACTTAACATTCAGTAGTGATTTACTTGCGTAATATATGCGAGGCGGTCCCTCCCTGCCAATACTTCATACATAAAAAGCTTAATACCGTCGTAAAATGTCCATATCAGGTATATTGGGTTGGGAGTCCTCGTATCAATACCCTGGATACATTGTGTCACACGACAGGTACGCTCAGCCGCATGTAATTTGGCCCAAGTTATATGACGTCTCATTATTTTTTCGACAATGGAGGACGGGCGGCCGCGGCTCTTTCCATAAAATTCAAATAAATACCTTTCTACTACATAAAATCAACTATCTGCTTCAATCATATTCCTTTTTTGAGTACTATTCTGTTTTAATTAGGCTTAAAATACTTTGACTTTACATAAAACATGTATTCCGTCACCGTTCTATGAGACATTTATCTGTATTATAATATTGTAACTGGCCGTGCCCGCGGCTTTGCTCACGGGACTGTGTATTATATTGGTAATGTATTAAAAATTAATAAGAACTTTAGTATGTTGTTATAAAACTAATCTTACTAATAGTTGGTTCATATTATTAATATAATGTTTCATTGTGTGTTCTAACAAGTGGCCAAAATCAAAATACTTTATTTTACATACCTTTTACCTACATACATACATACATGGGCACTTATGAAACGTCAGAAGCTAAGTGCACGCTTGCAATTAGTCGTTATACAATACAATGCTTTAACTAGTAATAATTTAATTTGATAGAGCCTAGTTCTATTCAAATAATGGAAAAAAAGCAAATAAGCGTTCGTTCCACATCACAAGTTCTGAGAATATTACAAAACATTTTATACATTCAGCAACGTTACGTTAATAGAAATATAAGCGAATACGCTGACATTTCCTTGTGGTGATTATTTGTTGGTTTATTCGCCGAAAAACCCAGCAAAATTATCGATATGATTCGTATACTTTTAAGTACAAACCGATCGATTCTGTAAACAGTTTCAAACACCACTCCGTCAATAGTTTCAGTCCCTAAGATTAGGCGGAATGATAGCTCACTTCAAGCTCACTTCACCTACGTTTTCACGATGAGATTTTTACAGAATCGATCGGCTATTTGTACTTGAGAGTGTGGGCATATCTACTTAATTTCCATAACATTACAATAACAACAACATTAACAGAATAGAACGGCAGGTCTACAGACCTGCCGTTTAATAAACTATCTTTGCATTGTATAAATTCAATCTCTTAGCATTGTATAATTGCATAGAACATGTGTGAGTGCTATGTACCGACTATAAAGCTACCATTTAGGTGCAGGGTATGTCTTTCATTGACTTGAATGTGTCATGGCGGCTGAGAGTATGTCATGCTCACTCTAATGTCTCGCTGACGGTGGCGCGTGTGTTGGATCATTTAGCTCCCTTCAAAATGGTTGAGCTGAATGGTGCTAATCCATGCGTCATGTTCGTGAACGGGCGCCGTCAGTAGGGACTGGTCATCTCTTAGCTGCCACGGCTTATTTTAATTTAATTTAATTTTTTGGATTTTTGTTTTTTTTTATTTCTGTTACGGACGCTTTTCATGTTTTGCATCGTTCTCACATGTATAACTTCAACATGAATGATGTAACCAATATTTTGTAACCATATCATGTTTTAAAAGAGTGTCCGTGGAGTTTCTTGCCCGTTCTTCTCCATAGGTACCTACTACGCTTTGGAATGGGCATCTAGCTTCATCTTTCTCCCCCCGTCCCCTTGACAATTCGAAAGTGCCGGTAATTGGTTTATTTGAAATAAATGCTTTGAGTTTGAGTTTGAGTTTGAGTTTGAGAATGCTTTGAGTTTGAGTTTTGAATTTGTTCTATTCTGTTAATAACCCACCCATCGCCCTTAAAAAAATGTAACTCAAATAAATCCTATACTATTAAATGAGCAATATTTGTATATATTATTATTATATTTATAATCACGTTCTCGAAAACGGCTGTAACGGCTTCGATGAAAGTTGCAATATAGAGGTTTACGTGGGCGAAAAATAGATCTAGATAGGTCTAATATCTGGGAAATTCGTTTTCTCCGTATTTTCACTCGAGCAGAACATAGCTTGGACGCCCAAAGTTTAGAACAAGATAGACCTTAGAATAATTGACATTTGATTATTGACAATAATAATTGACAGACATGGCAACATGGAATTCATAAGTACCTACTATCATGGCAGCATGGAATTAGTAAGTACCTACCATCACGGCAGCGTGGTATTATTATGTAGGTAGACATGAAAGTAGTATGAAATATCCTATACTATTAAATGAGCATTCTCTATTTTCACCAGAGCAGAGCTCGGTCACCCGGGTACTTATAATAAAGGCAGGAGAATGAAGACAATGGAGACCAAGTTATTATAGTAAAAAGTTACGGTATAATTACTGTAAAAAAAACAAAAAAAAAGTTTTTAAGTTTCCAAAGCTACCACCGCAACCTACATCAACTTCTTCTCTTGGGCAACAAACCCTGTGCATGTGTGCCGGTATCCGCTAGATGGCGCTGACCCCCTGCGGCGCTGAGTTATCGCTCAATTACTTCCCTGCCTGTTCCCGGTCCACCCCGCGGCTACAGCGAGCGTGAACAAGCGAGGGCCTGCTATAAATCTGATGGAAACCTTTTATGAAACGTAATCTATTACAATACCTTACAGGAGAGAAAGGCGCACGTACCTACCTTGTATTTACAGGCACATGACAATGAAACAATCGTTTATTTTGAACACAAATGCTTGATCTTGATGCATGCAGGTTTTTAACCGACGATAAAAAGGGTCTCTGGTCGATACGAGTATTTTTTTTATGCACGACCACGCTTCTCTTTTTACAAAGTAATCCAATTTTGAAATTTCTTTTTTATTGGATAAAAAGATTTGGATTTGGAAAAAAATTATCTCTCGAATCACAATGAGGACTGATAAATATGCCACTTCCAATAAAAACTACAAGAAACAAGTTTAAGATTTTTTTGTAAGTCACCTAAACCCCACAGAATTACAGATTTAGTAATAAAGTATGCTCACAATGTTCACAAGCGGAGCTGCATAAGCCAGGAGCCTGCAGCTTCAATTATTCACAGATTACCGCGAGCTCTTTAACTAGTTAGTAGATGTGTGGTACCTGCGCCTCGCCAGGTAGTACCTGAACTACTTTCTGTTAAACAGTTTGTTCAATATTAAATCACATAATTACACATTATTTGAAGGATATTGCTAATCCATTGCTTCATATGTTCGAAAAATTTGGTCTGCTCAACAACGTAAATAACGCAATGAATGATAAACACGTTTCTCCCCTCTGAGACTTCTCATATAAAACAGGGAGGAAGCCGTGTGCCCGACGGAATTTCCCATCGCCAAAAATGATGAACTTCCATACAATCTTTCATTCCCTATTTAACCCCTATATGGGATGAATTTTCAAAAATCCTTCCTCAGTGCTCATTTTCACTATGTAAGGAGCCCTTGTTCAAAATGTATTGTTTCTAGAGCCAGGTGCGTTGTGTGTCTGTCAGTGAGTGAATGAATGAATGAATGAATTTAATATTTTTATTATGTAGATGAGTTTAGTTTTAAAGTTTATGAGTTGACTTTTAGCTGTTATAGGAAAAAGTATTCAAAGGTCATATTTTTTTTTTAAGAAGCATGATTCGAAATGTGCAATTGGTTTGAGAAGTGTACCTCTTTTCAGAGGCATCTAAAAAGTAAACACTTTTTTCTTGGCACGCGCTTCAATTGCGAGCGCTATACAAGCGCGTTTTACATGTATCTCATTTGATTTATGACAAAGTAAAAAAATATATGTATTTAGCTACAACGGTTGTGCTACAGCCAATTACAATAACTAAAATTAAAAAAAGAAGTTTAACGACACTTTCATAAATTCCTCTCACAGTACTTCTGACATACCAATAAAATCTTCGTCCATCCATCCGCAAACAGGTCGCCTGTAGGGTTAGAATCCAAGAGATCATTAAGCGCGGCCAGGGTGCGAGGAATTGGCGACTTAGCACGTGCAACAGTACGACATGACGGCACGGCATACAGCCTGTGCTTTCTGCCCCGGCAGTAATTGTCTGGGACGAAGAAGCGCGCCAGTACATCAAGCAAATCAGGAGCGTCAATAGCGCCACGGAGCGTCTTACAGGCTATTGTGAGCTGATCTCGAGCTCGCCTTACCTCTAGCGAGTTGTATCCGAGGCAACCCAGTCAGAATTTTGTCGGATAGAGGTAAGGATAGTAGCCGTGTTTCCGCTTGTATAGGTACCTAAGGAAAGCTTTTTGAATCTTTTCTAATAAAAGTGCATAGGTAGGTACTTTCATGTGGATTCCACACGCAAGAACTGGTTTCCAGCTTGCTTCGTACGAACGCATTAAATATGATTTTAATGGCATGAGCGGTGCGAAAATCGCGGCAATTACGAAGAACAAAACCTAACCTTTGGTAGGTTTGTTTAGCTAACATGGCCATATAGTCGTGGAAGGTGAGCTTTCATTCAAATGTGACTCCCAGGTCTTTCATGGCTGTTGACTTTGTGATGATATTGTTATTTAAATTATATTCAAAATTAACTGGCTGGCGCATTCGATCGAATGTCATGGCGAAGCATTTGGAGGAATTATCCTCCGCAACAAAATATTCCTCTGGCTACTATAGTACGTCATTATTTACGCTATGCTCACTCTAATTTGTGGAGAGAAGTAACATAAACATGACGTCAGCACCGTGACGTCACCCTCATCAAGTCAACAACGATCCGTTGTACACGAAACAGATTATAATAAGCGAAATAATTTAATCTCGAGTGTGATGGTGGGCAGAGACAGCGCTAGTTTTAATATAAAGCGGCTTAGCCCTTGGCCGCATGAATATTTAACAAATGTGACCCTTCGCCCTTGCTCTAATGAAAACATGCTCCCATATTAGATATTTTAGGATTATTTTATTTTCATAGTTCGGGGCATGGTGTCCGGTGCTTAAATAAACAAATGTGACGGTGAGTAACTTGTGTAATGTGTATTTGTTGAAAATAGGGTTGCTGATAACACATAACTTCAAAAAAAAAACATTACAAAGTTCAAAATTAAGTTATTTTTCACTTTGTAGTGTTTCTTTGGAAGTTGGATGTTTTTTAAAACGATAAAGAGTGTTATTTATTCAAATTCAAAATTCAAAATATTTTTATTTCACATAAACCTACAAGGGCACTTATGAAACGTCAGAAGCTAGGTGCACGGTTCCAATTGATCGTTTCCTATGGAGAAGAGCCGGCAAGAAACTCCACGGTTACTCTTTTAAAAGTAAGTGGTTTTTACAATGTTTCCAAGTTACAGTGTTAAAAGGTATGAGAGGACAGTGTAGGCCCATCAACAAGTACCAGTCAGTATCAGTTGAGGAGTTCTCCTGCTACTTCATTGTGACGAGCATAAATTGCTTGGGAACCATATTAAAGTAATCAAATCGCAACCCGTGAAATACTTATTATTGAGTAGTTCCGGTGGCCATCTGTGGTCTTCATCATCAGTTCCACTTCACCAAAAGGTGCTTTCCGAGAGCCCGAGCACGAGTTACTATAAAAAATACCCAAATTGCTATAGGTGTGCCTATAATATTTGAAGAGTTCCTTCGATTTCTCCAGGATCCCATCATCAAATCCTGACCTGATGACAATGGGACTATCTCGGAAGTATACCCTTTCCAATAAAAAATATATTTTGACTCCGTCTATGTATAACGGAGTCTTGCCCAAACATACATAAAAAAAATATATACAGGGTGATTGGAAGATGGGTGCAAAGCTTTAAGGTGAAGATAGTATAGACAATTTAGAACCATTTAACCCATGGTTGTCTTAGACGAAGTCTTACCAATTTTTTTTTTTTTAATAAGGTTTAAAAGACGTATTGTACAAATTTTTTATTTTTTCTGAGCTTTAAATGTCTGTAAAAAAAATGTCTAATGACACAGAAGCCTAAAACATGTTTTGCTTGATTGCTTACACATTACTTTAATTAAATAAATAAAAAATGAATTCATTTATCATTCAATTTGGCCATAATTATGCAGTTTACATAAAATTTTGAGAATTTCCGAAAAAAAACTTAAAAATTTGGTTAAAAATATTTGGTAAGACTTCGTCTAAGACAACCATGGCTTAAATGGTTCTAAATTGTCTGTACTATCTTCGCCTTAAAGCTTTGCACCCATCTTCCAATCACCCTGTATATATATATAAACATCCAAATTGATAACCTCCTCCTTTTAGAAGTCGGGTAAAAAACAGACGAAGACAGAAACGTAAAGAAATAAATATTTTCTGCGTAGCATATCAGCTACGGCGTAGCAAGCATAGCGGTGATATCAGCTACGTCATAGCACGACGCTACGCTTTGGATGTGATGTGGCACAGTGTGACCGCTAAAGCAAAGTTTTGGAGATAATTGTGGAACTGCCTGTACCAGTGTACCTGATGTCTAAATGTTTTGTTTATAACTTTATGTGCTCTCTGTGACCCGTGCAAAGTTTGACCACAAGCTGTATGTTTGGAGAGGGTTTTGTTACCAATGAATTCTACGACCTGGCATGTGTGCAAAATATTAGGTGACTATGGGAAAGAACTCTTATAGTTTCGCCTGTCCGTCTGTCTGTCTTTCCGCGGCTTAGCTCAGAGACTTAGTACAAGAAAGCTGTAATTTGGCATGGATATACATATTAATCATGCCGACAAAGTGGTGATGATATTTTTTTTCTAGTCTATCCCATGATGTGGGATAGGATAGGCCGTTCAAAAATAATGCAGGTCTCTGAAAATCATTTTTCGATTCTGTGATCCATTTGCATAATATTAAGCTTTAAAGTGTTAGTTTTTGTTAGAGTCACGTCCCCCGGCCAGCAAAATTATGGTTTTTGGATATGTTTGGATATGTGAAAAAATTCACCGCAGTAATATACAGGGTTATTGCTTCCTATATGTCAGCACTCCGCGATATATTACGAAGTTAAAATGAAAACTATCACAACTAAGTAGGCTTTACAAGTTAACGAGTAATAGTCGACCAACTTACATTTGCAGTTGGAATGTATGGGAGAATATGTTTTAGAACGGTTCGTCCCAACTACGGAATTCTTCATTGTGAGTGGTCCGACACGCACTTGGCCGGTTTTGAGCTGTTATATCGAACCAAATGCGGCGATAAAAGTTTTTTTTACAAAAACAGACGATTTCAGAGGTTTCACGAACCTCTAAAATCGTCTGTTTTTGTAAAAAAAACTTTGGTGACGCCAGTGAATTTGTAAGAATGTTTGTCTGCCTAATTATGACAAAACAACTTAAAAACATACTGATTAAAATAAACAATCTAAGTTAAACTTTACCAGCTAAGTAGCCTCAGTATTGATTGCCCCACAGTCAGTTCACATCCTAAAAGCGCAGGCGACACCTAATTAGAAAGAGCTCACAATGTACCGGAGCGCTACATCCAAGTGACAAAACTTCTACTAGCTTGCCACAAAAAGTGCAGCAAGAAGTAACACTGCTCGCCTATAAAGGCGCCGCTCCACAGCAGCTCACGGCTAAGCTACGCACTTGTACTTAGCTTCGCTTTGTGTGAAAATGTAGGCGAGATCGTCCATCGCGACAAGTGGCCCCGCTACCCCGGGCGTAGTCTCCAAGGTCCAAGTCTGCTAACGCAAATTGTGTCGGAATGGCCGATCTTTGAAACTACAGATAGGGCAGACTGAGTATGGTTGTTTAACGGGTTGGTTGTCACAGCGGTCATAACAGAAAACTTAACGAATGAATACGAACATTGATAGGCGTCGAAGAATGGCGAAGGCAACACCCCCTCCCCACTTCAGTCCAGTTCGCTCAGAAACGCGGTGACGGAGAGAGGTGTTCATTTTTTTCGGACAGTGAAAGTAATTTTTTGTGCCTTTTTGTCGATTCTTCTAAGTATGCTTAAATTATGTATGCTTATATGCTTTGCAATATAACTTTTCATGTAATTATTATGTTAAATGAATGGTCCATGATATCGTTATATAGTTTTATAAATTGGTGGTTGAACGTTTTATTCACTGTAAATCTGGAAGATACTACTTGTGAATCTAAACCTTTGACATCGTCAGGGAAGCGAGGAAGCCCTTGTAAAACCTACAAAGACAGTTCCGATAGAATACAAATAAAAAAACAAGGAGTTGCTTGAAACATGTGGCCTTGATTGTATACTGAATTCATACCTTCAGGGATTGAAATCTCAAGGAGAAACAGAAGAAGCATTCATTGTAGAAATTTCAGGAGTATTGCCCATAAAAAAAAAAGTGAAATATGTCAGTTTTTTTTAAATGAACGCACATTTAACAGCGTACTCTAAAGATAAAACCCTCAATATTTTCATAGAGTTGGACCCTAATATGGCGCAGTATGAAAACATGACGAATTGCTTAATCGCGAACAATTGCTTATTATTTGGCGTTGCCTAAGTATCGCTGTCATGATATAATCTATCATTGATAATACCAGACTTGGCTGCACGGATGCGTGAATGGCAAACAAATGAACCGCGCAGCTAACGTGGCAAACTCTCCGTTCACATCGTACGTAGCAGTGGAAGGTAGTCTTAGAGCCGGGATGCTCGTGCGGTTCGCCTACAAATTTGCGCTTGCGGCTGATAAATCGTTCGCTCACCTAAAGGCATTCCACTTAGATTGCAGGCGCCGGAATGTCGCCTAATTGTTGTCCTCTCTCCGAGTCGCCTCCTCCCACTGGGGCGGCGCATCGACTCACCCCCCCTGGCGACCGGTGCATAGGTGTCTTGGGGGGGTGTTACAGTGAATAACGCAGTTGTCTAATAAATCAACAGTAGTTAACATCATTATTCATTTGAAAGGTTATTTTCATTTATTCCAAAAGGAAGTCAAATTACTTTGTGTTCGTTAGGTCGAGATATCTATATGTTATCTAGCCCATATTTTAGCTAAGCTGTCAACTTTCAAAGAAAAGTGCAAGAGAGGGGCGTAAACATTTTTAAGTCAAAGCAAGAGCTAAGCAACGTATAAAGATCTCGACCTTAGAGTTTATTTCACCACATGCCACCGTTCATGGTATTATCAATTTTGCACAAACCATAAAATTCCCAAGATAACCTTAAAGAAACCTGGAAATACAAAACATGATCCTTAAAATTAAGTACAAGAGATTATGGTGCAAAACATCTTAGAGCAATGGCGGGGGCTGGCATCAGCTCTCTAGATAATAACTCTAATTTGTCGGCACTAATCTACGCCGGCATTAGTCACCAACTCTCACTGAGCCTCACTGACTCACTGGGACGGAGCTCAGCTCCTTACTGTACGACGTCATAGCCTCTACAACCAAGAGATTGGTAAAGAAAGCGTTCAAATAGGTATTCTAATAAGATGTCAGGTCATTAAGGGGAGTTAGTAATATGCTACACGCATTTTTGTTTCGCGAAAGAGTCAATCACACTTTGCCCATCCTAGGACCTTACCTTGCATTGAGTTGGTAGTAGGAGCCATATAAATATCGTACAGCGAATGCGAGTTTAATTTTACTGCTGTGAAAGTTGTCGACGTATGTACTACGTAACTTCCTTTTTCAACCATTTTTATATTATTAACTAGCGACCCGGCCCTGCTTCGCGCAGTTGCAATGACCTGTTCAACTGTGAAAACATTTAGTTTTCACAGTTGAACGCGCTATAACGAAGTTAAATATTTTATTACACACCGCATCAAACTACATTCGTTTAGAAGATTTAAGCGGTCACACAGACAGAAACGAAAAGTGACTTTATTTTATATTATGTATAGATTCTGTACAAATTGAACCCCAGACCTCGAGAACCTCAGCCCACCCGCGCTAACTAGAACCCCCTTTTTTTTTTTCTTTTTTTTTTTGGTGGGAAATTATCAAATATCTTCTTCCGCTCTGGACGGAGCCGGAGGGCGTGTCAGACTCTTAGTGTGTCAAAGTAGCTCAAACAGTGGGAACCGCGCGGTGGCGCCACTGTCGCTGTGTTCACACCGGAACGTGGCGAGACGCGGACGCTGCGTGACTCGCTTACTCAACGTGTTTCAACTCCGAGCTCTTATCTATGTGGCGACTGTAGCCCGTCACCGATGGCGGGGAAAAGGGTCCTTGGAATGCAATATAATGTCAACTCCATGTTAATAGAACAAGAATATTTACCACTTTACCATAAACCTAGAGAATCATTATAACTTTGCCTCGAGGAATTTATAAGGGTTCCGAAGTAATCCTAATTTATAACAAAAATAAGAAAAATATAAATAACTTAGGTACTCTGACATGCAGTGGCGTGCGGCCCATAAAGACAGAAAGACACTGCCTAGGGTTAGTTCTGATAATAGATCTAATATTATTTTATCAATAAATAAAACAACATAAAAAAAAAACATAAATCGGCTCCACCTATCGAGTGCCGGTGGTATCATTAAGACTAAGACGTAATTTTGCAACTTCGATTCGCGCTGCACTAGCAGCGCCTCGCCATTGCCACGGCAAAGACACAAACTATTAGTCTCTTAGTGATAAGTGTGTGTGCTCTCTTGGTAAGTCGTCGTCATGCGGATTTAATGTGTGTGCGTTCCTATAGCTACGTGGGCTTTGCTGACACACAATGACAAAAATCACGCACACAACTGCATGAAAAGCCAGTGTCTTTTTGTAGTATTATAAACAGCTAACACGAAAAATTACGACTCGTACCGAACATTTCCGAACGAAAGTTTGCTATGCAATGCAAATATTTTAGAAAGTAACATTGTTTCATTGAATTTTATATAGTAGATGACCATAATTTTTTGTCGTATTATGTTTATCTTTTTACTACTTATTTTCAAAAGTCAATAATCGCCATATTGTTTGATGTGTGTTATGTTTGTGACTACGCTATCAGGTATTTAGAATTTTAATGTTGATAATAAGTGTAAAATGGATAATATTGTCTGTGAAACTTGTTCAGATGGTGTGTTTATTGAGAAAATAAAACATGATGCGTTTTCAAAACTATCTTTCGGTGAAAAAAAACAATTTATCGAGATAGGTCGTGGTACACCGGATTTGCAATTAATACAAACTAAAGGTAAAGTGAACCGCAGATTCCATAAAAAACAATATGATTCATATCATTGGCTGACAGGTTGCATACACAGTAATCGGTTATTTTGTTTCGTTTGTCTACTATTTTCAAATAATAAAACCGTCTGGAACGACATCGGTTACGCTGATATTCATAATTTTCCTACCGCCGCGAGAAAACATGAACAATCTGAAAAACACTTGGAAGCTGCCCTTAAATATCACACCTTTGGAAAAAATCGTATAGAGACGCGTTTAAACTCTCAGATACAAATCGACATTGACAGACATAACGCGAAAGTGGATCGGAACCGAAATATTTTTCAACGACTAATTGACATTGTTTGCTTTTTGGGGAAACAAGAGCTCGCTTTTCGTGGACATGACGAATCTGCTTCGTCAGTGAATAAGGAAATGGTCGACGTGCTCGCGAAATACGACGGAGTGTTGGAAAACCATTTACAAAATTGCACTAGCTCATTTACGGGTTTATCAAATCGTATTCAAAATGACCTAATCTCTAGTGTAGCGTCTGTAATGATCGAAACAATAAAACAACAAATCGCTTCCACTGATTTTGTAGCTGTGATGGTCGATGAAACACCAGACGTAAGTGGCAAAGAGCAACTAGTACTTGTTTTAAGATATTTTCATAAATCAGAAGTGTTTGATCGATTTATAAAATATATTGACGTAAGTTCCGACCGCACCGCGAAAACTTTAAGTGCCATCATACTGCAGATTTTATCAGAATTTAAATGTTGTCGAAATTAGTAGCTCAGACATATGACGGTGCAGCTGTCCTGTCATCTGAACGGAACGGCGTTCAGTCGCTGGTTCGCCAGCAATGTTGGTGAATACGTTTGGTGTTCCGCCCATGTCCTTAATTTGGTACTTTCCAAATCGTGCGAACGTATTCCGGAAACTAAACGTTTTTTCAATCTCATAAAAACATTAGCAAATTTCTTTAATAATAGTACCAAAAGGCAAAACCACTATAATAAAATGGCTGATATGAAAAAATTGCCTCGCGTTGCTGACACTCGATGGACTTACAATTCGCGTACTGTAAATGTAATTTTCAATTCTTCTATACATTTAATTAATTTATTTGAGGATATGGCTGAAAACGAAGACTCTTGGGATGGTGAGACATTAAGTCAAGTTTCGTATTTGTTACACAATTTAAAAGACTTTCAATTCCAGTTTTTACTCCATGTGTTTAACGAAATATTCGCAGAAACTGATGTGCTTTACGAAATTATGCAAAGTCAAAGTCAAAGTCAAATCATTTATTTCAAATAGGCCCTTGTAAGGCACTTTTGAACGTCAAAGTTTACAAAAAATTGAATTGATTCTAGTCGCCCCTTCCAAAAGGTAGTTTTCGTATGGAGAAGAATGGGCAAGAAACTCCACCGTTACTCTTTTAAAAATTGTTACAATATTTGTATGTGTTACATTCGTTACATAATTATATGTGAAGACGATGCATCTAAAAAAATAAAATAAAAATAGGTTACCACAATAGGTAAAAAGAAGAATTAATAAAAATGAAGCCACGAAAGATAAATTAATTAATGATGTGATAGATGTACGGTTTTCACATATTTACAAACATTGTAAAAGTAGATGATTTTCTTAAAAAATTTACAATTAATAAGTCAGTGTGTGAGGAAGTAATCACAGAATGCAAAATCAATGTCATGTAATACTCGTAAAAATTATAATTTATACAACTTAAATTAGCAACCAGTTTGATTTTGTCTAGATTCTAGATTGTCCTATGGAGCAGGACCAGCATGTTTCCAAGCATTCTTATCTTGGATATATTCCTCTAATTTGTAATAGGCTTGTTTACAAAGTGTACTTTTAATATGAGTTTTAAATTTTCTTTCATTTAATTGTAATATATCACAAGGTATTTTGTTGTAGCATTTAACACAGTACCCCATAAAAGATGAAGATACTTTAGATAATCTGAAAAATGGTTGATCTATTTTATCTTTATTTCTAGTATTAAAATTATGTCTATCACTTATTTTGTTAAAAATATGTAGATTTTTTCTAACATACATAATATTTTCATAAATGAATTGGCAAGGTACTGTCATAATATTAATCCCTTTAAATAGTTCCCTGAGAGATTCGCGACGATGTAGATTATAAATGGCTCTGACAGCTCTCTTTTGTAAAATAAATATGGATTCAATGTCAGCAGCCCGACCCCACAGTAAAATGCCATACGACATAATACTGTGGAAGTAGCTAAAATAGACCAAACGCGCGGTTTCTACATCTGTTAACTGTCTTATCTTTCTAACAGCAAAAGCGGCAGAGCTCAGCCGCCCCGCAAGAGATGTTATATGAGGTCCCCATTGTAATTTCTCGTCT
Source organism: Agrochola circellaris (assembly GCA_914767755.1). Lineage (NCBI taxonomy): Eukaryota > Metazoa > Arthropoda > Insecta > Lepidoptera > Noctuidae > Agrochola > Agrochola circellaris. The sequence continues at coordinate 20,315,042 of OU611846.1, read as the reverse complement.
AGCGTGATTCCTAGGAAAACTGTTTGATTAATATATTCCAGCTTTTCTCCATTCAATAAGATGTCACATTCGCTACTTCTAACATTAGGTAATTTAAATCTAATGCATTTGGTTTTTTTTTTATTTAGTACCAAATTATTTACCGTAAACCAATCTTGGACCTGAAGAATAGAGTTATTCACGTCGTCAAGATTTTGTGACCGTCGGTTGATTTTAAAGATCAATGATGTGTCATCTGCAAATAAAACCATCTTCGGTTGATTTTGGAGTAATTGGGGTAAATCATTAATGTAAACTAAAAAGAGGAATGGACCCAATATCGAACCTTGAGGAACGCCCATTGCCATTTCAGACCCTAATGAGTTTACGCCGTTTACTTGAACTTTAACCTTTCTATCTTTCAGGTATGATCTTAGTAAATCAAGAGCTGTATTCCTAATCCCATAGTGCTCCAGTTTCAGCAGAAGTGTCTCATGGTCTACGCAATCGAACGCCTTCGAGAGGTCGCAAAAGATTCCAATGGCATCTTGTGCTCCTTCCCAGGCATTAAAAATGTTCTTTATTAGGGTGACACCAGCGTCAGTGGTACAACGCCCTTTGGTGAAACCGTACTGTTGTTCATGAAAGATGGAATTTTTATTAAAGTGACGTAACATTTGATTGAGCATCAACTTTTCAAACACCTTACTGAGAACTGGTAGAATTGACACAGGCCTATAATTGTTGGGTTCTTTACTATCACCGGATTTGAACAATGGAACTAGCTTACTGTGTTTCATGAGATCCGGAAATACTCCTTGGTCTACACTGGTGTTAAATATGAAAGCTAAATAGGGCGCAATGGTTTCGATAATACATCTACAGACTTTTACAGACATTCCCCAGAGATCTTCTGTTGATTTAATTTTAAGATCTTTAAAAGCTTTTATAACAGCCTGGGGGTTTGTATGCTGAAACCTAAACTCCAAAGGGCATGCCTTCACATTCTGTCTAAGTAAGGCAGCAGAAAGCGCGGGTGAGGAATTTAAAGCTTCAGTAGTTTTAATGGGAATATTAGCAAAAAAGTTTTCAAATTCCTGAGCTATTTCTACATCTGAGTTGATAGGGCCATGTGCAGTCTCTAAATTAAATTCAGTATTTCGCTGTTTTTTCCTACCTGTTTCATTATTTATTATTTGCCAGGTAGTTTTTATTTTATCATCAGCTGATTTTATTTTATTGCTAATATAAAGAGCTTTGGCTATTTTGCACACACTTTTAAAAGTTTTTGAATATTTTGCAACATACTTATGAAAGCTTGTATTATTCATATGTTGCTTTAGGCCATAAAGTTCAAATAGTTTTTCCCTGCTTTTACGAATACCTGGAGTCGCCCAATCACTAAATAAGAACTTGGTGTAAATACTTTTAGTCTTTAGTGGAAAAGTGTCATTAAATTGCGTGTTTAATAGTGAAAAGAACTCGGCGTAGAACTCATTTGGGTCACCTATATTATTAAAACTCTGAGCACATAATTTACTGGCCAAAGAATTATTTAATTTCTCTAAACTTTTACATGTAATTGATCTAAACCTTATTTGAATTTTTTGTAAAGGTATGTAGGAGCAAAAAGTTATTGTTTGTCCACTGTGATCTGATGGCAACTTGTTTACAATTTGTTTGTGTAAGTAATCACAATTACAAAAAATATTATCTATACAGGTGGCAGAGGAAGCTGTCACTCGGGTTGGTTCAATAAAAACATTTGACAAATCAAATGACTCAAAAAGGCTTAATAATCTGACAGTATTTGAGTTATTTTCTAATAAGTTAATATTAAAGTCGCCACATATAATTATTGACTTACTACTAGTACTAAGTTTCTTTAATACCTCTTCCATTACAGAATCAAACACGGATAGATTCTGGTAACTTGGAGGTCTGTAAACACATACTATAACATGCTTATCAAGCTCAACACAGGACAATTCAATGTTGTGTTCAACAGATAGTCTGATGATGTCTTTTCTTTCCTTCGATTTAATAGAATTTTTAATTAATATTAATGACCCACCATGTATCATCCGTTTTCGGCTGAAATGGCTAACTACACAATAATTTTCATAATTAATTGAGATCACTTGATGATCTTTTAGCCAATGCTCTGTTAAACAAATGACATCAAACTTGGTATTTTCCAAAAACAATTCTATTTCCAATAATTTGGAAGAGCAACCTTGGATATTTTGATTAAATAATTTTAAAGTATGTTGCACTCCCTTCGATTTATATTGAGTTATATTGCCAGAAGATACCTTTTTATTATTCTCTAATAATAATTGGTTAATTGAAGGGGTAACTTCTGTTGTCTTACTGCCTAGTTTAAACAATTATCCGGAGTAACATCCAAAACTACAAGAGAAGAGTCTAAAATGCCCGTATGAGCTCCAGCAGGAAGAGAATACTCTATCTGACTGGTAGTGGCGTCTAAATATGTTGGTATTGTAGGTGGATCCTCCTTCGTACAACATGTTAATACATAATTATTACTCACTATGTTGTTAGTATAACTAGACAACATAGACTCGTCACTAATACTACACTACACATGCAAAAAAAGACGTCAGATGTAACTTATTGCATTAAAAAAATTTACGAGTTTGAATCGTTTTTAGAATCATTCAGATCTAGGTTTGAATTAATTTTTGAAAAAGTAAAAATAATCACAGGGCCGCCACAACGAAAACGTAATGTTGTGGACGCAAAAATCAATTTTAAGCGGATTTTTATTGAAATTATAGACAATATATCCAACGAATGTCGCGACCGGTATAAAAATCTGAAAGAGTTAAAAATTTTTGGACTACTTTCATGTGAAAATTTCAATAAATATAATGTCAATTTTCCGGTTGAACTAGTATCGCAATTCGTAAATGTTTATAAATTATACGACTTTAACTTAGACCGCCTTATCAATGAGCTCAAATGTGTTTATAATTCTGCCGAATTCAAAAACCTTAGTATTTACAAAATTATAGAACATTTTTACGAAAATAACATAAATACAGTTTTTCCCGAAGTGCTGCGTTTGGCAAAATTAATTGTTACAGTTCCCGCGAGCAGTGCGTCAACCGAAAGGTCATTCTCGTCGCTAAAACGTATACACACCTACTTAAGAAATACACAAGGCCAGCAACGACTTACATACTTTAATTATGTAACTAATGTACGTACATATGCAAAATATTGTAACACATTTTAAAAGAGTAACGGTGGAGTTTCTCGCCCATTCTTCTCCATACGAAAAATACCTTTTGGAAGGGGCGACTAGAATCAATTAATTTTTTTTGTAAACTTTGACGTTCAAAAGTGCCTTACAGGGGCCTATTTGAAATAAATGATTTGACTTTGACTTTGACTTACAGATCTTTCCATGATTTCAATAGAAAAAAACCTTCTTACGGAAATAAAACGCCTTCCCAACTTTTACGATTCCATATTGCAGACATTCTTACAGAAAGATAGGCGTGTAGATTTAATATACAAATAAAACAATCTTATATATACTCACACCACCATCTTTTCACTGCTTTTATTTAAATTTTGCGAATCACATAAACATTACAAAACATCAAACAAACGCGCCGAAAGGCCACTTCGAATATCCGTAAATTGATATGTCTATAAAATCAGTCAATATAGTGGATATTTGAGCTGGCATTTGGCAATTACCTACATCATCAATCGACAAGACGACGAACTAAAACTAACGTGCAGTATTTTTGGTGAGTAAAATTTTCTGCCTACCCTGTCTTAAAACTGTGTGCACGCCGCTGCTGACATGACAGAAAAATTTGGAAAAGGAATCACATTGACAATTCACACCCAATGAATCGTCAATGTGACTCAATGGGTTTTATTTATTACGGAATCTTTAAACTACTTCGGGAAGATCATTTCAGGGTTTTGAGTAAAATTGCTGGCTGTACATAATGTACTACAATTCAGATTTTCAGTAAAAACCTTTTTACAACCCAAAGCTTAGACCTATGCCTGTAATAAGCCCTTAGTTTTTGCCCGGAAAAGCAATGAGTGAATGAGAATGCATTTTATTCGTTATCAACAAAACATTAAAATGAAGAAGGATAAATTTTACAGAAGATCAGCTTTAATATCCTCTCAATTGGGCATATTTCCCTTGTGTACTACACTAACACTCGATGATGTCATCACGACCCGGAACATCGATACATCTCGTTTTGATAAGCGCACGTCACACTCACGCGCGCATGTTATTAATTCTAATTACAAATTACACGTAATCGGCTTCGCTCCACGAGGTTCATGTTAATCACATTAAAGTAATTATCCTATATTACGTCTATATTATGGAACACTTGTTTTCGCACATGACTTTACTGATGTATTGTTTACTGGATAGATTCTACTAAACTTACTGGATGGCTTTAATTATGGCTGAATCTAAACGATACCTAAGCTAGAGTCGCTTTGACTGAGTTTATCATAACTTTGTATGCATTAATGACACAAACTGTGCCACTAGGTGCACACAGCTTTGCAAAATTGCAGATGCTGCTAACGGTATTCCTAAAAACGACCTACTCCGCTGCCAATACAAACTCACCAACTTTCGCATTCATAAACATTATTATAGTTAGGATTATTCCAAAGCGGATTACTCTCCAAGCTTCTGCGATCGCATAATACCTACAAGAGAACAAAATTCTGCAAACTTTCGGAGTGGTCTTCACAGAAACGATCCACATAAAGTCCCGAGAAGTTTTAATATCTACTGTACAGCCCTCGGCTAAGAGTTTCAAATTCACTGTATTATAATTAGCTATATAGGTAGTGCTGTGGTTATTCGCAGCTATTTATCAAGTATTTCCGATAGTGCTGAACTGCGCAACTGCGGTAAACTGCCAGAAGTTGCGCGCCGTGTATCAGCCGATGGCATGTTATTGCACTTAGATTGTATTGTGAACTGGGCACTACAACAATGTGCTGTATATATATTGTTTCTGTGACGTAACGTTACCGACATTTATAAATAACGTTTTGGAGGTGTGATAATGGAGGAGAAGTATAAATACAAACATTATGTCACACTATAACTGTTTTCATCATATAATATCTATAAATCATAGTTTTCACCAAAACACTTATTGTTATAATTTTAGACTCACAATAATAATATCTTCAAAGATCTATTTACCCGACTATGGCGAAGCAAAAAAGACGGTTATGATTTGGACCGGTGTGTATGTATGTATGTTCGTCTGTTCCCTTATAACTTCAAAACTAATCATCATAATTTGACAAATGAGGTATCGTTGGAAGCGTCTTGATTGTCTGCTGGTTATAGGCGCATATAATACGGCGCCCTCTAGAGGACATAAGTCATAAAAAATAATCAGCACTTTTCAAATATAATTTATTACAACCCCAATTTAATTTAAATGAAAATAAAAGTTGTAAAACTAAAACCTTCGATTATACCATAACACGTCTGACTCCAGATTTTTAATGTGTCTGTCTGTGATGGCTTGTTTTTTGGATGACTCTTTTGTTGTAGTTGGGTTTTAGTTTTAAAACTTTATTTTTTTTATTAAATTCGTGTTTTTCAATTCATTTATAAATTTTGTGAACATAGATTTAAAAAATATACAGATGTTTTACAAATAAATGTCGGTCCATACTACGTCCCGCCAGAAGGCATGAAAATTGTATAGGTATCAAATGTCACATTAACGAAATGACACTAAAAATATAACGTCAAAGTAATTACATGTCAAAATTTCATGCCCAACAGTTAGTTAATAATAATAATAATAACGAACAACTATGTACCGGAAATATATTGTGCAGGACGGCACGGTTAACTTCTGTCGGGCATGCCACCGTCCGGGGGAATCAATCCGATACATTATTTCTGGCTGTTCTCGTCTGGCTAACGGAGACCACTCGCATAGGCATAACCTTGTAGACAGGATTATCCACCAGCAACTTGCTCTAAAATAGTCTTGTCGGAAGTACAGTAGGTACTACAGGTATGGGCGCGACCCAGTTCTCGAAAATGACAATATCACGTTGTATTGGGATCGATCTATCATCACTGACAGGACTATTGTTGCCTAATAAACCAGACACAGTAGCGATAGATCGATTAGAGCGTCGCACAATGATTATTGATATAGCGGTCCCGCATGACGAGAACCTCGTGAAAGCTGAAAAATATAAACAGATTAAGTATCCCCAGATCAAGACCTGGCTCGCGAGGTTGTCGACATGTGGGATGTGGATACAGCAGTCATTGTGCCGATAGTCGTAACGGCCAATCGCATAATAGCCAAGAGCCTCGACCAACACCTGAGGAGGCTCTCGTTAGGCGGCTGGATCAAGGGCTTGATCCAGGAAGCGGTACTTCTGGACACGGCGGGTATCGTTAGAAGATTCCTCTCTCTGGAGCCCTGACCACCGATAGCTTGGACCCTGTTCCCGATACCGGTGGGCTACTATTTTTTATATTTTTAAATGTTTTTGTTTTATAAAAAAAATTAAAAATGTAAATTATATGTATGTCGGAGGACGGTACGAGTCTCTCTCGTTATCAGGCATATTTTAACTACTGGGTGGTACTAATGGGTAGTGTTGGTTATTGCGCAATAGAAAAATGGTTGCAGTTCAGATCAAATTATAATTTACAATAACATTATTCACACTAGCACTAGCATTTCACACACTGTAGGTACACGACACAACTATTCGAAGCGCGGGAGAGTTCCTAGACTGGAGGTCCTTTTCTCTAGAACGACGATCGGAAGGCAAGTGCGCTCGCCCTCGCATTAGCTAGGCTCCGTCGTAGCACGAAGTTAGCCGTGTTAGTGCTGCCACTACTCGGGTCTCGTGCAGCGCTACGTTTAGCGACCGTACTAATAACCGTCTCCGACATGTACCTATAATAGATAAAATAAAGGAAATAATAATAAAATGTTAATACATTAAGGCGGCACATAAACAAATAGGTAGTTAGTCACAATCTCGTATCAAATCTGCCTAGCCTTTTCCCAACTTCTGACGACCCGTAAACACTGTCAAAGATCCATGAATGACAGCCGGGACCAACGGCTTAACGTGGTATCCGAGGCACGGAGGAGTCTCGGTATGTAAAGGACCATCTTTACATACCGAGACTAAACCCATCCACAGACCGACCCCGGCAAGCGTAGCTTAACCTGACCGATCGACCCGTGCAGCAGTTATAACTTAGCCACAAGCTCCTCGAGTCACAATCTCGTATATAATTATAAATTACATAAATAAAAAATGTCAATAAAGAATAATTATCATTTCAGCAAAAAAACTGATAAATACTTAGTCACACTGTAGTACGTCTTATATTTTTAAAAATTACGTAGTAAGTCTTTCCAACCACTTGGTAATTTATTGCAAATAATTGGGGCCATACAGTAGACACTTCTGCGCAACAAAGTAGTTTGACACGGTAATTGACATAATTTACTATTGTCACGTCTATTTCTTGGGAATACAACAGCTAACCGTTCAAAACGACTTGGATTTTGCTTGCAAACACAGCTACTTCCAAAATATATATACAAGGAAGTGTCAATATATTTTACTGGCTATACATATATATTATACTAAAATAAGGCTTGGAACTGTCTGTATGTAGTTTTAAGTTTAAATATTGACCGGGGACATCAAGCTGTGTCTTTATCGGTCGCCGAGAAAATGACACCGTAACGCAGTTGACATTCAACTATATCGTGATAAGCTGTAAGAAGTGTTTTGCTCTTATCTTATACTATAATCTATATAAAGCATATGCAGATGAACTTAATTTTTTACAAAATTTATCTATATGTCTTTTCCAATTTAAGTTGTAATATATCTGTGATCCTAATTTAGCGTTAGGTATTTTTTAGGCAGAAGGAAAGTATTTCATATTTTATTTTCAGGTGTAAGCTGATCAAGGCATTATAAGATTTACTTTGACCTCCGGAGCCAGATTAATGACGTCATAAAACTTGACGTGACGCGACGCTGCTGGCGGCTATTCGGCCTATCATGGAAGTTTTTATTATGCCTCAGTAGGATTTTTATGAGTATTTATTTTAATGAAAATCTCGTTAAGTTTTGCGGACTATAAACATTAAATTATTTACTACAAAATTCCATCTAACTAACCATATTTTCATTAAGTTTACGAAAGAAAGCAACAGAAATGAAAGCAGCAATAGCGCTACATAGGACAGCTTTACACCACTTCGCTGCTTTAAGACGGCTAATCATTCTCAACCAGTTAAACATCAGATAAAAGATAATCTGCCACGAACTCGTCCGGTACACAAGCGGCCGTGAAAGGCCGACACCGAGGCCGGACAAAGGGCCCGAGGACAAGCAAAAAGTGCAGCCGAGGACTAAGGAAGACTGAGGTCAACCGGCCAATTTGGAGGACAACTCGGAAAGATTCCGTAGTACTCGGTACTCGAAACTGTATCACGGTGATCGCGCCGACATCTCATCTATCGACTGGTCAGGGTTGCCGCATGTGACATATTGCGAATAAGTAAACAGCTTCATAAAAGTTATTGTTGAATGTCAAAATAAAGCGATCGTAAAAATAAATATTAGATGCGGAGAGTTTAGTACAGCTAGTAAAAAATGAAGGAGCATCAAATATGAACAGCCTGAGCTCCGCGGAGGAAAATAAACAAAATCGTTTTATTCATGCTTTGCTAATAATTTTCACGGTGCCTAAGCCGAAAATCCTGAAACCTCCTCCCAGGGGACGAGCGAAAGCGATCTTCTGAATTATTCAGACATCACACGAAGCTGCTACGAGGTTTCACACATTCTTAGTCGTCATTATGTTCGACGGCTATCCTATTATGAGTACTTATTGTATGTGTTCAGTAAAATAACGATTTGCGAATGAATATACAGGGTGGCAGGGATATCGACGCGAAAACTGATACCATGGATTTAGTACATGTTTCTGAACACGCTGCGTCGAAATTTTACAGCAGATTTTTTTTTTAATGACCGATGAAAAATTTCAACGCCGGGGTGTTCAGAATCATGTACTGAATCCATGGTATCAGTTTTCGCGTCGATGTCCCTGCCAACCTGCATACTATATTTTCCAAAAAAATCTCAGTATTATGTCCATCCTATTGATGTTCATCAGTTTGACATTTTGTGGTTGTCATCATAGACTCTCACTCCAGCCAGTAGTCCGCCTGTTGTGCAGGTTGGATATGCGCTCGCAGGCTCGCTGAATGCGATGCCCCACAGTTATTACTTACTTTGCTGATAATATTGGTAATTAAGTGGGTTAAGATAAGATAAGATAAGATAAGATAATTTTATTTGTCAAAAACATGTGTAGGTTTACAGTTGGTATGTTCAAAAAAATAAAGTTTCAACATGTTTTGCCTGGAAAGGCGTACAAATACAATAATATTAGCTTGAAACAATGAAATCATGCAGTTACATTAAATTAATAGAACATTTCAAATTAATACAGTAATTAATAAAATAAAATAAAAGATGTCAAAAGTAAGATAACAATTCAAATTAATATTCTAATTAATAAAATAAAAGATGTCAAAAGTAAAATAACAAAATAAAAAATGTCCTTAGTGCATCATTGAAAATTTATACAACAATAATAAAAACTGTCTAAATAACGTCATTTAAATAGTCGGCAACATTATAGTAGCATTTATTTACTAGAAAATTCTTCATGGTTTTATTAAAATTATCAATATTTAAATTTTTGTATGCCTTTGGTACCTTGTTGTATAGGTTTGGAGCCATGCAGAATACACTCTTACCCATGAGAGCTGTTTTAGCACTATGAGAGCGAAGTCTTTGGTTATCACGTTGACTTCTTACGGAACCATCGGAATACTTCGGAAACAGTTGGGGATTCTTCTTAACAAATAGCAATGTTTCCAATATATACAAAGAAGGAAGTGAGAGAATTTGATATTTAATAAAATATGGTTTGCAACTGTCTGTTATATGAAGACCAAACATAGCTCTTATGCATCGTTTTTGGATTGTGATTGTGGCTCAATTATTATGAATACAAAACCATTGATCCGACCTCTTCTCATTGCGACATAATTTTGTCGTCCCACTTCAGTCTGCAAAGCTATTCAGACGCATTCCTAACGAGCCAGTAATTAATAGATCCGTAGTAAGTGACAGTGGATCGCAGCCCTGTGCGTGACAAATGCTCACTACTCGCTAAGGAAGTGGCGAGAGGGATGTAGGGATGGAGGGATGGGACGGATGGCAGGCGATGGATGATCGCCATCACTCAGGGGATAACGTCGCGCCAGCAAGGTGCGCGGACAACGGACATATTTACATGAAATATTCACTGACACATCGATTTGTGGGCTCGTTATAAAGTTACGTAGCATTAGCTACGTCTTAGCAAGCTAGCAAGATCTACGCGACGTCTTGTTACTTGTGTTTACACTGCACTGAAAGTACTTGCTACAAATTCAATGTGAACATTTCGTAGTCTTAACCCGTTCTAGTTAAAAGCAAGATTTTATTAGTAAAGCACCTATCCTATCTCGGGATAGGGTCGGTGCTTTACTAATAAAATTCATACTTTTTTGTACCAAGTACATAGTGTTCAGACACTACCTATATACTTGGTACAAGAAAAGTATGAACTTGTAAGCACTACGCGAGGAACATGGCTCTGGATAATGAGAAGATAAGGTGCTATCGTGAAAGGAAAATGTGAAAAGACGTTTCGAACCAAAAGTTTTCTTAATCCCTGCAGCTAAATATACTCTCCATGTAGTAAAATTAACTAAATGGTAGAAGTAGATAACGTAGTTTTCACATACTCGCAGTATCTAATCTTTGCAAGTTGCATTACCTAAATTAAAACACACTCAGCGCTTAGTTCTCATTAACACTCAGTTGCTAGGGAAGAAACACAAGAGGCAAAAGGCTGAATCCACACGAGCCATCTTTTGTCCACTTGAAAAATAAGAGTCACTAAATTTAGTCGCTCATAAATAATAATGTGGTATTATTATAAAGGCGGGTGTAGACGGCGCTCGACGTGGCGCGTTTCGGCGCGAAACGCGCGCGCTCGCATATTCATCGCGCATAATCTGTCGCTAAGTGATAGCGTGATGATGGTGCATGAATATTTAAAGTTATGCACTAAAACTCAACTGTTGCGGTCGAAAGACGGAGCGCGGAGGTGTGACGTAAGAGGTGCCGCAAGCGACGCGACCAAATGGCAGATAATAGCTACTGCTGACGTACATCGTGTGCGTGTTGTTTGTTTACCTGATATTGTACACGGTACACGTTTATTAACATTGCAACTACTAAGGTTTCACGTCTAATATAAGGGTTGGACGAACAAAATATGCTACGTGAACCTCAAGTAAACTAAGATAAGGGTAGGAGGCCGAAGATATTGGCATTGTTAGTGGTGAGAACAAACACGGTCTTTGACGAACGATTGACGATGGCAAGTCGCAAAGCATTGTGGTTCTGCACACAAAAAAACACTGCATATCTATATCAGTCATTCGATTAGTCAATTAAACTTGCACAAACCACACATAATGAACACAGATACGACGTCAGTGCAGAGCAATGATCGCCATCTAACACTCCTTCCTGTCCCTCCCTCCTGCTCTGTCGCCCCGCAGCCGGCGCCCGCGCTGATGAATGCGCGCTGATAACGTTCACAGCTTTTTATGCAATTTCTCTGAGAACTGCCATTTAAATGGAGGAAATTGTGAAGTCTTAGATACTGTTGCCTTTAATGAATATTATACTTATTTCAATGTTTGAAGATTAATATTACAGATTCTGGAGCGACATGCGAAGTCAATAATTATAAAACAAAACAGAAAACATACATACACTCACATTAAATTAACAGTTGTAGGATCACAGTAGTAGTAGATAACAACAAAACTTAAACCGTTGATCTAAACGTCTAAGTTATGAACATCGCGGAGCAAAACTGATCACGTCCAAATAAGTCCTTTATTTTTTGTCACTTCAAAGCAAACTATACACATGAAGGATACTGTGAACTACTGAAAAAATACGCTGCTAAAAAATTTAAGCTGTAAAACAATATACCAATTTAAAGTTACGTTCTTCATTCACATAAAAAAAAAACTTTTACACTTATTATAAAGTCATAACACCCGCAACGACCCAACAACAAACGACACACAACGATACACACTACACACAGGCCGCTTTCAGCCAAATAACAAATATCAACAGTAATGGCGACAATTATGTGTCCCTACAACACAAAAAGATAACTGCAGAATGTCTACTCAATGAGTCAACTAATTAACTTAACTTCAGTTGATACGATAGAGTATTTAGTCTATATATGAGACCATCAATAAAATTGATACAGAGATAGATTAATGCCCTTAAGATCTCTGTACTGTTTCATCTTCCCCATGCTTCAGCTTAAGTTATTATTGTTGTGTTCGTGGTCATACAGTGAACCTTCTGCCCCTCAGTTTTGCCGCTACACACTCAACAAACAAGGGACGCTTTCAATTTTATGGCTTCATATCTGCGAAACATTCACGATCGTTGGCATACATTAACCGGATTTAAGGCCGTAAGCTGCCGAATGGACCGAATATCGGCAGGGTACACGATGTTGGTGCCACTGCTACAGTCCTCAGACTATGGCGGCTAAGGCTTTGACATGGGTTTTCATTAACTGTCAAAACAGTTCTAGTTCGAGGTTTTTTTTACCATAGACCTATTCTAAATGTGGTGCTATTTAAATTTAATTTTGGTCCTAAGAGACGCATGTTAAAATTACTGTTCATCGTTATCTGTTCGTATATAACTCAAACTCAAAGCATTTATTTCAAATAAACCAATTACAGGCACTTTTGAATTGTCAAGAGGGTCGGTCAGTCAGAAAGATGAAGCTTGATGCCCATTCCAAAGCGTAGTAGGTACCTATGGAGAAGAACGGGCAAGAAACTCCACGGACACTCTTTTAAATAATAATATGGTTACAAAAATATTGGTTACATCGTTCATGTTGAAGTTATACATGTGAGAACGATGCAAAACGTGAAAAGCGTCCGTAACAGAAAGAAAAAAAAATAAACAATCCAAAAAATTAAATTAAATTAAAATAAGCCGTGGTAGCTAAGAGATGACCAGTCCCTACTGACGGCGCCCGTTCACGAACATGACGCATGGATTAGCACCATTCAGCTCAACCATTTTGAAGGGAGCTAAATGATCCAACACACGCGCCACCGTCAGCGAGACATTAGAGTGAGCATGACATACTCTCAGCCGCCAGGACACATTCAAGTCAATGAAAGACATACCCTGCACCTAAACGGTAGCTTTATAGTCGGTACATAGTACTCACATAATGTTCTATGCAATTATACAATGTTAAGAGATTGAATTTATACAATGCAAAGATAGTTTTTTTTTAAATCTTCAGCAGCTCCAACTGTATTTTCAAATGCTAATCAATTAGTTTATGCGCCCTTGTGGAGCAGGACCAGCATTGGGCCAAGCATTTTTATCAGCAATATAATCTGCCAGTTTATAATATGCTTGGCTGCATGCATATAATTATTAGTATAGTGTCGCGTCATGTCGCGACTGTCTGATGTTTGTCGCGTGTCCCGAGCACGCGTGCGTTTAACGATATGTCAAGCGTAATGCCGACCAATTTACTGCGTGATGCCGATGCCGATTTAAATGGCCGACATCATTCTGTGAAGCACTTTTTTATTCCAAGCCGCCGATATACCTTTATTAGAGCCGGTAATATGCACATAAAATATTGTGCAATTTATGATTCGTGAGCTTCCCGGGCTTAAAAAAGCTTCAATTAAACTCGTAAAGTTGAGGAGAATTCAACTGCTTGCGAACAAGCTTGATTTCGGTATCAAGTTTTTAACATAAAATAAAAACCGGCTAAGTGCGTGTCGGACCACGCACAATGTAGGGTTCCGTAGTTGGGATGAATTTATCCCAAGAACAAACTTAACATTGTAGTTGAAAAACATTTTCAAACTGCAAATTTAAGTTTTTCGATTATTACTCGTTAACCTGTAAAGCCTACTTAGCTGTGATAGTTTTCCTTTTAATTTCGTTGAATGGTGTGATTTTTTTCACAAATCCAATTACAACCATTTAGCTGGCAGGGGATAGACGTGCAACAAATTTTGACGACGTAAATAACGCCCTACTGCAGGTCCAAAATTGGTTCACTTCTAATCATTTAGTATTAAATGGAAAAAAAACTAAGTGTTTCTTTACCATATGTCAAAAGTAGTGATTGTGAGATAGTATTGAATCAAGAGAAACTAGAATTCGTCGATAAAACTGTTTTGCTAGGGATCACGCTCTACTCAAGGCTTATACAATGGGGTCCTCATTTAACATCTCTTGCAGGACGGCTAAGTTCAGCAGCATATGCTGTCAGAAAAATCCGTCAATTTAGTGACGTAGATACCGCGAGGCTGGTTTATTTTAGTTACTTTCATAGTATCATGACTTACGGTGTTTTACTGTGGGGACGGGCTGCAGACATCGAGTCTATTTTTATTCAGCAGAAAAGAGCGATTAGAGCCATATATTATCTCCGCAGGCGTGACTCTCTAAGGGAACTTTTTAAGGATATTAACATCATGACGGTACCTTGTCAATATATCTATGAAAACATCATGTCCGTAAGAAAAAACTTACATCTTTTTAGTAAAAGAGGTGATAGACATTATTATAGTACAAGAAATAGGGACCTATTAGTTCAACCAGGTTTTAGACTGGCTAAAGTGGACTCATCTTTCATGGGGTACTGTTTCAAATGTTACAATAAAATTCCTCCCCGCATACTTCAATTAAATGAGACGAAATTCAAGTCTTGTATAAAACGCACACTATGCAGGCAGGCATATTATAAGTTGGGGGATTACATCACTGATAAAAATACTTGGCTCAATGCTGGTCCTGCTCCACAACCACAACTAATTGATTAACATTTGAAAATACTGTTGGAGCTGCTGAAAGTTTTAAGACCATCTTTGCATCGTATAAAATCAATCTCCTTTGTATTACATAAATGCAGAGCACAGGTGTGAGTACTATGTATTAAAGAGCTACAATTTACCGGGTAATAAGTACGTCTTTTATTGACTTGAATGTGCCCTGGCGGCTGTAAGTATGTCATGCTCACTCAGATGTCTCACTGATGGTGGCGCGTGTGTTGGATCATTTAGCTCCCTTCAAAATGGTTGAGCTGAATGGTGATGATTCATGCGTCAGGTTCGTGAACGGGCGCCGTCAGTTGGGACTGGTCAACTCTTAGCGGCCATAGGTGATTTTAATTTTTGAATTGTTCTTTGTTTTGTCTTTTTATTAAGGACGTTTCTAACGTGCACGTCTTTCTACATTGTTTTCACATGTATAATTTCAACATGAATGATGTAACCAATACTTTGTAACAAATTATTTTATTTAAAAGAGTGTCCGTGGAGTTTCTTGCCCGTTCTTCTCCATAGGTACCCTACTACGCTTTGGAATGGGCAAATAGCTTCATATTTTTGACTGACCGATTCCTTGACAATTCAAAAGTGTCTGTAATGGTTTAATTGAAATAAATGCTTTAAGTTTGAGTTTGAGTTTGGGGAGGTGGACACTTGACTCTAACAAAAATTTGCACTTTAAAGCTTAATATTTCGCTAACGGATCCCTGAATTGAAAAATGAAATTCACACACCCACAATATTTTTGAACGACCATTCCAACGACAACCCACACTATGGGATAGACGAGGAAAAAAAGACATCCCCACTTTATTTCAGTCTCCTAAATGTCATTGCGGGAAAATTTGATTGCTCGCTCGTTGATTTTTTTGTCCAACCTGCATGTTTACTAACATAGTTATTAAGATCAATGTTTACTAACAAATTATGGAATTTTATTCTGAATTTAAATGATTATTATTATTATTTATATGTAGGAGTACCCAAAAAAAATATATATTTTCTTGATTTTATTTTACCACTTTGTCGGCGTGATTAATGTGTATAATAATAGCCAGCCTGTGACTGTCCCACTGCGGGGCAAGGGCCTCTTCTCATACAGAGGTGGCATGAGCATTCATCACCACGCTTGCTCATGACGGGTTGGCGATTTCAGACTTCATATCATATCTTATATACTTATAAGTCCAGGTTTCCTCACGATGTTTTCCTTCACCGATGTCAGTAATCTCCAAGATAAACTCAGAAAGTACATATGAATTAAAAGTCACATTGGTACTTGCCCGGATTTGAACCCACAACCTCAAGCATGAGAGGCGAGGCCTTAACCACTGAGCCATCACGACTAACGGGATCCTTATTTACTACGGAACCCTAAAAAGATGTAAAACTATAAAAACTTTGTAAAAGTTATCATAAGGCAATCAAGTTGATAGTACCTACACCTCGTTGTTAATGCTAGTTCCTAAGCATGTCTTGTCGCTGGTACAGTCGTGGTTGTGGTGAGTTTTTATGGGTGTCTCCTCAAAAAAACTGCTCAACATCATCTAGAAGAAGTGTTTACGAGTGCTCAGCTTATAATAATAAAAAAAAAGAAATACGAAACTGTACAAAATGCTAAAGAACTATACAAATTGTAAGAACCAGAGTAGCAAATGATGCCCCTGGGATGCTTTGGTTTCTGTCTTGCAGAACGAAAATCTAGAAAATAAACACAACACGGTTTTAAGATAAAAGTAAAATTGTCTATTGTTTGAAGTCTCGTTTTACCTATTTATTTTGTTCTTTGTGATCTTCCATCCTTTACGCGCGTCTTGTGAGCTCTAAGACTTTATCATTAGCCTCCACGACTGCTCAGTGTTAAGAGCTGGTAATAAAATGTAATGCAAAGAGCGTCACGAGTGTAAAGACATGTTTGGGTCGCGCGGGACTAAGGATCACGAAATAAATGAATTTGAATTTGAATTTGATAAATTTCACTGAGATTAGAGGATTTGTTGCATTTTTGAATTAGTAAATGTTTAAAGCCAGATATGTAAAGTCCTTCCCATGGCTATATTTTAAAATTCAAAACCTTTTTTTAAAGAAATGTCAAACCTCATTCTTCATTTTATAAATCATCTTAATTATTATTATCAAAAATCAAAACTTTGAAAAAGCCGAAAACCTAAATTATCGTACGTACAGCCCACTCGATGTAACGCCGCATACAGCCCTGAACCTCGCAACGTAATGCCACAGTATTATAATATGTCAGCGACACGCCGGTATTGGATAATCACTCAACAAATATTTGTGTTCGCGAGTGCCGCGCTGTCATTATCTCGCATTGTGCTGCACCCACTGTGCAATAAAACAGGCTGTGGCGGAGAACAGGGCTGCTACTATCTGGTCGAACAATTGGAGGGGGATGCCAAAACAAAACAATTTCGAGACTGAGAACATAATATTTTCATGATTAAACAATTCTGTGTATAGAAAACTTTACACATTAATAATTAATAGTGTTAATTATGTAATGAATAATACTGATTTTGATGAATTACAATGCGACCTGTTTATCATGGAATGCATAGACATAATACTTAAACATGAGAGAAGCATTTTATGTGGGACCATGCAATGGATATCATCTAACCATCTTCTTCTACTTAATAAAATCTTTCATTCACTGAAAAACAACGCACTGCCTAGACCCTGCTCTAAAAGCATGAACTTTTGCTAAAGAGTTCCATATAAAACGAGGATAAGCACTAAGCTAGGATTTTTGAAAATTCACCGCTTTAAATAGACGATGAAAGCTTCTATGAAAGTTCGCCATCGATGTTAAATCGCATTAGGCACACGGCTTCAGAATAAAAGTTTAACTACAGTGGTGTTCGAAACTACATCGGAAGCTTGTCAACCCTGAGTGTAACAACGTTATACTTATCAATATTAATGACGACTGATTGTGCTGCACGTTGAGCGCTGATTGCAGATGAAGAAATACACCTGCATTGTATGCATGCGGAGGAAACGCAACCAGTTGCAGTGGCCGGAGAATATGTTAATAAGGGCATTATTTATCATATTTTTCACAGCTAGTACATTTTAGATCCTGAAGGCCTAAACAAAGTGGTATTCTATCAGCGAGATAATGATGATAGAAACGTAAAAAAAACCTTGAATTGACATAAGGTAACGTAAAGCTTAGGTATGTCAATCCTGTTGAAAGTTGTTGTAGACTTACGATAAATACGAAACGCTTTGAAAGCGATTGCCTCTTGTCTAGAACATCCGTATATATGGGCAGTTTTACTGGAGCAGAACAACATTTATTCTATAAACCACAAGATAATTCCACCGAATCCAATCACCTTCCCATGACTGCGTCAATGGAATCTCACAAATTAAACTTACTCACTCTCACTCCTCAGCAGTGACGCCTCTCAAAGTAACCAATCCCTACTAATGTGATCGATCATAGAACAACGTTGTAATCAATAGAGAAGGCGATTCTCCTCCCGCGCGGTTGATCGTCAGGTGCAACAATAGTGAAGCTACAGCCGCTATTACTGACACAATGAGGCGTGTGATCGCAGATCATCTATGAGGCGAGATAGCAGTGTAATTAACTTAATGTCGTCATATCTGTGTTGAGGATTACAGATGTTCTTGGCTTATTAACGAGCCGCAACGGAGTAAAGATGACGATTCAATGAAAGAATCGTGCAAGTGAAATGTGTTTTTTTTTGTATTCTTCTTTCTTCCTACAAAAGTGACCGAAACTCAGGTAATTCTCAGCTTTTAGCTTTTGCTATCAGCCCGAAGTAATCTCCGCGAGTACAGCGTGTGGACGTTAGCCTGTATTACAGGAATTCTAAATTCTATGCGGGTTCAAAGTTGAGAGGGTCTTTCCTTTGAGTGCCGCCTGCTTTACGTTTTAGAACCGTAACCTTTATAAACCAAATTAATGAGCTGGCGGCTCGTTTGCGGTTGAAAATTAAAAACCATAAAACAATTTGGAAATATTTATTATTTTGACCAATTCACTATTAATACAAGACTATGATAATGTTGAATGAATCTATCTTATCAAGATAACACTACTTATAAAGGCAAATGACTCACGAAATCCGACTACTTACGAGCGCTAATGAAATCATCGTCGTTCGTGATAATCGCGCGGAACCACCTTTGCCATGACGTCACAAGTCGCGGCTCATCAGGAACAGTAATAACACATAAATGCAGAAGGTAACCTCTATACTATGATAGAAAATGTTCGCATGCATAGACACACCTATACTTCCAGCAAATGCAAGCGCGCTCGCTACTGGCATTTTTATTACTTATTTTGGAGAAACGTACTCGTCTATGTCTGTTCCATGAGTATCTGATAAAAATGTAAACCAGTGGATCAGAAAACGTACCTGTGGATGCCAATTTGTAGTCGCACTTACAAGTTGAGTACTTTGATTTGATTATTAAACCCAATATTCTAATATTAAATTAAATCACTCAAAATATGTTTTTCGTTTAACAATTGAGATTAACTTTTTATCGTGGAGGTCATTTTATTTTTGTTATTAAACAATAATTGTTGGAAAAAGTGGTGACATATAAATTTAAAACTATCTAAACACAGATGAATGTGTTACTAATTTCCTTTAGTGAGTGATTGCGTAAGAATGTAACCAGAACAGGGTTTGTTTACATTTTCATCGGATACTTTTGGAACAGATCATAATTATGTGTGCAAACACCTTATTGGCTCGTTGTATGAAGCCGACCTTCTGACTATCTATTTAGTGGTAATAGTGTCATTAACTTCTCCAGGGTTACAGTGTGTTGTGACGTCACGTGATACGAGGCGGTTGTTTTGTAAACAAGTCGCGAACCATTTTATTACACCTACTAATATTTATATCGTCATTACATGTCAACTTAGATACAAGTGGTTCTAAGCGGCTTGTTCTTGCTGTATTTCTTGGATATACAAGATTTTGTAGAACGAAAGATAATTATTTATTTGCTACCACATACTTACCTGCCTACTCAATACTACGTATGCAGATGGCTGGTTTAAATATTATTAATTAACTGACATCACATCATTTGTGAACAGGTTCCAATGAACAGTCCCTATCCCTGTTTTACAAACAAGTTTATCTTTCAAAGAAGGTATCCCTTATTAATAGACAGATGAATGGATTCTTTCAAGTTACGTTTAAAAGAATTCTATTTCAATACTTACGTCTAAATACCTATTGATAGGTTCTAAAAATAACAACAGTTCTATCTCATTGAGATGTATTCGTGCCCACTTAGGAAATAAATAAATACTCTTTAAAATAAAATAAATACCTACCCATGTACGTACCGGCTACCCACACAGTTTGTTCCACTTTCATTCGCTACGTGCCCACGTTGTGAATGAACGTGGAACAAACTGTGTCGAAAGGAATTAGTGTTGAGCCACATAATTCATATAACGACACCTCCATGCAATAACATCGTAACTCACTTTTTTCCAAAAATTGAGTTACAACGGCATTGTTATGTAAAAAAAAATGCACATTTTTCTGTACTATCATTGTAATTCTATTCCCTTTCGTTTCTAAAATAAACCAACGTCAAAGTATTGTTACTAATCCAAAAAATATTTTTTGTCAACAATATAATTGCAACTTGATTTACAATTTATAGAAAATATTATGAGTTGCTTGTTTATCAAGTACAACAAAATTGTAACATTAGATACAATCTATGTACATGATACAAAATGACCACAAAAATAAATTAAACTACAAAAAAACTCAGACATACAATGTTTGTCCTCGTAACTTATATGTCATTTCACTGTTTTGTTTTTCACGTAAGTCATGAAAACCCATGAAAACAAATTTACTTTTACAACTTAACCATACCTATTTATAGTCCGCCTAAACTACATTAAATAGAGCCAGCTTCAAAAATTTTACGGGGTGTTTTGAGTTTGCTATAATTTTTCAAACTTTAAAATCGCTCTCCTGTAAAATCACAAAAAGTGAGTTACGATGTTATTGCATGGAGGTGTTGATAATATGTAGAATCAAGAACTCCAATTATAAACTTATTAATATCCATTCGCAACCCGTGAAATACCTATTATTTAGTAGTGCCGGTGGCCACCTGTGGTCTTCATCATCAGTTCCACTTCACCAAATGGTGCTTTCCGAGAGCCCGAGCAAGAGTTACTATAAAAAATACCCAAATTGCTATAGGTGTGCCTATAATATTTGAAGAGTTCCTTCGATTTCTCCAGGATCCCATCATCAAATCCTGACCTGATGACAATGGGACCATCTCGGAAGACCGAGATCGACCCTTTCCAACAAAGATATAATTTTGAAAATCCGTCCGTGCGCTGCGCACGCTACCCGCTAACACTTACTAAGATTGCCGCAAAATTAACGAATGCAAAATGTTTCAGTAAGCGTGATGCCCGGTCCGGATGTTGATGCCCGCTCCGGATGTTGATGCCCGCTCCGGATGTTGATGCCCGCTCCGGGTGTTGATGCCCGCTCCGGGTGTTGATGCCCGCTCCGGATGTTGATGCCCGGTCCGGATGTTGGATGATTGAATTAGATGACGATAGTGCGGATCTCTGTACATTTGGAACTCCATTATCTGTATCATTTTTTACGATTACCTTAAGATCTCGATGGGATAGATTCATTTGTAGATGACATAATTATTTGGGGCAGGACTAAGGAAGAACACGACGATAGATTGATAAAATTGCTAGATTGCGCTCGGGAAGTAGGAATTAAATTTAATAGGGAGAAGTGTGAGTTTTGTGTAGAACAGGTTACGTATCTAGGGCATATTTTTAGTAAGAAAGGCAGATTGACACAAGTAAGATAAAAGCAATTATGGATATGCTAGAACCGAAGGATAAGCCATCTTTGGAGCGATTTCTTGGCATGATATACTACTTATACTGTTTATTCCAAATTATTTGCAAAAGGCAGGCCCCATCAGAAACTTGCTGAAGAAAGGCAATGAATGGTTGTGGGACAGTGATCATGAGACTGCGGTTCACAAGTTGAAGCAGACGGTGAGCAGCGCGCCGGTGTTGGCACTGTACTTGAGCGACCGGCCGGTCTTGGTTACGGTGGATGCTAGCTCCACGGCTTTGGGTGCAGTGCTATTACAGGACGGCCGCCCGGTTGAGTTTTCTTCCCTCACGATGACTGACACACAAAGACGATACGCGCAAATTGAAAAGGAAATGCTGGCGATCGTATTTGCCTTAGAAAAGTACCATCAATATGTGTCATCGTATTTAAAACAATTTGTGCAACGCTATGAGTTCACGGTGGTATACAAACCAGGAAAATGTATGTACGTAGCTGATACATTATTGAGAGCAGCCTTACCGGAACTTATGCATGACTTACACTACTACTACTTGTTTAATTTGACTGATTTATGCATCTGAGGTGGAGGATCAAATGTGTTTCCTTATAGCAAACGTACCGTTCAGCGACGACCGTAAGCTCAGTATGGTCAGAGAGGTCACACAAAGGGATAAAAAATGCAAATTACAAGAGTATTATATTCTAAATGGTTGGCCAAGGTATAAAAATAATTTAAATGAAATGATAAAAGTACATTGAGCATATAAAGAAGAATTTCAGCTAGTGCGCGTGATGTCATGTTTTGGATGTCACGTGACGTGGAGCAGGCAGTGCGCGCCTGCACCACATGCGCGGAGCACGCAGCGCGCAACATGAGGGAGCCGCATTCGATTCCAGATTTACCATGGAGAAAGGTTGGCGCTGATTTATTCTTATACGACCGAAAGAACTTCTTAATAGTTGATTATTTTTCAAATTACATTGAGATAAGTACCTTAACAAATATTGGATCCAGAGCTGTAATTGCTGCGATGAAAGATCAGTTTGCGAGACATGGGATTCCAATGGAACTAATAACAGACAATGGTCCGGAATTCAATTCCAGGGAATTCAGGAAATTCACTGAAGATTGGTGTTTCAGACATACGACATCATCGCCCAATTACGCACAGTCTAACGGACTAAGTGAGAGAGCTGTAAAGACAGTAAATACTATAATAAAAAAATCACTGAGTACTAGTACAGATTTTTATCTAGGGTTGTAAAATTTTAAGACAACATCGAGGGATGGAATTACTGCACCTTCACAATTATTGATGGGTCGTCAACTAAATACTCGCTTACCAGTACATACAGAAAGATTGCAACCAGAACGTAACAATCATGACGATTTTAAAAACATACTCTCAAAACGTGAAGTGTTTAGAAAGCAATATGATATGCATTCACGAGAGTTGCCAGTATTAAAACCACGAGATAATGTAATTGTAACAGATGATGATAACCGTCGGCGACATATGCAAGTGCAGGCACCAGCTCTGCAACCGCGATCGTACTTCCTCACTGATAACAGCGGCCGGAGATACCGCCGCAACAGACGGCACATCATGAAGGGTACAAGCTCAGGAGATACCACGGCACATTCTGCTTCTTTGCATGGGAAGGAGGATGTTGACAGTGAAGAAAAAGAGCGCACGAGCACGTACAGTGACGTGGAAGACATAGATGAAGGGCTAAGCGATAATGATAGCCCAGTGACTAGGTCGACTAGTTCTTCTCCTGATTCTGATGTAGTGCAGAAAATCCGAGCTGCTCCGAAACGGGCACGTAAAAAAACTGGCAATGTTTTTAAAAAAGTAATTAAAATCAGAGATCTTGATCAAATTTTATATGTGTTAATAATGGTAGATTTAATAACAAGAACTAATTTGTCTCATTTTTCTTGTATAAGGAAGATGTTATGCTTCAACGGATGGATAGTTTTAGGTATATTTTCATAATAATTATTGTGTAATTGGTGGTAGAATTTCTAATTCGTTTACTGTTTTTATAAAAAGGGAAGATGTTGTAGATGACGGAGAAAGGACCTCCGTAGCATTTTTAAAAGGTGTGACGTCAGCATTGCTGATGTCACTGATGTTATTTTCCTGGTGATCACCCATGTTCGATTTTTAAAGAAAACTTCACTACTTGTTTCAAAGCTTTTATTTATTTGACAGCGTAACGACTTCCCAGAGAGGTCCGCACTGTCCAGCGGCTCGAACAAGAATGAATCGAGTGCTCATAGTGCGACCGTTTTTATAGGGATCATTGCACGTGCACATTTTTAGGTTAAGTATTAGACTATGCAAATTACAATTAATTTTGATATTAACAGAAGTAGGTAACATGTTTAACGTAATTTTACATCGTAATAATCAATTAATAAGTTTGTAAACTAATTTTAAACAATCAAATGATTGAACTTAATTATTTCATAACGAACGACCGACGAACTATTGTAGTCGCGCCGATATATATAACTTTGAGGGTAACCTCACAATAATTTTTGTTCATACGCCGTACCTACGTATAAATAAATCAGTCATTATCTAGTAAGATCGTGTTTCACTTCACATAGATTAAACATAAGTCAAATAACAATCAAACAAAAACAAATAAATAAATGAAATAAAAAAGACGAATTTATTCGAATTCAAATTCAAAATATTTTATTTCACATAAACCTACAAGGGCACTTATGAAACGTCAGAAGCTAGGTGCATGGTTCCAATTCATCGTTTCCTATGGAGAAGAGCCGGCAAGAAACTCCACGGTTACTCTTTTAAAAGTAAATGGTTTTTACTATGTTTTCAAATTACAGTGTTGGGTAAAAAGGTATGAGAGGATAGTGTAGGCCACAGATCTACAGTCTGTTAAGCCTACAATGTTCTCACATTCCCAAAATTTTAAACAAAAGAATCTTTAAAAAAGATTAATAAAATAATAAAAATAAAGTCCTATTTAAGCCAAATGACATGGTTGTCACTACAGCTGTAACAAATCAATCGATTCGATTATAACAATCATGTCAAACTAAATTTTTTGTCAAATGAATAGAACGCTAGCTCGACGAGCCAATTTTTGCAGCGAACGTTGAAGCTGCTTAAACCTGAAACAGTGCAGTGGGAGTTGGATGTACTATTTACATTTTAAATGGTACTGTGTTTTGATGATAATTATGAACGTACTACTAAATCTTTCCCCATTGATTCTGACTACTTCCTTTAAACTCCAAGCGTTCGGAAATTTTCTCAAACACCCGAATCATACCGTCCGAAAATACAGCTCATTCTGTAATTGAAATCGTTTATTTATTAGCAGGGGCCGCGGGGCCGCGGGGCCCGGGCCGCATTAGGCGCGCCCTACAGACAGCAGGCGGCTAAGTCGTCCGCACAGATTTATGTACACCTTGCCTTTATTCTAAATTGCTCTTTAATTTATAATGACTTTTAAATAACCAGTGAAAAGTTTTAAAATTATAAGCCGGCTAGTGATTAAGATTTAGACAGGAAGCTGTGTTAGGTTTGTTTTACACGAAGATTTTCAGGCTTGGTACGTAAAAAAATGTTTCCTACCATTACATTTGATTGCTCGTATATCATTCCTAGAAACAAAGACGAGAACATTAACTTAAACGCAGCCATAACTCTTGAAGCACCATTTCATCTGATTCCCACATGTACTGTAATATTGCCGTTTATTATCCGCTGTGTTAACAAAGAAGTACGTGCATAACACGCACTTGGCGTGCCATCCATCCATCACCCGTGACGGGTACACAATACGCCGTATTACCCATAAATACCCCATAACCGGGGAGATTCCCGCAAGGCCGACGATGTACTAGAACACCGTCTTAAAGCTATACGTCTGATGTATTTATAGCCCTTGATGAACGAAGGATGCGATGTGGTGAGTAGCCACGCTTTGGACGTTTACTTAAAGATCATTGTCAGTTATTGGAACGAAGTTCCTAATCGCGCGTTGTGAAAGGGGGCTAGACGGAAAAAATTCTCACGAAAAGTTGTAACGACACTTTTTGCTATAGTAAGCTATTGTAAGCTGTGCGGCGTGCGCATGTTTCTCTGTCTGTCTCTCTCTTCGAACTTCGTTCCATCCGAGTGTCCCTTGACACCTCTCAATTTTTTTTTTTTGTTGTTTTACGTATGGATAAAAAATGTGTACAAATAATGCAATATTGGTTCAAATTTTCACCAGTGCTGAAAAAGGACGAAACCGAGTGTTTGAAATAAGTAAAAGGAAGAGAAGTCTTCCCTCGACACTATTATAGTTAAGTTCTTCATTCACACTAGACTGTTGTCATAGTAGTTAGGTAGTCATTGTACCTAACTTAATGTCCACAATGGAGCTTACTTGCACAAAATCGTAGCTAAGTACACATATTATTAGCTAATATTTTGAACGACCTCGTAGGTATTAGAAGATCGTACGATCGTTCGAGTCGACTCGCGGGTCCTATTCGATGTTATATCTTACGTCAGGAAAGTGAATACAAATTCGTTTATAGAATTTTATGGATTTCAACGGAATAATACACGATACACTGGGTCACGAGGTACTCCGGAAATATTTATTTCGAAAATGTATGATACTACGGTTCCAAATTATGAATTTGACAATCCCCATCAATTGTGAACTTTTTAACGTATTAATAATAAATGTAAAGTTATGTGAATTTATTAGGAAAATAGGTTAAAATTCCTTATGTGTCTATGGTCCAGTGGGGCCACTTTTGTTAAAAATTATATCTCGTGTGTGTTTAAAAAAATCACTTCTTGCATCCAGATACACAAATATTTGAAGACATTCGAAATAGCTTTTTGCTTTATTTGTTTGTGTCAATATTTTTTATCCTTACAGACAACTATTTTATCATAAATCTGTTATGAGCATCTTAAAACTTACGTATTTGGATGTCTCACTGAGTGAATGATTTTGATTTAATAATCATCTTTATTCACGAGATATATTTTTTTATAAAAGGACCACTAGACTTATTCTAAAATAATTAATCAAGTCAACCATAAAGTAATATAAAAGTTGATCTCTAAAGGCCGCTTCCCATAGTGCGCTATATTGCGGACGCACGCTCACCAGCCCGCACGACGCACCGGGGGACGAGTAACGTGCGTGGTAGTGCAAACAGACGCGTGTGTCGCGGTGCGTCCGAGTTCAGATACATTCCCTTTGAAGTTACTTGCCGTGGTTCAGCCCGCACGCGTGAAGCCAATATCAGTGTATAAAACAACGCTGTAGGCGTTGAATCGCAATATTATGTGTCCCCGTTACTAGGAATGTTATGAATTTTCTAATGGACACATCTGTTATGAATTAACTCAACCATGAGTTAGTTATGCTCGATTTTATTGCAAGAATCGATTAGGCTGAATTGAAATTTTCAATCGAAATAAGAAAATTTGGTAGACGGTCAGCACTAAGAAGTCTCACTTCACAAAACAATTTTTATCAAGATTTGGTCGTGTTTTTTATTTAGTTTATGTTTGAAAAATGGTAAATGTAAGAATGCAGAAAGAATGATAATATTTTTATTTTACACTTTTGCATATTTTCAACAAGAGAGTAGGTAATTATGTACACGTTTTCAGCGAATTGAAATGGTCTACCTTTTGGATAGGTGTAATACCTATTTTATACAACTTTCTCAGTCCACTGACCCCGTTTGACTGACCTCAAATTATATAATTAAAGATATTTGCCACAAACTTATTGTATATAAAATAGGCGCGGTAACATGTTTATTAATAAATTCGAATGCTGAAAGTTGATGTAAATTCCAGAATTTCATGACGTAATTCGCAACACCCGGTCGATTCAGCTTATGTGTCACGTGTTAAAATCTTGTCGAGCAGAGAGGTTAAACGGACCATTGAACTTCCGATCTAACTTAGTCTGATTTCTCTCTTCGTTTTCTAATAACGCGAAATCGCCAATCAAAAATCCCATTGACTTAGCCTTTGTCCTATAAAATCGAGCCTTGTCATATTCTGCACTACGTTTAATATTCTCTGACGCAATCTCGCGGACTTCATCAATGTCCTATAATAATATTACTTTGCAAGTAAGTGTCGAGAGGTACAATCCAAAACCAAAACAAACAAAACACAAAACCTCATGTTGGTGTTAGCTAATCGTTACGCTACATAAGATTTGTTCTGTGCTAATACACGTGTTTGACCAATACCAGTCAAGCAACAACGTTATTATTAACTCGTTTGCCAATTGATTTGGCTGCACAACTTTCCTTTACTAACGAGCATTCAGCACCAGAATCACATACAAAACAATACAGCTCACCTTTGTGTTCTAACGTGCCTGAGGGTAGTTGTGCGACGCAAAGTTCCACTTGCCGTTCACTGCTTGCAACACGTGCACCGGGTCCCGATATGTCCTGGTTTCCCACACTTGAAGCACACTAAGGGCTTCGCTGACTGCTGCGGGGCTGCTTGGCTCGATACTGAAAACGTCGTAGATCTTCCTCTGCGGTTAATTGGCTTGGCTTGGCTGTCACGCACCATGATCGCGCATAATCGCTTGCATGTTTGTATTTTATTGTTCAAAAACACGGCACGTAAACTGTCACTTTTAGCATTTTCATTTTCCGCCTGAACCAACACGAATCCCAATTCAGATGAATCTATTTATTCTGTGCCTTAGGCTATTAATTTAGCCATTAATTTAATTTCTTTGATTATAAAAATAAACATTGAGTACCTCCGTAACAAATAAATACTTCGTGATTCTTATAATTATGTTTGTCAAGTATTTTATTTTTAAACCGATGGGGATTGTCAGTGGGGATTAGTGGAATAACCCAGGCCACACCTATGTAGAAGTACGACAGTTCGTTTTGCATAATTGACAATAACAAAGATATTATTTAGACCCGCTTTAGATGCCTTTAATATAAGTACTATTGTTTTTTTTGTCATCGTCTCGCTAGGGCCTCGTTGCTTAATTAAAACTGTTCATTAAAACAAACGGAGCGCAATGAACTCTCAACAGCAAATGAAAGCTAAAAATATCAAGACTTTTAAACCATTTAAAAACTAACTCATTCAGAGTAGTTTGAAAGTTGAAAGAATAATAATGTCCTGCTATAGTCTCCCCTCTTTCATCGCACAGTAGCAAAGAGCAGAAGGACTTTCGAATTTCCAAAAATCTTGGAAAATGACATCAAATAATTGCAGTTACAAATAAGTAAACACACTCATGGCTTCTTTTCACGCATCTTTTGAACAATGAATCATAATTAAATCCTCGATAAAAAAAATTGTTGGTTGTAAGCAGTTTGTTTTTAGGGTTCCGTAGCCAAATGGCAACAGCGGACCCCTTATAATTTCACCAAGTCCGTCAGTCCGTCCGCCCGGATATTACACAGACATTTTACTCGACTATTTGCACTATATCGATGAAAATGGAAAGAAGGTGTATTCTGTGCACCATTTAAGAATGTTGTTGTGAAATTACGAAATAAACTATTAGGGGTCTATGTGTAGCCGAAGCAGGAAAACAAATTCAACGCATATCAGCTGCTCGTGGCTAAATAACAGCCGCACCGAGGTCAGTTCATGGACGAGTGACATCCATTACATATGCATAACGTGCTCTGTGCCTCGGAAACCACGTTAAGCCGTTGGTCCCGGCTGTCATTCGTAAATCTTGGGCAGTCGTTACGGGTAGTCAGAAGCCCGAAAATCTGACAACCAGTCTTTCCAAGAAATATCGTTTTACCCAGTAACTGGGTTGTGGAGGTCAGATAGGCAGTCGCTCCATGTAACGTACTGGTATTCATCTACATCCGGTTAGACTGGAAATCAACCCAAACGTAGTTTGTATAAAACTAGGCTGACTGACTGACAAAATCGTATGGGGTATCGTTGGATCCCATAATAAAAAATGTCACTAAGTGACTTTTTTATAAGTCCATCGTTTTTTAGATATGGGATATTCTCGGTTACAACCGCAGTAATAACTTTGTTTTTCATAGTTTTTTTTTGAGAAATACGAACTTTTTTTTGCAGTCAATAAAATCAATACTGTGAATTCGGAAACATTCATCCCAACTACGGAACTCTTCACTGAGTGTATTTGATAAATTGTTACTGCCCACCTTTTTGACATTATGTGGTAATTACCTTTATTCCCAAGAACGGATGGACTACATTAAGTTTCTTTACTAATAACCGCAAACAGTTTAAAGTGGTCCTTTTGCACAATCTTCATTGTCACCCCGATTTCCCCCTTCTGCCCCCAGTGTCTAGTGACCATTAATTACCGGAGGCGCCAGTCCGGCACGTCACGTCGGGGCGCATCGACTCGCAGGACCCCGAGACTCTCGCAGTAACTCGGGAGTAGGGAGGATCCCGAGATTCTCGGGTAACCGGAGTCGGGAGGACTCCGCGAGTTACCGGCCACCGGGGACCGCTGAGACACGAAGTCAAACAAGCCTTAGTGAAGCTGTGTTTCTAATGCAAGTTTCAGTAATGTGCACTGGTTTTATGTTAGTTTCGGACTTGTCCAGAGGAGTCGTTTAAATCTTTTTCTCAGTAACTTGGAGTTTTCTTTAGAAAGTCACATGTACCTACCTACCTACCTACGTTTTATGCAATGTTGTTTTGGTAATTGTAGAGTATGAACTCAGAATAAAAAGCAAGCCTGCAAGTTCAATTCTAATAATAAACTGTTTTAATTTATCCAGCCATAAGCAACCACATTAAGAGTGATCGTAGTAGATCGTAGTCATACTTACCTATTTGACACAAAAAGTTGACTTGTAATACATATTACTCACATCTTTACTAAAGTAACGAGGTACAATAAAAAAGTACCTATGCTCCTTTACTTATGCGCAGTTTCTTCGATGCCGTAATGTTGTTTTAACACATCTTGCTGGGCTTACCGCCGTACGGTGAACAATCATTATTAAGCTACAAAGTTTTTGTTCTCTTGGTTCTTTTTGCTCTATTGGGGTTTGGCGATATATCAGTAAAAGACGTAAGAATTCTTGAAAATGAAAAATTTCTAAAAACAAATCTTTCATGTTTTACATTGACATTTAATGAGAACACAACAATACCACACCCACGGCCAGAAAACGAAACTTAAAAATGCGTTTACAAATATACCTTATATTTATACGCTGTGTTTGTTTATATATAAAGACACCTTTAAATTTATTTATTCAACAGGCTCTATTTGTGTGAAGGTTATCGTAATAATATTTTGAATTATGAGGAGGTTCCTGTCTCGGCAGCCCTAACCACCAGTAAAATTTTGGAATGTTTTTTTAATGGCATTTATATAAATATTTTAAAATGTATTTAATAAGTATGAAAATAAATAAACGAAGTAATAATATAAGCCTTTATTCAGACACAAAAAAAAAATAGATTCAAATATTATACTCTGGTGAGTCGATGACACCTACAACTTGGTCTGTTTCTTCACCTTGGGCAAAGGCCTCCTCCATTTCTTTCCACTCTGTTCTGTTTATTACTTTCCTAGTCCATGTTTGCCCTGCCTGTATCTTTCCTCCTTGGAAACTGTCTACCTCGTTTCCCCTTCCTATTTCTTGGATACCAAAACACAATGTTTTGTGCTACTTCTCAATGCCTCTTATTATAATTATGGCCTGTCAATTTCCACATAAGTTTTAAAATTTTCATGGTTACGTCTTCTATTTTCGTACGTTTTCCGATAGTTTTGTTACTTGTTCTATCCGATTTCTTTATGTTTAGCATGCTCTTTTCCATTGCTATCTGACAAGTTTCTAGTTTCTTGTTTAGCGCTTTAGTAATTACCCAGTTTTGGCAGCCATATGTAAGGCCTGGTAGTAGTTACGCAGGTATTGTAGAGCTTTAATTTGACGGACATCTTAGTTTCTGTGTTCTTCATTACTACCTTTAGCCGCCAGTAACATTTCCATGCATGCCCAATTCTAGTATCCTTTGACATTATATCGGTTGGCTTAGATAAGTTTTCTCCTTATATATATACTCAATCGGCTCACCATTCATGATGATAGTGTCTTCGGATGCGTTTGTCATGACTTTTGTTTTAGAAGTGTTCGTTCATCGTTAGACCTACCATGCAACTTTGACTTTCCAGGTCTACGAGCATGTGTTATAGATGCTCTTTTGCTGTGGCGGTAGGAAACATTTCTTCTGCGAAAGATTTCTTCTAGAACAGCTGTAAATAATTAAGGGGCTAGCGGGCCTACTTGACGTATGCCACTGTTAACTTTTATGTCTTTTCCCTCTTTTTCGAACTTTATCCTAGCTGTACTGTTCCGACAATGCCAGATGTTATCGTGCTCTATTTAGTCGAATACCTTGTTATAATCAATAAATAATAAAGCAAAAATACACTTAAAAGTGAAAAATAACGTTAATTTCGGAAGTCGGTGGCACTTTTTAGTTGTTGTACCTACCTACCCCACTCAAATTAGTATACAATTCGAATAATGGAAACAAATCCAAAGATTTTTCAAACATTACACCTAGTGGGGTTACAACTAGTGGGACAAGCAATCCATCAAGATTTAAGACTAGTGGAATCTGCCCCACCATATCGAGCTAGTGGGGCAGTTTCCACTGTAAATTTTAGGCATTCCACTTTGGACCAGTGCGGCGACTTGGTGAGAAGAAGTAAACGTCGTTGATGTTGCGTGCCGCTTGTGCCGCGTTGCTGCCACGACGGTACTCATATTCCATAATTACTCGAATTTTTAACGTATCCATGATGACGAAAAAGATTGAAATGCGATGAAAATGTAACACTAATCAAAAAACAAATGACTACTTTTGGAAAAAAAAACCATGTTTTTAAAATAAAATTAATTTGAAATTAGAATTCTTAGCCAAACAAAAATTATTTTGATTTGAAATGGCCAGTACTGCAGAACGGCAATTTCATAGGTAAAGACCTAATATTAATTATCTACCCCATTTGTCAACCACAAATGGTGTTATTTGTTGACGATACATCCTTAATTTTTAAAATTAATAGTCGTGCATCAATCAAATCTTGACGACGTAAATAACGCCCTACAGCAGGTCCAAAATTGGTTCACTGCTAATAATTTAATATTAAATGGGAAAAAAACTAAGTGCAAAAGATTTTCGTTGCCAAATGTTAAAAGTAGTAATTGTGAGATAGTATTGAATCAAGAGAAACTAGAATTCGTCGATTAAACTGTTTTCCTAGGGATCACGCTCGACTCAAGGCTTCAATGGGATCCTCATTTAACATCCCTTTCAGGACGATTAAGTTCAGCAGCATATGCTGTGAGAAAAATCCGTCAATTTACAGATCTAGGTACCGCGAGGCTAGTCTATTTTAGTTACTTTCATAGTATTATGTCGTACGGTATTCTACTATGGGGACGGGCTGCAGACATCGAATCTATTTTTATTCTGCAGAAAAGAGCCATCAGAGCCATATATGGCCTCCGCAGGCGCGACACTTTAAGGGAACTGTTTAAAGATATTAACATCATGACGGTACCTTGTCAATATATCTATGAAAACATTATGTACGTAAGGAAAATTCTACACCTTTTTAGAAAAATAGTTGCAAGACACAATTATATCACTAGGAACCAATTAGTTCAACCGGGTTTCAGGCTGGCTAAAGTGGACTCATCTTTCATGGGGTACTGTTTAAAGTGTTTCAATAAAATACCTCCCCACTGAATGAAACGAAATTTAAATCACATATTAAACGCACACTATGCAGCCAAGCATATTATAAGTTGGGGGATTATATCGCTGATAAAAATGCTTGGTCTAACGCTGGTCCTACTCCACAAGGGCGCATAAACTAATTGATTATATTGCATTTTGAAAAAAATACAGTTGGAGCTCCTGAAGATTTCAAAAACTATCTTTGCATTGTATAAATTCAATCTATTAGCATTGTATAATTGCTTAGCACATGTGTGAGTACTATGTACTGACTATAAAGCTACCATTTAGGTACAGGGTATGTCTTTCATTGACTTGAATGTGTCCTGGCGGCTGATAGTATGTCATGCTCACTCTAATGTCTCGCTGACGGTGGTGCGTGTGTTGGATCATTTAGCTCCCTTCAAAATAGTTGAGCTGAATGGTGCTATAATATAATCCATGCGGCATGTTCGTGAATGGGCGCCGTCAGTAGGGACTGGTCATCTCTTAGCTACCACGGCTTATTTAATTTTAATTTAATTTATATGAATAAAGATGTGGAAATTAATTAACTCCCTGTCCAACAACAAGATCAAAACACATTGTACTCCTCCAAATCTTCTAACCAAAGACGGGCCTGTAACCGATGGTGGTGAAATCTGTGAGACTTTTAACATCTTCTTCTCAACGATCGGTTCCACACTCGCTAACACTATCTTAACGACACAGCAAAGACACATCGTAGACACCACAATACAGACAAGAGATTACACTAATAGACTAACTACCTTTACACCATGTCAAACGGACGAAATCTCAAAAATTATCTTTAGTCTTGATTCAAACTGTAGCGTAGGGATTGATAGAATAACCACAAAAATAATTGTTTAAAAACTCTAATATCTGACAAACTGACAATTTGCATTAATGAACACCTTGTTGAGGGATCGTTTCCAGATGCTCTGAAAATCGCCAAAGTTACCCCTATCCATAAATCTGGCACAAAAACTGACCCTAGCAATTACCGGCCGATCTCCGTCCTACCTGTCGTATCGAAAATTTTTGAAAAAGTAATTTTTTCGCGATTAGACCAATACCTCACCTCTATTAACTTTCTTTACAAAATACGGTATGGGTTTCGTTCTCAGTCCAACACTTTATCAGCCACAGCAGACCTAATTACAGCAACGCAAACTAATATCGACCAAAAAAAGATAGCACTAGGCCTTTTTATCGACCTAAAAAAAGCTTTCGACACCGTTAGCCACGCAATATTACTACAAAAGCTCATCAACATAGGTGTTTCAGGGGTGGCACTCAAAATGATTGAGTCATACCTACAGAATAGGTATCAAATAGTAAAAATCGGGGAATACCAAAGTAAACCACATAGCACAGGCTCATTCGGTGTGCCCCAGGGATCGGTTCTTGGACCACTATTCTTTCTCATTTACATCAATTCCGTACACGAAATTTCATTACACGGACACGTTTCCCTTTATGCTGACGATACCTGTCTTTTTTACTATGGTACTTCGATTAATGACATGATCATCCAAGCGCAGCAGGATTTAAACACGTTATCTGTTTGGTTCCAACAAAACCTACTTACAATAAATGCAGCTAAGACTAGTTATGTCATTTTTAAACCCAAAAATAAAAAAATACCAGGTTACCCCCCCTTGACCATTGATAATGAAGTAATACAGCAAAAAGAGTACGAAAAATACCTTGGACTAAGAGTAGACTGTCAGTTAAACTGGAAAATACAAATTGATCACATCAGATCCAAGCTTTCCTCACTTTTGGGTTCATTGCGCAATGTTGTTCATTGCCTTCCTCAAAAAGTGCGCCAGACCATTTACAACTCATGTGTGAGTGAAGCCACATCTGATGTAAATCATTGAAATCTGGGGCAACGCGCCAAAAACTAATCTAAAGGACCTACAGATTGCTCAAAATAAAATTATTAAACTGCTATTCCACTATGATTACCTTACACCTACAATTAAAATTTACAGGGAAACCAAACTCATGAATATTAGACAACTCCATGCATACTGTACGAGCATACTTATACGAAAAATTCTAAACAAGTCCATTCACACACAAATACAATTCACTAAAATACATCAAGTACACAATCGTAGCAGTCGTAGGAAGGATCACATTTTACTACCACGAGTGCGAACGGTCAACGGTGAGAGAACAATTATTTTTGCGGGAGTGAAACAATATAATAAGCTGCCTAAAGAGGTAAAGAATGCGAACTCGTTTAATATTTTTAAAACTAAATTAAAAAATCATTTTTTAAATGATCAAACATTAGTACCATAAACGGACTTGCCCTACTGCTGCGTTGCTTTAATGTGGCACCGGGTACGCATTCCTTATCTGTTATGATGAATATATGCGAAACGGTAATTATTGCTTTTGCGGGTGGCTTGAAAAGTTTTGTGTTTTTGTATCTTGTTAATGTTATTTGCGTACGAAATGAAATGAAATGTTATTATCAAATTAGTGATTTGTATGAATACCTGCTTAGTTTGTGTGTCAAAGTTCATATAATACTATATTTTTAAGTTCCAAAATGTTCTCAAGTAAGTGAAATCCTTGTAATTTCTTATTGAGAAATAAATTTCTTTAACCATAATTTAATTTTGGATTGTTTATTTTTTATTTCTGTTACGGACGCTTTTCACGTTTTGCATAGTTCTCACATGTATAACTTCAACATGAATGATGGAACCAATATTTTGTAACCATATCATGATTTAAAAGAGTGTCCGTGGAGTTTCTTGACCGTTCTTGTCCATAGGTACCTATTACGCTTTGGAATGGGCATCTAGCTTCATCTTTCTGACTGACCGACCCCCTTGACAATTCAAAAGTGCCTGTAATTGGTTTATTTGAAATAAATGCTTTGAGTTTGAGTTTATAGTTTTCAAAAAAGTTTATAGGTTCATAAATGATGGAGATATGAGGTAAGTAACAAACATTACAAAATAAAAACAATCGAATTGATAATCAACGCCTTTTTGGGAAATCGATTAAAAAGCGTAAGTATGTTCAGCAGAATTTGCCGTTCTAGTAAAAAAAATCGGGTCGGCTGTATCAGGGACGCAGCCGTAGTGCAGTACGTGAAACGTCATGTACGTGCTAGAGAGTTAATAAGCACTCGTACTCTACAGTACAGGCCCTGATATAGATATAATCAAAGAAATACATTATACACAAAGTAACATTTATTTATATATTTAATTCTCTAGAAATCGCGACACAGCTGCAGTTGCTGATTTCAAATCTTTCATGAACCACAACCGGTCACACACATCACACTTGTGTCCAAACTCGTTCTCGATAAACACGGACTTGCAACTGGCTTTAACCAAATACTAGCGCCTAAGGAAATCAGGCGTTCGCGTAATCTGCTCTAACTGTGGCCTTGTACTGTGTGTGTAGCCTGACTCCTTCTGGTGTATGTCGATGAGCTGGTCTCGTTCTCTGGCTCCATTACAGCCACAGTTATATCAAATCGCAGTGCTCGAGACTGCCATACGCCGCTTGAACCCGCCGCACTCGTAGGAGTGAATTTCCCGGGACCGAAAATTGCGTGGCATCAATGAAATCGGTACTAAAAACATAGTTATAATGTTCTCACATTTTTTTCCGGTTAGGTGAAATATGTAGTAATCTATGTGTAGCACTAAATATTTTATTTAATTGGATTAATGGATACTCCAAAATAATAAATTAAACCTCGAAATCTTTCATTGCTGTGTTTGTCCACACTTCACCTTGTAGTGTATTATTCCTCATTGATAAAAATCTATTGGTTATTTATATTAAAACCTAGTTTTATTTGATACATGAATAGTTAAAGTATTGTTACGGAATACATTTATTCAAATATTTACACAATACAACGAATGGTTAATAAAAAATCATTTGTCCCAGACCTACTGTTCATCGCCGTGTCCTAATCATGTTCAAGGATATTGTATTACCTACGACTTGCGTCCCCCCTCCCGGTATGCTAAACGTTGCATATTAGTGCTGCCTAGGTGCTCAACGTGGAAGGACGTACACACGTGCCTGCGTTTTCGCGCCATGAATGTAAGTATTCAATTTTTATGTTACTGGACATTTTTTCTTTCATCGCCGTGGATAGGCATAACTAATATTTGAATAAGTTTGTCTTCATGAGTAAGCATTCGATAGAACACCATTTCTCATATGTTAATTTGTGAAATGTTTATTTCTTTGAATAGTTAATAGATTTTTTGTTATTTATATTTTTTGCCTTGATTTTCATCGCCGTGCTTTCATTGCCGTGGTTTTCGTGGCCGAAATTTGCTATGGCAATGAAAAAAAAGACACGGCAATGAAAAAAATTTCATTGCCATGCCTTGTAAAACAATTTAGTTTCATTGCCGTGGCCAGGTATTTCATTTCCGTGACTTGTGTTTTCATCGCCATGGTATGATTAGGCAAAGAAAACATCTTTTTTCACCTGTAATACAGGTAATACCGATTACTGACAGTACAAAACTCGTCAAGTTAACTCTAGATTCTCTCTCTCTGGTCTCTCTTTAGACTTGATGAGTTTTTTACTGTACAGTCAACTACAAAAAGATGTTTTCATGTTAACCTTACAAAATGATGTAACATTTGGTACTATATCACACGTATATACACTCACACACACGCAAGCACCCTCACATACTACAGTCTGATTTTAATAATGGATTGTTTGTTTTTAGGATGCCAAGATGCCTAAACCAAAATTATCTGAAGAGGAGAGAAAGGAGAAGAAAAGATTGGCTGAACAAAAGCGACGTCAAAAATTAAGAAGCGACCCTGTATTAAAAGAGGAGTATCTAAGAAAAGAAAGAGAACGATATCTTAAAAAACAGTCTTTTTTACTTATTGTACTCTCATTCTTTTTTTGTAATATCTCCTTACCCAAATTTTACTCCCATACAAGTGTTGGAATCAAGACCTCTTATAAACAGTAATTTGTATTCTATCTATCTGTCTATCTCATTAAATAAAATATTGTTTAATTTCCGTGGATTGATTCTTTCATTGCCATGGCACAGTTCTTTCATTGCCGTGCACGCATGTTTCATCGCCGTGGCACGAAATTTTTAATCCTGATATGTCGTTAGTTTTTTAAGTTATCTGCAAGACATTAAGCAAGAATATATACATTATCAAAAACTTTAATAAAAGCGTCTTAAAAAAAAAAAAAAACTTAAATTGAAAAATAACACGGAAATGAAGATTTTATAGGACCTGTTGAAATTCACTCGTAGACAGTGTAGTAGTAGGCTGTCGAACCGCGTTCTAACGCGTTCTCTGTGGAGACGAACACGTTTCGCCGAAGTCAAAGCGAATCGCCGAGGGCGGCCGGAATCTCTCTCTCTTGCTATCCGAGCTCTTGCACACCAGTTTTGTACGTAACGTATTGCACTTGGTCGTATCATAGGAGAGCTATCGTCAAATTTCTGTAAAAAAAACACAGTTTATTAAACTCTACAACTTCTAATGGTCACAAGTACGAATTGTATGTATCACACCTACGTCATGAGTTTTGTCAAATGCGGCCACTTCCGCTCTAATCGATCAATGTACTGCTGAGTAATCACTAAATAAGTACAGCGCGCGATGGTAAATTTAGTTCCGAATGCGTCGTGCTGCGCGTGATTACAGCGACATTTAGAATAGAATAGAATATAATTTTATTTATTAAAGTAACTATAGACTCAACAACAAGATTGTTAGTAAAACTTACGACTATGTTAGTAAGCACAGACACTAAACAAAAACAAGGAAAACAATACAAAACGTAACAAGAAATAATGGTTGGTCACCGTTGCGATATCCCATGAGAGACGGCACAACAGTGACCCACGTACAAACAGTCCAGGCGACTTGCAACCATGCTTAAGACAATGTTTGAGCTGCCCCGCACCCTGTGCACCAGGGAAGCGCACCTTTTACGCATTGTTGCGTAAAAGCAATCTACGAGTACATGCGCATCTGCGAACATCCCTGACGCACTACAGAAACGGGGCAGCCCCACCAGTATCCTAAACGCATTGTTATGTTGAGCGCGGAGAGCGTTGTACGATCTTTGCGTATATCTAGCCCACAGGCTGCACGTGTAAAAATTAGTACAATAGGCTCGAAAGAGCGTGATTTTAACAGGTAGTGAGCATCGTGCAAACCTGCGAGCCACCATGTTCGCTCTAACCGACAGCGCCCTCCGCTCTCGTTCAATGTCATCATCGTCTTTGAGGTCGGGAGTCAATATATGACCAAGATATTTGAACCTGTAAACTCTCAGCAAAGGTGTACCATAAAGTAATACAGGCGGTACCGCATCAGATTTATTTGCCAGAATGTAGGTTTACAAATGTATGATCTTAAAACTTAATTGTGTATTAAGCATGCTGTCAAACACTTTTGCAATCACGGTAGCTAGTGAAATGGGCCTATAGTTACCGCTGTCGGCGAGGTCACCAGTTTTGTTTTTAGCAATTGGCACTACCACTGTTCGCATCATCTCACCGGGCAAGTAACTATGACCCATACAAAACGCATACAACATAGCAAGCACCCTGGGCAAATGAAGGCCCGCATATCGTAGGTGCTCGATGCTAAGCCCGTCATGACCGGGGGACTTATGCCAGCCACCGAGACCAACCTACCTAGTAATATCTTCTATCCCTCTAAATTATGGTAACAGAATAATGCCGGTAGATGCTATAGTTCCAAAGTAATAAGCAATCTTGCCATAACATATTTCGTTACACATGGTTTTTGAAAGTGACCCCATAATAACCGAAAGGAAAAACGTTTCACGTCAAAAGTTTTTTTCCTACCCTCGAAACCCCATGTCAATTATCTAAACTATCTTACTTTACGTTCCCGTGTTACTAACGACATCGGCGTAAACTTTAGAGTGTTATTATGCGAACTGTCTTACTTAAAGTGTACGTTTGATTTATTCTCTGTTCGTAAAACTGTGATATTGATTTTGGACTCAACAAATAAGCTCGGTCCTTCGATCCGCCGATGATGTTATTGTTAATTAAGTTTTAATTTTAGAAAGTTGATTTATTTGTAAAGCGATAAATTTTGATTGTTTTCTCAATGCGAGAGGAATTCCCCTACTTACAATGAAAATGTTAATACCCTAATGTAACAAAATATTAACACCCGATGCATAATTGGCGTGAGCGTAACAAAAGGTGAAGTGCTTGCACTTCACCTTTTGTTACGCCGGAACTGTAACTAATTGAAACCGATAGCGAGTTCTGGCGATGTTCGGCGATATGAGGCGAGTAGTGTGCATTAGCGGGACATCTATCATGCGATATGATCGGCCGCAACAAGCCGCGACTACTGCCTCTCGGCTAAATACGGCGCTAATGTGTGATAAGGCGCAGTCACTATATCCTACCTACTACTGATTACACAGATTCCAGCCAGATAATAACTTTTTGTCACTTTTAGATTTGAAGGACCAAAATAATTTTCTTTATAAGATATTATCAACGCAATCTCGGTTTCGGGATCCGGGGCACAGTGCAGGTTTTTTGTTGACTTTTCTAATATACAAGGTTGCGTGTCTAGCTGAACACTACGAGAGATAATTTCGTGGTCGTCTTCACAACACACCTCATTAGTCTGTCATCATTCTCTTGCCCTTATCTCAATTTATTTGGGGTCGGCGCAACCTGTCAACTCGTTTTCACTTCATTAGGCAGTAACATAAAATAATTATTATAACAGAGTTTGCACATTATGCAGTATACAGTGACACCAGTAGGATCATAGATTCACTGCATATATACATTGCCTCGACACAAACAAAGACGTGCAGACCCACCTTTATACTAGGGACTCAAATGTTCCTCGAATATGAATTCCTCGTCGCAAAATACGCGTCTTTATATTTTTCTATTTTTAAAGAATTTTCATTAAAAGTCGGCTGTTTGTGTGAGGCGGAATAAACAGATTTATTTAGGATGGACGTCTGTTTTCTTATTATAATGAAAATATGACGCTTGGTGGGCGGGACGGGAGTTGGCGAAATTAATAATTACGATATATTTATCAAGATGAGGGAAGGTGCGCTGTTTAGTTTGAACAAGGCTACCTTCGACGGCTATACGGAGCGAGTGCTTGTACTGAGTGAGTCAATTCTTTGTTGCTAAAAATACCAGCCTATTATGAGCCTACATTATGATCCCAAATCATGATTTTACTGAAAACATATAACTGTCGTGAGTCAAACATTAACATTACTAACCTGCAAACATTACATTGTTTGCAGGAAGAGGCACAAGTTCAACAGTAGACGTTTTCAGGATGATACGATTAAGAAATCAATGTTTCGCTAATTTCACATAATGATTTATTAGTTCCCAATTATTTGAATCTATTCTCTATTTTGATTCTAAAATAGACAATTATTCGCTTGTATCTTCGGCGTTTTATCCTATAATTATAATTGTTCTACTATACCTCAAGGAAACAGCATCAATTTAACAAAACCATAACAACTGTAAATCCCGGCGAGCAACGATTAACCCGAGTCAATTATCCGCTTAGTTAAAATGTATTGTGTAATTTAGAACAAGACTCACTGCGCGCCGAGCTACTAACGGATTACTGCGCGTAGCTCCTACCGCCCGCGCCGGCCAGCTAAACCACTTTCTGTAATAGATTATGATTTACGAGCTGTCGTACTTTATACTAACGGTTTGGGACAGAAAAGGACAAAAGGACCACTTTTTAGTATTGGTTTTTTCGTCAAGTTGTGTGGCTGATAGGATCATTGCTACCACATGTTGCAATTGCAACTGACTATTAACTAATAAACCTCCCATTGTTACTCATGTCATCAAGACTAATCAAGAGTACCTACCTACAATGACCAGATTTACTATCAAATAGCAAAGACACACAGACCACATAATCCACTCTGTTAAATCTCTTTGAATCGTTTGTAAGCATATTGTGGTTTGTGTAATGTTATCCTTCTGCTATATTATTATGTTCTGTTGTTGTGTAGACCTAGATTTGTGGTAAGTTTGATAAGCAAAGCTATTTAGAGATCGAATAAGTAGTTCATACAATTTATCGATACCTAGTTGCGAATGTTGATCGTTATCG
Source organism: Agrochola circellaris (assembly GCA_914767755.1). NCBI lineage: Eukaryota > Metazoa > Arthropoda > Insecta > Lepidoptera > Noctuidae > Agrochola > Agrochola circellaris. Next base: position 20,272,136 of record OU611846.1, on the reverse strand, counting down.
TCGTTGATGATATTAAGATCAAAAGTATAATCAGTAGAAGCTAAGAGGTATTAAAGAATACTGCTGATCATGTGAGTAGTTTATATGAAGAGATTTTCTTCTTTGTTTCGCCAAAACAGCGTTACGATGAAATAGGAAACAACGAAATATTCCTTTGGCTGAGTTGCAGTAACTGTAGGAAGATATAGAGGCTGTGATTCCTCAAACTAAACAATAAGCGAGCATTTCGAGTGTTCCTACTTCTAGCTACCCGCAAGCTCTCGTAGTTAGTATGTTCCAAAAGTATCTGATGAAGGTATAAATAAAACCAGTTCATGTTTAATTCTTACGCAATTACTCACTAATAGGAATTAGTAATACATTCCCCAGTATTTAGAATGTTTCAACCTTATGTGTCACCAGTTTTTCCAACAATTATTATTTGAATAACATTAATCAATGAAATTGAAAAAAAAATACGAAAATTACGGTCATAATTTGCATATACAGAACATCTTTAAGGTTATTTAAATTAGAATTTTGGTATTCAAATAATTTAATCAAATCACTCAATTTGTAAGTGACACTATAAATTAACATCCACGGATTTGTCTTCTGATTAATTTGTTTACATTTCATTCGATACTTTTGGAACAGACTATACAAGTAAAATTTTGCAGTATAAGAATGAAGAGGTTCACCGGTAACAAAATGGACAGAAATGAAATGAATTGCGTCGCTCTATAACCACGAGTGCGGTATTCAATGTGAAACTAATTATTTTGTGTGAATGGACAATCAGATATCTCGTGTCATTTTGGAAACATGGCGTTTTAATTGAGTACATGCAGCTATAAATATATACCTAGATTGTCGTGGATAGCTTAATAACCGAGGTACCAGTTTTCTTAAATAGCTACAAAGCTGACACGAACAAAAACAACTGTAAAATGTGAAACAAGTTCATAAATAATGTTTATTTATTAAATAAAAATTAAAACACTAAATTTCGCGTTAAAGTTTCCACTGAGAATATTATTTAAACTTGGCTGGTCATTGTATACACCAAGAACTTATTTGAAAAAAATATTTAATTAAATCTTATTTAAGTAAACTAGGTGATTCTAGAAATAGATACATAATCTGACGTTTATTGTCCTTTTAATGTAAAATACAGCTCTGGGCTTAGAAAACTTTCAAAATATTAGATTCTAAGAAATGATTATAATTTCTAAGATAGATACGATAATGCCTATTTTTAAAGTGCCACAAAAGCAGCAAATATCAGCCCATCCATCAACTTTGTGATTAGGCTTCGCTCTTAGTAACTTTTTTATAATAAATCACAAAAAATCGTGTGTTAGTTTGCCATAATAATATTGCTAAATTATGAACAGTCTAATAAAAGAACTAACAAAACAATCTATGTAACACAAGTCAACATAAAAAAGAGATTTCTCAAATTCATCTTAAGAGTATCATCTAGTGTAAGGAGCAGCTGTCAATGAAAACAGATCTTTCAAAACAAAAGCTCTTCACTTGTGATGTAACGGTTGAACACGCAATTCTCACATTAGGAACCTTCCCAAATTATCTATCGTAACTCTCGTCAGAATAACAGTCGTTGTCTACGACTACACCCTTCCGTGTCGTCTAAATAACGCAGGTGAAGGTAAATGAAACGTTTCACTAACGTAGATATAATTATAAAATCTTCTCTGAGAATTTGATTACTTTTCGACTGCGACTGTGTACTTAAGTTAAAAATATTGATAATAAAGAGGTTCTATTAAAGAGTTGCTTGTTACAACGTAGAAAAGTATCCGTATTTTTCTTCATAAAATAATTTTAATAAGTAGTGTACCTATCAATATTAAATTATCATTTCAGCTCTTTCAGTAAAATAATATAAGAGCTGACCATTTTCCGAGGTATAATAAACTCAAGAAATAATTCTCAATCAACTCGAGAACGGATCGTTTTCTTTGCATGATTGATAAATACTCAATACAATTTAGTGATTAATTAAGAAGCTTACTAAATATGTTCTAATATAGACGTAACAAGACGTATTGATTCGTTCTTAGAACATGTTTATGATTATGTACCAGTGTACGTAACTAATATGGCTTCTGAATTTCATTTAGAAAGCAGTTCCTAATTAGAAGCTAATATTAAAAATCATCAGCAAATGTTTAAGTTTAGCGGCCGTCGGAGCCGACTGTACTTACTAAGAGAGCTTAACTTCTTGTACCTAACGGAGCTACTTCGCTCTATAGATGAGACAAGGCTGGAATATAACATTGAACACGTTTAGTATTAATATCATATTATTACTCAAAACATGAACATGTCAGAGACACGCTAATAATCATAATAGGGTGTCAGTTTACGCAAATAATTGTTTATCAATAAATCTTCTCGTGTTACTACAATTGGATCACTCTACGTCAAAGTCAATCACATGTCTCACTTGAACAAGATACAATAACGTGGAGAGATCTCCAAATAAACACAATGTTTGTACATCTAAACGATATACTTGGTCTGTTGTAAATGATTCACCATTTTGTTCGGAAAATGCTGGAAAATTCGCGCAAAAATCCAGACAAACATGTCTGTCCATTCTTATCGCTTTACGTCCGTGGCGGACAATGTACAAAGCGCTTGAAGTCGGTCCATCTCATCAGGGCTAGTGCTTACATAGCGCTTGCAGCGGCCCTCCCAAGTCTGTCTGCACTTGTTACAGTTTGTACGCAGATAGCGCTGCAGCGCTGCCCGGGGTTGTACCGATGCGCTCTTTTACTATTCAAACTAGTGGAAATTTCATTATTTTAAAATATTACTAACAAACAATAAGTTGTTGGACACCAGCTGCACAGCGGCAAGCAATCGTCAGGCTGCCACTGTACAATGAAGTTTGTTTTGATGTCAAAGATAAAACTATTCCGACTTATGTTTTAATTTACCTCAAAAAGTACTTTAGTATTCAAAGTATTCACTTCGTTAAGAATTCTATGTAGGACGTTACTCTCGTCGACTATTTTCTTTGAATGTATAAGCTTCGCGTTTTTTCCATATGAAGTAACGTGCTCTTAGCAATTCCGATACGCGGGGAAAGCTCGCTGCCTAGCAAAGTAAGCCATTCCTCTTGTGCATACAATTTATGCTGGAAAATAATTACAAATGAGCTTAGCAGTCTCTTTTATTTATAGGATAGTTGGCATCTATATTAATAAAATAAAATATTCATTCATTATAATTAGTAGATTCTCGTGATATTTATACGACCGAAACTTTCCTAGAATCATTAAAATATTTTAAAACAGTGAAACAATACACGTTCAAGGAGGAAATTAAAATAACACGTAAAATGGTTTGTGTTAGCCGTTCGGCTGTAGCGGTCAGTTTTACGGCACACGGTTTTAATGGCGTAAAGTTGTGCCGGGCTAGTGGCTGGGGGTTATTGTGCTCAGCGTGGCCAAACAACGCGCATTAGTCATAGCGCCGCAGCCGCAGCAGACATGAGCCAAGTTGTGCGCCGGCCAGTTTGTAAGACATTGTGTGTGTGGCGCTAAGTGTTAACGCTAATGGGGGGCGGGAAAATGCACACAAATTATTTGCATTCTGCCTGCCCATGTACAGTTGTATAAAAGTGCAATGTGGAGACAGATAGATAAATTTTGTCTGCGTCTGGATTGAGGAGCCATGTCTCATATTTGAACGAGGGTACTACCAATATTTAGTAGTAAATTAGCCGATTTTGTAGACCGGATCCTGGAATTTGTAGTAAAACCCTTAAAAAGTTACACGACGTTAAAGGTGGCTCCTCAATCCTGACGTCTTGATTGAGGAGCCACCTTAGAACTCGAAAACTAGCCAACAGATATTTTTGAACTTAGTGCTTATGCGTACCCTGTATAAAAAAAAGGGTTTTGTAGGGCTGAATAAAATTTGAGATTGTAGCTATCTCAAATTCAGCCCTACAAAACCCATTTTTTTAGTACCCTCGTTCAAATATGAGACATGGCTCCTCAATCCAGACGCACACGAAATTTTAAGCCATTAATAAAAAATAAAAAAACATAAAATGTTCTTTTTATTTCTGAACCTATTATCAAATAACGCAGTAAGAACTATCATGTCTATTTACAAACCATGTTAAAGACTTATTTTTTTTAAATAGGTAAATACCAAAAAAAGTGTGATTTTCACCTCTTTTTTACAATAATACATTTTTGCAACGCCAAGTGTCAAGCACTCTCCACTGCATGGTCCTAGTATTCGCACAAAAACAAAGCTCAACCAAGCAATACAACGTTCGACTCCAACCGTCGGTGTTCGTAAAAGGTCGCGAGCTTACGCAAGAGGTCGGAAGCATACGCAAGTGCCCCGAGAGCGGTCGAGGGGCTGCCTTTGCACTGCCGGGATGTACCGCCTCAAAGGAAATCACAATTGAAGCGAAGTACGCAATTAGATGGATTAAGTATGCGGAAAAATTTGAATGATCTATGCAGGTCGGTGAGCAATTTTAATCATGTGTGCTAGTCTTTACATGAGTGCAGTCAAATAAAATTATGATATTCATTAGTTGCTCTGTAGTAGACATGTAAAGCGCAAAGGTGGCAAAAGTCGGACTAAATCATTTCATACTATTTCTTATATTTACCGGAGTTTCGGCTAAGCTCCTTTAATAATCAATAATATACATATCTAAGTCATCCTTAATTTAGTCTAATCCGTAATGATTCGCCATTCAAAGTGTGCCTAGTATGAGCCTTGTCTCATGTAGGTAACATGAGACAAGGCACATACTAGGCACACTTTGCTCCCACGCTGTAACGGCCACATTTGCGGGACATTTAGCTTTACCTGCAACAACCGTTAAATCGCTGAGAAACGCAGCGAGTCGCACGTGTACGCAGCCATACGCAATCTCGTCGGATGCTCCGCCATTCATAAAGGCTCGTTTTGCAGACGAGACAAATTGGCCCGGATTAGTCTGCGCTATCGAGTTTGTTTGTGCGATAGAAAAGCAAAGTTCGCTTTGCTATACACGATATTATCATTTGATTCTGAAATTCTTAATATCTAGTAATGAGCTATTTGACGAGATAGTTTTATTACAGGAGTTTTATTTGTAGACTCAGTAATTCAAATAGCCTTTTGGTCATATTTTCAGTTTCCTTTGCAGATAAAAATATGTGGAAATTAAAAACTGGGGAACGTACACTGTTAATTTTATACCCATTTAATTAGCTTAGTACCAAATCATTGCTTAAACTCCATATTCGTTCTTTGCAAGGTTGGCTTGCACTAAGATACTTTAGAGATTTTACTTAATACTTGATTTAATATTTAACTGTAGTCACTCTTTAGATCTTTTTACAAACAAAATAAATTAAATTAAAAACCCAGTCAACTTGACCGATCGAACTTCACTTGTTGAAAAGCAGCTAGCAAGTAAGGAACAAGCCGCATGTACGAGTATCTTAACATCCACGTATCCGTCACTCCGTCACTCAATCACTGGCTGCGTCGGCTTGCATATCATTCGGCGGCAGGCGCCATCGCCGGCTATTTGCAGTGCGCATGAAGCCCTTAGACCTGCGTGCCGGGGCCGTAGGGCTGGCACTACGGTTTACGACCTAAAAGACAAGTATTTTTATGTCATTAAAAACGAACAAACAAATCAAACATTAAGCCTGTATTCCCCGGAGGTAGAGGCAGAGGTTTAGCTTTAGTTAACCCATATTTCTCCAGTATCAAGCCCCCCTATGGGAGGCGAGCCAATTATCATTGCCATCAACATGGTACAATTTCAGACTCCGGGCTGCTAATGAAAAAACTAAATAACACTTTAACGTGACCTAAGGATTAAACCCAGGACCCCAGCCACGTTCAGACTTCCGACAACTAGATCAATTCTTTTTTGAGCTTCATTTCAGACAGAATCTATGGAAATGTTCAAATAAGCGATGTACTAATTTTTTTTTTTTTTTTTTCCATAAAGTTAGTAGAGTTATATGATAAGTTAGAAAGTAACAGTTAGTGGCCCATAATCTTGAGCAGTAAAAATAATGTTTTAGAGCGCACTTGACGAGGTAACGCAATATTGTACCACTTTGTTGTTTACGATAACAGTAATGGGTCGGTTATTATTGCTTTAAATGTGAACAAGACAGTATTACAAAGTTTATTCATAAAAAAAATATTCCCTCCGTATCAAAACGTCCTAAAAGCAAATGGTCCTACTAGCAAAACGACGCATAATCAAAACGACACATTAGCAAAATGTAATGAGCAAATTGTCCTAAAAACAAAAGAACAGATATGGTAGTCTACTTCATATAAATATGAAATTTTTAAAGGAATAATATTATGTATCGTCTTCTCGTGAAAAGTGAAATAAACTAAAACTTACTTTAAAAATCCGGCCAAGTGCGTGTCGGACCACGCACAACGAAGGGTCCCTTGTTGGGAAGAATTTATCCCAAGAACAAACTTAACATATATAATAACTGAAAATGTAAGTTTGTACGCACAATATTGAGAGATTTACCATGTTATTCTAAGACCATAGTCTTCTTATAGGTTTTCCTGTAATCTATGACTTAAGAACCATTACCAGTATTCATTTGAAATTATGAAAAAATACATGCACTTTTTTTTTTTTTATTAAACGCTATAATCTGTTCTAGATGCATTAGTAACAAAGCTTGTTGAACCTGTCAACAGCTCTACGTTTACAGTAAATCTATAAATCTAATAATTGTCACGCTTTCAACGAATGGTAATGAAAGTCCTCTGTATCCCGTGCAAGCCCTACTCGGAGCCTGCGGGAAGCCTGTGATTTTCTCTCAGCGCGGTGTTTTTATTGATTTGAATGTAACGTGTAACGTAACGCTACGGAAGCGGCTCGTGAAGTATTGACGCTATCGATACCTCGCTGGTTTTCCACAGGTTTTCCTGTTTTGATCCCAGCCTCACCTTAGGGATTACTGCCACTTCATGTAATTAATATGATACTCTATTCCCACCATAAATTACGGAATATGAAATAAACGTATCAATGTCTTACTAACATTTCTATAGTAATTCAATGTATTAATTAGTCTATAAGCATTGCATAATTCACATAGCTGACTTGACATACTAGAGTCACTTATGCATGTAATGACAGACTGTTATGTGGAATCCAACAGGTCATGTTATTATTACTGCTTATGCAGATGCCAAACACTTTAATATTTATTTTGCGTTTGTTACTTGTCTCCAAAAAATAACCACAGAGAGTATCTAAGGACTAAAAACTTTTTACAAAAAAAAAACACTACAAAGTGAAAAATAACTTTAATTTCGGAAGTCGGTCTTTGGTTTTGAATTTTCGTTTTTTGCCACCGACTTCCGAAATTAAATTATTTTTCACTTCGTAGTGTTTTTTTTTTAAGTCCTATGTGTTTTTTTTTTGGAAAAAGTTTTTATTTTTCCCCTTTTAGTTGTGATACCTACCGCACACAAATCCGAACACTACCTGCTATGTAAATAACAGTGACAGGAAGTTATCATCATATCATCCACATATAAAAATGCGTATTATTGAAGCTAACTCAAAAATTATACAAGCAAAGTTGATAAAATTTATATGGGACCAACTTGAGAGCATACCCTTTCATACAAAAAAAAAGAATTTTCAAAATCGGTCCACAATTGACGGAAAACGGAAACACATACGCTACGAACATAGAACCTTCTCCTTTTCGGAAGTCGGTTAAAAACAGCTTTTATGCTTAAAGCGTAAAAACATCTAGTATACTTGAGTCAACGATCACTTCACTCATAAAGTGTCCGCATCTTACGATCTCGGAACACCATGGACAATTTTATTTCCGCTACAAAGTGCGGGGCTATAAATCTGCGTGGCTATTTCCCGCGCAATGGGCAAGGGTGGGCAAAGTGCCTGTATCGAGGTATTAGTTACAGCTGCCTATCGGGAACTGCGTGAGGTGAGAGATGAAGACAAAATAATAGATGGGACGTTTCGGAAAGGATCCATAAATGATGTGATGTGATGTTGAATGAGTACTGTGTGATAGTGTGTTGACAGATGTATTTTATTTCAACGTTGGTATTATTTTATTACTAGTTGTGAAAGAACATCATGAAATTAAGTTTGCTCAAATGGTTATAGATTTTTATTTGATTTTAGAGTATTATTTAGCAGCCGTGATGAAAATATCAGAGCTCCATGATTACAAGTTCTTAGTTCTCATACTTTATTTATAAATATTATCAAGAAGAAAAAGAAAAATAAGAAGAAGAAGATAAATACAATGTCGCCCACGGGCATGTGACCGCCCGTATTTTTTTGAATATTCATGAAAAATTATCGAAAATTAATTTAAAAGGGGGGATTTCTTTAATATTTTTCATATTATTCAACTTTTTATTTTTTTTGTAGCGTTTGCCATATCTCCGATGTTATTGGCTCGATTTGTATTCTGTTTATTATTTCTAAAATCTAATGAGTTATTTTATCGGATAACTAACATTATTTATTAAATTTGTCGACTATGAAAAAAAAACAGAGATGGATATTTTTTTTCTAAATAAAAACAGTATTTGTTTAAAAAACACAAGTTTCCATAAAATTGTGGCGGCATCTATATCGCCACATGCGAACTACGCATCAAAGACCTGACGTCACAACATCCTGACAGCACACAAATCCTGCATCGCGCAATTAGAGTTTACCGCGCGATGGACATATATACAAGCTCACGACTTCAACCCCTGGGCAGTTGCCTGCCAGACAAGACACCCGTCTGGTCGGAGGATCCTCCCTTTTCTAATGAGGATGAGTGAACTTTACACCCTGTTCCTCATACCTCTAAAAAATCATAGGGGGACGAAGAAAAAAAAAATTGGTGTAAATTAAAAAAATAAAGAGATTTCAAGTTAATTTTCGATAATTTGTCATGAATATTCAAAAAAATACGGGCGGTCACATGCCCGTGGGCGGTATTGTATTAAGTTCTCATTAATTCTAGTTAGGTATATGAAAATTATACACCATACGTCTATCATCACGCCTGTATTCCCCGAAGGGTTGGCCAGAGGTGTGCTTGTGCTTATAGTACACTCACATTTCGCCAGTTATATTTAAGTCACATATAATACGAGGCGAAACTATTGACAAAGAAATTATTTTTAATACTTACTCGTATGATCAAATCTGCAAGTTTCTTGGAAGAAATCACACGCTCACACAACTTATTCTTCAAATAATAAAAGCCAATAGAGATGAGGCTCCATATATTACCCGGCGCGTGCAGACGACAAGTCGATGGCGGGCAGCCGGCCTTAGCGGCCACCGGGCGAGTGGAGTGGCTACAGCATCTATTACTTTATGCAAATCGCGGCGGAGAACGCGACGCATCGACGCAGCGCTAAGGCCCCCCGTTCATGAGCTGCGACGCGACTTGCGTCAATTGACACGCGCGCGCGTCACTTGTTACCGTCGCTCCGCAAGTCGCGTCAAGAGGCGGTGACTCGTGGCATGCTCTAAGCAACTTCTTTAATTTATATTCTCCGCAGTCGCTGTCGCTAGAAAGTGTAGCTCGTGGCTACGAGGTAGAAATAGGTAGCACACTCTTTTAAAATGAGGATCTTGCGACGCATGATGTGTAGTGACGACGACGCGACACGCAAGGCACACATTACGCATACCTACCCCGTAGAGTAGGCACACGCAGTGACTGATCGATTAAGCGCGTCACACAGCTCGCACGAGTGATGATGAGGGAAAGAGAAATGAGAATGGTTACATGACGTCGTCAAACAAAAGCAAAGGATGGCAATTAAACTTAGACCTTAACTCCTTTTTTTAGATTCGTAAATAGACTTGCAAATGCGTGAGTGACACGTTTTGTTCAAAACTCATATTACCTACGTACAAATGTTCTGTGTAGCTAATCTGTGCCCTGTGGTGTGTGGTAGCACATCAAAATAAAAAGAGTTAGTGACTCTTTTCGTCCAAGTGAGTAGCTACAACTGTGCTAGCACATGTGCTGAGTTACGTCCAAGTGAGTAGCTACAACTGTGCTAGCACATGTGCTGAGTTACGTCCAAGTGAGTAGCTACAACTGTGCTAGCACATGTGCTGAGTTACGTCCAAGTGAGTAGCTACAACTGTGCTAGCACATGTGCTGAGTTACGTCCAAGTGAGTAGCTACAACTGTGCTAGCACATGTGCTGAGTTACGTCCAAGTGAGTAGCTACAACTGTGCTAGCACATGTGCTGAGTTACGTCCAAGTGAGTAGCTACAACTGTGCTAGCACATGTGCTGAGTTACGTCCAAGTGAGTAGCTACAACTGTGCTAGCACATGTGCTGAGTTACGTCCAAGTGAGTAGCTACAACTGTGCTAGCACATGTGCTGAGTTACGCAATACTACTACGGGGTACGGTACCTATGCCGCGGACGAGCGACTACGACACCACTTTTCTACTTTTTCCTTTCAACTTAAGCTGTAAGAATGAAAAGATTATTGTAAGAATGATAATCTTCAGATTAACATTCTTACAAAAATCTTTGAAAAGCTCTGGTTTCATTTAAAGAAACTCTTTCTCTTGACCTTTGAATTAAAGTACAGTTTCTGTAGTAACCATAATTGATAGATAAATCAATGATGATCATCATTGTTTTATCTTTTCTTTAAACAAAGTAAAACAAGTAAGTAAGTAAAGACATTGATGTTTTTACTGACTTGTTTTACTTTTTACTCTTTTATTTTTTTGTTTGTATTTCGTGTTCCACGAACTGTGTCCAAATAAACGTTATTCTTTCTTTCTTTCTGATAAAGTCCTTTTATAAAAATAAGATACCTTTACCGGCAAAATATCTTTTATATTCCACATTGTAAAACGTCTTCGAGTTATTGGCCCATCTAACTGATGTAACATGACAATATTTTTATCGTTTACTTACCCTTATAGACGTAATAGAGCCATAAATTCTAAAATTGGAATTGGGAAAGAACAATATTTTAGGAGATTTATACGAACAAAAAATTTGCGATTGCCTCAGATATGATATACTAGTCAACCTATACGAGTATAAGTCATTACGAAACACTGTCACTTTTGAATTTTGTCACATTAAACTTGTTCTAATTATCAAATGTCTTTCTCATTTCGGTCGAAATAACGATGACGCGTAATTTTTTAAATCGAATTGCACCTTGTAATAGGTTCTATATTAAGTATGGTCAAGGTTTTCACAGGCCCACTGTACAGTCACGAGCTTAAATTACAGTTACGCCAAATACAAAAGCGTTTTTCTCATGAAATAGCCCTAGTGGTTCACAAACGTTTCACCAAAACACCATTGACAAATTTTTAGTTTACAACCAACGTTTCGTATAATATTTATTTTACAAACAACTTATTCCGCAAATGTTTTATTTTTAAAACACTCGCTTTACAAATATTTTTGAAGCTAATGTTACAAATGTTTTGCATGATATTTAATCATTTATACATTTTTCATCTAATATTTATATTCTTTTGGAAAAATCACGTTTATATAATAGAATTTTATAAAAAATAAAAAAAAACCAGTTACAAACTGATCATGGTTGCAATTTCCATTTGGGTCAAATAATTTACAGGCAGGTACTGAAGTTCTTTAAACCAATCATTTTTTTTTCCTATATAATCTAGTCGTTTTTGGTAGGCATAAAGGGGTCGCAGTTCTAACCTAACCTTTTTTAGCGAGTAAAAATATTTAACCTAATCTAACTAGTTCGGTTCCGGGTAGCCTACAAAAATATTTTTTTAGGGTTCCGTACCTGAAAAGAAAAAACGGAACACTTATAAGATCGTTGTCCGTCCGTCAGTCTGTCAAAACGCTTTTTCTCAGGAACGCGTGGAGGTATCAAGTTGAAATTAATATCAAATACTTAGGTCTATGGTCCCTTAGAGATCTAAAATAATCAATGTATATTCAGGGTACTTCCGTTGACCTGGAATCTATACTAAAAGATAAGTCCTAATTAAATTATCTTTAAAATTGTGAAATTTTCAGGAAAATACGCTTGATAGGTTTTGCGTGATTTTCAGTTTTTTAGCCTCAAAGACATAACTGTACAAATTAAATTCACTATGTTATATAACATAATCTAAAATACTCCTATATTATGTTATTAAGAAAATGCTCTAATTTAACTTTTTTTTTCCAAATCATTACCACTAGGTACTCGTTTAGACGTGATCCTCAGTATAAAATCGTTAAAATTCGGTTATCGTCGCCTTAAGTGAAAATATGTAAATTATTTTTTTGTGAAAAGACTGGACACCCTTAATAGTACCTACCTACCATTTCGACAATACACCACAAAATAGCTGAAAATACTTTAGGAGAAAATTGCTTTTGAATCTTGCGTAAGTGTAAGGTATTTATGTTCCTGACTGTACCTAGGCAAGGTGCGATGTGAGACATGACAAACACGACAGCGGGGCATCCATTGAACAGTGACGGAGCATTGTGTAGTCTGTTTCACAGTAAGCTGGAGCAGGATTACTATATGTAGCTAATATTACGAGTGATTACCGATCTGCCTGCCAAGCGTGAGATTATGCAGGGTCGCCTCACGACGTCTGCTGTCGCCTCACGACGACTGCTGTCGCCTCACGACGACTGCTGTTGCCAAGAGAATTTTCTGCAGTTTGTTATGAGAACGACCATTAACAGATACTTTTTTAACATCTTTGTACAGTCAATCAATCTGCCTAGCCTTTTCCCATGTTGGGGTTAGCTTCCAGTCTAACCGGATACAGCTAGAATACCAGTATTTTACACGGAGCAACTGCTTATCTGATCTCCACAACGTAGTTACTGGGTAAAACGATACCCCTTGGTAAGACTGGTTGTCAGAGTTTCGGGCTTCCCTGGGAGGTCGACTAGCCCGAATGACTGTCAAAGATCTACGAACCACGGCCGGGACCAACGTAATGTGCTCCGAGGCACGGGGGGTTTTCGATTTGTAATAGATGGCCACCCATCCACAAACTGATCCCCACACACCGAACTTACGAGCGATCCGTGCGGCTGTTATCAGTTAGCCACGAGCCCCTCCCACTTTTATGTACGGTCTGGGAAATTAATTGTTGAGCAAATTGACACCCTACGTCAATTTGCCGTCTTGTAGCCATTCCATACAACTGTCAAAGAATATACATGTTATTATGTATAAACAGACCTTCCAAAAAAGAGCACGTCCCCGGGTGGGCTCGGATCACCAACCTTTCGGCTATCAGCCGAACGCGCTAACCACTGCGCCACGGAGGCTATGGCTCCAGAAGCGAAAATTTAATGACTTTATATTGTGTAGATTGGGGTGTTACCTTGTTCCGGAACCACAGCCTACATTACCCATCGTAAATTGGGCTTTCCCTAAGTCTTGGGATACTAATCGCAAGGTTGTGGCGCGCCTTACTATCGAGTGCTCCACCGCAGCTGTGCATGCGAGCGCCACAAATCCCGAGTGTCCGGAGTGTCCCGAATGTCGCGACTGTCGCGAGCGTCATGACACCGCATTTTTATGGATAACATGACGTGACGTACTCTGCAGCCGATTGCTTTACGGCGACAACTTCGGACATAAATCCACAGTGTGTGCGTTTGCTCTCAGAATTCATAGTTAGAATTCTGAAAATCTCTTTTGAAGTACATTCGTAATCACGAGACTCAAATGACTTTAATATTCTAGCTCAAAGAAGTCTCATTTTTCATCGTATATTCGAAAATAATGTAAAAATATCAAATAAAATATTTATTTCGCAGCACGGACTGTTTCGCAGACTAAGATTGATGAGATTTAGTACAAAGTATTTTAAAACAGCACCGCGTTGAAATTTTTTGCACTAGGTATTTTCATTTTAGTCTGACATGATAGAATTAAGCGTTCCTGAAATATATTCAGAGGACGAAAGTATGCGTAATGTAGACTTTCCTTGTGGTTCGCGTGACGAAAGTTAAGTAGGTAGCTAGGGAAACAGGCAACTGCGTCAAATATTAAAAGAAAGTTATTTTATAATCAGTTCTTGCAACTTTGCTGGGTCTACGAGAGCATCACCTGATGCCTGCTAATTGTCGGAGAAATTAATCCTTCATATTTTATTAAAATAACGAAACTAACATCTTACTAACATCTTACTAACATCTTACTAACATCTTACTAACATCTTACTAACATCTTACTAACATCTTACTAACATCTTACTAACATCTTACTAACATCTTACTAACATCTTACTAACATCTTACTAACATCTTACTAACATCTTACTAACATCTTACTAACATCTTACTAACATCTTACTAACATCTTACTAACATCTTACTAACATCTTACTAACATCTTACTAACATCTTACTAACATCTTACTAACATCTTACTAACATCTTACTAACATCTTACTAACATCTTACTAACATCTTACTAACATCTTACTAACCTGTTAGACCATCATACTGGATGTATCTGAAAATAAACAAAGTATATATTAATGTATAGGAGCTCTTCAGGTAATCAGATAACCCTGACCGTCTCAGTAAGCCATTATTGGAGCAGTTAGTGAATACTAGTGAATTCGCTAACGGCTTGTGTTTCCATAATCACGCCGACCGCTGCGGGGCACATAATTGCTATGATAGGGTTCGGATCTGCCGCCATTTGTGATAATGTAGCATATGCTAAACAGTAAGGTAACTGGGCCGTGTACTTGAAATGTTTATCCATATTTCCATAAACTCAATAAGTTCAATGATGCTTAATGCCGGGGCACAGATTGGTGAAATGAGCCATCTAGTACAATACAACATGAAATGTGACACAAAAACTAGATGAATATGTTTCAATGTATGTAACATTTCATGTTACATTTCACCAATCCGTACCCAGCATTAAACGACACCCAGCTCGGTGTTTACGTTAAGTTTGCAATCACCGTTTTGCAGTTTGGTTTAAAGAAAAGTCTGTATCAGTTAAGCAACTAATTGTATATTTAACGCTTCAAGCATTGACGTCCCGTGAATCCCGCCCGTCTCTTAAGTCCTGAGTGAAAAATACAATTGCGTTAGCAGATTTGAACCCTTGACTGACTAAAACGGTTGCTCCTTCAGTATAAATTGGTACAATTTCAGGTGAAAATATTACTAAACTACAAACAGCTTGTAAACGTGGATACTGAAGCAGCGGTTTATTTCAAGTTGCGTTACTGTACCTATATTGACTATGGTAGTAGTGTGTGAATTATTTAAATGATCTATGTTAGAGAGAGCATAGCTTACTAAATACACGTGTATACCTCCGCATGTGTCACAGAGCTACCAAGAAATGTATTACCACTACCGTAAATGATATGGCGGCGAATAGGAAAATAAATTTTCATGGTATCCACTGTGGTAACAAAATACAGGTAGGTATATGCTTCTTTATAGTTACTATGTCTTTGACGTTACCAGAGGGAAGGTTTGCTGAAAGAGCAGCAACGTCATTTCTTGGAAATAATTAAGAATGTTCAGGTAAACAAAGGCAATAGGTATGTATTTTACATAGAAAAGGAGCCGAGTCACTACATCTATCATGTTTACTTCTACTTACTAAAAATTCATAAAATGTCTTTCACGACTTAGCCAGTTCTATTCAAAGTAACAGTGTGGTCTATTTCTACAATTTCCAAATGATTCCAGCAGCTGTAACAAACAATAAACAAGTAATACTGGTCACTCCGCCCTGTCTTAATATAATTACATAAAATAGTTGACAGCGACGAGCTCCTCCTTAATGCAGTTAGACTCGATCTGCTTCTTCTCATTTAGCTAGAAACGCTGTAACGCTTTTATAATATTATGAGTAAACAAAGTAATATTTTAATATTAATAAAGATCTTTGTGATGAAGTTATTCCGCGATTGTACTACACTCGAGAGCAATGAATCCGGGTCACTTAAAGAATCCTAAAAATCTCGGAAACTAAAAATGCTAGGTTAATGCAATAAATTGTATTTAATAGACAATGTAATACTCCTTAAATGAAGGTATTAAAACTTCTTAGTTATTGTAAAGTTATATCATAAAAAAATCAAATTTGAAAAAGGGCCACTTTCGAAGATGGAACTACGAAATTACAGCATTTGGTTTTGCTTTTGTTTGTAATCTGTCATTTATGTGGGTACATAAACCATGTTGATAGTGCTCTATATTCATTATTCAAGCTGAAATTATGTCGCTTACGCCTGAAGAATGCACCAGAATACTTACAATGCTGGAAACCGGCCGGAGTCAGCGCGATACAGCCAGGACTGTCGGTGTGTCGCTGTCAACAGTACAAAGAGTTCTCCGACGTTACGAAGAAACTGGTTCTAACCTACGCAGACCAGGAACGGGCAGAACCAGGTATACCACAGCACGAGAAGACCGATACTTGGTGAACACCATGCTTCGAAATCGCTTTCTCACAGGAACTGAAGTCACAAATCAGTTTCGACGCCCCGGAGGAAGTAACCCAAGTGCATGGACAGTAAGACGTCGGCTTGCTGAATCTAACTTAAAACCCCTTAGACCTGCAAACGGCCCTAAACTGGAGCGTGGGCATCGTATTTCAAGACTAAGATATGCCCAGAGCCACGTAAATTGGAGTATTGAAGATTGGTCAAAAGTTATGTTCTCCGACGAATCAAAATTTATGCTCTACAAGCACGATGGAAGACACAGAGTGTATCGAAGACCAGGGGAAAGATTCAAGCAAGCATGCATCGAAGAAAAAGTAGCCTACGGTGGTGGGTCTGTACTTGTGTGGGCCGGAATTTCTTCTGAAAGTCGCACAGAGCTGGTGATCATAGAAAACGGCTCTTTAACTAGCGTAAGATATGTGGAAGAAATCCTCAATGATCACGTTGGTCCATTTATGGTCAATTTAGGTGAGAATGCTATATTTATGCATGACAATGCCCGACCTCATACAGGTAGGATTGTGAATGACTACCTTCAAGAGATGAACATTACTCGTATGGAGTGGCCAGCGCGCAGCCCGGATATCAACCCGATCGAGCATGCTTGGGACGAGCTAGGCAGATGCGTAAAACAACGAAACCCTCCCCCAATCACGCTTCGTGAGCTCAAAATTGCTCTCACAGAGGAATGGGAGAATATTCCCCAAAATCGTATAAGGAACTTGGTGTACAGCATGCCAAACCGCGTAAACGCAGTAATGGAAGCACGAGGAGGCAATACGAAGTATTAAAATTCAAGAAAATCGTAATAAAGTTCAAAAATTTCATGTTTCCTATTTTTGTTTTAAGGAGAGATCAGCAGTTTTTTTCTTTATGTAATTTTGTGTTAATAAAATGTATGGTGACTCATATTTTTTTTACTTTCATTTAAGGAGTATTACATTGTCTATTAAATACAATTTATTGCATTAACCTATCATTTTTAGTTTCCGAGATTTTTAACATTCTTTAAGTGACCCGGATTCATTGCTCTCGAGTGTATTACGATAATTAAATTCTTGCCGCCAAGTAACATAAATACCGGTAAAAAATTATATCTATTATATATTTAAAAGAGTGTCCTTGGAGTTTCTTGCTCGTTCTTCTCCACAGAGATCTACGTTTTGGAATGGGCAACTAGCTTCAATTTCCTGACTAACTGACCGACTGTTTGACAATTCAAAAGTGCCTGTAAATGTTTGAATTGAAATAAATGCTTCGTGTTTGAATAAATGCGGTAGGTAGGTAACGGACGTAGGTAATGAAATAATAATTGTCAGACAAGGTATACATAGCACTTGTGACGGAGCTTAGATACCACTTAACTCTCAGTTTAAAAAGTAAACAATCCGAAACACGTATTTCAACTCAGAAAGTATTTTTGAAGCCAAAAATTTATTTTCTCTCTATAATACCCACCATTTCCAGAGTTACTGTTCAAGCGAGAAATCTATAATTTAGCCCAAGCCCTAGTCGATACGTGCCGCTTAAGTGTAACTGTCGTTTGGCCGCAACGTGTCGCTTAGTCGATATTAATTTACGAGCACGATAAGCGACGCTCGCCGTTGTGAACTCGCCTCAATATTAATCATATTCGGATGACTTAGACTATGCAGTGTGCCACTCGAGTCGGAGCTTGCTTTTTGCTTAAGAACCCAATTTATTGATGTTTGCGGTAACATATTGGCAAGAGTGAGTGTTGGCGCTTAACAGTGTTGCTACCAAGAAATATAAGATCTAACATAAACACAACGTAACACGTCTGTGTTCTCTGAAGGGAACGACAGAGGTGTATTATAGTACACCCTCACAGGTACATACACGTATATAGACTCTAGTCTGTGCTTTGACGTAAAACGACGGGTGATATCAGAACTGGGTCATACATAGTCATTATACGTAAACAAGTACCTACTTTGTACATTATTTTGAAAGCTGTTTCTGAAATTGGATCTCAATTTTGGTCCAACTTTTATCGGAGTCTAGACCGCCTAAAATTATACCTACATGTGGTCCAATCTGTACTAACCACAATGGGATCAAAATGTACAGACTGGAATATTACCTAACCCATACAATTTATATCAGACGTGGGCATTACATTAGCGAAGCGGGGCCTGGTTTGACGGTTAGGCGGTCAGCCGGTCAGACGCTGTACGGTCCGGTCCAGCCGTGCAGCCGGTAAATAAGCCGTTTGTACGCATTTGAGCGTGGCCCGACACGGAGGTCGCACTTTATTGTTACTATGGTGCCACCGGGAAATACTACATATTTGCGCACTCGTGCAGATTTGTGAGACGCTTTGCATATACGAACAGGGCTTCACATGTAATATTGTGTTATGGAAACTGATTTAGCAGGTTCAAAAATTATACAACTCAAACTCAAACTCAAAGCATTTATTTCAAATAAACCAATTACAGGCACTTTTGAATTGTCAAGGGGGTCGGTCAGTCAGAAAGATGAAGCTACGAGTAGATGCCCATTCCAAAGCGTAGTAGGTACCTATGGAGAAGAACGGGCAAGAAACTCCACGGACACTCTTTTAAATCATGATATGGTTACAAAATATTGGTTACATCATTCATGTTGAAGTTATACATGTGAGAACGATGCAAAACGTGAAAAGCGTCCGTAACAGAAAAAAAAAAAAAAAACAATCCAAAAAATTTAATTAAAATAAGCCGTGGTAGCTAAGAGATGACCAGTCCCTACTGACGGCGCCCGTTCACGAACATGACGCATGGATTAGCACCATTCAGCTCAACCATTTTGAAGGTGTTGTGGATTGTCTATTGCTTATGACATTAAAACAGTTGTCATCCAGACTTGTCTTTGATTACATTACATGGTGGCAGCGGTGAACAATTATTCGATTTAAATGGTTTAGGTCGCTAATAAAGGCTCGTTGTGGATTTTAAAAACGTCGGGGACGGTACAAGAGCGCTATGGAACATGCGCGACCACCAACAGAATTGTGTTTGGAGGGCAACTCCGTCAGCCGGGCTGACGCATGGCGTCGTTGGAGGTCGCAATTTATACTATTTTTAAAAGCATCGGGGGTGCAAAAAGAAGAACCTGGTATTCAAGCCAGCTTAATGATAAATTTAATCGGATCTGAGGGGTTTGAAGTCTTTGAGACATTTTCTTTTGACAAGGAGAGCGATAGGGATGATGTCAAACTATTGCTTATGAAATTTGATGAATATTTTGGAGTCAAGCAAAATATAACATTAGCAAGGTACAACTTTTTTACAAGGGGTCAGGAAATAGGAGAATCCATAGATCAGTATGTTACGGCATTGCGATTACTGAGCAAAAATTGTAACTTCAAAAATTTGGAAGAGGAGTTGATTCGCGACCGTATTGTTTGTGGGATACAGAGTACTGGAGCAAGAGATCGTTTATTGAGAGCAGAGGACCTGACGTTGGAAAAAGCTATTAAAATTGTCCAGGTTGACCAAATTTCAATAGATAATCGACGTTTATTAGAGACGCGTGGTGCTGGTACTTCTGGATTGGTACAGGTCGATGCAGTTGGCGTGCGTGGTGTAGGCGGCCGTGGTGGGCGCGGCGGCTGGCGCGGCAGCGGACGTCGACAAGGGTGTGGTGTGGCCAGTGTTACTGCTGGTTCCAACACAGCCCGAAGACTTTTTCATTCGAGCGAGACCGGAAATTGTCTCAGATGCGGAGGCCAATGCAATGAACCCAGTCTATGTCCGGCTATTTCTGTGCAGTGTTATCTGTGCGAAAATCATGGACATTTTGCTAGAATGTGCAAGTTGAAAAAAGGAGTTAAGAAAATGTACGATATAGGTTTAACTGAAGCAAAAGGCAAAGAAGAAGATAATTGTGAGTCATTTTTTATATCAGTTTTGTATAATGTCTCAGAGATTAACTCTTCGTCAGAGGATTGGTATGAAACACTTCAAGGGAAGTGCGGTTCCGAAAAATTTAAATTAGATACGGGAGCAGACATTAATGTTTTATCGTATAATCGATTTTTATTGTTAGGCTATGACAGTAATCTAATTAGTAGCAAACAAGATGTTAGATTGAAATCTTATAGTGGTGATTTTATTCCTATAAAAGGTATTTGCAAATTAAAATGGTGGTGTAAGGGTGTTTCGTATGAATTAAAATTTGCAATTGCGGTTAGTGATTGTCAGAGTGTGCTGGGGTTGCAAGCTTGTCTAACTTTAGGATTAGTTAAAAGAATTCATAAGGGTCTGGTCTTACCCATGTCTCAGAATAAGTTTACTCTCGTGAAGCGGGAAACTAGTAAGGATGAGTGTTTAAAATTGTTGCAAAAATATATTAATCAAGGGTGGCCCGCTAGGTTTAACATACACAATGATTTAAGATACTACTGGTCTATAAGAGATGAACTGTACTGTGTAGATGGTGTCATATATAAAGACAAACAAGTTTTGATACCACGTTCTATGCATATGGACATGTTAAAGCTTATTCACGAAGGGCATTTAGGGATTGATCGTTGTAAGAGACGTGCTCGTGAAGTAATATTTTGGCCGGGTATAACAAGAGATATTGAGGATTATGTGAGAAGATGTAAAATATGTCAAGAAACAGCAAACAAACCGTGTAGGGAACCTATGATTCCGGTAGCTATACCAGAATCACCATGGAATAAAATTGGAACAGATATATTTGAGTATGGAAAGCAAAGTTATTTAATATTAATTGATTATTATTCTGGTTTTATTGAGGTCGCATATTTGAGAGACACTTCCTCAAACTCAGTAATATTTAAAATGAAAGAAAATTTTGCACGGTATGCTATACCGGAAACTGTCATCAGTGACAATGGTCCACAATATTCTTGTCGTAATTTTATTAAATTTGCTTTAGAATGGGGTTTTAAACACGTCACATCATCTCCGTATTATGCTCAATCGAATGGTAAGAGCGAAAGGGCAGTTCTAAGGGCAGTAACTATTAAAAATATATTGAAAAAATCAGTAGACAGTCAATCCGATTTTTATTTAAATTTGCTAAGTTACAGAAATACACCGCGGGAAAATTTTAATTCTCCTGCACAGTTAATGATGGGCCGGCGTTTAAATTGTAGACTACCAGTCCATCCAAATTTATTAAAACAAACAAATTGTGATAACTTACAACATAAAAAAGTATTGGAAAAACAAATAAAAATTAAAAATTACTATGATCAGAATTGTAAATCATTACCTGAGTTGAATGTGGGTGACTTAACTCCATGTTCTTATAATGTTAAAAACAAAAAAGGTATTTATCGCCGTAATCGTCGACATTTGATAAGACCAGCAAAGGATCCTGCCGACAATATTTTGTCTGATATTGATGACGAGTATTTTTCGGGGGATGATCGGGATGATGATTATGTGCCAAGTACCAAAATTAATGTATCGTCATCTTACTCGCCACCTCATACCCGTAGTAAGATTTAGCAATGTGTAAACGTATTTTATTTTAGAACGTAGAATTAATTATTATTTTAAGTTGGAATTAATGATATTAAGTTTGTTTTTTATTATTATTTTATCTTAATTAAGGGGAAGGTGTTGTGGATTGTCTATTGCTTATGACATTAAAACAGTTGTCATCCAGACTTGTCTTTGATTACATTACAGAAGGGAGCTAAATGATCCAACACACGCGCCACCGTCAGCGAGACATTAGAGTGAGCATGACATACTCTCAGCCGCCAGGACACATTCAAGTCAATGAAAGACATACCCTGCACCTAAACGGTAGCTTTATAGTCGGTACATAGTACTCACATATGTTCTATGCAATTATACAATGTTAAGAGATTGAATTTATACAATGCAAAGATAGTTTTTTTTTAAATCTTAGCTGCTCCAACTGTATTTTCAAATGCTAATCAATTAGTTTATGCGCCCTTGTGGAGCAGGACCAGCATTGGGCCAAGCATTTTTATCAGCAATATAATCTGCCAATTTATAATATGCTTTGCTGCATAGTGTGCGTTTAATATAAGATTTAAATTTCGTTTCATTCAGTTGAAGTATGTGGGGAGGTATTTTATTGTAACACTTTAAACAGTACCCCATGAAAGATGAGTCCACTTTAGCCAGCCTGAAACCCGGTTGAACTAATTGGTCCCTATTCCTAGTAATATAATTGTGTCTTGCACCTCTTTTACTAAAAAGATGTAGATTTTTCCTTACGTACATAATGTTTTCATAGATATATTGACAAGGTACCGTCATAATGTTAATGTCTTTAAACAGTTCCCTTAAAGAGTCGCGCCTGCGGAGGCCATTATATGGCTCTGATGGCTCTTTTCTGCAGAATAAAAATAGACTCGATGTCTGCAGCCCGTCCCCATAGTAGAATACCGTACGACATAACACTATGAAAGTAGGTAAAATAGACTAGCCTCGCGGTACCTACATCTGTAAATTGACGGATTTTTCTCACAGCATATGCTGCTGAGCTTAATCGTCCTGAAAGGGATGTTAAATGAGGACTCCATTAAAGCCTTGAGTCAAGCGTGATCCCTAGGAAAACAGTTTTATTGACGAATTCTAGTTTCTCTAAAATTAAAATAACATTAAGATTAAAATATACAACTAACACTAAAATATATAAATTATAAACAATAAAGGGAGAGCTCATTGGGCATCAAAAAATTCGTCGGCGTCGCTGTCAGTGGGAAAAGTGCCCAAAAGGCTGGCAGCATTGCCACGTTGGATGGCAATGCTGATTCTTTGACCTAAAAATTGGCCAGCCCTCTGGTCACGTGAGGAGTCGACCAACCGCTTGGCGATGTCCCGAAATACTCGATGAGCACTCGGACCCCACGGCCCTATTGTTTCAACCCCAAACGGCTCAAAAATATAGCTACCAATAAGGTTGTTATATTTGCGCCGTTTGAGGTTTTCTGCACCTGCAGCAGCCGCCCCGGCACAGCCCGCCGTGCTAGGAAGATGGGATGGCGCGAGGGTATCGACACAGGTTGCGTCCCACACCAAAGGCCTACCCAACTTCCAAGGCATTATGGTCATTCCGTCTGGCCTCTTCCCATCGTCACGTGCCAAGCCATTGGGTTCTAAAACAGCTGGCACCCCGGCGGTGACAAGAGCCCGACGGATGATGTCATTAATGCTTGCGTGCCGTGCCAAACGACCAGCGCTCTTGCTGCAGGAAAGGCCATGGTGTCCGATGCGGTCGACTGCTTCACCGCACTGACAACGATGCGGAGCCCCGCAAGGAGCGCCCAATCGCAAACTTGTAGCGAGCCGGAAAGTGGTGTCACCCAGCATAGTGCCTATGTTGAGTGAAGGTAGTGCCTGAAGCCAGAGGCCCGATTCCCATTCACCCACAGCCAATAGGCGGGCACGCTCAGCAGTGTTGGTGGACGTATTAATGAGGTTATTCCGTAGTTTCTCTTGATTCAATACTATCTCACAATTACTACTTTTGAAATTAGGCAATGAACATTTTTTGCACTTCGTTTTTTTCCCATTTAATACTAAATTATTAGCAATGAACCAATTTTGGACCTGCTGTAGGGCGTTATTTACGTCGTCAAGATTTGATGCACGTCCATTAATTTTAAAAATTAAGGAAGTATCGTCAGCAAATAACACCATTTGTGGTTGAGTTTTTAACAAATGGGGTAGATCATTAATATAAACTAAAAAGAGGAAAGGACCCAATATTGATCCTTGTGATACACCCATTTTTACTTTTAAACCGATTGAATTGACACCATTTATTTGATTATACAGCGTGACGATGCCAATGAGGTGGTAATCGTTTTTGTCTCGGCCTACATGCCCGAGGCGGAGGCGCCGCCTCCCCATGACCTCGCCCGTCTCGTGAGCCATTGCGAGAGGTGTGGGTTTGAGGTTGTCATTGGGGCCGACGCAAACGCTCACCACCAACTGTGGGTCCCTACTAAACACTGGCTCTGAACCAACATTCGTAACCAGACGAAGCCGCACAATAATAGACCTGTCTCTGGCAACTGAGAGCGCGGCGGAAATCATCACCGAGTGGCAGGTTTCCAAGGAGGCCTCCTGCTCTGATCACAGGTGGATCCGCTTCGACATTCAGGTCTGTGTGCCACCGACACCACCACGGCAAAACCCGCGCAACACGGATCGAGCCAACTACACACGCAACCTTGATTGCAAGCTTGTGACATTAAACAACCCCTCGACATTTGCGGACACAAAACAGATTGAATCTCAAGTAAGTCACCTTACTAACTCAATCATAGACAGCTATCAGGCTGCATGCCCGGAGACCACGCCGCGCAAAACACCGGGTAAACAACCATGGTGGGGCGCTGGTCTGGAGCGCAAGCGCAGCAAGGTAAGAGCAGCTCTGAATAGAGCCATGAACACATGTGCGGATGAGGACTGGGATGATTACTACGCGGCCAAATCCAGCTACAAAAAATGCATCAGATTCAGGAGCACCTCGGGATGGCGCAAATTCTGTGGCAGCATTGAATCTTGTCAACAAGCTAACAGGGTAAAGAAAGTCCTGGCGCAACGGAATACATCAGGGCCCGCCACACTCACGTCGACGCCTGAAGAAGCAAGACGCGTCCTAATCCAAACCCACTTCCCTGGATGTGTCTTCGCACAGGTAGTTGACTGGCAAGATGAAATCCAAACACCATCGGACAATGATTGGAGTTACGCAAGCAGGGTGATCACGTTGGAGAAACTCCAATGGGCCATCCGGAGCTTCCATCCTTTTAAGGCAGCTGGTCCTGATGGAGTGTTCCCCGCCCTACTACAGTGGGGGGGCGCCTCTGTCGCTATAAGACTGGTGCCATTAAAGAGAGCGTGCCTGGCCTTTAGATACGTTCCTAAAGGATGGAGGGAAGTGAAAGTAATATTTATCCCCAAGCCAGGTAAGGGTGACTACACAAACGCCAAATCCCACAGAACAATAAGCCTGACTTCCTTTCTCCTAAAAACTCTGGAAAGGCTATGTGATAGGGAGCTGAGGGACGGCGCTCTTAAAACCATACCGCTACATGGTAGTCAGCAAGCATACAGCTCAGGTAAGTCGACCGAATCTGCTCTTCATCTGGTAGTCAGCCAGATAGAGGACGCGATTCATCAAAAGGGCACCTGCCTGGGCACTTTTATAGACATCGAAGGAGCCTTCGACAAAACCAACTTCTCCAGCATCAGTAGCGCCCTCTCCAGACATGGAGTAGAATAGGTACTAACGGACTGGATTACAAACATGTTAAGCAAACGAGTGGTTCTCTTTGAGGATGAGCAGCAGTTGGCCATGATAGCCAGAGGCTGCCCTCAGGGAGGAGTTCTGTCCCCCCTTCTATGGAATCTGGTAATTAATGACCTCATCACCAAACTCAACGCCAACCGCTATTACACGATAGGGTATGCAGATGACCTCGCAATCCTTGTATCGGGGAAGGTGACGGGAACGATCTGTAACCTCACTCAGCAAGCACTACGTATCGTAGAAAGTTGGTGCAGGAAATTTGAACTATCAGTGAACCCCACTAAAACTGAACTAGTCATGTTTACCCAAAAACGAGCATTAGACCCATTCTGTCTACCGAAACTGTTCGATACAGAGCTTCAGTTGGCCAGCGAGGTCAAGTACCTTGGGGTCACTCTAGACAGTAAGCTAAACTGGAGTAGCCATGTAGACAACAAGCTAAACAGGGCCTGCATCACCTTCTGGCAATGCAGGAAAATGATAGGTAAGAAGTGGGGCCTATCCCCCAAAATCATACAGTGGCTGTACACAGCTGTGATCCACCCCATGATCGCCTACGGGGCCGTGGTCTGGTGGCCCCGCACACAGCTGGTTACAACCTCCAACAAACTACAACGCCTGCAGAGACTAGCCTGCGTTGCGACCACTGGCTGCATGAGGACTACTCCGACTGCGGCAATCGAAGCCATGCTGGGTCTAACCCCGCTCCATCTGTTTATACAGCAGGAG
This sequence comes from Agrochola circellaris, assembly GCA_914767755.1. Classification (NCBI taxonomy): domain Eukaryota; kingdom Metazoa; phylum Arthropoda; class Insecta; order Lepidoptera; family Noctuidae; genus Agrochola; species Agrochola circellaris. The sequence goes on along the minus strand of OU611846.1, from coordinate 20,245,628 downwards.
GCGACGATGGCGGCGGTGCGTCTTAAGGCAATTAATCTCTGGGGTAAGAGAGACACACAGCACACCGCGCTGCTCGAGGGACTCAATTCTGAGTTCCCTATTACGAAAGCCATAAATGATCGGGTGCCCAAACAATTTATCTTCGATAAAAAATACAGGATTCAACTTCATGAGGATCACCGATGCGAGGGTTTACGCCCCACAGAGCTACGAATCTTCACCGATGGATCCAAAACAGGTAGTGGCACAGGTGCTGGAATCTTCTCGGAGGACTTCAACATACAGATAGCCACACCATTGGGGGTCCATAACACAGTGTTCCAGGCCGAATGCATGGGTATATCTCTTGCCGCTTTAGCCATCATGGCCAGGGAAGTTAAGGACCACTCGATACGTATACTCTCAGACAGCATGGCTGTTCTGCTAGCGCTAAACAGCCACACTGTTGACTCTGGGCTGATATACGAGTGCCACCAGCGCCTTAACCAGGTGGGTAGCCTCAATAATATTACCATTCAATGGATCAAAGGACACAGCGGTTCGCGGGGCAACGACGCAGCCGACGAACTTGCCAGAAGGGGGTCGAGCATGGCACCAGTGGGGCCAGAACCCATTGCGCCACTCCCCTTCGGGTACCTACGCACTCTGGTAAGGAAACGAACCAGGGACCAACATCACAAACTCTGGTTGGACCACTGTGAGTGCAGGCAGGCCAAGGAGGCACTCCCTACAATTGATGGCCGCTTCACGAAACAGGTTCTCCGACTAACTAAACAACAGCTGCGTACAGTCACTGCAGCTGTAACTGGCCATGGGTCATTTAATAAACACCTCTTTGTCATAGGAGTCACAAACAGTCCGCTTTGCAGAGCCTGCATGGAGGACGACGAGACAGCAGCTCATGTGCTGTTATACTGCCCGGTGGTCACCACATACATGGCAAAGTACTTCGGTAACCCAGGTACCCTATGTGAGATTGTCAGTGACACTTCACAGTGATTGTCCTTCTTTGAGGAGCTGGGGTGGATCGAATAACCGATTTTCCCACCCGTACGCAAAATACGCGCTTAGTCGTGGAGTTGCGGATATCAGCCCGTATTACCTATTACCTATTACCATTTATTTAAACTTGCTATTGTCTATCATTTAAATAAGATTTTACTAAACTGAGCGCAAGTTTTCTAAGTCTAATACTCAAGTTTTAAGATTAAGGTTTCGTGGTCGACGCAGTCAAATGCTTTGGAGAGGTCACAAAAAATTCCTATGGCGTCTTGGGCCTCTTCCCACGCCGTAAATATGTGTTTTAATAAGGTGAAACCGGCGTCAGTCGTACAACGTCCCTTGGTGAAACCATACTGTTGATCATGTAAGATTTTATTGGTGTTAAAATGATTGAGCATTTGATTAAGCATTAACTTTACAAACCTTGCTTAAAACTGGCAACACGGATACGGGTCTATAATTATTGGTGTCTTTACTGTCCCCGGACTTAATATAATACTTACACTTCTCACTATTCATTTAGTTTAAACCGGTGACTATTAGGAAGATACACCAAGGTAACATTGAAATTAACCAGCTGCCCCTTAACCTGACCCTTTCATGTGGTCTTAAAACCGGAAAATTACTATAAGTCCTTCCTTAATTACGTTAAAATACTCCTGAACCGGAGTGCGTACATCTTGGTACCGTCAACACTGAGTAAGCACTAATTATCGTAAATACACAGCGAAGGATCGTGCGTGGGCGAGCGATGGTCAGCGCGGGCCCACTATCTCGCAGGGACACTGTTGATTTAGGCCTGTTTGTACCGCACCTGATACATCGGGCCTAAACACATCAATTGTGTCCGCCACTTTATGAATCCGCTCTGCCGGTACCACTGCGAGCACAACATGTTCGGACACAATGATTGTGGACTCACAATCAGGCGAACCGGCGCAGTTTGAACAAACAGACCCCTAATATTTTATACATTTGCTTACTCATATTTTTTGTTTAAGGATTTGAATAGCTTGGTATGAAATAACGACATAAAAAGCGCTTATTTAAAAAGGCTGTGTTTGTATTTTGAAAGCGTACCAGAGTAATCCAGAACATAGAGTCAGAGAAAATGGCACCGAGATATAACTATACATTTCTAATTTTAAGCAAACACAGAGTGGGACAGTCGGCCCCGCACTCCGCGGCGCACACACGTAGGGTTCACAATCTAAACGTCAGCCGAACTGCGCGCGTGTGTGACGGACATAATTAGGGCTGCCCCGTCTCTGTTGTTTTATAATTTATTGTGAGCAGCCAGGTTGCGAGCCGCACCAGCCCTGCCAGATGCCAGCGATAAAAGCCTTCCCTTGCGAAATGGAAAATTTGCATAATAGAACATTATACTAGAACACCTAGTTCGAATGCGCGAGCTGCATACTCCTTTTGATCTCGGACAAAGGCTAGTAACGCGATCGCCGAGGAAATCAAATGGCAGAGCTCACGAACTTATCTAATGCGACCCATTCCGAGAGGAGTTCTTTTCACAAAAAAGAGTCATTTCAACTCGATGAGATTGGCCTTAAAGAGCAATTGAAGGCGCGTAGTTGACGCGCACGAGCGGGCGGGCAAGTGCGCGCCCGCTGTTGTATGAAGTCACATCAGTTAGTAAAGAATAATAAAACACTTTAAAGGTGAAACTTTCGTCGGCTAACGAGTTTCCTCCTGCCATTACCGCGGTCCTACCCGCGCAGGTAGACTTTTTACAAAATAAATTGTGGAAGTACTCATCAACTCTTTGCTTTGTTATTTTTATGTGGTGTAATAAAGCCTCTCTCGGGAATTATTTAATAATGTTATAAGTGCCTATTACACCTTTAAATTCGTACGAAACGGCGGCGGTTCGCTAGTGCGAATTACTAAAAACCCTCTCTATTTCATAAAAATTACTTAGTGGCAGGTGGGTTATTTTCATGAAAATTAAGTATTTAGCATCCCTCACGAGAGATAATCCATCTCCACGTACATTGAGGGTCAATCACGCGCAATGATTACACGGCGCTGTATTAAGAGTTGAGAGAAAGCGGAACATTTGGCATGCAAATGTATTCCGTTGTACATCGCGAGTTAATCCTTGACGAATGCTAAATACGTTAACTCACGCCCGTGTTCCGGAGCCGGGAGAAAAAACGTGTGAGCGCCGGACCTGCGGCGGCGGCGGCGGCGGCTAGCGGCGGCGCGGCGGGGCCGGGCGTGCCTCGCGGTAGTCGCGCGGCTCCCGCCGCACAGTCCGCACGTCGCCGCGCCGAACTGCTGCTGGAACCATCGCTTCGCTCCGTCCGTTCGAGCTCGTCGACTCATTCAGCCGCGTTTGGAACACCTGTGACGTGATAGTGTTATGGTGGAAGTTTTCGGAATGCTAGTGTGGTGTGAATAAAAGATCGGGGCTAACTCGGAGAGCCGGCACCGCTCGAGGTGGGTCACATGTATTATTTAGGAGATCTCTCTTCTGTCACCGTTCAGCGAGTTAGTAAGACAGGCTGCGACGAGCCGCGTGAATGTTTAATGTGATAAGTTTATAAGCAAGCGGGTCCGGGTGGCGGGCCTGTATCTCGCCGGAGTCAGCGATGCGAACTGTCCGCGAAAGATAAGCGGCTGGTTATTCGTCCCCTTACGACCATTACAGACTCGAAACAGTCGGGACAACTCGTAACCGTTATTTCGAGAAGCCTCCATAAAAGCTATATTTAGACTATACCTATAACAACCAGAAAAGATTTTCTACTGAAATAAACTGAAACTTTTATAATGACAAAGGTAAATAAATATTATTTTCTCTAAGAAGCATGCTCATTTTCTAGTTATTTTATAAATGAGTGTAAGCTCGATTAGTTATTAAATATATTACGCGATATATACCTACTAAAGTATTTGATTACTGCAATAACTCTCTATCTGGAATTAAGACCGAGTGGCGTAAAGCGAACATAATATAAAAAGATCTTCTACGAGTAAGCTTGCTTGAATTAAATTAGATAAAATGTTCATACATGATAAGTCCTATTACGTTGACCCAAAAGACAAGCCAGACTTTTCGAATTATAAAAAAAGAACCTTTATATTTTTACAAAATATTTTCACTAACTAAATCCTTGGTTTATTATCCACAATTTTTTTTGTTTCATACACATTCTTGCAAATATTTGGCGTATGCCCAGAATGACGATAGTTGCGTTTTTGCTAACTAAGCGTAACAACGCCTTCTACGACTTACGTAAACGGTAATAAAAGATACGTCTCATTTAATACAACCGACTCGGTTCTCGAAAGTAGTAGGTAATCTAGCTGACAACAACACACTATGTTATTACAAATGGTCTGCCTACCTATCCACTCGCTTTCCAATTAATGTTAGGATTAATGGCGGAGAATCAGAGCAAGTAATTAATGCCAAGAGCATGTTAATTGTTATTAATTATTGTCGCACTATATTGTTCATAGTTCATTTATAATAGCTTGTTGTGTAATATTAACATCATCGGCAACAACCCCTAAAGGTTTCTCAAACTTTAGGTTTGACATATTATGTATATATTCTGAGAGATTACAGAAAAGGGTTCCTGGAATACAAGCGCAGCCATTTAATTAGGAATGAAAAATTGCTACATAGGTTCATATAAATGTGAACTAATTGGCGACGAAGCCAACGACCCGTTTAAAGACTCATTAAGGCTCAGTCTGAGTATTTCAGAAAATCCAGCTTCAATTAGTGAGCTTACAAGATCTAGCTTTAGTCTCTGAACATTGGAGAAAAGCAAAACACAATGCATTAAAAAAGGTAGCTTCACTACCTATTAATATCGTAAAAGCTGCTGCAAGTTTTTAAGAAATACGAATGACTGTTTCATGACTTTATTTAATGCTGACATCGACATTTTACGATCTTTCTAGATTGAGTGATTGCAATATAATGCTCAATTACAAACAGTTTCAGTTCAGTTTCAGTTTCTGGTTCCTTCGTCCAACACAGCTATACCTGGGGTGTGGGTGTCTGGGATACAAGGGCAGAGGCACGATGGTAGGCGTGATAAGCGCCAATAAACTTGCTTTATGTCCTCAATAAAACTGCGAGAGCGGCGCACTCACTGACTGTGCCCGCACTTGCCAAGACGTTGTTACAGATTTTAACATACTTAGCTGCCACAATATTGTTGTAATTCAACAGGAACAAAATTAGTGAATAATTAAAAGTAACTTAAGAGGGTCAAATTCTCCTATATTATGACCGTACGTTGCTTTAAAATATAAGACAAGACTAGTGGATCTAGTTGTTGCTTTTAATCAGGTAACACTGCAGGCAATCCTAAGCCGGTTAAATAAAGAGCTCATTTTTAAAAAGTGTGTGTGAGAAAAGTACATACCAGCAGTTAACTACTGGTATGTATTTTTCTTGCACACTCCAATCATTTCAACTGTTTTGGAAATCATAAGTTAAGGTATAACACAAAAAACAAAAGGTCGGATCAATAAACTTGATTTACCTCGATGATATAATGATTTATTGTTTGTACAAAACGATGTTCTGCTATCGCTCCCCAGTTCAAGTTAATAACTGTGTGTTGGTTGCTACAAAGTACGCTACGATGGACATGCAATTTGTCGCATCATTGCACCGCAGTCCTGCACACACGACGTACTTGCTACATGCACACCACAGCCATCGCTAGGAGTCACGTACCGCAATTTCGCATCGGATTTAAAGATCGCCACAAACGTGATGGCTCGTACATCGCACACAAACAGCCAACGAACCTATTTCACAAGCTTTGATTTAACTCCATCCAGTATTAGTTCAAATCGTGCTATGTACTGAAAACATGCCACATTATTATAACCAGTTATTTTCCGAAAACACGGAGTTTGAGTCGATAATATGTAAATTTTATCAATTTATAATTTTTTTCACGCTTTTTGTTCTTATAAAGATAGTAAATATTTTAGCAGCTTCTCAGCTTAACACAATATTAGTAGTGGAACATTTATGCGTGGGTACGACAGTTGTTTTTTTATTTTTTTAAATAGGGAGTAGTTAAACGTCCGTACATTAACATTTTTAAAACCATCAAGAAAATATTCCTTTCACTTAACGTTCCCTAAAACTTGCAAGTAATTAAGCTATAAACGAGGACACGTAAGCCTGGCGAGCCCGACATGCGCCCCGCTCGGTGGCGGCTCCGCTGCCGGCTGTTTGCGTATGATAAACTTGGACATATCGTTAATGCCGCGCGTGTGTACCAGCAGAACATTATCACATAATTACAGGCACACGCTTGTGTACATAGCCTTGTTTTCTTTTAGGTATTTGGTGATAGGGGCTGGCTAATGGGGCAGTAATTTCTCAGTCCAGTTGGAAGCCACAATATAGTAACTAAAACACATTTTGGTGACAGCAAATTCTTATTGTCCACACGAGGATTTTTTATGGGCATTTTTACAAGTACCATGGAAGATGTAACACAATGTTGCTAAATCCTCTTTTATGATACGTTAGGAAAAGTACGGTCTGATGGAATAGCAACTTAGGATTCGGGTGTTTTCTTAGACAGAAGTTGCTCACCTCGTGAATTCTTGGTCAATATTATTTCTCTTTATTTTCTAATGTTGTTAGTAATTTACTTGGTCTGAAGAAAAAAGTAATAAAACGCAGTTACCTGCTCATGTTATTAAACTACCATTTTACAAAGACGTAAAACGATTAATTGGACACGGCTCCCGGCTCTACGATATTAAAACGTATTTCAAATGAAAAGCCAGACGTATTCATTACGTTACCGCTACGGCTCCAGTCAGCTCCACTTGCCAGCTTTTGTCACTACTCTGGCTCCATTCACTTCTTTTTAATTCAATGTGAAAGCAATAAACTTTTCATGAAAAACTAATACTTACTACATAAAATTAACTAAAAATATTAAATCATATTTTAGGTAGTTAGTAGTATTTAAGTTTCCTAAACATATTATTATTAAATAATATTTTATGAAGTTTTTGAATTTGAATACATTTTAGTTTTGGTACATGTTACTTTTTGACCATCTTATCCAGTTGGAAATCAAACAGGCTAAACATTTATGCAATTGCAAATAACGTGAATTTTAATAAAACTAAGTAATAAAATTTTGAAAATTTATTGAGAATTTTGAAACTTTACAACGTAATTATTAGTATCGTAACTTTTGGAAGTAGACAGCTATGATAATATTCACTTAAGAATTGTCATGAAAAGTAATTAGAATGTCAGCCATTAAAACAAGAAAAATGTCATGACAGTTTACTTGGTATGGGTAGGCAGAGATGGCCCTTCAACCTCTTCCCTGTCCCATGGACCACACAGTTATAGTTCAGGGTGTTTTTTTTGCTATTGTGCCTGGTTCGAGGGCAGTGGAAGTTTATCTCATGGTTCACTTTTGCAATCAAGGACAGGAAAATATTGTTGTGTAGAAACCATTCGGTAGACAGATTTTGCGGTAATTGAGCAAAGATAAATTGATGCTTGACTCGCAATGCTAAGAGCAACAATCTCATAAAACTCAAGAGAAATATCAGTCAATAACATGGGTGCAGTTTGACATAGTTAATTAGCGCGGGCGCCTAATGCTCGACCTTCGAGTGCGACAAACAAACGCGCCGCGAGTGTGACTAGCGCGCAAGCCGCGAGTGCGGGAACAAACGCACCGTTTGCTGCATTCCTTATTCATCAAGCTAAATTGATTCCCGCGAGCCTGGCGTCCTGAAATATTCAGTACAAACTATGCGCGCGTTTTGAAACCTGCATTAGTTCATTTGACGTGTTTTTGAAACGGTTCGTATGTTGATAAAAATAGCAGCATATGAATGTAAAGTTAGGCTGGATTTGTTTTAAAATCAATATGATTTATGCGTTCATTATGTGTAGGTACAGTGGGTAGGTACTTATTTATCGAATCCGAAGTTTTATTTAACTTGCTTCCTCTCCCAGTCAGGGACATAACCGAACTAAACCGCGATAAGACATAGATCTGTAGGCCGAAGCGTAATAAAATGTACTCTAAAACCATATTTCAATACGATTTATAAAACGTTCAAAAGTAAGTAAATTTGGAGATTTACGAGTAATTTTATGTGAAAACTTTGTATTACCCTAGAACTAGTGGCCGTGAGGAAATTGCACTAAAGATTTATTTGACGCCAAGTGCTGGAATAAATAGCTTCAGATAAAGTCTATCTGTGCAGATAAGTGCTCAATTAAGGGCGGAGACAGACGAAATGGATTAAGTATTAACGTAAAATATAATAGTGCGGCGGAGGCAATAAAAATGATTGTTCGTCATTGGTAGGTAGGTAATGGTATTATTTGTTCCGCAAAATTGGCATTGTCTGTTCGGCTTATATAAATTGGTTGACCGGTCATTACCAATTGCATGAGTGGCCCTTGTATCAATGATGATTTCGCAAATGTGTGTGAAACTATTTTGGTGGTAATAATAACTGGTAAAATGCATAACAGAGGAATCACAATTGTGAAACAAAACCATTGTCTTAGTTTATCACCGTCCAGTGGTGTACCGTTTATGGGCAACAACAAGATAAAACTCCAAAAATGAATAAAACCTAAGAAACAAAGATCACAAACAGTAAAAGATGAGATCGCAACAACTCACAGTAATAAAGTAACAAGACGAATGATGGAAATGAGAAATAGAAAAAAAACTAAAGTGAATGGACCGTTCCGCCGCTAACAATATTACTTAGGAGAAAAACTGGCATTTTCTAGAACAGCGCTCTTGATGCAAAAGGTCAATTTAGAAAAAATGGAGAACTCTTAATCACAAAGCAAACTGTAGTCAGGAGCTCAGGCTTTTTATTTGATGAACGAATAAACGTCCCTAGGACCTAGGATACTATTACGATTATGAATATTAATATATAAAAGAAGAAAAGTTATAAAAGAAGAAGGAAAGAAAAGGGAGCTGAAAATGAAGACAGGGATGAAGGGAGCAGAAGAACGGAGAGAAGGAGCTGACAAGGGGCGGTTTTGGAACATAAAATATTAATAAAACATAAATTTTGTCACTGACTGATTGACAACACGCTGACTAAAACTATGAACATGGCATTCTTCGCCGCTTTCTGTATTACATGTATTTTAAATAATTTTCATATAATTATTTTTGTTTGTGGGTAGGTACGTAAAAATAAGCTTGCATGCGAAATTCAAATGATAAGATTGTATTATAAACCCACTCCAGTAAAGTCGCGGGGCGTTATGTACTCTAAAACCATGTTTGCTGGAAGATATAATTTTACGTTTCAAAATGGTTAAACGTTAAACGTAAACATTTACTTTGTAAGAAGTTTAAAGCAAAATCCAAGTAAATGATAATAAGAACACTTTATCTTAAGTTTAATGAAAACACCAGAAGTTGTAGTTAGTCCGTGAGATGACATTGTAGACAGTTTAAATTAAAAACATGTCAGTAAACCGAAGCAGTTCTGTGACGAGTTAACTAGCTAACTTTGACGAGTTACTATAGTTCTATTACCTAGCAGGTAGGTATAAATATTATAATGGATGTGGCGTTGCGGTCGCTACTCATAACCTGAGTAGTTGTAGGTATAGTATGTCTGAAACTGTTAAAGCGATGTTCCCATGTTTTCCATATGAAAATAATAATAAACAATTCAAAAACCTCCTGCTGAATGTACCAGTCATGGTAACAGTGATACCAATAATATTTTCATAAATATTGATACACATTGCTGAATCCAATCGGAAGTTTTCATAACTGAAAATACTCAGCCATTAGTTAAATAGGCACGATATGAAATGATTTATACAACTCCAGAACGGTAATAAAACCAAAAAGACGATTAAATAAAGCGATAGGAGCCACGAATTTCTTAGTTTATCTTTTATCTAATAGCCCAATTTAATTAACTCGAAATCGTTTTAAGGAAGACATTCGCTTAAATGACCTATTTAAATAATTCCTTGATGTTAGCCGATTATCATTTTATATAAATTTTGAATATTGCATGTCTTAGGACATTATACAGTAAAAATTTAACGATAGACCTTTGAAGAATCCATATTAAATTCAGCTATACAAAACAAAATACTTGCAAGCATATTGCTTCCTGCATCAATATCTTCCAATAAAGGGTAACTTGGAATATTTGCGACACATCAAACGGGTGATAGGACCGAAATTCAAATATCTTACGAGTACGTTTCATCGCAATAGGCTGTCGGTGCACCGAAACGGCACCTTAAGCGGTAAATTATTCGCATCACGCGGCAAATATGACAGGCTCGTTTAGGCGCACAGGCTTGAGGAAGTCGCCTTCCTGAGGAGAGGCTCGGGCGCGATCCGGGCCTGATAACGCTGCAATAAACTTGCTTTATGCGAACAATAAAAGGCGTGGGGCGCTCCACGGCCGGGAGGCCCTTGTATCGAGCAAATTGACGCGCCACTACAGCTGTACTCAATCCTGCGGAGACTTCAATACGTCATTCAACTTGTTTTATGGTTTATTTTGATATTAGTTTGTTGAGTGAGCCAAATATAGTATTCATGTGGGAATATGTGCTTGAACTTAATATATTATTGAAGTTTGAATATTAGCGGTACCTTGAGAGAATAATATTAAAGTTAGAGACTTAACAGCTTTATGATGAAGTGACACGTTAAAGGAATAGATACACATACATAAACTCACGCCTTCTTCCCGTGCGGGCAGGCAGAAACTACAGGCGCCACCTGTTACAATCCTTACATACTCCTTTTGTCTCGTTTACGTTCATACATCTAGTCCTACATGCACGCCGGTTGCAAGTACTATGCATCTGATCTTTCTGAAGAACATCAGTAATAAGGTCACTATATGTCCTCCTAGGCTTTAAATATTCACTATTATTAGAAATAGAGCTTATGAATTTATTTGTTTAATACTGGCGAGGGTTGTATGTCAATAATCCAACGTTTTAGGCTGTTATTTTCTGTCTGTATGTGCATATTGGCCAAAATTCAAAGCTAATATTATCCATGCCGTTTCACACAAAGTGCTCCTTTTGAACTTGTGATTGCAATTCGTATAATGCGCGTATATTCCCATATTCTGTATGCGCGCGGTTATTGACCACCCGTGCTGTTGACCACCCGTTAGATCCGACCTGGTCCATTTGATCAACAACAGGACTGAACGCGGGCGTGGTACATGCTGTATATAACTTGCTGCTATCTGTCACCTGAACTGGTGGATGCATGTTTAAACAAGTTGGTTTGATAATTTTGTGTTACTGCAAGCATATACTATTTCGACTGAAATATGGTCCATAAATGTACTGATAGACTTGAGCATTCACTTGTAATGAGCATTCTAGCGAATGTTACATTACAGAAAAATAAACGGGAGCGTTTCAACGAGCATTCTAGCGAGCGTTCTAGCGAGCATTCTAGCGAAAGGACATTAAATTTGCTTGGAGCTATTTGCCCAGGCGACACATTCAGTCATTGCTCCGCCGCCGTCCCTCTACGCCTAGACTGGTCTATAGCATTGACTAGAGCGTTTGTTATAATGATCCTGAAAATGTTCGTAGCGATGTTAGGCTCTATGCTTGGCTCTGTTCGTTGTTCAGTTCAACAAATTTAAAAACGGCGAATGCTCGATGTTCTGTTACAATTGAATGCTCAATTCTATCAGCACCTTTAAAGATAGCTTATGTTTTTTTTAAATATTGGAAAAATAAGTAGGTATATTTTGTATCAACAAAATTCAATATAAAAATAAAAGTATCGCTTGGCAGGTTTTGAGTGGTTTTTAGAGTACCTACCTAGAAAAATAAAATGATCAAACCTATTTTAAGGCTTTTTGGATACGATTGGATTAACAAAATGAAAATACAATTTTAGAATTTAATCTTCTATACCTACATACATCAGCAAAAAGTCCTACATATTGAGAGCTGTCTGAAATGTCGTCTTTACTGAATTATTGTAGTTACGAGTACCAACAAAATTACTTTCCCCTCCTTTTTTATATACAAATGTATACATACATATATTTTTTATATATATTTTAAGTCTGTTATAATGTTATGATGCGTATAACAACTTAATGAGTACCTATCTAGATAATATGCCAATATCAGCGTGTTGAACTATCGCATACTTGACACCACTGCACCGGAGGCGTCCCGCACAGTGCACCAACTTGTACAATATGATGTCATGCTGCATGTACTTGCTCATATTTGGTGCTAGTTAGTTTTAGTACTGCTCCGAGACGAACCAACTTCGTGTGGTGTAGGGATCTGCATAGAAGCATTATAAACCTAGATTATGTTGTATAATAGAAGATTAAAGAATAGAGGAAGATCAAATAAACAATGGAGAAAAACTGTGTGAGAACTGTGAACGCTGGCTAGAAAGAGAGTGAATATTAAGAAGGATAGAGATGTACCTGCGGAAGAAAAAGATACGCGTTATCAATGCCCGACGTTTAAGCGTCTACCCCACAGGCGCGTTTTTATCGGTTGATAATAACGCAAGCGTTATTGCGATATGCTTTCAGTACATTTGTATTAGGACAGCCACGAAGTAACCCACTGCTGCGATAATAACGACGCAATAGAAGTAGGAGGCTTGCTTTCCTCCGTCCTGCGATATTCCGATATGTATTCTTAGAACATTTTGTAGTAGGACGCATGCGATCTTACACACCTGCGTTAATAACGTTATGACGGTGTAGTGCGGGTGCGGACAGGAGCCCTGTTGTATATATAGGTTACACGCAGACGTTACAAATATCGGACGATAAAAACGCAGCTGTGTGTAAGGAATCAGGACGCATTATCGCAATAACGCTTACGTTATTATCGACCGGTAAAAACGCGCATGTGGGTGAGTGGCCGCATACAGCCTGTATCAGAGATGTATGGTCATATTTAAGAGTGTGGTACAGAGTATCAAACTGAACAAGTTTTCCATGAGACCAACATCGTAATCGCGAAAACATAATCAGCTGTCCCATACGAACCTTCAATACCTACTCGACCCGAATGTATGGAACAGCTGATTATTTTTGCACGACTACGATGTTGTTGGTCCCATAAAAAAAGTTGTTAATTTATTGGTCTGTAGCTATGGACTTAATTTACCAAACTCACTTTATATTTATTTACACAACACTTCTATCATTAATTGTAACACAAAATATGGTATGCAGTTATTCTTGCGAATTCATTCAATGAACAGTAAAAAATGACAATACTTTCGGCGCCTTCATTGAGTGTACGTAAGGCGCGAGTAACTGGCGCTTTTAGAAGCGAGTTAGACCTGCCGCCGCCGCCAGCAGCTGCGGCCGTCTCCGCCTCAGCACGTAGTTGTCGGACACGCACAGATTCACCTCCTTTAATACCCCCTGATTCTTGATTTTACCATTGATTAATTTAAACATATAAATGGCGATAGTCATATCCCTTCTTAATTCCAACTTGTTGTACCCACCATGCCTAGAACAAACAAGGTTGAGTACATCAATGGATAATAAGGATATACTCCATATAGTCTCAAGTAATGATACCTTATTTAAATTTGTATGCGTTCCAATATGGGACTGTACTTAGTTTCATGTGGTGCCCAAATGATTGCATTACACTCCATCTGACTTCTTATCAACGCATTGTACAAGGTTGTAATAGCTTTAATGTGTTTGAACTAATAATAACGCACGACAAAGTACGAAACCTTAGCTCTTTTGCAAACTTTGACTATGTGATCGCGAAATGACAACTCCTTATTAAGGTGCTCTCCTAGATCACGTACCGTTTCCACCCTTTTCATCGTTGCGTTGTTTAGCTCATAGTTGTGGAGGAGAAGAACTCACGTGCGGCTGAACGTTATGATCAAGAACTTCGACATATTGAAATGTAGCTTATTTTTACTACTCCACTCGAGTACTCATTCACATCACTCTGAAAACGAACACAGTCCCTTTCATCTATGACGGCCAAAAACAGTTTAAGATCGTCCGCGAATAACAGACAAGCGGCCTCCCTGACCACACCGGGCAGGTCGTTAATCATAATGATAAACTGAAGAGGTCCTATGTTACTGCCTTGACTCACATCGGATCTGGTATAATAAGGATCCGATTTGTAGCCCGCATATTCGACAAACTGCCGGCGGTCTCTCATGTAATCGGCAAAGAACTTTGGCAATTTGGGGGTGCATCCAATAGTTAAAAACCCGTGCTGTTCTAAACCAGTGCTGAGCGTCCGACAAAGAAGCAGATACTTGTTCGAACATGCATCGCTGTATGGCCGATTCAAATATCTTTGCTGGTGTCGACAAAACTGCCACCGGTCTAAACCCATTTACTTCCGATCCTGTGAAGCAGGATCGGAAGTGAATGGGTTTAGGTACCTTGTGTGGTACCTTGTGGTGGTGGTGGCCTTAGGTACTGGAATTACCCGCGTGGGTTTTCGATGGTCCGGAAAATAAGATGACTCGAGACACAGATTATAAATGTGCATGAGCGGCTCCGCCAGAAACGCTTGGCAATCCCTTAATAACAAATGCGGGAATGCCATCCGGGCCCGCGGCACGTTTTGGTTTAAGTCGTGCTAGTGCTTTATGTACCTTTTTTTTTTTTTTTTTGTTCCGGGGTGGAAAATCCTCATGGATGTCCTCCGCCCTGGGGCGGGCGGAGGGGTCTGTCAGACTCTTACTGACTAAAAACCACCCCGGTGTTCCGACACACACCTACGCCGGGGGTCGCGGGAACGAAAGAATCTTCCGCAACCCCCGGCCGAGTGCTTTATGTACCTGGCTCAAGTTTAAATGATCTATGGGTACCCGTGAACTGCTGCTGCCACTCGCAGCCACCGCCGCGTCTATGTCCAGTCTGGCCTTTATACGTTCAGGTCAGGGTGTCCCATCATTTCAGCAAAAAAAAAATCACTTGACAAGTAACGATTGGCAAAAACATCATTTGTTATTTCATCATTATACAACAACAAGTTTAAATAATTCACTTTTAAGAAAATAATTATCCAATAAACTTTTTTTAATAACGGATTATTTGACAAACAATTCATTTTTTATTCACGTTATCTCATAAAACAACGTTTCCGTAATTTCCTAAAAATGAAACTCATTAAATAGGCAAAAGGGTAATTTAATTAATAATTGATTTATAAATAAATAAAAATTATTTTATTAAAAAATTTAAATGCCAGCTCACGACTTGTGCTAACAAAACTAAAAATAATATTTTAGTAGGCTACCCGGAACCGAACTAGTTAGATTAGGTTAATTATTTTAACTCGCGAAAAAGATTAGGTTAGAACTGCGAACTAACCCTAACTGCGGCCAAAAACGACTAAATATATATATAAATACTTTATTAGGCTTAAAGTACTTCAGTACATGCTTGTAAATTATTCAACGACCCAAATGGAAATTGCAACCATGATCACTTTGTGACTGGTTTAGAATTTTTTTTATGAAATGATATTTAATAAACGTGATTTTTCCAAAAGGATCTAAATATTAAATGAAAAATTTAAAAATGATTAAATATCATGCGAAACATTTGCAAAGAGAAGTATTAGCTAAATAAATGTTTGTAAAGCGAGTGTTTATAAAATAAAACATGCGGAATAAGTTGTTTGTGAAAAAAATAGTATACGAAACGTTGGTTGTAAAGTAAAAATTTGTCAATGGTGTGTTGGTGAAACATTAGTGAACCTCAGGTCAGGTCAGTCTTCTCTAATCTTGTAATTCATCATTATGGTATGCATGATAAAGCGTATTCTATTCTATTCTTGAAGATACATGACAAGATGGACGTTTCCCTCAAACTGAATTGAAATCTCCATTTCTCAGAAGCAGCTCGTGGCTGTGTGGGACACAGATGTCTTTGATGTTTCCATAGAAGTAATAGGAAGGTCAAACTACACAACGATGTTTCTGTTTCAGTCTCTAAAGTTTTCACATAAAAAAAAGTAGAAATGGATGCCTATTGTCACCAAACTATTTCATAAACGCTGTTTATTGTAATTTACACTGAGTTTATGAAACTAAAGAGACGATGCTAAATACGAATCAAATCTAGTTAAAACTAAAGGAGCCAAATATACTGCTTTTGATAAAACGCACCAGACCGGGAATGACGGAAAGATTAATTATGGAAGAGAATCCTATTTAAGGTACGAAATGATATCCTTTGTCATTCGTGACACTTCGCCACTACAAAGACAAGGCCCACCTAAAGACCTTACTCACCCAAAAATAGAAATCCCCCACAACCTTATTAGTGCGGGGCTTTTAAACACGTGTAACTCAATTGGTCCAGTGTTTGATCCCCCGCTAATAAGATGTAGTATGGGATCAGTAATCACGTTTGATGGACGGTGGGTGGTGGATGGTGGACGGGATGGGATTACACTTTGATGTGTTGCCCGCGGATAACTTGGCTTATCACCATCTTTGATGTGACGTGTGCCACTGACTTCGTAATTAGCTTCTGCTGACTAATTATGTGTGTAGCTGATTACTTGTATTCGATTAGGCTAATATATTTCATATAACTAATTTTGTTGCATTTTTTTGTTACTGTTATTATCTTGTCTTCATAATGGACTTGTGGTTGTCATGCAATAAATAATTAAATATTGAATATTCTTTCTATAAATTCATCCCTATTTTAATGTTTAAATAGCCACTAAAATAGAGATTGACCGAAAAAAACCCTGACATTATAGGCTTAACCTGGAATCATAAAATATAGCGGTATCTATCGCGACAGTTTTTTAGTCGACGCATGGGACCGGGTCGTTTCGCCCGAATTCACCCATAACTTAGACATAATGGCGAAGAACATATACCTACGTAGTACACGATGTTCTTACACTTCCAGGTACACGTGGAAGTATAGTCGACCTTGTATTTTGTTTATCCGTTTTGGCAACATTTACCGCTAAATTAAAACAGCACTAAGGTTGAAACTATGTCCGTCACATAAAAATATACTTTGCCGTAATAAGCCTCGTGAAAACTGGCGCGACGCGACAGCACGACGTGACTCTAAAAAAACATTTTTAAGAAAACTTCAAGGTAGAACAATTACCGGTGTCGCGTCGCGCCAGTCTGCACGAGGCTTTATGACGTGCAAGTGACAATCATTCTGAGGATGGTAAAGCAATTACGAGGCTGACTGTAGAGAACGTACGTGTACTTCGTATTGTATTATATTCATCGAGTAGATGAAATCGTCGCCGGAGGGCTGAACAATAAAAGTTAGAGTAGCGTCCTCCCCGGCGGCGGCGGCGAATCGATCTCAACTTACTTTGAAAGCTTTACTATGTTCAGTAAAACGATTATCGGTAAGCAAATTATGTTGTTTCCTATATAATCTCAGAGTTCTGGTGAATTGACGCGCGGCGGTGTGTTTATATAGGCAAATAATCTCCTTAGAGGTTCATTATGTGCATCTAGCCTATAAATACGTGTTATAAACTATCTAGTTTGATTTATCACTAGTTAGTTGCGCGACTACGACGTATTTAATAAGTAGTTACCTATCTACTCTTTATATGACTTCAGACTCATATGTTTGGGTCCTGAGTAGATTTGAGAACCTTTCAAAGATTTAGATATGATAAGCAATAAATGATATGCCTGAACGTGACTGTAATATTCAATGACAACGTTCTCAATGGCACAATTTTAAAGTTGTTGTTTATTTATTTATTTTATTTTTATTTATTTATTTAAGGACAACCAACAAAGCATACACCAAAAACATGTTAAAATACACATATTATTATTAAATTTTGTAGTGTAGCCTTAATTAAAGGCTGTCACGGCATGCATTGAATATAGGAGTAGGAAATGCAGTTACAAAACAGTTACAAAAAAAGAAAAAAGTTACAAAACAAAACATTGTTTTTTTACTAATTTCGATAGATTTAAGTAAATAAAAAATACAATAAAATATTTTCACTTTTATCGTAATACCCTAAGCAATACAGCCTTGAACTTGTGCAAAGAGTAAGACATATCAATATCTACGCTGGGTGAGCGTGGTAGGCGACAAAATTGGATCTGCATTCTGTTCATGGTGGAAAAATGACCCAGATTGGTTTTAAAGCCCTTAGCGCGGAGCAACCGATATCTAGACCCACGAGCAAGTTTGTAAGGCGCATTAAGATTTATTTGACTCAGCAACCGCGGACAATCAAAATGAGTGTTCATTATTTTGTAGAACAGATGATCCAGAAACATACGGCGATTTTCCAGACTCATAAGTTTGAAATGTTTCAAGCGTGAGCTGTAGCTAGTTAGATTTTTCGCCATATTGAAGTGATATGACAAGTGCCAAAGAAATCTTTTCTGCACTGACAAACGATGTTTATATATCTCGTAGAATGGAGTCCAAACTATGCTGCAATATTCTAAGCCTGATCTGACTATCGAGTTAAAGATTGCAATTTTAGTTGAGGCGTGCTTAAAATTGTTGACTTAGGTCGGGCCATTCTGTTTTATTCTTTCATTTTCTTATTTATTTCTCATTTGTCACCAGCAACTGTCCGGCAAACAAAGTTGCTCGTTAAATATTCCAGCGTTGTGTCGAACAACTAAATCTAACTTCTAACAACTTTTCAACAAAGTATCAACAAATACTAGAACAGATTCAATCTGCAGCGCCAGGCCGGGCAGCCGCGTCTTGAAGCGATTTTTTTCAATTTTAATTGAAAATGCTTCAACTTTTTAATGAAGGGAAATAAAGAAAAGTTGTAAATTAAGCGCGGCCCGGCAGAGTTACCTCTTGTCTTAATTAAAGCTGAAAGACTGAACTATTTTCTTGTCCTATTGTTTGTTAAGATTTTTTTTCGAAGGTGGCGCCCCTGATGAGTGCAGATATCGGGCGTGATAACGTTCGACATTGTTTACGCTCCGATAACTCCCGGCCGACAATAGGCGGCACCGGATGGCGCTAATCTCCTCTTTTGTTAATCTCGGATAGATCGTATCGTCGAGGCCTCCGTTTAGGTAGGCTTTACTTGTAATTGTGTTGAATATTTCATTTTAGCATAAGTTTCCCATACCACGTCGTAAAGCGCTCTGAATTCACAGAGTTAAAACTATGTCTAACGAATCAGATTGCTGTAAGACAATAAAACGCCAGGGCAACACAATAAACGCGGTTGCCTAGAAGAAATCGCAGTAGGTGATAAGGCCGTCCATTGTATATTTTGAAGTGTATTACTTTTTCTTTTCATAATATATAACCTGGTGTACAATAAAGTATAAATAAATAAATAAATTATAATGCTCTATTTGGTACCTAAGTGAGTTAACATTGTCAAAAGTAAATAAGAATCCTCTCTCAGGGAAACGGGAAAGGGCAAATAAAAGTCATAAAGATTACAAAGAATTGAGATTGAAGATATTGGAACGAAGTTCCTTAGCGGCTTGCGTAGAGTTGTTGTCGTTGAAGCAACTTACAAGCTGGTGTGTTTACAATGTAGAATAATGTAGATTCACCCGAGCAGCAGGAACCACTCTTTTAAATTTAAACAAAAAACAAGGAAAATACTTCTTCTTTTGAGAACTTAGTTGGTTGTATATTTTTCGCTATGTAAATATATATTTTTGTGGAAGTTCTACTTGTATTTGCATTTTAATATAGAAGACGAGAAGTTATAATAAAAAATAAAGTGCCTCGGATGTCTTCCACAGTAAGTTTTTGATTCAAACGAAAGTGGGTACAAAATACGAATTATATTACTTATTGATATAAATATGGTTGCAATAAGTATAATTAATATAGAACAAGTGAATACCTACTATTGAAGTTTTTAATAGAAATTGATGAATAAACTTCCTAGTAAAATTATTTGGCTCAAAATTATATTTCTGGGAATTAACCATTTAGTATTAGAACAGAAAAGACAAATATCTACGGAAAGTTAAACTAGCAAATCTAATAAAATCGTAAAATTTCATCCCTCGTTCATAGTTAGCTCTATTTTAGAACCTCCAAAGTTAGAAATCAATCAAGCTGAACTAGGTAAGGGAGGATATCGTTGCCGACCTATTTCCGATCAACTATACATATCAATACTCAATACTCAATACGTTTATTGCATTCCACAATGTGAACTTAGGTGGTAGGTACATAAAGACATACATTCGTTTTGGAGCATTGTGGGCCCTGTCGGGCATAACAACATAAAAATTAGGAGGAGGGCTATTATAGATATTTGTTAACAATTTTAATATTAATCTACTCTTTCGTATCTGTTGATATATCAAGTAGTTACGTGTAGTGTGCATCCGAAGCGGCACGTAACAAAATAGATGGGTTTAGTAGGCCGGCGCCATACGAGCGAACACAGACACTGCTTTATAATCTAAACTATATTTTGAATGATCTGTTCCCACAGAAAAACTGTGAAAATATTTTTTTTATGGACTTGTTTATACTTAGCGTTGTTGTGAACTTGTTATTAACAAAGATTTATATATTACTAGCTTTCGCCCGCGGCTTCGCCCGCGTGGAGGTCGGAAATTATCCCACGGGAACTAACTACCGGGATATAAAGTAATCCAATGTATTAATCCAGGTTATAATCTTTCTGTGTGCCAAATTTCATCCAAATCCGTTCAGCCGTTAATACGTGATTAAGTAACAAACATCCAAACATACAGACTTTCACATTTATAATATTAGTAGGATAGATAGGCACGTGCGTACGGCGATCTTCAACTATCTCAAACGAATAACAGTCGCGAGTGCGCTTGCACTCGATGTACACTCACAGAAATTAATTGTTAAGCAAATTGAAATTCTAAATAAACGGACAGTAAGCAATTTGAATAGACGCGTGTGTGTGTGCGTTTTTGCACGTCATTTATGGAGCCAGCCTTCTGCACCTATCTATTCCGTGGCGTGTGTCCGGATCGACATCGACGTTCGACATCGACGATCGACATCGTGGTCGACGTGGTTGGGTGTCTGATTATGTTTGCGCACCTATTAGCGAGGTGTTTGCTCAGCGCGAATTAACGACGAACAGCCGGAGCTATTGTTACATCTACAGAGAGACACGTGATCAACTCATTAGGGGATGCCGAGCGCGCCAATTTAACGGAATCGATGCCTATATTTGTAAAAATAGGTGTTATAGTGCGTGTAATTGAAAAGTAAGTATTATTTCATTTGTAAACGATTTAATTTGTAGTAGGTAATGAAATATGCCTATTTCGCTCAGTATTGTAAACAAACAATACAAGTAAACACTCAGAAAACAATCTCTTTTCCCTATGGTTACAAAGTAATACACTAATCATTATAATTAATTATTCTGCTTATCTTCCTAATATACTCCCTGGTTGCCACTTGAGATCGGCCGGTAGAACAACGGGGCCTTTTTCCGCTGGCAAATTAAATTAACAAATAATAATATTTTCTTTCTCAAATTGCGTACTTCTCCACGACAAACAAATCTGTTCCAGTAATGATATTTAGGAGTTGAGTTTATTTAGATGACATGTTTGTCGATATTGCGTCTTTGTGGGAGTTTTATTTGTGTTTGCCTTTAATTTCCGGTCAGTCGGGAAAGTATTCGATGTTACTGGACGATACTTCGTAATTTTGCTCGATGACTTATCGTAAATGAAGAAGAAATTCCAATTATTTTTCGTATTATTTTTCCTTCATATTTTTATTTCTTATTTTAGAAGTTTGAAGTGATATTAACAGAAGAAAATCTAAAAATGTTTGGAAGCAATCAGGCACCAATTGATTACTCCCCGAGCAATTCCAATCTTTTAAACCAATACTCCACTACTTACAAACTGCTTCAAGCTACACAATAAAATTGCATCCTGAGTCTCTGACTCGTTGCTACTTGTGATTCTGCTCAGGCAACAGAAAACGAACAGAAAGCATTTTGTGTACAGAGTCTCAGCCTCGTCCTTCTTAACATTTCTCTGGACTTGAGCCAGTGTCTATGATATTTACTCAGTCCACTAAATAGAAAGTCGTCCAGATTTGGAACGTTCAATAAATATTAATACAAATTGGAGACCTCGCTTCTGTATTCCCACGACACTCGTGGGTGACCACCAAGAATTGCTAATCCTTTAAGACGAACAAACCCAATTGGTTGCTAATTGATCTGTCAACCAATTAGGACTTAGTGAGCCGGTGCTCTGTGTTGTTCATTATTCAGCGGTCCATTATTCTTGGGTAGCTTAGCGTTTATTACTGGACCACGAATTAATTCCCGATAAGCTATGTAATGGGAACAGTTCATTTATTTAGTATCGGTTTAGGAGAGCTCGCCAAGGATTAACTCGCATGTGCCGCACGCCCGCATATATTTTCAATTCCATTTTGAATTTATTACCTGTTCTACTCGTCTTCTTGGCTTCGTTTAGAAACGTTTTCAATAGGGTTTGATGAATTATTTTATGCATTGAAATAATATATTAATATACAGAAATTCAATAGAGAAATTTATAGTCCATAAGCATTACAAACTTCCCAATGGAGGTATAAATTGAAAGTTACCTAACAAACAAAGTGAAAATTATGAGCGATATCCCAATACTTAGCTTCGTGGAATTTCCATAAACAAGCGATCTAGCTGAAATATCTCATGCGAACGTATACAACTGCAGTTTTAAGTGAAGGAAAACTAAAAACCAACTTTTAACTTTTCAAGATACGATGTAAATTTTCATTTGCAATACTTACTTATCCGCAACAAGATGGCCGCCGGTCTCTGGAGAAGGCTCCTGTCTGGGAAGTTTACAAATTATGACTGGACTAGGTAGCTCGCGGCGTTGTCTGTAGTTAAGTACGGTGTGTCCAGAATTATGGATGTGTTTTTGCCAAAAGCTGATGCGTTTCGTAATTGATAGTGACTGGAACCGGTATTGCCGTGTCTGCACGAATTAATATTCCATTTATCCAAATATCTGAGATAATAAACATTAGTCTACATAATCAAAATATTTAAGTCTACTACTGAGCAAGTAAGTAAGATTTCCGAAAAATCGTAAGTAAAAAGTATTAAAAAACTTAAGCGTTCGTTCGGAACAAATTGCAAAATCTTGATAAAGTATTTACACCCTTAAGTGATCATCAAAAAGGAGTTAATGTTCATAGAATTAATTTATATAGTGTTTATACTTTACTTTGTGGTTTCGTAATGTTTATACTTCAGCGGAATACCGGTATCACTTGAATATTCTTGATACATTTTAATAAACATTATAATCATGACATGACATGTAGATAGGGTCTTAGAATAGTAGGAAATTGACTATAAACGTACTACTTATGTGTATTGAACTTACAACGTTATCTGTGCAATAGCGACAGTAAGATACGTCGCCACTGTGAGTATAGATGTGACAGCTTTGTTATAATCATCTAGTGCTGTGAGCATGAGCGTCGGGCAGGCGTCCAAGTGCGCGAGACATGGAGGACCACTCCGCACCGAGCAATAACATATTACAGGCAATACACAGTCGCATATGTATCCCACCGAGTGTGTTCAAGTTCGGCCATCCATTCACAATAACTGTGTTATCTAGTCGCAAACAAACTGCAACTCCATTTGGTTAGTCGTTCGGAAATATTTTATTTTTAAAATTGCTCTTTTTGAATACGTTCATCAAATATTTGTGAACATCGCGGTTCTATTCATCGACTACTAGTGCTGGACCGTTATGTTTGTTTGTTGGATTTGTCTGGCTTGTTTTTAGAGTTCCGAACCTCAAAAGAAAAACAGAACCCTTATGGGCTCACTTCGTTGTCCGTCAGTCCGTCCATCTGTCAGTCTGTCAAGACCCGTTTTTCTAACGAACGTGTGGAGATATCAAGTTGAAATTAATATCAAATAATAGGTATACGGTCTCTTGCAGCTCTAAAAAAACAGCCATTCAGCGACATATTTTGATGCTCGCAAATAAATTAAAACCTATAGAGTACTTCCCGTTGACCTGGAATCATGAAATTTGGCAAGAAGCAAGGTCTGCAGCACACGGAAAGAAAAAAGGCCTAAAATAGTTAGTTTGTAGGTTTATCGCATATAAAAATATATTTTTTGCGATAGCAAGCTTACATTTGCAGTTGGAGAATTGACCGTAACGTATGTCGATGTATTCTTGGTATAAATTCATCCCAACTACGACCCTTCATTGTGCACGCACAATGAAGGGTTTCGTAGTTGGGATGAATAAAAAAACCGGCCAAGTGCAAGTGGACCACGGCCCGGCATGCACTTGGCCGGTTTTTTTATTTGCCAGAATATTACCCGAGTATAGACCGAAATAGCTACGTATCGAACAGAATCGGTCAAATTATTGACTCACAATTATTTCTCAAAACAATACCACATTCTGATTTTACTAATAATTTACAACTTTATATTTGTTCTAATATTACGGTGATATTAATTGGTAATATCAATATAGCGAACAAGGCAATTACAGAGAACGAACTGTATTAAAGTATCAGTAAATATGTCCTCAGATGAATGCTCTACAATAAACTAGGGATCGCTTTATTCTCAAACAATACGCTCGAATCGTTTCATAATGAACTGTCTCATCTAGTTGGGGACTAATGTCCCCTTCAAAGACTAATGTCTTTGACGGGTTATTTGTCTAAAGCAAATAGAACACTCGAAAGTAGTGTCACCCCATTGGGTGACACTACTTTCGAGTGTTCTATTTGCTTTGATTATTTAATATAATCAAAGTAAATAGAACACTCGAAAATGAGAAAGCTTGCCGAACATCGATCGAAGGCTTTCCTGATTAATAAAAGAGATGAGTAGAACAGTCAACGAGACAGACACAGACAGTTACAGCATTTGATTCCACAATGTAAATGAATCGTTCACACGTTCATCCAACGGGTTGTCAAGTTCAAAAGACTCAAACTGTAAGGTCATGATACCCACTTTCATCTCTGCTTCATATTTCTTGGACCGAGCTTATCAAGAGTAAGTTATAGCTCATCCCACAGAGATTAGTATTCTTACCTCGCGCGGAAGCTAATACATCAAGTATATGGCTTTAGGATGCTCTGCGTGGATGTATTAATGCCCCCGAGGGCTGCACTCGCCCCAAAGAGTAATCGCCTTACTTTTAAATATACCTACATCATAGTAGAGTAATGGCCCCTTTATTATCCCCAAACATAGTGGTCATTTTAATATTAACTTATATTTTAAAGTACCTAGGTCTTGTGTACTTTATGCTGGAATGTAAGTTATACGTGATTTGAATTCAAAATTATTTTGGGAAAGAGACGTTTTTATATTATTAGAAATATATTTCTGCGAACACTAATATTAACCAGTTGAACATAACCTTACTTTGGATAGTCGATCCAGATGCCCCCAGAAATTGGTTATTTGCTACGGCTGCGTAGCAACCACCGCTACGAACCGCTACGCCGTAGCAACGCGTAGTCCTATTTAAATAGGCCGTTCCGTTTCATTTAAAACCGTAACCGTTTTCTTTGAAACCGTAAATTAATATTCAATTTCAGTTCGATACCTTACAATGTAAGTAAAGAAATACGATATTATTAGTTCAAGTCCCCTAACTCCTTAATAGGGTTAGCATCCTGTAAAGAATATTGCCTCCTGTAAGGGTTCTTTGGGGTATTATTTTACCAACTACTTCCAACATTGTGTGCGAGTACGTACACATCTCCCGGGGTTTATAGGCATGTTATGCATGCTGTGATAGTCTAGACACTATAAACTATCGGATATCGAACGAAAGTATACGAATGTTGTCTTTGGAAATTAGGAGTAACTACTTGAACACAAACAACGAAGATATCTACATTGCGCGAAATGGTTGAGGTTGTTCACCAGGAAAGATATCCTTACGCCAAGACTGCCATAATAAACAAGTGTTTGCTACAAGTCAATACAGATCTTTAACAAACATCATCTTTCAAAAAAGAATTAAGTAACAAGATAGGTATTATTTTTATCATCTGCACCAGGCAACCAAGCTTGACCTTGGCTTCAGTTTAGTTAATCAATTATTTCATGTCATATAAAATGCTAGTATTCAGCTGCATCCGGTTAGACTGGAAACTGACCCCGACATAGTTAGAACAATGTAAGGGAGATGATGATTTAATAAAAAAAAATGTTGTTATAATTAATTAATCATGTCACGATTCATTATTATAAAGCTTACGTTACGTTTGCGTTCTGATAATTATTTCCTTGAGCCATCGTATTCAGTACCTAAGTGACAAGTAGCCGCTGCTCCTCTCAATTATACGACTGTCGACAGAATTGATCCATTTGTGTCTTTTGTAATAATGTGCACCGCAGCGCCCTCTTCTGTTGTTTGTTGACAGTTTCGTTATAGCTGTTTACACTGGATTCAATTATATCCTTTTACTCGTTACGTTTATAAAAATTGCCACTTTGTTTTATGGCTTCGTGTTTTGGTTTTAATATATTATCTAGCTATATTATGAAAATTATGCATTTCAAGTAAGTAGATAATATAGCTGTCGCGTTTTAGCATGGCAATACCGGTCGTCGCCCCTCCCTTAACATCTCTCCGTAGGAACACAAACAATAAACTATGTATGGCTTTTCGTTATCGGAACATGTTGAAGAATACAAATAGATATTGATAGATATTTACGACGTTCTTCAGGACTTTCTTTCAATTTTTTAAATAAAAAAGCCGGCCATGTGCGTGTCGGGCCACGCAAAATGAAGGGTTTCGTAGTTGGAATGAATTTATCCCAAGAACAAAGTTAACTTTGTAATTGAAAGAATGTTCTTCCGTACATCGATAGGTATACGACACCGTCCATTCTTCAACTGCAAATCAATCAATCTGCCTAGCCTTTTCCCAACTATATTGGGGTCGGCTTCCAGTCTAACCGGATGCAGCTGAATACCAGTATTTTACATGGAGCGACTGCCTATCTGACCTCCACAACATAGTAACTGGGTATCTAATACGATACCCCTTGGTAAGATTGGTTGTCAGAATTTCGGGCTTTTGACGACCCGTAACGACTGTCAAAGATCTACGAATGACAACCGGGACCAACGGCTTAACGTGTTTTCCGAGGCGCAGAGGAGTCTCAGTATGTAAAGATGGTCACCCATCTACAGACCAACCCCGGCAAGCGTTGCTTAACCTGATGGATCGATCCGTTCGGCTGTTATTACTTAGCCACGAGCTCCTCATTTTTTTTCTTTTATATGCTTGCATTCTCCATCTGCCAATGCAAGCATATAAAAGAAAAAAAAAAAAATATATTTATGAGATAAGACTTTTTTTTTTAGGGGATAAATTATCAAAAAGTTTCTCCCGCTCTGGGCGGAGCAGGAGGGCGTGTGCACAACCGAGATCTTTCCTTTTCTGGTGCTGTGAGACCTTGATTCTTGCCTTTCATGATTCTAGGTTAACGGGAAGTTTGATTTATTTTCGAGTATCTAAATATGTCGCATAAATGACTGTATTTTTAATTTCAACTCGATACCTACACGCGTTCCTAAGAAAAACGGTCTTGACAGATAGGTAGACGGACAATAAAGTGATCCTATAAGGGTTCTGTTTTTTCCTTTTTTTAGGTACGGAACCCTAAAAATGCTAGAAAATGAAGGTGGGTCAACGACCACTATTACCATGCTAAAACGCGAAAAATATAATACCTGACCTAAGTAAAATTATTGAAGGGCGGATCTGAATTGGGGCAAGCGAGTCTCCAGGCATCCATAGGTGAGGTGAGGCACGGCACGTCGATTTTAATCTATGTGGAGGCTAGGATTTACCTGATTAATTTCTCAGTACCGTGGACCGAGGACATAAAGGCTGGTAAACTAATACTTGAAATCTTGCGGACGCCGAGGCCTCCCATACGGATAGGAAGAGTAGCTTGTGCCCAAGCTCGGTCGTCCAGGGCCACATTTAAGATCGAAATTAATGTATGCCGCATAATTTGGTCCCTTTTGTCTAAAAGATGGGAAGCTCGAAGGAAATATGTTAATTTAGGGCCAAAGCAGCAGTAACGGATTAAGGTTATGGCCGAACGCATGCAAATTTTGAAGTTGAGTTTTCTTATCATTATTCCTTACTTCTTAGAAATGTTAGGGCATAATTCTTACAGCTCTCTTTTTTCCTCTGTCCGACCCTTCAGGAAATACAGGCATCATGTTATGTATGTTTGTGTGTGTATTTCGTTTAGTTTACTTTTATAATAATGATGCTCTGCCATGTCAAAGGCCTGTCTTTTTTAGTCGTCCCTTAACAAACAATAGACAGAAACTTTATCATTGTTTTTCAGCGTTTCCCTTAACACGTACAACGTTTCTATTCTGTCCCATTTCATCCATGCTGTGATTTCCCCTATGGGAGACGGCCCAGGTTGCGATCAATCACGGGAATGGCCGCCGCGGCCCGCAGCCGGGGGCTCGGGGCTCGGGGCACATGGCTGGATCGCCTGACCTCGCAACTTTACCAGACATTTCCATAACTACAGGTTGTCTGACCTCTTACTTTCATATTAATATGTAGGAAGCGGTTACTGTGAGTATCGTAGATAGTTTTATTAAACTACCTATGTATTAGTTAAGTATGGAGTGGGGACTGGGCAAGTTTTGATTACTTATTCTACCTAAATGGTTTACGAGCACAAGTTAGCGACTTCATTGTGTCAATACTTTCTAAGTTAACCTGAGACATTGCTGACTTAGGGTGAAGAAATCTGGACATTAAAGTTCTAAAATTGAAATCCATAAATCAAGTTAGTAATCGTAGCGTGGTCTCTTATCAGTGCTCTTACTTTGTACAAGCATAGACTTTTGTCCTAAACTATATAGGCTGGTAAGAGTTACTAAAGATAATCATCTAAAATAACTTGATACACAATAATACTTTCTAGAATACTCCCACCTTCCAACACAACACAACACTACATAACATGACATACAACACAACACTACATAGCACAACACTACACTTCATAGCACAACACTACAAAACACAATTACAACACAAAACACACACAATACAAATGGTTTTTTTTCTTTTCATTAATTATTTTGTTTAATTTCTAGAAATTTTTATTTTCTTTATTTTCTGTAACTAATTTTACACGAAGAAATTCCGAATTTTTATTTGTTTTACCGATGATGATTTGAGAGCCCTGACACCCATAACACAAGTTTAATCTTAGCTTGGGTGTCAGAGGTGTATAACTCTGCAATAACCTACAATTTATATGACAAATTAATCATGTTATTTCAAGTGGTATATGTAAAATTGTAAACTGGAAATAAAGATATATTATTATTATTATTATAGAAGATCAATCGTAGTTTTCATAAACTTTTTCGCAGACCTTAGAAAATACATTTACTGAAACCTTTGTATAATTCTTAGGCTTTCAAGGGATTCTGTTACATAATGTAGCTTTACATTTTTATTCCGAATGAAATATAAGCGTGATCTCACGAGCGGGCGGCTCTCGGCGATCAATTATTTCAATGACCCGCTCCCGCGTTGTGCCCGCGCCCTGAAGCTCAAATTAGGATTTATGTGCGTACACTGTACCCACCTTATGTACCTACATGACAAGTGTCAGCTTTTTCCTGTTGTGTGTTGGACTGGATCTTTCTCTCTCTCGATCTCTGTTGAAATAGTGACATAACTGATGACCTTATTCAGGTTTTATTGTTCCTTTTTTCATTTCTTGCCGTACATACTTAAGTTCGTATTTCCAGATCTGCCTATAGTGAGTTAGGTGCAGAGCATACTCTTATTTACAATTTAATCCTCATGGTAAAATTAATATTTCCGGTCACTTGTCAAACTGACGAGCTTCACTAACCCTTATCGAAATGTAACGCCAATATGATCTCATCAATTCGGAAGACTACATACATAATTCATTTTCCACGGCTGACATGTTTACCTAGCCCGCTTATATGAACGAGATAGAACATTTCATGTGTCGCATTATCGTGGAAATAAGCAGGACTGTGACATTGAGCGATATGATCCCTCAACAAAATATAAAAATGGGAACAAATCATTTGGATTTCAGGGCTTTAGTCAGGACACAATAAATCTGAATGGCAGTGGATCCGACGAGAGACATTTTATTTTATTAAACCAGCCCAACGAACCGTACAGAGGTATATTTCATTTGTATTTTTCAATTTTTCTCTCAGGCTATTGTTTGCAATTGATTTCGAAGAGATCGAGACAGTTATATCGTTTTGAACATAAAGCACTATCATTGTAACTGAATAGCTAGTCAGTGATATCTATATCTATGCATGTTTTAAATTGAAGTCGCTGTCTTGCTGTGTGACCGCATTGTTTTTATAAAATCCGCAACGGACTTTGATGCGGTTTTCACTATCATTTAGAGAATTGATTCCGGAAAGTTTTAGCATTGAAAATGCTTTTTCGATCACTTCAGTAGGTAGCTCTAGAACCCGGTCTCACTTTTCTTCAAAACGGTTTGAAGAAAAGTGCGATCGGGGTCTAGCGTACTCAATTATTAAGATAGAGTAATGAAAATGTTATCAAAAGATGCGTTACTAAAAGGGCTACATACAGCAAAATAAAATTGTAAAATAATGATACATATAATAATATTATATATATTAATATAATATATAATAATAATAATAATAACCCCACCGCCGTATCTCTACGTTGACGTCGTGGTGGGGCTTGCGCGCTCCAAACTCTGGGTCTGTGCCGGTAGAGTTTATTTTGCCGGAACAGGTCTAGGATGAGGAGCCAGACCAAGAGAGATACAGAAACCCGCAGGGCAGCATGTGGCGAGCTGTTGGTCAGTAGCGACCCCACGGACCCTATCTCCCGGGAGAAATCTTGTTCCTCATCTCTGGCTTGCCTTTATTGGCCGGCTGGAGTGAACACTGACGAGGAACAGAGCTCCCACCTCATTCTTGCCTTAATTGGCCGGCTTGAGTGGAGATTCGCAAGAGCAAACGTGCTCGGAGGAAGTATTTCAGTAAGTGCTCGTAGGGATCTTGACCATCTTCCGGGCTCTGGGATTGTTCTGAAAGCCGTGGAATACCTCTCCACTCCTCAAGCACCTCAGGACGTGTTGCCCCCTTGTCGCTACGTCACTATGTGCTAGCGACAGTTTCCGGGGGCCCATTATTGAGTGTGCAAGTCACCCCCTGCCATTTTATCCGTGTACATACCTATAAGACATTGATCATGCAGGGGCCATAGTCCTTCCATAGTTCCAGGTCACCAGTCAACTTTAGCCACCCAAACCCATAGTCCAATATATTTGTTTCCATATCCTGCAATAGTCCTACGCCAACCGGGGGTTGTCCTTGGGTGCACTTACATAATGCATACAGGGATAATCGTCGGTTGGTGCCTCATTTCATTAAAATTCCTAACGGGCCTCTGCGAGTTGGCTTCGGCCCCTCGTACGCCTTCTAAATGTCCGGGACCCCAAGTTCCCGAGAATAGTTAAATCTAAAAATAAAATAATAATAATAAATTATACATAATGTTACCGAAGAGCGTTCCCGTTAACCCGCAATAGTATAGCGTCCACCATGCTAATAATATTACCTTCCATTAAAAAAAAAGTTTTTTGTTTGTACTATAATATTCTTAAAAAATATTATAAATGGGTACGTAAAAGAAACTCTGTACACTCGCACTTGTCTTAAAATATATATATTACACATACGTGAGTCAGCCAATGCCTGATTGCGGCTATGTTCATTTATTTCTTCTTTACTTAAAACAGCTCTATTTGCAAGCCAAATCGAAATTTAAATAAAATCTTTTATAGTTACTCGGCAGCTATAAAACACGACATATGGATTTTCGTACAAACATTGCCGGTCAGGCGCTCGCATGGATTCAATCAGTACAGCAACCTCGATTTATCTCGAAGTAGGTTGTCAAAATAATGCAATTTCCAAGCATGTTTGAGAAAAGTCACTTTATTCTTCATTTGTTAAAAAAAGGGAGAACTTCAATCTAGTATGTTAAGAATAATAATAAGGATTATTCTTAACATACTAGATTGAAGTTCTCCCTTTTTTTAATTCCTTTGATTTTTAATCGCCTTAACCGGTAAAGCCCTGGGTGACCCTCAAGCACGTCAATTAGCACGTTAATTAGTTGTTTATCAGGCCTTTAACGGTTAATGAAATAAAGTCATTTTTATAATAGGTTAATATTAAACTTACTTAAGTACATAAAAACTGTGTGCATCAGAGGCGGGTCGCTAGTTAGAAATAAAAATAAACAATACCTAAAATAAAACCTACACTACAAAAACCAAACTTACCGGAATGTTCTTGACAAATATTTTCTTCAAAACAATGTTAGGTAATATTCCAATCGCGAAGTTCCACATTGCAGGGCGATATTTACTTCGAGTTAGCAACTGCCATCAGTTCCGCTCTCACAAGTTATCACCCGTCGAAGAGTTGCGAGCCTTGATTTATGGCGTTTGACCGGTAAACAAAGCCTGCCCGGTTTGTTCGCGAGGCTAACAAGAAGGTGACGAGTGGATGGCGATACCACTCATACACTATTCTTTTTTTTCCCTGGTTTTCCTTCATAACTTTTTTTAACTTTTACGACTTTATTAACGCTGTTTTCTTTTTGTTTCAAAATAAAACAATATCAGAAACGCATATCCACAATGAGAAATGCAACATTAATTTAAAAATGCTTTAAACGAAATGCATCTCTCTTTTGTTCGACTTTATCTTTTTATCCTTGTACCTATCAGCTCTTTGTTCTCATGTGCATGTTTTTAACAGAATCAATATTGTATAATTAATAAATAGCTACTGATTGCCTCGTTGATCTAGTGGTCGCAAGCGCTACTGCTGAGTATGAGGTCCTAGGTTCGATTCCGAGATCGGGTAAAAGTGTTATTGGGTTTTTCCATTTGATAATTCTCAGTAGCAGCCTGGAGTCTGGATTGTGCCCGGTTGATGGCAATAGGCTCGCCTCCTATTACTTGGGACTTTATGTTTAAGTCCTGGCGAAATGTGGCTGTACTATAAGTACACCTCTGCCTAACCCTTTGGGGATTACAGGCATGATGTTATGTTATGTGTTAAGAAATAGCTCTATATTATAATGTAGTATAATGCAACAAAGTATTCAAACAGTTAAAACTAGGTCGTGATAATCCTTTCCTTAAAAATATAACTGACTGAGGAATTATCAAGTTAGGAAGTGGTCTTAAATCTTATTACAGAGCGAGGTCGAAGTAGGATCGTCTGAAAGCAACTATAAGCGAGCACAAATCTAAGTGGAGCAACGACGACGCTTCTGTTATAATCTCAAGACTACAAACTTGAACAAAGTGCATAAATCTCGAGTAGTGTTATTGTTGCAACTATTGCCGGCGGGCTGTCTGTTTGTCCGGCGTGTTCTTCGAGCTGTCCGGGGTGTCCGCTGTCCGGGGCGGTCAGACAGAGAGTGCGGAAGTGCGGAAGTCAGCGGTCGCGTGCTGCGGTCAACAGCTTGGAAACTTCATGGTGTCGTGAATTACTTACAGTGAATAAAAATGATGAGTGAGATATTAAGATAGGTACTTTGTGACTTAGTAAGTGATTAGATAGTGGAAGAAAGATTGAAGAGACACAACACTAGACACATAAGTGAGAATAAAATTGATAAAGTGAGCGTTAGGAATACCTACCAAAAGTGATGAATAAGTAATATTTCTGCACTATTCTGAAACGCAATCTCCAAACAATACGAAATTTATAGCCACACATCGAGCTATCCGTAATATTTTCTATAAAGATGCTATCTCTCACAAAAGAAACCTAAGCTCACAGCTGTAAACATGTTACGTTCGCCAATAACTCTTCTTTGTTACAAAACTGTTGTCCTCTATTCTAGAGATATAAGTTGTGTCATTTCATCATCACGTTGTAACGCGAGCAACACGACGCGCGACGGAGACAAATCTCGCGAGTTATTCGAACACCGCCATCCCGCCAGCCCGTGCCGGGGACGAATAGAAATTGCTTTCTCACTTGTCACCCGCTGATCAAGGCCCCGGGGAATATATAAATCCGCCAAATAATATCGCGTTTCAATGTCGAGCGAATAGTAGGTATTGCGGAGAAATGGAAGAATAACAGAATGTGTCAGCTACTTATCTTACGGCGCAAGAGTCGGGGATAGGGGGCGATGGCTTTGTCGGAGTGTACTTGATGCCGATTACATGACGGTTTTGTTATTTCAGGAATATTCTCGGCAGGTTTGGGTTGGTATAAGTAACTTGATATTGAACATACAATCTACAAAACTATTAGAACAGTCTATTCAAGAACCGTTCAGAATAAATTGTCAGTATATGTAATCATCATGATTTTATTACTATACGAATAGTAGTTCTACTCTTAAATAGATTCAATTTACTCTAAAATCAATATAGAGATTTTCAATTTTTAACAGAACATACATTATTTGCTGCAAGTAATTCAAGTGTCGTCGCGTCGACGTGAGCGCTGCGGCGACTGAGAGGGTATTACATGCATAACGACAACCGTCAATGCTAGTTGTCGTGCACAATCAAATACGAAAGATATGTGACGTCACCCTCGCTGCCGGAGAAAATTAGGATTAATTTTTTTTAGGGGATTAATTTTTATCATTTGAGCTGCCGGACAGCATTTCTCTGCATCAAAAGACGTGTACTTTAGATCTTGGTAAAAGTTTAATTTTTAACAGCATTTCGGTTTATAGCCCTGTTTTTCTGACATTACTTTATTGTGTTATATAAAAGGGAAAGGCTCACTTTTTGTTCTTTCTGTTTGTTTGATGGAAAAGTCGGAGCAATACATGAATAAGTAACACTAAATGCTCTTCATATTTTATCTACAATCACCATAAACATTTTACTCGTTCTGTTCTAAAGAGGATTCTATTGTCTTTAACACAGTTCTATTATTTTCAAATTTTATAATTAAAAGAGTTTCAGTACCATATCGCTGTAATATTCAGCAAGTTCATACAATGTAATAACAGTGAGTGTACAACTTAAGTCGGCTAGAACAAAACAAACAAAATGAAGCAATTTAATAGAAGCTCGTGGCGTCAGCAGCGAGCGAAGTTCCCGGAGTTTAATGTGCAGCCTTAGGGAGCGGCTCGTGGCTCGAGGCTCGTATCGTACCAACAGCTAAGTGCGAGCTTCGTGCACATGTAGTGTACTTCTCAAGATTTGTAACTTTTGTGCCAGTTTGCAAAACGATCTAGGAGACACTACAATTGTTTCAGAAAACTACACGAGAAACATTACCTTTGCTCTATTATCTACGTAATCTCATTCCTTTACATTGTAACTTCTGCACCCAATTTATAAAAACGTCGAGAACGTAACAAAGCGCTCTGCCATATTTATATCAATCATCACGAAAAGAGAGCCAATTCTTAATGATGAACTTCCGAATGAAAAGAGTTCAATAAAGATAAAAATATATTGAGAAAGTTACTGAGAATGATTGATGACGTCGAGAATGACACCCGACGAATCATATTAAAAGGAATTCTGTCAAGAGAGGGTACGACGTAATGCGAATGAAATAAATTCACACAGCCATGAAATTTAATATAGATGCCTTGGAAACAAACGAGATGATTGAACATGAGTGACAGGAGGAGGCCTTTGTATTGAACACAAGTAAATATGTGATGTGGGAAATTGGCGAGAATTACCTGAACAATTGGGGCTGTTTCCCGGCGCCGGCGGTGTAAACGGAGCCTCGAATTACATATGCATGGATATTGCTTGATATCATGTGGAACAGGCGTGACGTGTCAGATTGCAATAGTGGAGGAATGAACCCATTGCCGTAACCACGAAAACGTATATTATCACTACCTACGAGTACTATTCTTAAAATACAGCTACATAGGTTCCTAGAAATAAGAACATGACCAACCGCAAAATGTAGGTACATACCTATCCAGACCTTTATTTAATTTATGAGACAGTATTCAAATTAAGAAATGATACATTTTCGATATCTTGATAAATTATTTGAAAACCAAATTCTTCTATTAGACCGCACTCGGTACTATCGTTAAACCGATCATGAAATGAATCGCTATCATCTCCATCTTTGATAGGGAAATTAACATTTTATTGATTTAGGAATCGTTACGTCAGTAGGTATTATTTTACGTACTTATAATTCTAAAACTCTCAAACATTGTTAGATCCGTTAGATCATTTTTGTGACTCTCCCAAAACTACTCCGTCAAATAAAATTCATGAGAACGTCAAACGCTAGGCAATGAAAAGAGCAAAAATAATAATTAATATGAGGCAGCAACGGTTTGATCCTCTAAACGGATTTTTTTATCAGATTTCAGCGGAGCGACCCGATCGCTAGGCGGGAAGCGGGGGGCGGAGAGCGTAGCGGGTGAATGGCGCTGTAGATTACGTTTGTTGCTTTGTATTAAAACTGATGGGAATTTATCTCAACATCCCGTTTTAAAGGAGCAAAGTGACGTTATCAAAAACCAATATCGTAGCGAGCGGCGGCGAGCGGGAATTTCTTTTTTCGTCATCATTTATCAAAAACACGAGTGTATTCGCGAGCGCCTTTGAGGCGACGTCTGTCGCTCCCTCATAAATACCATCCACAAAGAAAGGTAATTTCTGTCGAACTGTTTGGAGTGTATTAAAATTCTTTATAGAAATGAGCACTCAGTTTTTTTTGTTTCGTCTTTGCTTCGCCTTGTATAAATATAACATTTTATCTACATTTAATATTTGGTCTCGATCAAACGTTTTATTTAGTGATCTTCGTAAAATAGGTACCTGCCTAATTATTGTATAATATACAAAATATTATTTACTTTTTATTTATTTTGAAAATAATACGTACTTGAACTTCCATAGTCTTTAGAGTTTTTAGAACCTGATTTATCAATCAACTGTGATATTTCCTTTAAAAACAATAGGTAGGTACACAAGACAGGTTACACCAGTTTATTATGGGAAATTAGAATCAAAGTAAAATAAATTTCAAGCAATTTCTTAGTTTCCGTTCGCCGGTCTCGTTGTCCTCGACCTCGCTCATTAGACCGCCGCGCGAACTCTAAGCGTATTTATGACAATACATAAAAAGGACGTAAGAAAGGAAAATGTGACGTCATCATTTTCCTAAATCATCATCAGTCCCTTCCGGCCCTTAATGTGGAAACGAAGAATTAAATTCGTTTTACGAGAGGGACTGTTTTACGGCCCGCCGATTCCGCTGACGCGTCTTCAATACTTTCATCGTGATAGGCTTTTATTCCGGCCTCCGCGTCGAGCTTATTATGAAAATCATCTTGTTTATAGACGTCCTGGTAAATACTTATATTTGCATTTTTCCTCTCTCAAAAACCCCGAGGTCGGACATAAACCCCTAAATTGAATATCTTATACTATTTATCTTCATGCTCTGAATAAATCTATTCAAACCCCAGTCGTGGTGTACAACGCGCAAATGATTACCGCAGAAAATAAATTAGCTTTGCCTTGTGGTGGTATATTCGCAACTGCGGATAAAATCCGTCGCCGTCCGCGGATGATGGATGATCGCGGATCCCGCGGCGTGCGGCGGCTACATCCCGCCGACGCTCGCTTATGACGGAGGAATAGCGCGAACCAGCACAAATGAACTGGAACTTGTTCAGTAGGAAAAACCTCGAATAAACCCTGATTGCTTTTTACACCGAATTACTTACGTTATTGTTCTCGGTGAGATCGTGTTATTGGATTTTATTACCAGAAAGTAGATTAGAAAAATTGCTACTATCCAGCGGAGGCCGAGGGGAGCGCAGTACGAAAATATCATAATAGCGAGTCTTATCATTAGACGACATTGTTTTTATGGAGAGGAAGTAACGTATGATATTGTTCGGAAGCGAGTAGACACAGTCGTAAAACTTGGCGAGATAAAACGATCCAGATATTGGTCAAAATCGGAGCCAAAATAAACAGACGAGACTATTGTGTGGAAACGAATGAGAAAACAGACGGCCTAGAAGATTTGGATTAACGTTTGTAATAATAAACGTAGAGTACGGACGGAGAGGGTTTAGGAAAGCGGGTCTTACGTTTGCGTAGATTTTCTTTTTGAACCCAATTTGGTTCAACGAATTACGTATAACTACGGACATTCGTGTTTATTCGCGAGGATTCCGCACTCGCTTTGACCGTTACATTTTCCACGCAAATGCTCCGCAACGAGCTGTAATGGCCTCACTTCGATCTCACGCCAAATTTATAACGTTATTGCATTTAAGGAGATTCCGAGATAAAAGCGTGGGGAGCGGTGTTATGTCGACGTGAACACGACATTTCTTTTATTCTGCCACGACGAGAACTTGAAGAGTGTAGCATCGGGAGACAGAAACTTTAAATTGTTTACAACCTGCAGCTCTGACTCGCTGTGCTGTGAAACTTCGCACACGGCTACAAAGTCTGCGCCCGCAAGGTCATCCGCGAGATTAAGCGCGCTCGTAAATCTTGATGCTGAAAGTTTAGCACCCTGCGGTATAACTATACCCCCACCGGCTTATTTATACGTCGCGCGAACAAAAGCCTTTGTCTCTGAACTTATCGGAAGCATGAAAGAAGAGATATTCATTACGGTGGCTAATAACGGCCAAAATTAAACAAGGAACAGTACGGGGTGGGACATCGATCCTCAACAAGACTCTGGCTACAAAGCCGTTCTCATTGAACTAAACTTTAATAATATTAAAACTTTGAAATCGAAATTAGCTTAGAGTTGCTATAACATTTGCACAGTCGACAGCGCTGCAAAAATTACGCCCACGCGACAGACTCGCGGCTCGAGCTCCGATATGTAATAAAACTGTCACACACAAGACGGAAAGTTCAAAGGCAGCGGAACGATTACAGCCAATAATAATTCGTTTTTTACCGAGAGAAACGTTTCCTTTTTACATCAAAGGCTGTGCGCTTGTCACGAATACTCTACAGCCTATTCACCAGCGCTCGATGTGTATGTTAAATGGTGCGTCTCGATGTCGTTCACAACACTTCGCTGAATTGGTTGCTGCGATCTTGTCTCTCCAAAATACCTTATTTACCTTTGACCATTTATATCATCAATCTTGGCCACCTCTCGAAAATTAATATTTTTGGAGAAACATTCAATCTTTTGCTAATCTAACAACCTGTTTCCGTCAACAGGAACACTCGAAGATCCTCAAAGGAGTTTCCAATTATCTTCGAATCCGTCGCACTTCTCTTGTTAGCGGTGAAATTGGCTACAATGCCAAACGAGCTGTACAGCTTAGCTTTAGTCCGGACGAGCGTTAGGATATGCACTCAAGGGTGGAGTGGGGCCGCCCTGAGTGACCATCTATCAAAGTAAGCCTCGTTAACTAAGAGAGTGCTCAGTTTTAATCGTACTCACTTCTGTTTCTGAAAATCGGCAAATCGGGATGACAAATGTGCGGGGAGAGGCCGCGATGTTTTTCCCAAAAGAAGGAGGCCGCCGGGACGCTGTGATTTATATTCAATGCGCGCGCCGCCGAACAGATTATGTTGTGTCATGTCGCTTGTATCGGGATACAGTATACCTACCTGCGTCTGTGACATACTTATCATCTGAAATATATCACGCATACGTTTCCTCCGAAAAAATGTATTGTTTTTCTTTGGTTTCTCTTTTTTGTTTCAGCAAGTGAATCATGTTCTGTAACGATGATTGCGGATCTGACTTAGAACAGTAGATATATGAAAACGTATTGATTGCCTTTAGAGTGTCTTGTAGCTGTAGTATAATTTTATGTAGTATTCTCTCGAGTCGTCGAGCATAAGATCGCCGTCACAGATCGTCTGCGACTGACTGAGCGTGTACGGCGCGGGATGTGTCGATTTATTCCAATAAAGCACAATATTGCTGCCACCGACTGAGCCCGCGAAGGAATTTAGATTCCCGCATTCCCAGGGAGCGGATCCGAGCCACCAGCTACAAAAGGGGGCTCAACTGGCGAGTGTCCGGACATCGTACGTCACGTGACTGCCGGACACATACATCATTCATGTCACGACAGCAATCTTAGCGAATAATCAAAAAAGAGAATTAAGGTTACATAAATGCTCGCCGCTTTCCGTCAGCTGTTGATATTGGAATATGTTGATTCACGTTCGAGGCTGGCATGCGCCTCAGCTAATCTCGGGCAGTTCCTTGTTTAGTCGTAGTGTGCACGTTTATCCCATCACCATTTGTCTAATCCGCAATCAGAGCTGATAACTGTATACCATCACGCTAGGTATCCGCAAGTGGTAAACAGAGATGTATTTGTCATCCCCCACTCGCTAACAGCATTGCTGCCTAACCCGAGAGGGCGCGAAGCTATCGACGTTTATCGGGCACGGCTCCAACTTCAGATTTCGTCTGAGATTTTCACACTGCGAAAAATCTCGAATGCACTTTGCTGATATGTAGATGTGAACCCGGGCGAGGAGTGCCATAGGTTATGAGTTATGGGTGCCATGTTTATGAATTGCTGTCAAGGACTTGAATTTACCATGAAATATTGGCATTTTGTATTTTATGTAACTGAGTGCCGATATGTTGTATCTATCTTAAAAAACCAATAAGAGTAGGCACTACTTTTACAAAGATTATACAAAGAAAATATTACTCCACAACCAAAAGCTATCAAAATAAAAGAACAAAAGATTGGAAAGAGGAGTTAAAAGTGTGAAAACGGTGGAACGGTTCGGTTGTGAGAGGAACAGTAAATGTGAGGGAACTTAATGAGGCTGTGGTATGTACACTCTAACGATTTTGTGCGATCGCTGGTGGGCAACAGCGAGGAGACCTTGTGTCGCCTGAACTTACCTTCTTCAGAGAATGTAATATTGCTGATGAGTATTTAGGTACTCGTAACTATAAGAATGAAAAGAAATATTTTCCTAATTCAAAAGACTTGTCAAAGACTCAGGCAAATAATTGATGTTGTGATTACATTTATTTTAACTTTTTTAGTAAGGAATTGATTTTGTTTTTAGAAGTAGTTCTAAATCTGTCGCTATTTGATGAGGTTTTGGGATTCGGTCGTCATATTTGTCCGTTAATCCTTGATTGTTAAATAGTTTATTGAACAGCATATTAACTTCAGTGTAATTAATATCTCGGGCGACAGTTTGTCCCTGTCGGGTGGCAGGAATGTTCCGACTCACTGCAAATACATTACGTGTCATGTTGATACACATGTTTACATGGGCCCGTGAGCCCGTGGGCCGGCCTTGTACATACAGTTTGGTTAGGGTTCATGGACTCGTCTAGCTGTCCGTATATGCGATAGCATTTTAGCTTATAATTATGACCTCAGTATCAGAATCGTTGTTTCTTAAAGACGACCAAGACTTACGTTCCTAGACTTTATTCAAACTCAAACTCAAAGCATTTATTTCAATTAAACCATTTACAGGCACTTTTGAATTGTCAAATAGTCGGTCAGTTAGTCAGAAAGTTGAAGCTAGTTGCCCAGTTCCAAAACGTAGATCTTCATGGAGAAGAACGGGCAAGAAACTCCAAGGACACTCTTTTAAATATAGAAAATTACACAATCCTGGGTACATTATTCTTGTTGCTTCTATATGTGAGAACAATGTACAATAAAAAAATTAAAACAATTCAAAATATAACATTAAAAATAAGCCCTGGCAGATAAGAGATGACCAGTCACAACTGACGGCGCCCGTTCACGAACATGACGCGTGGATCAGCACCATCCAGCTCAACCATTTTGTAGGGAACCGAATGATCCAACACACTCGCCACCATCAGCGAGACATTTAAGTGGGCATGACAAACTCTCAACTGCCGTGCTCTTTCAAGTCAACAAACATCTTAATAACATAAAATACGGCTCCATGGTACTCACATTCACAAAAATTGAAAAAATGCTTCTAAATTATACAAAACTATAGTATGCAATGTATTTGAGAGATTAATAGAATGATACTACCAAAAAGAAAGAAAATCATTATTCATTGGAACATTCAACAATTAAACTTGTTTAAATAAAAAATAAACATTAAGTTCGTAATGTCAGAAAAATAAAAAGGGGAAGCAACTCTTCCAAACATTAAATTTTTTAACTAGTGAGCCCAAGTGGCTGTGGAGCAGAACCAGCATTAAGCCAAGCATTTTTATCATCGATATAATCATCCAACTTATAATATGCTTGTCTAAATAGTGTGCGTTTAATGCATGTTTTAAATTTCTTCTCATTCAGTTGAAGAATATAGAGTGGTATTTTATTATAACATTTTACACAGTACCCCATAAAAGAAGTGTGCACTTTAGACAATCTGAAACGTGGTTGATCTAATTTGTTCCTATTTCTAGTGTTAAAATTATGCCTGTCACTTATCTTACTAAAACGATGTCGATTTTTTCGAACATACATAATGTTTTCATATATATACTGACAAGGTACCGTCATGATGTTAATTTTCTTAAACAGTTCCCTTAGAGATTCGCGTCTGCGGAGGTTATATATGGCTCTGACAGCCCTCTTTTGCAGAATAAAGATAGAATTAATATCTGCAGCCCGTCCCCATAGCAAAATACCGTAAGACATGATGCTATGAAAGTAACTAAAATAGACCATTCTCTCGGTATCCACGTCTGTTAGTTGGCGGATTTTCCAAACAGCGTAAGCGGCTGAACTTAGCCGCCCTGCAAGTGATGTTAAGTGAGGACCCCACTGTAGTTTTGAGTCAAGCGTGATCCCCAGGAAAACCGTTTTTTCGACGAATTCTAGTGTCTCCCTATTCAGTACAACATGACATTCACTACTTCTAACATTTGGTAACGCGAATCTTATGCATTTAGTTTTCTTCTCATTTAATACCAAATTATTTACAGTAAACCAAATAAGGACCTTAAGCATAGCGTTATTTACTTCGTCAAGCTCTTGTGCATGTATTTTTACCTTAAAAATCAGTGATGTGTCATCAGCAAATAACACCATTTGTGGTCGGTTTTTCAGTAAATGCGGTAAATCATTTATATATACTAAAAAGAGGAATGGACCCAAAATCGAGCCCTGTGGTACACCCATTTTGACTTGTAAATCCAATGAATTTACACCGTTTATTTGAACTTGCTGCAGTCTATCATTCAAATATGATTTTACTAAGCTAAGCGCAAGTTTACCCAGTCCGTAATGCTCAAGTTTCAAGAGCAGTGTTTCGTGATTCACGCAATCAAATGCCTTGGATAGGTCGCAAAAGATGCCTATTGCATCTTGTGCCTCTTCCCATGCGTTAAAGATGTGTTTTAATAAGGTGACACCGGCGTCGGTTGTGC
Source organism: Agrochola circellaris (assembly GCA_914767755.1). Classification (NCBI taxonomy): domain Eukaryota; kingdom Metazoa; phylum Arthropoda; class Insecta; order Lepidoptera; family Noctuidae; genus Agrochola; species Agrochola circellaris. Next base: position 20,202,178 of record OU611846.1, on the reverse strand, counting down.
AATGTCCTTTGGTGAAACCATACTGTTGATCGTGTAGGATATTATTACGATTAAAATGATGGAGCATTTGATTTAACATTACTTTTTCAAACAACTTTCTGAAAACCGGCAAAACCGATACGGGTCTATAATTATTAGTGTCTTTGCTGTCCCCGGATTTGAATAGTGGAATAACTTTACTGTACTTCATTAAATCTGGGAATACCCCTTGATCTACACACAAATTAAATACTAAAGCTAAATAGGGTGCTATTGTCTCAATAATTGATTGACAAACTTTAGTAGACATACCCCACAGATCTTCGGTAATTTTGATCTTAAGTTGCTTAAAAGTCTTTACAACGACCACAGGGTTTATATGTTTAAATTTAAATTCCACGGGAAAGGCTGAAACATTCGCTCTTAATAAATCAATAGCAAGTAAGGGGGAGGAATTTAAAGTTTCTGTAGTTTTAATTGGAATATTGGTAAAGAAAGTTGCAAATTTCTGAGCAACATCGATGTTATCGCTAATGAGACCGCGGGCAGTGTCAAGTGTGTAATCAGTATTATGTGTTTTGTTCTTGTTCGTTTCATTGTTAATAATTTTCCAAACTGTCTTTATTTTATTGTCTGCTGATTTAACCTTGTTGCTAATGAAAGAAGCTTTAGCTGCTTTGCAGTATTATTATATGTATTATTTAAATCTCGAAAATTATCAAATCTTGTAATGATTAGTAGGTAACCAGAGAACAAAATTCACTTCTCAGTATTTCGGACAGCCTCGAAATAAACATGTTAATCATTTATAGGCCATTGTCGATATTTCTGCCTGATATAAAATCAGAGCCTCAAAATGGAGGTGCTCGTAATAATTGGGAGCAAACAGTTCACACTCAGTCTGTTATAGCAACTCTGATCTAGTCTTCTGGCTCGATACACAAACAGATCGTTAGCAGCCGACACAACTAGGCAACGAGGCCTGAACCAATACCAATTATAGCAAGTGGGAACCATTGCACGGGTTGTTGGGTAACATGGTGCCTAATAACATTGTACTAGCATTTAAAGTTACGGTGGCTAGGCAATAAAAAAATAATAAAATAATTTTATTTAGGATCATAAAGGTTTTGAAGTACATGAGGGACTTACAAAGTATGCATTATTAATAACATGGTGTAGGTACAATGAATTGTTGGGTGAATCGCTGCTCTTCTAGCTACATCACTGAGTAATCTGTATTTAGGGGTTAATGATTTGACAAGATTACAATGACCGAATACGTGGTCACATTGCTTTCTGAGCTAAAAGTTACTTCGATGGACGTTCATTGCCTGATAGTGGTTACCCTTAGTCATAGATGGAAGACTAGGCTTGTGTTAAATGTGCAAATATTGTAGGCTGTACAATTGTATAGTACAGTAACCGGGAGTTAACACACTGAGTTTTAGAAAGAGACTACTTAACTATCAATGACAGGGAGTGACCTTCTCTTTAAGCAAGGAACGATAATATACTTATATTAGAATATACTTATAGTTACAATTTATTGGAATAGAAGAGAGGAGGAAGTATTTACTCGCCAATTAAATGAAATGATGTATTATATAAATAATAAATATTTAAGATATAACGTGATATTAGGAGGAGATTTAAATATAAATATCTTAGACAGCTGTTTAAAAACTAACTTGTTCTTAGATCTAATGTTGGAATATAAATTCATACAACTTATCAAAGTCCCCACACGTATCTCACAAACTACCTCAACATGTTTAGACTTAATTTTTACAAATTTTAATCATAGACATGCTTATACCACCGTAGAAGAATTAGGTTTCTCAGACCACTGTGCAACCATCTTTCACATGAAAATACATAGCGACAGCAAAAAAAATAAAAAAACAAACTGGGTCGCGAAAAAGAGATTATATAATACCCAAAATGTAGAAAAATTTAAATCTGAATTAAACAATCAAAATTGGAATGAAATAATACAATCAATTAAAAATATAGATGAAAATTACATTGCGTTTAATGATATATTAAATAAAATTTTAAATGAGTGTATTCCGCTGCAGCAAATAAAAATAAAAACGACATAAAAGAAGTACTGGCTAACTAAGGGTATTAAATTATCTTGCAAAAACAAAAGACTACTTAAAATACTTACCATTAAAACAAACAATTCCATATTATCAAAATATTATAAAAAATACGAAAAAACCCTAAAGCAATCTGTAATGACAGCAAAAAAACTACAATATATAAATAAAATAAAAAAGTCAACAAATAAAGTAAAAACTATGTGGAATATAATAAACGAAAGAACAAATAAATCAATAAGAAACGAAAAAATTAACCTTAAATTACATAAAGATGATAACTTGATCACTGAACCTAAGCAAATAGCTAATATTTTCAATGACTTCTTTGCTTCAATTGGGGAAAAAACCTCACCAGCAAAAGGAGCCCCCGTGATGTGCCCCACAGAAAACACCATGTTTCTCAGCCCAGTCGATCCCTATGAAGTAAATAAAATAATCAAAAATTTGAAAAATAAAAAAAGCTATGGAGTAGACGAACTTCCCCCATTTCTTCTTAAGCAATGTGCAGACGAACTAACCCTACCATTTTATAAATTAATTAATCAATCGTTTGAAGAGGGAACCTTTCCGAATCAACTTAAAACCGCTCTGATAAAACCTATACATAAGAAAAATTCTAAAACCGACCCTAATAACTATCGCCCTATCGCGTTGTTACCAACTGCGTCTAAAATCTTTGAGAAGTCTATGTGTGACCGCGTATACTCCTTTTGTGAAAAATATAAAATACTTGACGACTGCCAAAACGGTTTCCGTAAAAACCGGTCTACAACGTTAGCAGTCTATAAATACGTACAAGAGGCTCTAGCTATTATTAATAATAAAAACTACGCCATAGGTATGTTGCTCGATATGACCAAAGCCTATGATAAGGTGCAATTTAAAATATTATTAGACAAGTTACATGGGATAGGAATACGAGGAAAAGCCCATGAATGGTTTGCATCATACCTAAAGGATAGGGTACAACTAGTAGAAATTGAATATTTCGATAACAACACAAGTGAAATCATTAAAATGAGATCCGACAGTAAATCAGTTAACGCGTCAATTCCCCAAGGGAGTGTGATAGGCTGCCTTTTGTTTCTTATCTATATAAATGACCTTCCTAAAATTATAAACGGACCATGTGTTCTATTTGCGGACGATATCTCTCTGCTCACCTCATGCCAGAACGATGACAATATAAACGCCAAATTAAACTCCCTTCTTTCTACAGCTGTAAACTGGATGGATAACCATAATCTAGAAATTAACTTCACCAAAACAAAATTAATTACTTTTCATCCCCATCAAAAATCCCCATTAAAACTAAATTTCATTTTTAATCATACAAAACTGGAACAAGTAAATGAATTTACTCTCCTTGGTTTGTCTATAGATACCCACATAAATTGGAAATCCCATATACAGAAAATAAGAGGAAAACTATCAAAATTTTCATATGCCCTACGCGAGATTAAAAAAACTACCAACCTTCAAACTGCACTTGTCACTTACTATGCATATGCCCAGGTATGGCTAAGCTATGGGGTCATGCTGTGGGGAAACAGTGTAGATTCACAAACCATTTTTATTCTACAAAAGAAGTTAATTCGAATAATAACCAACATACAACAAACAGATAGCTGCAAACCACACTTCCGAAAACACAAAATACTCACACTTCCCTGTTTATATATCTTAGAGTTATGTAAATTTGTCAGAAAACACCCAGATTTTTACACCACTTGCGAAGAAACACAAACAAGATACACTTTTCGACACAACAAAAACAAAATAAACATACCCCAATCCCGACTCAAAATGCACTCAACCAGCCCTTTAGTTATGTCTATGAAAATGTATAATAAATTGCCAAATGACATTAGAGAAGTAAGCAAAACAAATATATTTATTAATAAACTGAAACTGGAATCCAAGTCATACTACTCAGTAAAGGAGTTTTTAGACGACAAATCGGTTGCAAAATAAAAATAAAATTATTCTTTCTTTCATACACCAAACATTATGAAATAGAATATATAATTATACACTCGAGAGCAATGAATCCGGGTCACTTAAAGCTTCGTGCAGACCAGCGCGACGCGACGCCGCGACGCGACTCGAACAATACAATTTCTAAGAAAACTTGACGGTATAACAATAATCGGTGTCGCGTCGCGCGACAAGTCGCGCTGGTCTGCACAAAGCTTTAAGAATGTTAAAAATCTCGGAAACTAAAAATGATAGGTTAATGCAATAAATTGTATTTAATAGACAATGTAATACTCCTTAAATGAAAGTAAAAAAAATATGAGTCACCATACATTTTATTAACACAAAATTACATAAAGAAAAAAACTGCTGATCTCTCCTTAAAACAAAAATAGGAAACATGAAATTTTTGAACTTTATTACGATTTTCTTGAATTTTAATACTTCGTATTGCCTCCTCGTGCTTCCATTACTGCGTTTACGCGGTTTGGCATGCTGTACACCAAGTTCCTTATACGATTTTGGGGAATATTCTCCCATTCCTCTGTGAGAGCAATTTTGAGCTCACGAAGCGTGATTGGGGGAGGGTTTCGTTGTTTTACGCATCTGCCTAGCTCGTCCCAAGCATGCTCGATCGGGTTGATATCCGGGCTGCGCGCTGGCCACTCCATACGAGTAATGTTCATCTCTTGAAGGTAGTCATTCACAATCCTACCTGTATGAGGTCGGGCATTGTCATGCATAAATATAGCATCCTCACCTAAATTGACCATAAATGGACCAACGTGATCATTGAGGATTTCTTCCACATATCTTACGCTAGTTAAAGAGCCGTTTTCTATGATCACCAGCTCTGTGCGACTTTCAGAAGAAATTCCGGCCCACACAAGTACAGACCCACCACCGTAGGCTACTTTTTCTTCGATGCATGCTTGCTTGAATCTTTCCCCTGGTCTTCGATACACTCTGTGTCTTCCATCGTGCTTGTAGAGCATAAATTTTGATTCGTCGGAGAACATAACTTTTGACCAATCTTCAATACTCCAATTTACGTGGCTCTGGGCATATCTTAGTCTTGAAATACGATGCCCACGCTCCAGTTTAGGGCCGTTTGCAGGTCTAAGGGGTTTTAAGTTAGATTCAGCAAGCCGACGTCTTACTGTCCATGCACTTGGGTTACTTCCTCCGAGGCGTCGAAACTGATTTGTGAGTTCAGTTCCTGTGAGAAAGCGATTTCGAAGCATGGTGTTCACCAAGTATCGGTCTTCTCGTGCTGTGGTACACCTGGTTCTGCCCGTTCCTGGTCTACGTAGGTTAGAACCAGTTTCTTCGTAACGTCGGAGAACTCTTTGTACTGTTGACAGCGACACACCGACAGTCCTGGCTGTATCGCGCTGACTCCGGCCGGTTTCCAGCATTGTAAGTATTCTGGTGCATTCTTCAGGCGTAAGCGACATAATTTCAGCTTGAATAATGAATATAGAGCACTATCAACATGGTTTATGTACCCACATAAATGACAGATTACAAACAAAAGCAAAACCAAATGCTGTAATTTCGTAGTTCCATCTTCGAAAGTGGCCCTTTTTCAAATTTGATTTTTTTATGATATAACTTTACAATAACTAAGAAGTTTTAATACCTTCATTTAAGGAGTATTACATTGTCTATTAAATACAATTTATTGCATTAACCTAGCATTTTTAGTTTCCGAGATTTTTAGGATTCTTTAAGTGACCCGGATTCATTGCTCTCGAGTGTATATATATTTTTTTTTTTTTTTTTTTTTATTTGATTTCCTATAAGTAATATAGGAAATCAAATTTAAATATTAATACATAAATAATAACATAATTTAATAATAATGAAAATACTTCTAAGAATTTAAATAATAACTACCTACATTATTCTGATGCAATACACAAAATTAAAATAACTAATATACTATACCTATATACACAAACCTAATAATATACAATATATACATAATTATACACCCAATTAAAAACATCTAATAATATTGAATTACTGCTTAGCCTTCTTCCTCTCTCCTTATTTTTGCTGTGCCCGACAGGGTCCATATTGCTCTCTTACTTATTATACCATCTATGTAATACATATGGAATGCAATAAAAAATTGAGTATTGAGTATTGAGTATATTAATTTATCTATCATGAAAACCGTTCAACTCTTTCCAACTTCTTTGTTTTCATATCTCTGACGCAAGACTTTAAAAATCCATAAGCATCGATAACGAGAACTTCGGAATCACTCGTGTTAATTCGTCTTTGCCTAGACAAACAATTATTTTGGCATAATTTAATGACGTGAAATCCAAACACATTATAGGAAGGGAACTATGCAGTAAAATGCAAAATGTTGAAGCAAAAGAATATTAAAGTGCAACCACTTTAATATATTCCGTTGCATCAGAATTGGTTTTCAATTCTTTTTTTTTTTAACATATTATTTTTTGTTTGATCGTGTTTTTATCGGATTATTAAAGTCAATGTAACTAAAAAATAATAACTAAATAAAATAAATGAGTAGTGTTAGTACTTCTCTTCATCAGCCATTTCCCTACTTAAACAATATGTAAAAAAACCTACTCCGATCCGCACAGGTACTGCAATGTCATTGACAAAAAGTTTATTTCTATTTTATTATTATTGAAAATAAAAAGGTATTGTTATTTAAATTTCATCACATTTCTAGTACCAAATTGACCGCAAATTCATAAAAAAAATTGCAAATTTTCAACAGTGGTCATTAGTTATGACTTTTGACACCCGCTAAACGACGGCCTGGTCCAACGCCCAATGTAATAACCCGGTAAAATTCCCCATTGAAAAAAATGTGGTTATATATTTTTTCCTTTTTCCTGGTACTGTGTTAAATGTTACAACAAAATACTTTGGGATATATTGCTAATAAATGAAAGAAAATTTAAAACTCATATTAAAAGTACACTATACAATTACTGGGAAACACGATACCCCTTGGTAAAACTGGTTGTCAGACTTTTGGGGATTCTGACCACTCGTAATGACTGTCCAAGATTCTATTTACCAGTGCCAGCCAGTGTCAGTACTTTTAGTCCCTTGAATGTTTTAGTTGTCAAGCTGCTACTAATTATTTTCATGGCATTATGATAGAACAATACTGTGAAAATAAAAACAGTTTTAATATAAATCGAATACAATACATCAAATAGCAGCTGTTACTACGATTTATGTCCACGCAACCGCCACGACGTCGGGTTCACTACGTTTTTAGCGTTTTGTACAAAATGGCGGCCATTAACAAACAGTTCGGAGGCAAACCATAAATTCGTGAACACGCAAAAACAAAAAGCTCTCGACCTAAAATTACAACACTTATTCATTGCTCGGCAGAGTTTTAGCACGAAATGCCTGCCTAGGCGGAGTTTAAGGAATTTAGCTTATAGCGGGCTAACGAAATTATTTGAGTTAGTTCCACTGGAAAATATACGGTACGGTAGTGATGTTGGCGATAGGTACTATAATATACGGTACGGTAGTGATGTTGGCGATAGGTACTATGTTGGCGATAGGTACTATAATATACGGTACGGTAGTGATGTTGGCGATAGGTACTATGTTGGCGATAGGTACTATAATATACGGTACGGTAGTGATGTTGGCGATAGGTACTATGTTGGCGATAGGTACTATAATATACGGTACGGTAGTGATGTTGGCGATAGGTACTATAATATACGGTACGGTAGTGATGTTGGCGATAGGTACTATGTTGGCGATAGGTACTATAATATACGGTACGGTAGTGATGTTGGCGATAGGTACTATGTTGGCGATAGGTACTATAATATACGGTACGGTAGTGATGTTGGCGATAGGTACTATAATATACGGTACGGTAGTGATGTTGGCGATAGGTACTATGTTGGCGATAGGTACTATAATATACGGTACGGTAGTGATGTTGGCGATAGGTACTATGTTGGCGATAGGTACTATAATATACGGTACGGTAGTGATGTTGGCGATAGGTACTATAATATACGGTACGGTAGTGATGTTGGCGATAGGTACTATGTTGGCGATAGGTACTATAATATACGGTACGGTAGTGATGTTGGCGATAGGTACTATGTTGGCGATAGGTACTATAATATACGGTACGGTAGTGATGTTGGCGATAGGTACTATGTTGGCGATAGGTACTATAATATACGGTACGGTAGTGATGTTGGCGATAGGTACTATGTTGGCGATAGGTACTATAATATACGGTACGGTAGTGATGTTGGCGATAGGTACTATAATATACGGTACGGTAGTGATGTTGGCGATAGGTACTATAATATACGGTACGGTAGTGATGTTGGCGATAGGTACTATAATATACGGTACGGTAGTGATGTTGGCGATAGGTACTATGTTGGCGATAGGTACTATAATATACGGTACGGTAGTGATGTTGGCGATAGGTACTATGTTGGCGATAGGTACTATAATATACGGTACGGTAGTGATGTTGGCGATAGGTACTATGTTGGCGATAGGTACTATAATATACGGTACGGTAGTGATGTTGGCGATAGGTACTATGTTGGCGATAGGTACTATAATATACGGTACGGTAGTGATGTTGGCGATAGGTACTATAATATACGGTACGGTAGTGATGTTGGCGATAGGTACTATAATATACGGTACGGTAGTGATGTTGGCGATAGGTACTATGTTGGCGATAGGTACTATGTTGGCGATAGGTACTATAATATACGGTACGGTAGTGATGTTGGCGATAGGTACTATAATATACGGTACGGTAGTGATGTTGGCGATAGGTACTATAATATACGGTACGGTAGTGATGTTGGCGATAGGTACTATAATATACGGTACGGTAGTGATGTTGGCGATAGGTACTATGTTGGCGATAGGTACTATAATATACGGTACGGTAGTGATGTTGGCGATAGGTACTATGTTGGCGATAGGTACTATAATATACGGTACGGTAGTGATGTTGGCGATAGGTACTATGTTGGCGATAGGTACTATAATATACGGTACGGTAGTGATGTTGGCGATAGGTACTATAATATACGGTACGGTAGTGATGTTGGCGATAGGTACTATGTTGGCGATAGGTACTATAATATACGGTACGGTAGTGATGTTGGCGATAGGTACTATGTTGGCGATAGGTACTATAATATACGGTACGGTAGTGATGTTGGCGATAGGTACTATAATGTTTTATACTAATGTATCATATAATGTCAGGAAATAAAAATAGCCTTGGGTTTAATCCTAATTATGCATCTAAAAATATAATATTTCTCAACAAAATCAACGACTACCTAACTATAAAGACGACATGAGATTGACCAGATATTGTTTTTGAAAGGTTGTTTCTTCAGTTGATCTAGTTTTTGATATCATCATTGTTTGTTTATGATTCCCAGTGCTCGCAATACCTATTTATATATTTTTATCCTTGGCGTGATATTGTTTAGAAAATTCTATTTAGCTCGCAATGTAAACTTAGCCTCATTATTTAGTTAGAAACCTATTTATTCAACAACAACCATTGCTTCGCTGGCTTTCGGAACTCCGGCGCGATAAGCAGCTGAGAGCCATTGTTTTTCTCTAAGTAAGATCATCGCTGAAGACGTTTCAATTAAACAAAATACTAGTAGAAGTTAAGAAACATTTTGCGATTAAAAACAAGTGAACTTTTAATAACACTCCATTATTCATAATTATTATAAAGTCGGTCAAGTTTGTGAAACTTCCATTAGTTTAAACATAAATAGCTACAAACAAGTGCAGCTTTCATTAGCAGCTGTTTTATATTTGATTGGGTACAGTTTTCGTTTTCGTCAATTTGATATCCGATCCTAATTGTATTAATAAATGTGAGCTAATAGGCGCTAGTTGCCGGCGGCAGCCGCGGGGTGGCGCTGCTAGCGAGGCGGCTGCACTCGTACTCATTTGCATATTAATTTATTACTCGCTCAAAGTTTCACTCTCAGGGATTTGAAAGCGATCCGGCCTCGTTCAAGTTTTGTTCCTATTCATTGTGTTTCGGAACATTCTCTCTTTTTTGCTGAAATTTACTTAATGGATTAACAAAGGAAACGTTTTTACATTGCTTTTGTTTGCCGCTTGTGTGAGTTTAATTTAAATATCTGGATGTTCATGGAGGAAGTTGCTGGGGTGGCTAAGTGACAATTATTGTGATAAAGAGCCGTGAAAGGACGCGAAAATAGGACTTACAAACAGAAAAAGTACGGAAAATTTTACATAATTACGTACTTGACCAACATAACGAAATCTGAATGTAGGTAATTAATTAACGTGATGGTTACTAAACCTTAGACTAGTTGTAATATATTTAGGTCCATTACTTCATAACTTCAGCCTCATAGACGCCTAACGATTTTAGTTGAGTGTAAGCTTGATAAATGACCTCGTAGCGAGGAGACGACTGAAGTTATCCGTACATACATAATACACTCAACGGTCTGAGATGTTAAATAATGTATATTTTGAGGAGGTTATTAGATTGGAGATGTCACGGGTGCTCCAAGCCAGAGGAGGGTTGCTTGAGAGGCTTACGAGGGCACAGAGGTCCAATACAGACGCTCACAGACCGAAATCTAACATTAATTTGAATTATTTAGGCGCTAGTGTAAAGCGCCTAAATAATTCAAATACATAACAAACTGACCAGATGGTATGGACTGACCTAGGTATTGTTAAAGATCAAGTAATGCTGCAACACAAAAGTATAAATAAATACAGCATGTATCACAATTATTACTGACTGTATGAACACTGATATTACAACTAGGGCTGGCACCCGTACTTTATAATAAAGTAATGTACGTTATTTCAGGTAATTGTACTTTATACTTTATGAGAACAATAAAGTACACGAAAATACTTTATTTCGCATGATTTGATTTCTTTGGGATTTTGAAAAGTTTAGTCGTAATTATTTTTTCGTTAAACGAAATTTATCGATTGGTGCTGAATTGATGTCGCCACTCGCCAGCGCCACATCACTTAGGCCCACTTGCGCGTTCGTGGGTTAGCTAAATAACTCAGAGTTAACAGCTAACTCAGGGTTAATCCAAAGAGAATTATTGGATTAACCCTGAGTTAGGTGTTAACTCCGAGTTTGCTGTAAACGCGCAAGTGGGCCTTAAGAAGCTACTTTTTAAGTTTAGACTATCCTATAGTCTTACAAAATGTATTGATGCTAAATGAAACGGAGAATGATTATGATTGAAATTTATTTGCATTTTTCTAGTCACTTCTTAAATTTATTTAATAAAGCTGTTAAATGTCTAGAAGGCACTGCATAACAATTTTAGATATTTATGGGATTATGGTTAGTCTTAGAGATGGATTAACACAAAGAAAACAAAATCTCTTTTTTGACTATGAAACAGGCAAAAAAAATTAACTGTTATCTTCACCAGAACTGACTAGGAAAATTCACAGGATTTTTTTATTATTTATTGACAAAGCCCTAGAGTACCTGAATAAATGGTTTGATTTTAATAACACGAACTGGTTATTTACACTTGGTAATATAAATTTAAAGAGCAAGAGAATTTGATAATATTGTTAATATAATTGAAAATTTAAATCTCCAAAAACTTAATGTAGATAAGGATAATCTTTATGGAGAAATCATTTATTAAACCAACTCTATAATCAGATATGTACTTCTAAGGGTTTTGCAGAATATCAACTGCACAAAAATGGCAGCAATTATTTAATAAGAGTGATGATAATTTTTTAAACTTGTATAAAGTGATTTCGTTTTTATTGTCTATTCCCACCACGTCAGCATTCACAGAAAGAGTTTTTTCTGTGAAAAAAAACACACAAACTTTCGTCCAACTTTCGTCTCGCAAATGGCGAGACGAAAGAAACAAATCAATTTGATAAAAAATGAATTATTTATTTACTTTCATTTAAATATAGCCTGTGAAGATGCTGTGCAATTGTTTAGAAGAGATACTAATTTGAAACAAACTGCATAGAGCAATAAAAAATATGTTTTCAAACATAATAATAAAGAAAAATAAATTGTACTTTATTTTGATACTATGTACTTTTTTTTTCTTACCAATACTAACCAATGTACTTTATCTGCAAAAAAAAAGGTGGCAACCCTAATCACAACTCATACTGTAGGCTAGTACACGTGTCCGAAGGCATTATTCCCGACTCTGTTCTGCGGTAATATACAAAGAATCCACGCGAGGAATGGATGGCGGCGGTACGGAGCCAAATATACTCGCTTCCATTCATTATTTACACTCACGCACTTTATTTACGTAACATTAAATGAAGGTGTCGACTGTATTTTTAGTCCACGGACAGGCTTGTCAAAAATCGAGTTTGTTACACCCCAAAGGGGCACACGTAGGTATATTTTTCGTGCTCCACACATTTTGCGACAAAGGAATTTGATTTAGGAGGGTTGCCCTACACATGATACGACTTTGTACAAAATTTTTGTGCCCAGATAAAAAGTGTAGAGTATACGTTTCCAAACCTCGTTGTTATGACGTCGATTTTCACAGTTACTACTAAATTGCACTACCAAACATGTCCGATGAAATAAAAAATACACATAAATATAATATAATATAAAACCATAGCTAACAAAAAATACCTACCTACTACTACGGAATAAAAAAATGCATGATACGAAAATACGTGGCCACATAACTCTGTCATGACAAGCGCTCTCTTAGTTTCCTCTACACGTATATTGTATTGCTCAAAACCTACCGAACTTCCTGACCGAGTCGGTTTCTCAATTTACTAGAAAGCCGTCTTGGAATATTTTATTTCGTTCCACTTTGGGGATGTTATCAACAGAGAGCTGCGGATGGCCGCAATTCCTTTGCGCTCAAACTTATCTTGTGTTTGAGCGGTGACAGCATCGCTTTGCAACACTACCCACACTTTGCCGATACTGTTTTGATGTAAATCGGATTTGCTTAGAAACGTATAGGATCTTTGAACGACAGCAAATCAATGTCTAGAAATAAAGATAATCTTTATTTGGATATACTATTCTAAATCAATAATACTTAAACTTATTTAGGTACCATAGACTTTTACTTGTGTGACTTACTAAAAAGTGTGTTTTTGTTTATTCCGATACAAAATTATTTTGCCTCATTTCCTTACGATTATTTCAGCCATACACCCACTTACATTTCGGGAACAGAAAAGAAAACTAGAAAAAGAATTAGCTACTTATGAGCCCACACAAATCGTAAAGCTGACAGGCGAAGGGTCCCCGGTGACTTCGCCCGCGAGAACGTTAGGTACTCAAGGCTTTATATCAATTGGATAAGCACTTTTATCCAATAAAACTTTTCTTTGTAAATATAACAACGTTATGAAGCGTTCTCGTAATTCTTAAGTTGAAATTGTTCTGCCTTGACGACAAAATAAGTATTAGAGGGAAAAACATTTTTAACTTAGTAACAGGCCTATTGTGACTGTAGTATGAGTATGTGACGGTATGCGTTGTACAGCCAGTTAAATAATTTGTTAAGCAAATCGAAATCCTACGTACATTTTCCGTGTTATAGCTATTTCATACAACTGTCAAATAACGACAGTTCTGATTTGAATATACGGACAATTGAACTTGGTAGTCAATTTCCTTAGCAATTAATTTCCCTTACTTAACTTATCATACTTAAATAGATAGAAGTTTGACCAACAATGTTGCACTCGCCCTAATAATGAGAAAAGGCACTTCATAACATGGTTAAAATTTCAAGCCAGCAAAAATCCAACGATCATCACCAGCCTAATAATAGTTTCATTAACCCAAGCTAATCACGAGTTTGTTTATAAAGCCGCAAATCGAACCGGTTCACAGTCAGGGCATGACATCACAAGTCGCGCTGCTGCCTCGGGAGGCTTCGGCCCACGGCGCAGCCTCACACCTCAGCGGTCTTCACTATCTATGTGTGAGGGACTGCAGTGACAGCGCGGGACCGATGTATGCACAGACACGACATAACATCACCCTGTATTCCCCGAGAGGTTAGCCAGAGGTGGCCTCTAGTATACATCCACATTTCGCCAGTTATGTTTTAGTTCCATGTGTTAGAGGGTGAGCCTATTGCCACTAAGCGGGCACAATCCAGACTTCGGGCTGCTACTATTGCTCCCAACATTTTTGGAAAACAGTAGGGTTCTGTGAAACAAGAAAACAAATTATAAGAAAAACTCCAACGCTGCGTCAACCTGTTTTGACATTACAACAATACGAGTACGACAACCAACTCATTTTCTAAACATAAAGATATTAAAAAAAATCGTCATACATAATAAGACCTCATAATTTTACAGTACCTACTACAAATTAGTCCTTGAACTAGTCAAATGAAAAAATAACCAAATAATGTAGGAACGCAGAATTGTGTTGCTCACAACCGTTAGTGCAACCATACCCATATCTCGAATGTCAGCGACGTGAATAATGGAGGCGCTCCGGCAGTGCCCAGCCCTGGCCATGGCTGGCTGTGGCTGGCCATGACGGGGCAAGGCTCGTATCCTGTGATTGCTGCCGACTAAACCTACACTTCCTGCGATAAAAGCTGCTGGACCGGAACTTACGTGGTGTCAACGTTGCTAAATACCAAAATAGTGTTATTTGTAGGATACATGTATTTTGGGTAGACAATAGTGTTCGACAGTCCGTTGACGGTGACAATAAACAAATATAAGAACCAGAGACATTAGCACGAACGTACGAAGTAAACGTAACGAACGATGTTTATGTTGAAATTGAAAATACTCGTTTCGCACATAATATTTACTTTATTCATATGTATGGGTGATACTTGTAGTGCTTGTCGCAAAAATGTAAACCAAAAATTCTAAAGGCTAAGGAAGAATTCTCGATTAAAAAATCGTTTGAATTTACGTCGCACTATCGTATAGGGCCTCTGACTGAAAATGGATCCAAGAATCCAAATTCATTGATTGTGAAAAATAAGAGCAATACGATCTAAACTAGTTTCGATGAACTGGTTGAACGCAGCTTGCATAGTTTAATTAACATCGCACACATTGTCAGATGTTGCAAACATTTTCCATTAAATGGTTTACGTTTGAATTCTGAGCTGTCATAAAAACCCGATATTGTAAAATCGTGTATTTTATGCAAGTTATAATTACACGCTCGCAGCGTAGCGGTCGTGTTCGTTTGAAAGTCAAAGTTAATTAGTATATTTATGATGGTAATCTATATACTTAATAATATATAATATAATAAACATAAAATGCTTCAGAAGGGCTGAACCGATTTATAAAATGTATGTTTTATAATGTTCGTAATAGAACGAATCAGGTTTTTAAGGAAAGAAAAATTTGAAAAGTTGCCGAGAAAATTGGCACATTCAGGAAAACTGAAATTTTTATGGACATTTTGTGTGTATCGAAGTTTGAACAGGACAATGTCCTTCGGGTAAGTCAGTTTTAAATAAAAACTTATGTGTGATGCTACACCAGTGGGTTCAGGACTTGCGTAACTGGTTTCAGAAAGCTTATGAATTGAATTGTGCTGTCAAATATGAAGTCAATTTGAATGATTTTATAATAAACTTATCACAAGAGCATAATCATATGAGAATTGGGTAAAAGATTTACTGACAAAGTGTACAGAAATTGGGGCTATGATAATTCTTTCATTATAGCGTCTATTAATGGTATCCATGATGTTTAATTTCCCCAAATAGTAGTAGTGCAGGTACACCAACAACCTCAAGCAACTTATTGTTGTTATTTGTTGTTATTAACAATACAGACATTGTTTCTGTAACGCCAACACAAACCAAACACAAAACTTTGAGAAACAACATTGTGTTGCATGTTTATGTGGGTGTTCGAATGTAAGGAAAACGTTTCATGTTAAAATCACACACACAGTTAACAGCACACATGCACAGTGGGATAAAGTACGTGTCTGCTGAAATAAAAACAAGTCTATCACTGTGCTTAACCGACTTAAAAAAGGGAGGTTATCATTTCGACACGTTACATTATTGGAACTGCAATATAAATATTGCAACAAATGATAATTTATTAAGCCTTCCAAACACTTTTATAAAAAAAATAACCGACTTGAAAAGCCAAGACTCTTTTGTGTCAGAATTAATATATAAGATAAAATTGATATAAATAAAATAAAATAAAATACCTAGTGATAAGATGTTTAACCGGAATGGGTATTGTAACCTCTGCTACATTAGAGAAGGTACTTTTATTCCTTAAATAATTTATCGGGAATACCTACTCAGTGACACATACACACATTACATACGTCTGTCCACTTGACATCGATTACGGAACCAATCAGGAATGTATGCATTCAATTAAGCGATGATAATATATCGCGAGCAAACCCGCAGGATCACACCGGAGTTTCCTACTATTGTTTACGATGGGTTCGAGAGGGGTGGGGTACCGCGAGGTAGGTGAGGGCAGAAGGACAGTGTCATGTTGGGATGATAACAAGCACATAATGCAAAGGCTTCGTTTTCTTCTCGTGTTACCATGAGCTATGTGTAACATGAAAATAGCCCAAGCTATGATTTAGAGATCATAGCCAATTACTGTACAGTACAGCTACTGGGTTGTGGAGGTCAGATAGGCAGTTGCCGTAGTATTCCATGTAAAATACTGGTATTCCGCTGCATACGGTTAGACTGGAGGCTGACCAAAATATAGTTGAAAAGCAGGCACATATACCAGGATGGTATTGGGGCTAGTCAGCCTTGATACCGTCCTGGTAAATCTGGTAGTCGCCCAATATGTGCCAATATTATTTTAAGTACAATCGCTTCGTTAGGCCTTGGCTTGTAAAAATTTGAAACACAGAATAACTGTCCCCTACTAGTTAGTGCTAGACGTTTAACAGATAGCCCGTTACCAAATAATGGACTAGGAACCAATCAAGTTCGTCTAAATTCAATCATGCGACTTCCTGAGACCATTGTGACAATCGCACCTGAAATGCCAATGATACGGTGCGTCGTTTGATTTGACCTAAGTACGATTGACTAGCTTCATCCAGCGTACCTACTTATCGTTAAATCCCGAAAATGTTCAATCAATGTCACGTCCCCCGTAACTTGCAGAGGTTTATGCACACTTGCATAGTGAACTGAACTGTGATCAATCGTGTTTCAAACATGGAATTCGGTACTGTATCTTGTAACTTTTTCAATCCCATAACTATTACTGTATCCGACTCCACCAAACTAATTATTGAATGTATGGAACTTCTGTTACCTACTCTAGTTTTTGGTTGAAAGTCGGAGCGTAAGCAAAGACCGATTAATTGGTAGATATTAATAACGTATTGTTTTGTGCGCTGGTCGTCGTAAACAGAGGCGGTTTATGAGAGTCGTCAACTTTTATTTATATGTATAAGTTTTATTGGTAATCGCTAGCAAATGTTATGTTGGCGCAGTTCTGGACTTTTATTATCTGAGAGTGTTTTTGGTGCGAACTTCTATCTGAAACAAGCTTTTGAATAGGTAATATTTATTTTATGTGTTTTTATTTATTAAAAATAATAAGGAATTAATATGCTGTACTGTAGGTTCATATTGGAAAAGGTCCTTCATTACTTCAGTAAATATGATTAGTGAATTACAGTAACTTATTCCAATACATGAAGGGCTAATAATTTAGTATAATAATTTTCCTTAAGATACATAGAGACTCGACACTCTAGCTCGAACACTACCACACAAGAAAAGTGTGTAAACTAAAGTAATACACGTCAACTACCTACGTGTATTACTTTAGTTTACACACTTTTCTTGTGTGGTAGTGTTTCGAGCTAGAGTGTCGAGTCTCTATGTTCAATTCACAAAGTAACATAATATAATAACTTATGTAAAATTCTATAACGTTATTAATTACGAAGTTGTTTCCCCACATAATAGAGAAGGTATTAAATCTCCCTCTTTGTTCTACGCTGCAGCGAGCTAATATATTGAACGTTAACGTTACGTTATCGATACACAGTCTTTAACGTAGTAACTTGCAAGCGCCACTTCCTATGTGTAGTAAATTGAAACCTGACATATTATGGGTATCCGTTTACTTGTACCCATAGGCAGTGATAGCCCAGTGGTGTGACCGTCGGACTGCCAAGTCATAGGTCTCGAGTTCCAACCCAATGTACGCACCTCAGACTTTTCGGATTCATGTACCTACGTATTGTATAATTATCACTTGCTTCAAAAACGGTGAAGGAAACCGGCATGCCTGAGAAATATTTTGCGACGACATGTGAAGCCAAGTCAGAGGATGAGCCTCTGACTTGGCACCGTGTAAATCAGCCTTTGTTTACATTATTAGGTATGACATTTACTATCTGACTACTCCGAGAAGAAAGGCCGAAACAAACTCAGAGGTCGCAGTCCCTTTTAAAGACCAGACATAATCTTGGTCAGGCCAGATGAGAACCATGTAGGTTAGTGTCTGAAATGGTCTTTTGAGGAAAGAACCACACAGATTTGAGTGGACCTGTCTAGTCATTGCAAGCATTTGTCAGTAGTCATGGAGCTCAACTCAGAACTTGAGGAGCTCAACTCGTCGAACAATACCAAAGAAAGGACATTTGGGTAGGCCGCGTCAACTACTCAAACTGCTAGACCATCATAAATCGTTTAATGGGTAAGTTTCGAATGACAATGGGAAGTTTGTTGTAAAAACGTACACATTGACCCATGAACGAGTTGCCTACTCTGTGGAGTAGTGTGCGATGTACAGTAAGATTGTGTTTATTCCTGGTATTTAAAACTATGAGTATCGGAGATTTTCTTAAAATTTTATATATTTTTGTATACCTACATATAATAGGTTTTCAAAACTATATTTTGAGGCTACAGTCAGAATCTCTATTTCTTTGAATTTCTCTCGAATCTCTTGGACCTAGGTTGTAAATGGCTCGTACAGCCCTTTTCTGTAGAACAAAGAGAGAAGGCTAGACGCACTGATCATCACACTCATCGGAATCAGCGTGTTTAAGTCAACTTCTGTTATTCAGCCTGTTTCATGGCTTCACTAATATCTCATCACAATTTAGAATTCTAACAAATTCGCTCAAATTAGGTATACAATGAACCGCGCATCCGCAATTCGAGTTCATGATGTAGCCGCCGCCACAATAATTCTGATGGACATTATCGATACCGAGTTAGCGCAATCAGCGAGCATTGAGCACTGGCCTGGCCTGATCGGGGAGGCCTGGTTTGTGGCCTGAATCCCTAATAGCCGGTCTCGTTACGTGGCCGCACCAAATTAGCCTTTTTGTCCTCTATGTCTTTATTGGCGCCATTTGACGGCCATCGTGCCTTCGCATTTGTTTGTTCAGTGGCTCATATATCCGCTCAAGATAAGTTTGGGCTATTTGTTACGATGGGCGTAAGGGGATGGTTAGGCTTGTCGGTCTGTGCTGATATATGTCGGTATTTTACAGTTCGATGTATGTGGGCAAAGGTCTAATCAACTCTGACATTGTGAAAGATTGGAAAATCTTCACAATATCGCACAAATGGATTGACAGTAAAAAAACAGTTTATTCTGAACTTATCTCCAAAAAAATAACGAAGAAAATACCGGAGCAACATTTTAATCCAACTCCGCACAAAACTGCCCAACATAATACGAGTTCCAAAAACCTATGACTGAATAACGCAGCCCCGAAATATTCCCGAATCTTAATCAAGCTCTAATCTCTTGGAAAAAGGTATCTGCCCATGGAGA
This sequence comes from Agrochola circellaris, assembly GCA_914767755.1. Taxonomy (NCBI): domain Eukaryota; kingdom Metazoa; phylum Arthropoda; class Insecta; order Lepidoptera; family Noctuidae; genus Agrochola; species Agrochola circellaris. The sequence goes on along the minus strand of OU611846.1, from coordinate 20,182,277 downwards.
AAAATCTCGGACCGATCTCATATCGAATAGAAAAGTATTGGAGGCGGGTAACAATTGAGGGTTACCTGCGACTCGGGATATATTTTTATACGAACTCAGACCCTTTCCCTTTTCAATGATACGTCGGGGAATATTTTGACAAACTAATATTAGCGGGGATTACCTCGACGGATAGTTATGCAAACATCGGATGATGTGGGCGATGTGGGCCCACAGCGGCCCACAGCGGCCCTCAGCGGCCCTCAGCGGCCCACAGCGGCCCACCGGCCCACAGGCCGGGAACGTATTAAGGATTGGTTTTACTTAAGTATGAAAAAGGTATAGGAGGAAGATATCTGTATACTATAATATATTATTCTTTAGTTATTATTCCCATCTAACCCTGATTCCCATTCTCGAAAAGGGATCCTATCAAAATATTCGTAAGGCAATTTTGCTTGGCAATTTTAATGGTTGCATGGCAGTTTATGACTTTAACATTTCGGTAGGTAATCGACTATTTTAAAGTAAACAGTAAGGATGGTTGCTATTAAAAGCTGGGTTGTGTTAGAACCAAAACTAAAAAGTGTTTATAAAGCCAGTCTGCAAAATAAACGTGAAACGATAGTGTAGTATCTACAAACGGGTGCTTAACCTTATAAATATTACAACTGCTGTACTACAGCGAGGAACTGTCAGAAGAAATAATGATAGGAACGTGTCTAGACATGTTCGGATTAGTCTAGACTAGCGAGAGCCTAACTCCAGCATATTGAGATGTTACGAGAGGGAACTAATAATGAGGCTGTCAATGTGTATGTTAATTAATTGTACTTAGGCGATGAATAAGATTAGAAGTAATTATAAGTGATTAATTTTGCGTTAATGTGAATTAGTTATCAACCGACACGACATAAGAACTATGTGACGAATGTGGAACCAACAACAATCGGTAGCAGAATTTGTTATTGTTCCTCAGATCGGGAATATTCAAACGCATTAAGTACAGATATTCTTTATTTGCAATCAAAATCCTGTTTTACAATGCAATTATTTTATTAATAACGTTGTTCATTTCTTTTTCTATCAAGTTTTGCTATCTGAATGCTGCCAATTCTTTAAAGTGTTGTGTCACTCACATGAATTCATTTTATTTTCTCTTCTCGCTCTTTAGCACACTTGACGGAGGTCACCTCTACACCTTTAACAAAACTGTTCGTTTATTAAAATATTCTGTACAAAGGCTCCTCCTATAAACAACACGCAAGTTGGGTCCAATTAAAGTTAAACATGCCAGAACAGGTCGGGTTTAAAGTGTGCACTAGCAGGTAACTAGCCATCCTGTCCAAACAACGCACTGACCCAATTCCCGGCCGTTATTTATGAAGAGGTAACATTCGTGATCATCACTTTTGCTTCGTCAAACTAATAAGTGTTGAACTATTTAAGTTTAACCAGGGATGTTATACAACATGTAAAAAATACCCTGTCCGATCCGTGAGGGTGTTGTTAGTTATAGTACTCAGAGTCTATTAACGGGGCAATATTAAGAAAAAAAAAAAAGGGCTCCTTTTTTTCAATAGGGAATTTTACCGGTTGATTATACTTATGGGGTGCGGGCGGCCGTCATTTGGCGTTTGTCCACAAGTCATAACTTATGAGCCCTGTTGAAAATTTGCAAATTTTTAATGGATTTGGGGTAATTTTGGTACTAAAAATGTGATTATTAAATAGCAATAACTTTTTATTTTCAATAATAATACGATGTTTTATCACTTTTAGGTAATGTAATTGCACCTATGCGCCCCTTTCAGATCGGACAGGGATTTTTTTTACATATTGTATAAGTTGGTTATATTTCCTCCTTATAATCCGTTTTTACAGGAAAAAAAATGTACCTAGAAATCGAACCCATAATGATAAGATTATAGAAAAAAAAACTCAGATCCTTTAATAGCCTACTGCAATGTTCTTGCAATAACAAGTACCATTGTGTCACCCTATGTAAAATTTCTAAATTTATATCTGTAATTTTTATGGTGTATCTATAATATTATTTAAAAAACAACTATTATAGCAACACCAATAAAAAACTAACGCAAATATGACAACACAGCCACAACCACACAGTAAAATAATTCAAAAAGCGTTCAAAAATATTGTGTTTTAGTGAGCTTCGATACACGCCGCGCGACCATTAATCGACGTTCGCTCCATCCATCACGTTTTTCCAACGCACTGTGGACTGTGGCCACTCTTTCCTGTTTTATTGGCGTAAAACATATCTACAACGTAATACAATCGTTATCAAGCGGACTATACAGTGTAGGAAAATATTGGATATGGATTTTAACGCGTTTTCGTATGTGTTGGTTTTATATTTAACATTTTCATTATTTTATCCATAACTTCACTTAATTCAGCCTATCAAACGTATTGGTTATAGCGTCATTATCCCAGGATTTTTCATTGTACTCCCAGGGGAGATCCGTATTCAGCAGTGTTTTACATAGCCCGATAATATTACAATAAAGCAATAAAAATACTACATACACCATACATTTCCAATATCAGATATTATTCCGGATAACAGAAACTTGCTGACACAAAACATTGAAAGCCTCCGGCAGTAGATAACAAATAAATAATACTCGTATTTGTATCATCCGGTGCACAGAGCACCGATGCTATCAACTTGATCGTCCACCCTAATAGGTACAGCGACGATACAAAATTGTGTACTTTCAGTCAGAGCAATACTTTTCTAGAAAGGTAAATGGTTACTCAATATTGAGAACAGATCTTTTACATTTTCAATGTCACCAGTGTGCTAGTTTTTGATAAATAAGTAAGTAGTAAAATAAGTTTACGAGAATTCTTAAATATTAGAAAAATACTAATCTTGTACCTATCATCACAAGTACATCATTTCACGCACCGCTAACACCCAAGCTTTCTCCTACGGGCTCCTATTGAGAAATTTCTAATGGAAGAACTCCAATCACAAGCTTCTATCAATAAATTCCAACTAATGTCTCGTGTGTGTCTAGTCATTTTCCTCTAATATCTGAATATTGTACTCTTGCTGTTATCATTTGATCTAAAAACGGGTATTCGAACGTCCTTGCCAGAAACTAACTCCGCGGAACGTGCCCCGGACTCCCGGCGTGTTTCCATTGCGGAGTGATTTAGTTTCTTCTTGAGAAGCAATTAGCGATCGTGTCGGCGGCGACAAGCGCGGACAACGCCGTATTTAATTATGGACTTGTAAATGTTGATTTATTTCCACAGCACTTTCACGTTTAAGGTTGACGCCTCGGCGGTAGACGTAGACGCTTGTCCAAAGTTTTCAGGCGTGTTTTTGTGTCTTTTGTAAAGGTTGTTGTAACAGTTTTAAAGTAAATAGATTAGTCATTTATTCGACTTTATTTTTAAGGATCTCTATACAATAGCCTATTTTTGGCTACATCTAGGGTTCGTTTGTCGCCGCTGAACAAACAACATAAACGACAGAATAGAAACCAAATAGGCTGCTAGCGTATCGTTGCCCCGCATCAACCAATATCACAACATTATATGTTTATAAATGTATAATCACCTACGTGACAGAAAGTTTTTATCTCTTCTCTTGCTGGATCTACATCCATCAACTGCATATAATACACCAGAACCAGCCATATCATAAGAATTTGAAACTATACGTCAGGTCCACTGAAATAAATGCGTACGTACGCGCCTCGCGGCTGCCGGCAACCCACAGAAAAAATGGGTCGCTTGCGAACCGGGGACCGGTAGGCAGTTAGCGCGCGTAAGGACACGGACTGATTTATCTGATACTCTGTGGTATAACTTAATTACAGGCCACTGATCGTAACAGATGGAAAAGTTGACAATTTGATACGGAGTCACGATTCTCAGCAGTGAGAGAGCGATTGAAAATAAGAACATAACTTAATTAATCATGCTAATTAAGTGAACTTTAAACAAACCTACAGTCGAGAACTCGAGATCAAACTTCTCACATTTCACAAAAAGGCATTTTCGCAAACGTGAGGTTATTTACAATTAAAGTTATATGGACACAGTGAGAGTTATGTTTTTGTAAAACTCTTTTAAGTTGGTCCTTACGAGTAGACTTGACATGCGATATCAGTTTTGGAGGTCGCTCATTCACTGACGTTGGTACTACGTACCTTCGATTGCGCTTACCAAAGTAGTTTGTTACTGTCTTTTGGAACAGCAAGTATTTTCTTCTTAGATAAACGAGTTGGGTACATTGTGCCCAACATGTACTACATGTACCCAACTCGTGTGTTGGGTACATCACATGCTTACGTTCCACTTTGTGGTATTGATTATAAAATGGACGTAGTTAAACAGAAAGGATCCAACCCACACAGAGTTAGTTTTGAGATATTCAAGTTTTAAGATCAGATCGTCGATGTGATTGTATGACCTGCCATACATACGGGTTGGTAACGTATGGTCATAATGACATGGTGCGTTGGGATTGTTTTTGTGATATTAAAGTTTTGACTACAAAGAGTGTTTTGGTATACATAACTCATTTTCGCCCGTAGTGTGGGTTGGATCCTTTCTGCTTAACTACGTCCAAATTGTTCAGTCAAGATATTTAACTTACTTTTAAGATGGATCGGGAGTTTTGAACAGTTTTTCATAATTTTTATTTAATGTTTTCTCAGTTTTTAAGGTTCGTTCGGAACCCTAAAAACTAATTCAATAGGAAAAAACGGTAGGTACCCTTACTTAAAGAATCACTTCGTTGTCCGTCTGTCTGTCTGTCAGTCTGTGAAGACCCATTTTCTCAGGAATGCGTGGAGGTATCAGGTTGAAATTAATATCTAATACGAAGGTCTATGGTCCCTTGGAACTCTAAAAAATCAAGCTTCTAAGTCAACGCAATAAAAAAGTATGACATATTTTGATACTCACAAATAAATCAAAACCTACAGGGTACCCGTTGAATTAGAACTATGAAATTTGACAGGAAGCAAGGTTTCAGAGTAATGTAAAGAAAAAAGTCCGAAAATATTTAATTTGTAGTTTTATGATACAAACATTTAACATTTTTTACGACTACAAACTTACATTATATCTATGTATAGAGAACATGTTTTTTAACTACAATGCTAAGTTTTTTTTTGGAACAAATTCATCCCAACTACGGAACCCTTCATTGTGCGTGGTCCGACACGCACTTGGTCGGTTTTTTTTATACAAGTAATTTTAGTAACCTTGTCTGCATGATGTTAATTTTATTTAAGAGCGTTTATTCTGAAAGTTGGCAACGTCGTTAATAGCTGTCAAATATTTACCTGTTTTGATTAATTTGGAATTAATACTGTATGGAAATAAGAAATGTGGCTAACTAAGTTACTAGAATATTGATTATGATATGCAATAACTAATATTGTAACACCGAATATTTAGTTTTAGGCGTAAAAAAAACATTTGGAAAGTTTCCAAATGCTTTTTAAAACGGGTACAACATCAAATTCAATGTTACAACTGCATAACATAATCAATATTCTAGTAACTTAGCCACATTTCTTATTTCCATACAGTATTAATTCCAAATGAATCAAAACAGGTAAATACACTCGAGAGCAATGAATCCGGGTCACTTAAAGAATGTTAAAAATCTCGGAAACTAAAAATGATAGGTTAATGCAATAAATTGTATTTAATAGACAATGTAATACTCCTTAAATGAAAGTTAAAAAAATATGAGTCACCGTACATTTTATTAACACAAAATTACATAAAGAAAAAAACTGCTGATCTCTCCTTAAAACAAAAATAGGAAACATGAAATTTTTGAACTTTATTACGATTTTCTTGAATTTTAATACTTCGTATTGCCTCCTCGTGCTTCCATTACTGCGTTTACGCGGTTTGGCATGCTGTACACCAAGTTCCTTATACGATTTTGGGGAATATTCTCCCATTCCTCTGTGAGAGCAATTTTGAGCTCACGAAGCGTGATTGGGGGAGGGTTTCGTTGTTTTACGCATCTTCCTAGCTCGTCCCAAGCATGCTCGATCGGGTTGATATCCGGGCTGCGCGCTGGCCACTCCATACGAGTAATGTTCATCTCTTGAAGGTAGTCATTCACAATCCTACCTGTATGAGGTCGGGCATTGTCATGCATAAATATAGCATCCTCACCTAAATTGACCATAAATGGACCAACGTGATCATTGAGGATTTCTTCCACATATCTTACGCTAGTTAAAGAGCCGTTTTCTATGATCACCAGCTCTGTGCGACTTTCAGAAGAAATTCCGGCCCACACAAGTACAGACCCACCACCGTAGGCTACTTTTTCTTCGATGCATGCTTGCTTGAATCTTTCCCCTGGTCTTCGATACACTCTGTGTCTTCCATCGTGCTTGTAGAGCATAAATTTTGATTCGTCGGAGAACATAACTTTTGACCAATCTTCAATACTCCAATTTACGTGGCTCTGGGCATATCTTAGTCTTGAAATACGATGCCCACGCTCCAGTTTAGGGCCGTTTGCAGGTCTAAGGGGTTTTAAGTTAGATTCAGCAAGCCGACGTCTTACTGTCCATGCACTTGGGTTACTTCCTCCGAGGCGTCGAAACTGATTTGTGAGTTCAGTTCCTGTGAGAAAGCGATTTCGAAGCATGGTGTTCACCAAGTATCGGTCTTCTCGTGCTGTGGTACACCTGGTTCTGCCCGTTCCTGGTCTGCGTAGGTTAGAACCAGTTTCTTCGTAACGTCGGAGAACTCTTTGTACTGTTGACAGCGACACACCGACAGTCCTGGCTGTATCGCGCTGACTCCGGCCGGTTTCCAGCATTGTAAGTATTCTGGTGCATTCTTCAGGCGTAAACATAATTTCAGCTTGAATAATGAATATAGAGCACTATCAACATGGTTTATGTACCCACATAAATGACAGATTACAAACAAAAGCAAAACCAAATGCTGTAATTTCGTAGTTCCATCTTCGAAAGTGGCCCTTTTTCAAATTTGATTTTTTTATGATATAACTTTACAATAACTAAGAAGTTTTAATACCTTCATTTAAGGAGTATTACATTGTCTATTAAATACAATTTATTGCATTAACCTAGCATTTTTAGTTTCCGAGATTTTTAGGATTCTTTAAGTGACCCGGATTCATTGCTCTCGAGTGTATTTGGCAGCTATTTACGAAGTTGCCAACTTTCAGAATAAACGCTCTTAAGTGTGTAGGGAATGTAGGACCATATTCTCCCGAGGCACAACCAATCGTTGAGTCAGCCAGTGCGTGATATACGCTATACAGTACTTTCTTGCTGACAACATTAAGATTTTACAATTTATCCAAAATGGAGCGTAGCTTATTACGCACGTATTAACATGCAGATTCAGCGTCTATGTAATATTAAGTATAAGCAAGTCGTTATTTTAGCAAGGTACATAAAGAGGTAAAACCGAAGAGGCACTGAGGACACTAAAACATTATTAATAAGCACTCATAGCGCAAGTCTTAATAAATTATCATAGCAACATTGCACGAACTCACAGAAACGTATTTATTTACACATTATATTTGTATGTCAAAGGTCCTAATGGGTACTTACAGTAATTACTTCCGTTAGTGAGAAACGAGGACACTAACGAATACGTATTTTTTTCCAGTAGCGACATTACTTATGTTTGTTTGTACACTAATGAGAGCGTCAATCTTATTGTTTGTCTTCTTTTACAGATAAATGCAGACATGCACCGCATCACGCTTGTGCTCCCTGATGGGGTGAGTTGAATATTATGTAACTATTGGCCATTCGATTCGAACACAATTTAAAAAGCACCAGAACGTAGATTAGGTTATAGAGTGAATGAGCAAAGTAACAGCATATGCTATCCATTAGTAGAACCCGTCAATTTTCCTATCACTTGTATTGCGAAAAAGTATCTAAATCATATGTTTATTGCTTTCTTTTTGTTCTAAAGCTACTAATTTGCCTAGAGTCTGTATCTACAGCTAAACCTTTAAGCACGATCTATAAAACTTCCGACTTAATTCCATTAGTACACAAAGAACCGATCCTATGAATTTTCATTAGAACTTATTTTTTCCATTAGTACGTCTTGCAAAGCCTCCGTTTTATCCATTAATGTCTTTCAGTTAATTCCAGTCTTAATGACTCTCTTTGGATAAAATAACTGTTCCTGGTCTTATGGACTTAATCCAGATCGTGACGACTAACGACAAACGTCTGCCTCGCTTTTTATCATCGTTGCATGGTTGCCATCTTAACACCTTATAACATTTTCACCACCAAGCTTTGTGATCAACCTCTAATTCGTAGGTTATTTTATAATATCTAATATAATACCTAAAACTAAAGAGTTTGTTTGAACGCGCTAATCTCTGGATTCCAGTCGCATAAACAATAGATACAATTTGTCACCCTTTTCTGTGTTAATAATGGATACGAGGCTTTTGGCTAATGTGTAAAGTGTATTTTGTTTTTTTTTTTTGTAATGTGCGTTTAGTTTGTGCAGAATAAACACTTTTTCTTTCTTTCTTCTTTCTATATGAAAAACTTGAAGGCTATTTAACATCACGCTACGACCCTTAGGAGCCGAGCAAAAAGAAAAAAAGTCAGTAAGATCTCTAAGAGAAAACGTAGTAATAGCGCGGGCGGGCGAGGTTTTATAAAAATGTGGCTGATATTTTAGTATATTGTGTACATATCTTACGACTCCCACGCGAACGAAGTCGCTAGCAGAAGCTGGTATAATACTACTGGTTACTTCTTCTAAGCGAGCGAATACCATAGGCGACCGCGTCTTCGCGTAGCACTATTAGGCCCTTCGTACATAAGACTACGCAAACCTTCGATACCCAACGATTTTGGTCTCCAAGTGACTACCGCAATACAAATTCATGTGCCGGCGACGCGTGCCTGTGTACGAACCTCTATGAATTTGTATTGCGGTAGTCGCTTAAAGACCAAAATCGTCGGGAATCGAAGATTTGCGTAGCCTTGTGTACGAAGGGCCTTACAAAGGTCACAAACTTGTCCGTTAAAACAAAATAAAATAAAGCAAATCCAAATCTGTGAACTTTCAACAGAACTATGTAATTGTCAGATCCTCACCCCTTCCTACCTTTGATATTCGCGGTACAATGAGCCGCTTTGCTCAATATTTTTCTTTTCTTTTCAAACAATTGTGAAAGCTTTTAATCTATTAAGCGGCCATTTTGTTTCCTGATCCGTTCTGCGACGGAATTATATTGAAGTCGCGGCGGATAATAGGCGATTTGCTTATACCAACAGAATTAGGTCCTGATTGGTTTTCTCTGTTGAAGCGAATGTTGATATCCCGGAATGTCTTTGTTATATTCTATTGAAGTGGTTACTGATTCCGTTATGGTATTACAATGGTTAACATTATCGAAGATTATCAATAAATCTGACTTTAAATCGGTATGATTATGTCAATTCCCCTTTGATCATTAATGGTAGCTGTTACTCTCTTTTCTTGGCTTTAAAGACACTTCCTACTCACTTACTGGCACAGACTGTCACACACATCTAATTGACCAATCCATAGCGGTTAGCAACAACTAACGTTTAGTGCCAGCACATGATGTACAAACCTACATTTAAATAAATAGACAGTCATGTGACTGCCGACAGAAGTGAAAACTCAAAACTGGTATTAGCGCCATCTATATTCTATAGCACAGCACTACGGGGCGAGCATGTTGGTGACGCGAATCCATAAGTTTATCCCTACCAAAAATCACTCCACGCACCTAACGGGTTTACTTCAAAAATTAAGTAGGTACTTAATGTAATGTTTGACCTAAAAAGACCTCTAAAAGAAGCAGTACCTAACATTAGATACAAACATGCCGTCTTGGGACACGTGAGGTTCGACTCTCAAAACCGGACCAATCTAAATCTAGGCAGCACCGAAGAAGATGGATACATCCCTCTCTGGTGCGAACACGCCGCGTGTGATTGCGTAGCGTGCATTATTGAGCTGGAGGGCCCATCACGAGCCCTGAATTATTCGCAGCTACCCTCTTATTTACTACTCGGGTGGCCCTCGTTCCGACGCAACGAACATGGACCGACCTCGAGCCACGAAATAGAGGGATTCAGAAGCATCACGAAATAGCGGACGAAATTAAACATCACTTACTTCACATGTTCAGTCTGCGGTGGTTTCAAGAACACGTTACCCAAATCGTTGTACGCGAGCTTTATTGTAGGATGTTTATTGAAGTGGGTCTTCTATTCCATCTTGTTTCGTGCCAACATGTATTAACCTTTACTTCAACAATTCAGTATCCTTTGACCGAGCTCTCTTTGTTCCCAATGAAGTAATTATTTAAACCCGAGGCCACCGAGTTGCCGAACAAAATAATTATAAATAGGTACCATGTGTGTAAAGTTATGTTGTACCCGTATAATTTCACTCTTCAGACTGATGGCACGTCATAACGTTCATTTGAGGGAATTCATTTTAATTAACAGTTAGAGATTTATATATAACTTGTGACTATCAATTTATTTCTGCCACAACCTTTGACTAATAACCAGACGCATATTTCGCAATTGCAGCACCGAATCTCTCATAAATCGTGTCATTAAAATAATTCCCATAATTTTCATAATGGCCACCATATTCCGGGGTTGTTGGGGAAATGCCGCCTTATAGCAATTAAGAGGCGCGGTGCGTCCGCGGCTGCTGCCAATTACCGGCGGATGTATCGATACAAAAGACATTGATTGCTGATGCTGTGCTACCGGGAACAAGCCAAGCGCTCTTCAAGACGAGAGGAACCGGGGCTCCCCAAATAACGTCACTTAGCGATTGTATTCCAATGAAACTGAAGCGGAAAAATGACAAACTGAATAAAGAGTTACTCATTCACGGCTCTCGTTTTGCTGTCCGCCGGACTTTTATTTAGTTGTCAGCTGTCGATGGGCTAAAAAAAACGACAAAAACAACTCAAAAGAGTTCCTTTGTGTTGGAAAATAAAAATAAAAAGGGTGTCTGTTGAGTGGGAGTATAATAACTATAATAAATATACAATATAAATCAGTGACGTCTGGAGCTTAGGTGTTGGATGAGCGCTGACGTTAATGATGTTTCGACATCAATTAAGTGAGGCGCTACTTGTCAACGTCACCGGCAATAAAGTAGGCATTATGACGATGAGCCTCCACCTTGTTCATGGACAACTAGTGCTTTCTCGTTAGATTTTAATCCGACGAAGTTGGTATTGTAATTAATTGTGAAGCAGACTAAGCTGAACACGGCGTAAAGGGCTGTGTCACATGCTGGGAAAGTTGCTTGCATTAGAACTACGAAGACGGCACAGTTGAGTCTCTGGAGTGAAGTTTTATTACTGTTTGGTTAAAGTAGCCAACAGTGACGCGAATTTATTGTTGTATTGTAATAATGCTGATGCTTTTGTTTAAAAATGTGGTGTATTTATAGACAAACGTTTTAAGGAAGATTTTAAATCTAAAATCCAGTCTAGTTTGTCTATGAAAGCAACCTTGATAATATTTAAGGTAAAATGACGACGTTCCCATTAGGTAAATTAAATCTATTTTAAAACCTTTAAATCTAACCTTCAACTTTCTATCTACCTATCTGATCTTCCCTTGAAAAAATCCCAAAATCGTTTGCGAAAATACAGAAGTGTCTAAATATAAAGCTACCCGTCAAGCAATGAATCTAACGAGCAATCGCAGCAGTGAACACAAACAGCTAATTCCCGAGACTATCGGCGCGTTGTTGATTGGCCGGCTACGATTCCGCGCGATCCCGTGTGGTCCTGCGCTATTTCGTGCGAGATTAACGCGGTTAATGCCCACGAAATATGGCGCCGCGTCGCCTTTCATGAGCACTTCTATCTGCTGCGGTAGTCGGTACTGTACGCTTCGGGTTTGGTGCCTTGTATCGTTGTTTATGGAGGTATTTTTAGATGTTGTGTGGGGTAAACATTGCTATAAAGCAGTCATGTAACGGAAGACTTTGGTTGACTAAACATAATAGCGCTCATCATTTTATATGTAGGTATATTATTTATCAGGAAGATTAAAGATTGCAATGATATTATAAGTAAAATGAGGTATATAGGTACAACAATCGATCCTCAAAACCGTCACAATGTCATACTATTATAATGATGACACGTGTAAGTAGGACGGCATATCCTAAATATCTGGAGCGAAATAAAGACAAGACGAAACGTAACTTGGCTAATTAGCCAAGTTTTGACGTGCCACTTGCGGCGCGTGTATAATCTATCTAGGTACCTCTTTTTAGGGTTCCGTACGTCCGAAATATGAAAAAACGGAACCCTTAAGAGATTCGTGTGTCTGTCTGTGTATCCGTCTGCCACAGCGCAGCCAATTTGCTCCGAATCTACTGGACCGATTAAGGTGAAATTTGGTAGACATCTGAATTTCTGTGACTCGAACTCAGACGTGTAACGTAAACAAACGAATTAGAAATTTACATTTGCTGGAATTATTTCACTTTGCCCCATCCAGCCGCCACACCAGTGGAGCAAAATGGAATGCCTTAAATTTTAAACCTTTAAAATCAGGCGCTTTTTACTCGATCTCAGTACGGTACGAAAGTCCACCTCTCACTTAGCCGGTTTTTTAATTTTTCTAATATTTTTGCAAAAACAGAAATAAATGGGCATTATTTTGCTCGTAAAATAACGAAAGGTATAATAGTAAAATACGGATTTAAGTACATATCAGACAGAAGTTACAAACATACTGTTCGGCATTACGATAGGCCTCTTGAAAGTGGCTGTAAAGGTAACATCCATACTGAGAGCTACACGGCCACTTCAGGCTCTTAACGAGGTAACCTACACATCAAACGTAACCCTGTATGTACCACCCACTCAATTCAATGCCAGCTTTCTAGAATATTCCTTTACCAATTTCTAAGCCTGGTTTTATCCGTCTTCAAAAAGGAGGTTTTGAATTCGTGGGTAATGTTATTTTGTATATTCTTTCGGCATTTTTCAACTTATTTAAGAGATTTCTTTCTTGTTTTAGAATGGTTTGCCGTCTAGTTGATTTCATAATATAACTTTTGCCTTGGTTTGATAGCTCGATAGCTTGATAGCTTCGGAGAGGAGTTAGTGGATCACAGCAATCAGTCGCGATTGTGGTAATCAAATTCAAATTATTTTATGTCACAGAAACCTACATAGACATTTATGAAACGTCAGAAGCTGGGTGCACAGTTCCAATTAGTCGTAATGCTAAACCTACATAGTTAAATATTGATTGGAAAAATTTAGTTCAAAAAGTAAAAATCACTTTTTCGCCTATTTTCCCGAAACTGGTAACACAAAAGACAATTATTTTTTATTACCTCTATTCAAAAAGAGCTAGTCCCTGTTATTCTCATTAACAGGGACTAAAATAGCTTTTTAATCCGTAGGGACTAAAAGTGATTTGAATTTGGAATGTGGATATTGTTAGTAAAAGTTCCAATCACCAAAGCGATCAGTCACGAACATTGTATGAACAAGTAACAGGCTGGCAAGAGATAGAGAAAGTGTGAATTTGGTCAAAATATAAATCCAAGATGGCGGCTGCGACAATTTTAAAATTTTGCGTCATTCGAAATTCAAAAGTCATTTATTCAAACTAGGCTGAGAATCAGCATTTTTCGAACGTCAAACTACATAAGATAGTCCCCCAAAACGCCCACTCTACGCCCACTCCTAGTGCGTTAGCTGGGAAGAAGAAGTGACGCAACAAACGCCCCAGCGGCACAGCTGTCTGTTCAGTTAGAAAAAAAATGATTTTATATAATAGTATGCATTAGTACGTTATGATACAAGTGTGTACTAATCAATGTACACGCGTTTCATACGAGGTTTTTCAACACACTTGCGAGGAAAAAAACAGACTTGTAAGAACTTATGCTAGAATAACGTAACTATAGAGATGATAATTATTATTTATATTTTAATTTTAGAAAAAATTAATATATAAATAAAGAAATTTACAAATTTCTTGAAGATGTAACTAACAGTTTTGATAAAAGGGTACCAGTTTGTGCTTTGTACATGGATTTAACCAAAGCGGTCGACTATGTGGACCATAGAACACTAAGAAGCAAGCTTTATGCTTATGGCATTCGAGGCAACGCCTTGGATCTAATTGTGTCATATTTAAGTAATAGGCAACAAGCCACATCAATAACGAAATTCTGCTCTATTAAAAAGAAAGAAACTGATCATGTTTCAGACTATGTAGAAGTGAAATATGGCGTACCAGAGGGCGGTGTAATTGGGCCCATATTATTCTTAATTTACATTAATGATTTTCCGAAAACCGTGGACTTTCCAATGATTATTTTTGCAGATGACAGTAGTCATTTTTTGTAATATATATTAGGCATCTTTGGAAAATGACATGAACACCACATTAGTACGCATTGTTGAGAGCAAACAATCTTCTAATTAATTTACAGATAACTAATTTCATGATCTTCAGAAACAGGACTAATCCACCAACCGACTTAAACATAAATTATACTGGAACAAAAATTAATGAAGTAGATGTAACAAAATTCTTGGTTTTGAATGTTGATTGTAATTTAAATTTGAAATCACATGTGGAATCTGTCTGCTTAAAATGAAATAGCTATTCCTATATGTTATACTCGTACATGCTCACAAAAATTGAAAATTTATCCACTGTCATGACAGCCTACCATGCATATGTGGTATCTACGCTGAGATATGGTGTAATTTTCTGGGGAACTCGACGGAATGGGAGTCTGTTTTTAAAGCCCAAAAAAGTGCATAAGGGCGATGTGTAGACTTATGACCACGGATAGCTGTAAATCATATTTCAAAAAACTTAAAATTCTTACCTTACCCAGCCTCTTCATTTATGAGATGTTAGTCTCTGTCAAAAGTAATATGCATACTCGTATGTATGAAAAATTCTGAAGTGCTAGATATAGAAATAAAGTGCAGAATGTACCCTGCAGAACTTATTAAATGGATTCCAGTGTATACTGCATGACATCAAAGATTTATTTGATGTCATGCACATTATAAACATAAATTGCCATGTGGTATTACAGACATTGACAACTTGCACATATTTCAGCAGTAGCTAAAGGAATTTCTAACTGATAAAGTGTATTCAAAGTTTGGCATCTACTGTTATTCCCGGAAAACTGCCGAGTTTACAGATTCAAGCACCTTTTTATCTAAGACGATGTTGGGTCCTAGATTTCTAAAATTTGGTAGGGCGAACTTTACACATTTCGTTTTCTTGGCATTGAGAACAAGGTTTTGAGGATTTGTCGTAAACTAATACGTAACCATTGAGAGTGCACTGTTTACATCGTCAAAATCTTGTCTATTCCTGTCTACTTTAAAAATAAGAGAGGTAGGTATCATCTGCAAACAGTACAACTTTACAGATACCCTTTTAATAGAACGGTAAGTCATTGATATACACTAAAAACAAGAATGGACCCAGTATTGAGTCTTGAGGTACACCTAACTGAACTGGTAGCCCAGAAGATTTCACACCATTGACATCTACACAAAAACGTTTCATGGCGCACGCAATCAAAGGCTTTAGAGATATTACAGAAAACCGTAATAGCATTTTGCGAGTTCTCCCATGTGTTTCAGCAAAGCAACACCCGCATCTGCAGTCGAAAGACCTTTTGTAATGCCATATTGTTTATTATGAAGGAGGCTATTTAAATTTAAATGTCTTAGGTCATGGCATTGGTGTCGTTTTCATAGTTTTTGAGGGTGCTTAAGCCGACAGTGAGGGCAAAATGTAAATACAAGATAGCGGCTCTAAAAATGTTCAAATCTATCATCATGGTTATTGTTTTCATGATTTTCAAGGGTGCTTAAACCGATAGTGAGGTCAAGATGAAAATCCAAGATGGCGGCAGTGTTTTTTTTTTTTGTCGTGGGTGTCTTTTCCGTAGTTTTCAAGGGTGCTAAAGTCGATAGTGAGGTCAATATGTAAATCCAAGATGGCGGCTGCGAAAATTCTATTTTTGTTTCTAATCATACGTGAGAAGCAAACGTTTTTTTTTCTCATAGGGGGTGATAAAAAGTAGAGTGTTCACCTCGGGAGCAACACAATTTTAAGCTCCAGTGACGTACTTTGAATCCCTCGCGGCGGTCAGGATTCTACTCTAGAATCTTTCACTCCGCTCTGGATTCAAAGAAACACTCTCGCTTTAAAAATAGTTGTTTGCTCACTAGACAAACAATCTACTATTTTACTTTTATTACTCGGGTTTTCACGTATATTTTGAGTGCTTACTGAAAATTGACATTCTATTTACATTTTCCGTTTCGGTAACAGCCGACGTGCAGCTCACGTTATCAGGCGTTCAGAAATATTCAGGAAGCTTTGAAAACCTGACGCTACGTTTGTGGTTTCCCGGCCTCCGTGCGCTCGCGACACCCTTTATAATCTAAAACATTTTCTTAATTAGCTTCATGTACCTACCTACTAGCAACGCTTTGATATGGTTTGGTTTTGATGTTTAAATACAGTTTTAATTTTCTAAATTATTGTTCAAAGTTTTGAGCCGTATACTTGGCGTGGTCGTCAGGGATTAGGTAATATTGACATAGGTAATTACTACGCACGAATTGCGTTATTAATAGCCTAGATTCTAGCTAGGCTATTCTTTCCTAGGATTAACATGGGGTTAAACATACGTCGGAATATGTTATCTAATATTTGTGTGACAAGAAATAAAATATAGTTTAAAATCTTTTTAAAAACAAGCTTTTAATGACCTAAAAAGTAAAAAGTTCAAAGTTAATTTCGTTGTATATATTTATGTAAGTTTTATTTAGTAATTTTCAGTTAATTAAAAGCTTGTTTTTAAAAAGATATACCTACAATTTTTATTTTTTATATTTTTGCGTTAGAATTTGTATACCTAAATATCTGTTCCATCACCTTCACTTGTAAGGTACTTGTCAAGATAAATTCAAATGGTCGGAAAAGAACAGGGCTATCTTGTATGACTGAGTTCTTATAACCACCTTCCGATTCCATCATCACACCCTGGACACCAACTAGTATAATACAATACGTATCCAATAAGTCGAAACACGATGGTGCTATCTTTTTGGTTGAGGAGTTCCTATGGCCGCCTTCCAGCTCCATCATCAGAACTTGCCTTCAACAAAAAATTGAGAATCTGCAACGTGAACTGAAAGACGCCCAACAGAAGATAGAAGCCTTTACAAAGAAAATAGATACGTTAAAACGTGATTACAGTTTACCTAAACATTCACGGGTATCAAAGATCTGCACACAAACGCCTATTTGTACAGAGGAGCAAAAACATGAACCGACAAATAGGATACTTATTTTCGGCTCTCAGCAATGTGTCGGCTTAGCAGCAGCCATGATAGATT
This sequence comes from Agrochola circellaris, assembly GCA_914767755.1. Taxonomy (NCBI): domain Eukaryota; kingdom Metazoa; phylum Arthropoda; class Insecta; order Lepidoptera; family Noctuidae; genus Agrochola; species Agrochola circellaris. The sequence goes on along the minus strand of OU611846.1, from coordinate 20,164,822 downwards.
CAAGACGAAATACAATGTATGAAAAGTACAAGATTGTCGCGGATACTAAACCAAATGCACTCAGTAGCCAAATAATAACGAGTTGCTGTCGTGCTAAGTTAAACTTGAATGATAAACTTGTAATTTGTTTAGGAGAGAATGATCATAATTTAAAATATACTTTATCTCAATTACAAATTGTTCTAGACACTTTTTACAATAATATGATTATTGTATTAAATGTGATCAAAAATAATTATTTAGATGTTGATAAACTCAATTATCGTATCAAAAATGTGTGTATGAGTTACAAAAAATGTAAATTTCTAGACTGCGAAACATTGAAAATATCTGAACTGTGCACTAAAATAAATTATTTAATTGACTGTAATGATTATAAGGAGAACTATTTAAATCCAAGAGAGCTTGTAAAGAGAATAGCAAGTAACAGATCAAGTATTAAGCTACTTAACAATATTAATGAACCCAAGAGAGGCACAATTCCCTTCTATTTTGATCGCATGAAATTAAAAACACAAAAAAATAATGACCTTATTAATCCTACAGAAAAAGCACAAAAGGGAACTATTCCTTATTATTTTCCAGTGACACAAAAGAATTTAACGTTTTTTCGAGCTTAAGGCTCCACCATCGGTAGGATATAATTTTAAAATAATTCATCAAAACATCGCTAGTATTTTATCCAAAAAAGAAATCCTTGAACTAACCTTACAGGAACTACGCGAAGAACAGAATAGCCCAGATGTTATATGCCTTTCCGAAACATTTATAAAAAGAGGTAATGAAAGTTTTATTCATATTCATGATTACGAAATGGCTGCCAGTTTCTCCAGGGAAAAACAAAGAGGTGGGACTTGCATTTTCGTAAAGCGTGACCTTGTCTACAAGGATCTGCCGTTTATAAATAACCATGCAATACAAAATACGTTCGAAGTATGTGGCATAGAAATTACCTGTCATAAGTTGATAATTATATGTATCTATAGGACACCTCAATCCGACCCCAACCAATTTTTAATCAAGTTAAACAGTCTTTTGTACCAGGTATTCCAAAAATATAACTCGAAAACAAACGTGGTCCTAACAGGTGACTTTAACATTAACACTCTTAAACAAGGCAATATTACAAATCAATTACTAGATCTAGCATACAATTATAATCTTAAACTACACATTAATGAACCAACTCGTAAGTCTTCTTGTATCGACCACATTCTCAGTAACATTCATAATGCTATTGGTACAGTAATGCCACTCCATTTATCTGACCATGACACAGCACAAATGTTGAGCTTCCCTGTGAGACATAATACACAAACTCAAGCAACGTACTATGCCTACAAAAGAGTTTTCAGTTCAAATAACATTCAGAAGTTCAAAGAATGCTTACAAAATTTGTCTTGGTCAGAAATTTACGCAGAGAAGGACATAAACAAAGCATTTAGTACTTTTCATGAAACTTTGTGCCTGTTCTTTAATTTGTGCTTCCCAAAAATAAAAGTAAAGGTAAACACTAAAAATAAAAATAAACAGAACTGGATAAGTAAAGGACTTAAAAAAAGTTGTAAAACGAAACGGTTCTTGCGTTATCAATACTATAAAAATAAAAATGTAACAAATAAAGTTCATTATATTCAATATTCAAAACTTCTACAGAAATGCATAAATAGCTCAAGGAAGAATGCAAATATCAAATTTATTAATGAAAGTGGAAACAAATGTACAGCGGTATGGAAAGTAATTAAGGATGAAATTATGGGTAATAACTATAAGAACGATGTGGATAATATCCTAATTGACAATAAAGTACTAACAGACCCCGTAGAAATAGCAACTGCGTTCAATAACCACTACATTAATACAGCACACTCTTCTAGCACGAGTACAAAGCCGCACCGCGATGAAGGTTCACTAGTTCATTCGATGTTTCTAAAACCTGTGTCTGAAAACGAAGTCAGAGCGGTGATGACATCATTAAGAAACACAAGTTCGGCAGGTTATGACGAAATTAATACGAAGATTATAAAAGCATGCACTGATGAACTTATTATTGTAATGACATATTTAATAAATCTTTCATTTTCACTTGGCACTTTTCCAGAATCTTTAAAAGTATCAATTGTTAAGCCACTTTTTAAAAAAGGTGAAAAATCTGACATTAATAATTATCGACCAATAACATTAATACCTATTATATCTAAAATTTTCGAGAAGTGTATGTGTAAGAGATTGATTGACTACTGTGATAAATTTAACATTATTAAAAAAGATCAATTTGGCTTCCAAAAAAAGAAATCCACAACACTAGCTATCTTCACTCTTGTAAAAACCATATTGACTAATATTAACCGAAACCACCTTACTACAGGGTTGTTTTTTGACTTATCGAAAGCCTTTGACCTAGTATCTCACGACCTGTTGCTACAGAAATTGGAGGCAATTGGCATTAGAGGTATTGCACTTCAATGGATATCGACATACTTGAGTAACAGACAACAGCGTGTTATAATTACAAAAGTGACTGGAAAGAACGACATGACACCACACTCTTCTGAACTCAAATATAACAAATATGGCGTCCCACAAGGAAGTGTATTAGGCCCAATTTTATTCATTCTTTATATTAATTCTATTACTGACATAACTAATCATAAATGTATATTATTTGCTGATGACATTTCCATTATTGTGACATCGGATAAAAATAATACTACAATTGACGATCATGAAACTGACATTAATAACACAATTGACATACTGATTGAATGGCTAAATAAAAATAATTTATCATTAAATCTTGCAAAGTCTGTATATATTCAATTTCACAGATCAAATAATTCTAAATATAATAATAATAAAATGAAGATAAATAAAATTAGTGAAGTAACGCAAACTAAGTTTCTAGGTGTTACTTTGGATCAAGATATGAATTGGAAATCCCATGTCGATATTGTCTCAAAACGAATAAATAAGTTTGTATTTGCGCTGAGAAAAATTAGGAACATAACAAACGTCCAAACGGCAAAAATATCTTATCATGCATATGTTGAATCGGTGTTACGCTATGGATTGATTATGTGGGGCAATAGCACCGATCAAAATAGAGAATTTGTTGCTCAAAAAAAATGCATTCGAGCAATCTACGGGCTTCAATCCGACGATTCTTGTCGGCCGGTATTTCAGAAACTTGGTTTGTTACCGCTACCGTCTCTATATATATATGAGATATGTATGTTTGTGTGGAAGCATAAGGAATTATTTAAAAAAGCAGATGATGTAGTTCCTCGAAACCGGCGCGATCCTCACAGGCTCGTACTGGATGTCATGCCAAGGCTAGCTAAATATAATAAAAGCTGTTTGTATATGTGTGTAGAAATATTTAATAAAATACCGAGCGACTTAAAAATTCTAAATACAAGATTATTTAAAAGTAAATTGTATGATTGGCTGTCCACAAATAGTTTTTATAGTGTAAAAGAATTTTTTGACAAAAAATTTAAATGACTGAAATTTTAAATGTATAAATTATAAATTTTAATGTATTATATAATTAAATGTACCAAATGTCATATAATAATTAATTAATTAATAATATAATGAAATGTATGCACGACAAATTTGCACGCTTATAATGTTAAGCAAAGACATGTATGCTCTGTATTTAATTTTTGTACCATCTTCTATACCATGTTTTTATGCAAATAAATTTTATTCTATTCTATTCTATTCTTGAAAACCATCTAGTGTAACAGCGCTTGTCAAGACAAATCTAATGAAACCATACACACGCAACCAGATAGCCTCGTCTTTATCAGGTTTACTTGAGGAGTGCCCGTGACCACTTTCCGGCTCCACCATCAGACCCTGGTCAACACCTAATGTTATAGCACTTGTCATTACATATCCGATGTGTCCAAACATGATGCTGCTATCTTGTTTGGCTGAGAAATTCCTATGGCCACGTTACGGCTCTCTTCAGACCTTGGCTTTCGCTATTACACTAGGAGGTGCCTCCTAGAGTAATAGCGATTTTCAGTACATATTGCAGCGTGACTTCTGCGGTTTCAACCTATTGGCTTAACTTTTCTAGCTAGTCATAATTTTTTTATTCTTAATTTTTCTTATTTTATTTGAAGTCGAAAACAAGGCTGCCAATTTTCTATAAGAAAAAAAACTTCAATCGGTGAAAAATACGAATTGAATCTAGTCGATTTTATAAATCTTGGGCTGTTAATTTTAAATTGTACCAAGTAAATATTGTTTATACGAGTACATTCCCTTAGCAAGCATCACATTAGCGGAAATTAGATCCATAAACAAGCTATATTACCGTCAAAGGCTCTTATGTAGCTGTACTAATGGATACGAAAATTCTGTAGACTGTATTGATTTCTATACTGTTAAACAATACAGCTGACTAATGGCCGTATAATGGAGAAAAAAATGGCTAAATGCATTTTAGTAGAATTTGAAAGAACTATTGTCCAGCCTTTGGCTACGTATAATGCTGGTTAAGAACACCAAAGCTTGTAACCGCCTGCTTATCTCGATAAAGTCACACCTCTTTTAAGCTGTGAGCTGTATTGGAGAATAAAATTTTGCGTTGGCTTTTTATGGTATACACTCATTCCATTATAATGCTACCTCAATGAGCTTAATAGTAGCTGGTTAAAAGTATTTATGACTGCTTGAGCTGTAAATTAGTGTAGCCTTACTCCACTGTAATTCCAATGCACAAAGTGTAGATATAAGCTATTTTACAGCTCCTGGAATTATTGAAGAGTAAACATAGGTCAGTAGTGCTATGATAACGTCAACTTTTTCATAACCTCAAATAATAATCGAGCGAAAATAAAATAAAATTTAAAATGAATAAGTGGGATGGAAAAAAAGGGAAAGAACTGGTGCAGTTAAAAATAAACTTTCGAAAGAATACGATAAGCAAAGGAGCAGCGATATAATAAAAATTTCCTTCATATATCTGCTGCAGTCAAGTGCCGGTCTGGGTTACAAATGAGAGTTCCGGACACATCGATTTTGATAGCAATGATCATGGCTCCATACAATTAATAGATTCAGTCAGACCCAGTTTGAATAATTCTGGGTCAGATAGTAAAAGTTTTAAATCAAACCACACCCTAATTCCGTAACGCATTTTTAATCACAAGCTGAATGATTTTAAAGGAAATTGCAAATCCATTACTTCATAAGTTCGAGAAAATTGTCTGCTCAACAACGCAAATAACGCAGTGAATGTTGTTAAACTGTCAAAATGAAAGCTATTGTGTAAGTATGTTACACAATTACCCCGTAGGACTTACGAATATGAAATGTAATAAAGGGGAAACTGATACTAGTACAAATCTGATTTGTACTAGTAGACGGCATGTTGTCCCGGAATTCGGTATTTTTTACCGCAAATTTAAACTCTATTACTTTCCGTTCAAATTCACAGTAAATGTCACTTAAATGCATTTATTTGTTTTAAATAAATAAGGCAGTAAAAATTTGTTTAATGGTCTTCCTCTTCTTTTGATAATACTGTAGCTGGCCCCTTTGCCTGCTTTTTCCGGCGTCTTAGTCATGATTAGCTGAAATAAAAAATAACACGACCCTTGAAAATCCCTGAATTCGTACCAATAGAGAAATTAATTACAAGGCAAATATTGTATTGGCGTTAGAAAGTCGTGGAGCTATTTTTTGTTTTCTTTACATGTCAGCGGCGCTCAAAAAGATAAATATGCATTTCTAAGCAACATGACATTAGCTGGCTAGTTAGACATAACTGGCGACATGTAGGATCATAAAATCAAGTAGAGTAAGTACCTAAGCTACTAGAGTACGAAATAGTTTTCTATCAAGATTAGAGATTCCTAAGACGCTGTTGTACACGCTCAGTTTACTCCTTTAGGCAGTCGTTAGAATAACTGAAAACCATTCTACAGCTAGCATAATTATAGTTCTCAGCTGATTAATAACTAAAATATGGCCATTGAACAGAAAAGAGAGGGTCAAGGGAATTCAGCTAGAATTATTGCTGGTTAACAAATTAACGCCATTTTTTTAGGGTTCCGTAATAAACAAGGAACCCTTATAGTTTCGCCATGTCCGTATGTCTGTCCGTGGCTTAGCTCAGAGACGGTTAGTACTAGAAAGCTGTAATTTGGCGTGGGTATACATATTAAGCATGCCGACAAAGTGGTAAAATAAAATCAAGTAATTTTTTTTTTTTTGTGTTCCTCCCCTACACGTAAAGTGGGAATGTTTTTTTTTTCTCATCTACCCCATGTTGTGGGGTATTGTTAGAAAGGTCGTTCATAAATATTTTTGGATTCAGGGATCCGTTGGCGAAATATTAAGCTTTTAACTGAATTTTTTTGTTAGAGTCAAGTTTGTCTCCCCCCCCCCCTGTCAGCTAAATGGTTGTACTTGGATTTGTGAAAAAATTCACAGCAGTAGTATATATAACGAAATTAAAAGGAAAACTATTAGAGCTAAGTAGACTGTACTGGTTAACGAGTAATAATAAACCAACTTAAATTTGCAGTTTGAAAAACGTGATGAACGTGGGAGAACATGTTTTTCAACTACAATGTTAAGTTTGTTCGTGGGATAAATTCATCCCAACTACGGAACCCTTCATTGTGCGTGATCCGACACGCACTTGGCCGGTTTTTTTTTGTTAACAAACCGGTAACATATAAAACTACATCTGTTTAATGTTGATATTTGAGAGCTATTAAAGTAAAAAATACATTTTTTTTTTTTTTATTGATAATAATGCTCATTAAATGGAATAATTTGAGTAAAAATCCATGAATAATGTATTTATTTTGTACAATATTTTTAGTAAAACTATTATATCGAAGGCGCGTGTAATATTTGAGAATATTACCTATACACGGAGGCGGGGACATCAACGCAAAAATTGATAAAAAATCTGCTGCTCCATACATTTTGACCGCGTAGGTTTTTTTAAATAACATGTTCAGAATCATGTGCCGAATCCATGGTATCAGTTTTCGCGTCGATGTCCCTGCCACCCTTTAAAGTGGCATCCGCAGTACAATTTACCAATAGAGATACAAAACAAACGATAACTTACCTTAGAAACTATTATTTATCGACAGCCTCGAGTTTTCAAAAATTCTGTTGTCCAGTGACTATAGAGCTATGTGAGCTGTTTGGGTTAATTCTTAATCAAGTTTCAAGTGTTATTGTGATGTGTTATCTACAGTCAAGCAAGTTATATTGTTGAGTTCTGCACAAATGCCTTTAATGCCTTTATCACGTCGGGGTCACCAATTTAGGGGTATGAGGAACAGGGTGTAAAGTTCACTCATCCCCCATAGAAAAGGGAGGATCCTCCGACCAGACGGGTGTCATGTCTGGCGGGCAATTGCCCAGAGGTTGAAGTCGTGAGCTTGTATATATGTCCACCGTGCGGTAAACTCTAATTGCGCGATGCAGGATATTGAGTGACGTCAGGATGTTGTGTGACGTCAAGTCTTTGATGCGTAGTTCGCATGTGGCGGTGTAGATGCCGCCACATCACTCCCCTCCGGAGACCGGAGGTCGATAGTGGGCTGAGTCTTGTATCTTGCGATGCTTCACAGTACCAGCTGTGGTTCCAGTGAGTCGGAACCGGGTGCCGCATAGTTCGCGGTGAGTCGGAACTGTCTGCCGCATAGTTCGCGGTGAGTCGGAACTGTCTGCCGCATAGTTCGCGGTGAGTCGGAACTGTCTGCGGTGCTTGCGGTGATTCCCCAGTGAGTCGGGGTGGCGCTGCGTCTTGATCCAGTGGGTCGGATGTGGTACAGCGCTGGGTTGTGGCTGGCTGCTGGCGTCGACCAGGAGAGGGTAGAATGGGCTCTGCTTGTGAGACCGGCCGAAAGTGCAGGTGCTGTGCCAAGGTTGCTGATGAGGCTGAGGGTGATGACCAGGAATGCGCGTTCGCTGCATGCTGGTGGTCAGGATACCCGTTAAAGCCGTGGGTGCTGGCTGGCTGTGTGACTCGCCTCACGAAAGCTTGCGGGAGTGATGATGATGACGTCACGCTGAAGTAGTTGCACGAAGGCTGCGTTGACGTTCATGCTCGGGGTCACCAATTTAGGGGTATGAGGAACAGGGTGTAAAGTTCACTCACCCCCATAGAAAAGGGAGGATCCTCCGACCAGACGGGTGTCATGTCTGGCGGGCAATTGCCCAGAGGTTGAAGTCGTGAGCTTGTATATATGTCCACCGTGCGGTAAACTCTAATTGCGCGATGCAGGATTTTGAGTGACGTCAGGATGTTGTGTGACGTCAAGTCTTTGATGCGTAGTTCGCATGTGGCGGTGTAGATGCCGCCACAATATTCTCCGAATGTGTTATATATTCTCCCTTATTTGCTCTCTTAACGGAAGTTATAGCCTTTTCTCTGGCGTAATACCCTATTTTATTTGTCGTAGGTGTAGAACCAGTGGAAAAGGGCCACTTCCGGCCTTTTTCCGGGTACCGGATTATTCACCAGGCTTGTGTACTTTAGCTTCGTTTTACCAGCCGCATAGAATCCTTTGGGTTAGAGACCGATAGGGACGTTTTGGTGCGCGACACATAATCGTCGTGTCACCTGCGATGTTTTCGAGGCGACTTATTTTAAACCATCACACTCAATTATTATATTTATGTATATACATTTTAATACAAGTTGTGTTTATTGGAACGAAGTTCCTTATCGCGCGTTGTGAAAGGGGGCTAGACGGAAAAAATTCTTACGAAAAGTTGTCACGACACTTTTTGCTGTAACGCGAAGTTGAATGACAGCGCACTCTGTTTTTATTTTTTTGAATTTTTTCAACCGAGCTACAGCTTTCGTTCTTGTACTGACAGAAAGCCATATAAATTCCTGACATTTTCGTAAGATTGCGTTATGTTGTTAGAGGCATAATAAATATTGTAGCAGTGGTTGAAATCACTTGTTTATCTGTGCCGTGAGAACTTCGTTCCATCCGGGTGTCCCTTGACACCTCTCAAGTTTTTTTAACTAGGACTGTTTCTATCGGGATAAAGTTATCCCGATAGAAACAGTCCGTCAGTTCGTCAGTCAGTTGTGTAATAAAGATGAATCTAAGTAGATTCATCTTTATTACATTGTAATAATTAGAAAGTTTGCGTAAGGTCGCGAACCTAAAACCGATTACAATAGATTCCTTGATTCGGAAAGCAAATGCGTTACAAAGATGTACCATCCTAAGTACCTTAAGTTTTCTCATAATCTCTCTTCATTTAGGCCAACTAGGTAACTCATCCGTAACTATTTTTAATGATATTTAACTTCAGCTTTTTATATTTGTTTATGCGATTCGTTTTTAAATAACAATAAATTATTATACGTTTAATTGCATTTACGGCACCTTTCGGCTCAATCATCAGACCATAGACACCACCTAGTGTAATATAGCACTTGTCAATACATATCTAATGAGTTCAAAACATGGTGCTATCTTATTTTGCTGAGGAGTTCCTATGGCCACATTCCGGCTCTATCAACAGATCAGCTCCCGGTATCATATTTTTGCGTTGTCACCGAAGAAGATTGGCAGTTTTGGTGTCAGTACTCTGTTTTGTCTTGATGTGTCGTTGTAAATATTTGTGGATTAGTTTGCTTACCTACTAGTTTTATTTGTTTTGTGGTGAAGTAGAATACGAGGATTGTACGTAATCCAGGTGTGTAGAGATGATCGAGTCTAATGCAATGCCATAGGTTACAGTTGATGCTAGTATGTGTGATGAGCATCGTATGGTGATGCTGACGACAAGCATGACGACCGCGCCGGTAACTCAGTTATTGGAAGAAGTTTTTCTAAGATTAGAATTTAATAATATAATAAAAATGGTTTATTCAATTACCAAATTAATGTTTTATTTTTGCTTAATGAATGGTAGGAATAAGCCGACCGAGATAGTAAGACAACATGATGGGATGCGCGGCCTCTCAAGCCTACATATCTTTACAGGTCTTTTTACATTCGCCTTTGAACCTTGTGTACATATATAGATATTAGGTATTAGCAAAGTCATTTTCAAGTACCTAATATTGAAAAGGGAAATAATAAAGCTTCCGAAAAACAAATTAACTTCCAGCGATCTGTGGTTGACTGTAATACTATGTAAGCTGTGTTAAAATGAATTACCGATGAAAATACCAAACTTCCGAAAAAAATAATACGTTTCCGAAAACATAATTTTCTGCTAAAATAATCGTTTTCTTCAGCTCTATAGAAACCAGCTTAATTTCTACTATTGGTAATAGAATAACTGTTTAACTCTCAATTTTAATGAAAATAACTACCTAGAGGTAGTTGCGTTCGGGTGCAAGGGTGAAAAAGTGTGTGAAATAGGTTAGGTTAGAACTGTGACCAACCACGTGAGCAACCGCGGCCGGCGAGCCAAAGTTGCTCGCAGACATTTTTTCACCATTTAGAAAATGGTGAAAAAATGTCTGCGAGCAACTTTCCGGGTTTTGGGATGAAAATAAAAAATGTAGTTTTCGTTAAAACGCAATTTAAGCTAAAGGAAAAATATGACGTCTGCAAATGCTGTACTTATTGATTTTTCGGAATTTTCAGTATTTTATTCGTTCGTTTCTTTATTTATTTACATTCGCATATAAGTTGTTGGAAAATTTGTATTTAAAGCAGTAAATTTCATATTTTGGGTATGCCCATATTAAAAAAAATCGGAGCTCTTAGGTATTACTACCCTATTGAAAATATTTGTAAAAGACATCACGACTGACAGTTGTGAGTTGTCCAATTAGGCCCACTGACATATATTGTCAGTGATAAAGCCACGCATTCATTGGAAAACTGTCCCGCGGCACCAGTCACTTGAAAATTCGGGCGATATTAACCAACGTCTCTAGATGTCTTATTTATTTATTTAATACTTCAAGCACATAATGTACAGAGGCGGACTTAATGCCATAGGCATTTTCTACCAGTCAACCTTTGGGTGATGGAGAGACAAACTGTGGTAGGTGCAAGTATGAAAAATAAAAAAAAATATTTAAGTAATATATAAAGATACACATATACCTATTACAAACTATAAATATAATATATATATCTGATTATATATAAATATACATAAATACACGAATATACTAAACCAAATAAGACAAACAATGGGAAAACATTAACGTTGTGATGATACTGCCAACTTCTCGCGATCTTTAAATTTAAAGGATAATCGGTTGGTTGCCATCCTGATTTCCTGGGGGAGCGCATTCCACAGGGAGATAGACTGAATGAAGAAGGAGGATTGAATGGAATCTGTGCGATGAGTGGGACATTGAAGGAAGCGATTATTTGATGACCGTAGTATCTTCTTCTATCCTCACGACCTTTTTCATTGTTTTCGATATTGCCAGACATATATCTAGGGACACGTGTCGTGCTTTATGCGTCGGAGCCTGTCCGGCAGTGCACGGTGTACGATGCACGACGGTTGGTCGTATTTATTATTTTCTTCATCCAAAAGCGTTGTTTTCATTGATTTGCCTTTATATTATACTATCAATGGCTCGCAACTTCGTCTGCGATCCAGGATGTAAAGCCTATGCTGCTGCTATGCCTTACCCACGGCATGGTTTATCTGTTTGCCATCCAAATCCGTTCAGCCGTTTTAGTGTGAAACAAACAAACTCACTTTTGCATTTATAATATTAGTTAGGAGGACGTTCACATTAGTGGTAATAACAAAAGACATTTTGTCATTCATAACGTAATTATGTCTGCTTGCTTTGCATAGAAGTGTATAGAGAACAATAGGACATGACGCTCTTGTAGAGGTCAGTTGTCACGAAGTCAGTTACTAGAACTCTTCCTGTCACTTTTCCCTTCAGTAGCCATTATTAGAACTATTCAGTTCGTCCATCTTTGAATGTCTTGAACTGTGAAGTGCGACACCCAAATTACATGGAGTGCTGCCATTCTTCTTTTAGCTCAATCGCATGCCAGGAAGTGCTTGATAAAATAATGACGATGCGAGTAACTGGAAACACATACGAACGAAGCAAGCTATTATAAAGCTTGTAAAAACGAATTGAAATATTATTAATTCATATTGCGACGGTAAACAAGACGGAATTTAATTTCATAATCATAATTACTTACGGTCTACCTACAGGAAAATCAATTTCAAGTAATATTATAATTATATATCGACTTTTCCGGCTCGGCACGCAACAGTAATTTTAATCTAGTTACAAACAACATTGTCAAGACTCCGCGACTTTCTTCAAAGTGAAAATTTAATTGCTCCAAAATGCTTCTAATACCGGGCTCAAGCCGAAGCCTTTAAAATGTGCTATCGGGTGCTTTGCACATTATTCCCAACTCGTGACGCCTGTCAAACTTTGATAAAGGGTGTTCTATAAACGTGCCGGTTTTTTCGCAAGACCGACGGGCGAGCCGGCGGCGGCGCGGCGGGCCTGGCGAGCCGGCAGCGGCGCGGCGAGCCGCGCGCGACTCTGCGGCCAATTTGTGTCAAACTCGCGCTACGTTGCGCTAATTTATTTCATGCTCGTGTTCACGTTCAATGAAAGATAGTTATTTAATTTGAAACACGTGAAAGTTTTACTTTAAATACACCTAACTACCTGAATCGCTACTTTGTCATTTTTTTCTCACACATATTTCCATAATACCGCTTTGGAAGTTTATTTATTTATTTACGGAAAAACAAACAGTAGCACAATAAGGTTACTTGTCTTATCTTATCTTGAACATTAGGTACATTATAACAATTAATGCTACCCACTACGTTCTCCACAGATTACAATTTAAAGTACTTAAAAACTAGCTAGTAACATAGACAATACCTAGCACAGCATACCTAGGCGTTATCCCAGAATTCATATCTGGATTTTTAGAATTAAAGTAAATTTGTGTGCGTTAGTAAAAGTTATAGCGATTATCGCGGTGTATTGTCATAATATTAAATTATAACATTGTTGGAAGACTTCCCAAGTCACTTGAACTGCGACATGCGTGTAAATTGACATTAAACTTCCACCATATGTCCATCCCCCCCGGCCCCCGGCCCCCGGCCCTCTATACCCGGGCGGGGTAGCCCTCACGCGCCGCAGGTTGCCAAACGTTTGCCGATTCATAATGCATGAAGTGTTAAACTTTCGGCCGCTCAACTATTCACCCCTTTCCCTTTGAGTTACAACTTTTGCGGCGCAATATAATACATTCATATTATCACGGGTGAGGGAAATCTACTCAAACTGACGAATCTTTTGCAGGAAAACAATGCGATGAAGTTTGGTATACATGCCTACCTCCTCTAACTTATAATCGCTTTTGATAAGTATTTTTGACTGTAAAAAAGTATTGTTACAACAACATTAATATTAGTAGGTAAGTATTAGATTATATTCACATTTATCTACAATCCACTTTTCAATAGCTAGTAATCTAATGATTTGAAACGTAGGTACCGTGTCTACCTGTGGTTTTACCTGAAACCTTCAGATCCATAAATCAGAATGTCTCACAATTGTGAAGAATTTTCGATAAATCCCTTGAAAGTACAATTCCTTACCTTTTTGTTATATGAGCGTCCAGACATTTGAGGAGACAAGACAGAGGCGTGAGGCACAAACCCTTCCTAGACTTTACGACGGAGAGGGAATCAATCCCGCGCCTCCAGAACAAGGACATTCCTTGTTACCAGCCCAAAGTAATTTACGAGGCATTTTTAGTACCGTACAAAAACTGTAGTACCTACATAGGTACACATAACGTACCGCCCGCGAACATCGATCACTTTTATGACACACAATTATATCTGCCATAACTCTTTTATGTACGAATATAAAATTACCTTTTAGCTGTTTGGTACTATAGAGGCTTTTGTGCCCGACTTTGTCTGCTTAGAAATTATTTAGTAACTTTTCGGTAAAAAGCTTTCGGTACAATATTTCATGCAGTGACTTGCGAATTCTTTATAAGACACTGTGATGTAGTGAAACTTTCAATGTAGTTATTGCGTGACGCACGACTCCCTGTAAAATAGAAAACTAAATAGGAAAATTAATGAAAAAATAATTTGTTTCAGTAAAATTTACTGTTATATTCTCGCTTAATCAAATTGCAATGATCATACCAAACAACCAAAGAAACTTTTATAAACAATTTCATGTTATTATATAAGCTATTCCTAAATCTGATAAATAACTAACTAACTAAGCAATCAGTACCTCCAATGTTCTCAACTTGTATGTTATGCATCATACAGACATACATCTTCAAAACAGGCTATGTCTGTATGAAGCATAGCTCTTCTTACCCATTCCAGGATGAGCAGCGAGTATGTAGTGTATGTAGGTCACATCGCTATGATTTAAGACAATTGGGTCGCGGAACTGCCCGCCCGCAGAGCTGTGGTCGCCGATCTACGTAAATGAATATGTATACGGATGGGTACCGGTCAGTCCCGACGACCACGATCTGTGGGTACGACCACAAATTTGTGGCTATCCGTGGTTTAAAATAATATAAAGCACAATGATTAAATTATTATAAATGAATAAATTATTAACGGGAATAAAGGAATTGGAAACTCAGACCTTGCTATGTAGATAAAGCTTTAAAATTGGTACAGTTTTTGAAGAAGATATATAAACTTATGGAACATACAGAAGGTGCTTTATAACTTTCGTATTTCCTGCACACGACAGAGACAACACATGTTCCACACGACAAATCCGCGGCACAACAGCCGCCCCGACAGTCGACAGTCGCCCATTCATCACTCATATTTCATGAAACGATCAAATTCGTATCACTTTCGGTGCGAGTGATAATTTCCCCGGAGACGTCACACAAGAAAACACGCCACAATTCGGTAAAAGGGTACCGTACAAAAGTATTTTGTTTATCAAGATATTTTGTTAACAAAAGGGTCGCCGGGTGAGGATGACACGACTGTTCAATTAAACGACGGATGTTCTTTAAAAATGTATATCGAGAAATAAAATATTTGTATTTTTTTGCTAATTGGATGACAGTTCGTAATAATGTAATTACGGGAAACAAGCAATTGAGAGAAACGGGATCATTATCAGACGAGGAGCAGATCTTAATTACTTTTATTAGGGACACGATCCATGATAGATGGTACTTATAATTACTTTGGCACACTCGTTAAATAAAGGAAATCACAAAATAGTGTCTAAATAATTCTAACTACTTTTAAAAACAATAAAATTGTATCATTTAATTACAAAAAAAAACAATCGTCTTCCAAAATAAAACACTATAAACTGAAAAATAACTTTCATTTCGGAAGTCGGTTGTTGTTTTGGTAAAAACTTTATATTTTTCACTTTTTAATTGTGATACCTACCCGACACAAATTCGAATAGCACTACCTGCTATGTAAATTACAGTGACAGGAACTTATCATATCATCCACATACTAAGTGGGAAAAAATACGTATTATTCAAGCTAACTCAAATATTATCCTAGCAAAATTAATACAATTTATATGGGACCACATCGAGAGAAAACCCTATCAAACAAAAAAATATTATCAAAATCGGTTCACAAGTAACGGAGAAATCGGTGGACGTAGGTACCTAAAAAATAAAAAACATGCATACGCTACGTACATAGAACCTCCTCCTTTTTGGAAGTCGGTTAAAAATACAACAATATTATATTAAAGTGTACCTCGTCAACCGTGTTTAGAAACCTTTTCTTTTCCAATTCATTCCGGATCCTCTGAAAGCTCCTCTCATTTTTCTCCATAATATTTCCTTTCCGCCCACATCCGCCTTCATTTATTACATTCGTCCATCAGACATGAATGGTTGACTGTTGTCCCCCCCCCCCCCTTGCTTTGTTCCCAAACGCCATAAAAGCTGTTTAATGAGTGGTGTAACGACGCCTGCGTCATGCTCAAAAAATTATGACGCTTAGAATAATTAAGTATAATTCATCCTGAAACATATTTTGTGTTGGGACAATTTGCCTGTTTTGTTTTTAGGTTATTATGTAAAAAGGTGTAATGTGAGACACATTATGTTACCTTTTCTGCGAATAAACTGTTTACTTTTGCAGGGAAAGGGTATTTTTGGGTAAATGATTGACTCTCCATGACAATGGTACCGGTATCACGATTCATTAGGTGCGAAAGGGGATATTATCAGGTAACGATTTATCATGAACTCAATGAACAGCACCCTAACAAAATGTATTATTAAATTAATTATCAAACATACCTGTTTATTTCCATTCAAGTGCTTTTAAGGTATCTCTGACGTCATGCAATATTAACTAGCTATGTTGCACACGACTGTTAACATAGTGGATTATTGCTATCTAAACAATCAATAGCAAATCGGTCCTCTCTGTGTATAGGTATAGACTATCGTAGTAATTGTTAAAGATCAAAGGGAGAGTCTAATTGTGCAGCCATACGACAGTAATTAGATTGAATGGTCTAGCTTCCTCCCTGATATTATACTGTGACTTTGCATATCCATAGATCACAATGCATCTTAAATAGATTATTACTAATTCTGATCTAAGCTCCTGTAGCTCTGTGCTCCTTTTTGTGTACCGCGCAGAAATAAGTACAAAATAATTTAATATCGACGAAAAAATTCTCGTGAAGCCGCATGTATCCATCCAATGATGTTTTTATGATCCTATTGGTATCATACGCTTTGCTTTCTAAAGGTAAAAATTACTAAAACATCACTTTAATGGTCGTCATAAAAATTTAGGTTCAAAATAATTGTATTTTAACTATTTCAAAAAATATCGTGTCGTGGCCCCGCTGACGATAGTTCCTCGACTCCACAGTATTTGGACAACTGGAGTAACTACAGCAGTGCCTGGGCGGCGAGATAACGGCGCGTCGCAGCTATACCGCCCCCGGAGATACTGTGCTGCGACACCGCACGGAATATGTACTGTGTACTAGTTTAATACTTCTTCTACTAGTCAACACGGAAGTGTTTTGGTTCCAATAAAAAAAATCTATAAATTTAATTTCCATTTACCTACAGGTAATTTTGAATTGTCAAAAGAGTCGAACAGTCAGAAAGATAAAGCTAGTTGCCCATTCCAAAGCGTAGTGGGGTCATAGAGAGAAGAACGGGCTAGAAACCCCACGGACACTCTTTTACAGCCGTGTCGTCGTGTTTAGGTAGCAGTTACCTCCCTGTAGACAAAGGTCTCCATAGGTGTGCCTACATACCTACGGGTACAAAATAGATTTATTTGAATATGTTATTGATGCTATACTATAAACGTCTACCTACTACGGGGCATATTATAGGCAAAATGTTATGTTATTTAAAATGTATATGGGAAAACAGAGGAGAAAACTAAGTTCACACCTGTTTGAAGGCTATTTTACTAGTAATTACTTTGTAAATAATGAAAAAAAGAAAACATAAAAAGGATTTTATCACGAACTTCCTTATAAAACTCATTATCATCGCTATTAACAAATTAAACACAAACAAACCATTAAAAACTTAGGAAACAACATAAAATGAATTAACTTCTTATCAAAAGAAACCTAATTTGCGCGTTGTCGTTAATCACGGGACAAAGCTTCGATAGAACAATGTTTTTAGAAATAAAAAAACGAAGATAAATCTTAAAAGAGAGTTCGGCTTTATTCCAAAAATACTAATAAATAATTGTTAATAACTGGTACTGGTACCTACTGGGTTTGTTAGAACAAAGCTGGCTCCGGAACAGACAATTATTATAATCCTCGGTACAAAGGGAGGTAATGCTATTGAATTAATGACGTCTGAGAGAACAGTTGGAGTGGCCTCTTGCGTCACAGAGTATCGGCGGCTCCGCTATTGCCAAGACTTCGTTACGTGGACCCTGTCGGCACCCCGTGTCATCCAATCAAATGTCCTCTCATTTTTCGGGACAGAATATTATTAAATAAATTGAGAAGCCCCTATTATTTCCATATTTTAAGTGTGCGCTGATTCGGCTATGAATATCAAGTTGACATCAAAAGCAAATCGTTAAAGTGATTTTTTTTTGGGTAAAAGAGTGAGTGAATAAATAATAGAGTTATTTATAACAAAAGCATTTTTAAATGATAAATGATTTTTTTTCAGTAAGTAGGTTTGTACTAAGACTTTTACACGTCAATCATGTTAAAAAAAGCTAGATGAGGTCGGCGTTTCCTATCCTACTACTTTGAGAAGAAACCTAAGGCCAAAACAAAGTCAGAGGTCACAGTCTCTTTTAAAGTCCAGACATAATCTTGGTCAGATCATTTCATTTCACATTACATTCATAAGGTGTGGTTTGATTGAAATCGGGCCTTTTAATTGTGCACCAAAACTCAAATCAGAATTCCATGTAAGATTAGGTAGTTAAAAAGAAAACATTTTGGTTTTTATGAAATAGCGGTGAAGCCCCTAAAATAAAAAAATCAATCCAGCCGCTCTTGACTTTGAAATAGATACACAAAATAACTGGTATTTCAAAGAGTTATTTCTACATGACATCCCAAAGAAATGTCAATAACTTATGAATTATGATGGAGCAAGCGAACGTCTGCTACTTACGTCTCAAAGCAATTTGTTTTACGTCAGCCGGTGAGGGATCCGCAGCCAGCGGCCCTTCCATCAACCAATATCTTATTGCTTTCCATCCAATTTCGCTACTAATGCCTTTCGGCTAGTTTTTGACCTAGTTCATTTAAAAGAGGGTTCTGAGTTATATTTTTGGACTTTTCAAATGAAATTATCTTGAGAATGTGACTACATTGAAGTTAATCGGAGACCTTTTTCTTTGATATTTTCTTATAATTATTTAACGGTAGATACCTATTTGATTAAACTAAGTCGCAAAATTTCTTTTCTATACAACACAAATGAATAATATAAACGCTCTTCAATTATGCGCTCTTCCTCGTCTCTCTAACTATGCTGTGCCCAACAAGGTCCATATTTGTTACATTAATTTTAAGCCATTTAACCAACTGTTTTACCAACATTATGGAATTCAATAAAGAATTGAGAATGACTCGTAACTAAATACTATTTAGACGGTGCAACTTTTATTGTTGCTAAAACTTATGGTATGCCACAGGGAAAGTCGCATCGTAAAAATCTGGCTTTTAGGGCTTTTATGAGAATATTGCTTCACGATTTTCGTTTGTTTTCAAATACTGCTTCTTCCTGTGTATTCTATAAATATACCTACTACACTACGTCTCGGTGTTCACTTGGTTATCTAGTTTAATTTGTAAATAACGTCGGCTAAGCACACACGTAGCACGCTAATGACGTTACGCCAGCATGTGTCGGCGCCTCAACTGCACTAACATCGCCTTAAGATAGTTTACGCTAACTAGTTATGCCGCACAGTTACTACAGATTAAACTTCCAACAACCGAGGTGAAACCCAATTATGTTTATAATAACACACATTTACAAGTAATCGAGTTTTTGATAGCTTTTAGAGAATAAATTTATCTTTACTACATTATTTTTTTCCAAACCTTTTGATAACATTCTAGCGGCCGTATTTACGAGGCATTCATCAAAATATAAAAAAATAAGATTTACGAGAATTGATTGTAGAGCCTTTTTTCTCGGGAAATCGAAACGCAATCTTCCAAACGCCTTGATAAAACATTCACAAACTAAAAAAACAATGAATGCTTTAAAAAAAGTCAAACGACCTCTCACCTTTTCACGCAAAATTCTATCAAAGAAAAAACTGGAGGTCCTTCGGTAACCGAGACTCGCAGTCTTGGAGTTGAAACATTCGTATGCAGATGTCGCCCGAACCCCTTCGTCGATGGCTGGGTCCCCGGGCCCCGTGCTCTCCTAACGATATGGCTCCTGAGGTGCCTGGGCCCGATACTGAGCCTGTATCTCCTCCGAGGGAATGCAAATTGCGCAGAATGTGGCGTATATTTCTTCGTAGATGTGAGCCGTTGAAAAGGAAAAAAGATAAAATAAGTTTGGTAAAAAGCCTTTGCTTTTAAAAACAGTGTTTGCTACAAGATAACCAAAATATTTCTTATTATCTCGATCAATTGGAGATGTAGTCAGAGTGATTCATGAACACTTACACAATGTAGGTAATAATATCTCATCTGCGCAGATTTTAGACGTAAAATACATCTCTCACGCGATTTCTTGCACAAGCTATTACACGGAACGAGGAGAATAGGTTATTCGCAGACGTGAACTAACTATTTGTATTCATTACTCAATTTCAGTTCTAACTTTTCTCGTACAAAAGTCCAAGAAATTCGCTAATATTGTCGTAAGGTTCACCCTCGGAAGAACAAAAGCGAACGTAATGACATACCTACTGACATCTGAGGTAGGTGCGGGACTTCGCCGGTCGGAGCTTTTAAATAGTTCGATAGTGATACCTTCCATGAATTGAATGCCGACGTCGTTCATTAAAACTAGATGAAAGGAGACGGTCGCAATCGATTTGTGAGATATAAACTATACAGAATATCTGTGAGTAATACGTTAAATGATCGACTCTATCGTGTTAGGTGTTGGATTTTAAATTTGGGATTATCTCATGTATTGATGAATGTTTTGATATGCCTCTGGATAGTAGGTATATGTCGGGACATTATCGAGATACCTGTATCAGATATAATCTCCAAAAGGACTTTTCACGACATTTTTGCCAAAACACTTGGCAACATATTCTTAGCTTAGGACCACCCATCCAATATTTGTATTTATACTACAAAGGCTGAACATATTAGATATCCTAAAGTGTTCGGTACCCAGCGGCAATATGTCCGCTACACGTGTCCTTTTGAGTTAGCCAACTTTTAGTATGCGGACCTCGTCGGGACAGGTTCGTGCCTAACAGGTGGCTAGGTCAACGCCTTCAATACCCCGCAGAGTGTACAGGACAGCTAGCCTTTATTGAGCCGCAACCCTTTCACAAAAAGTCATAAAATAAACTTAAAGGATTCTGCGAACCGAAATCAAAGCGCCGACATGCGTGAGACTCAAAGTTAAAACTCACGAAATACACAATAACATTGTTATTAGAATCATGTATTTATGTACACATTTTAGTTTTTACTTATAAGTAGGTAAGTGTAGCACGACGGGTGCATGACGACCGCCCTCGAGCCCCATTCAGCTCCGTCTGTGGCCGACGTAAGGAGACTATTTGTCTTCCGACCGCCGGCGGCAAAAACTAAACCACTTTTTACCCAAACTTAACTTTTGTGAAGAATAACCATTTGGGGGAAAACATTTCTAAAGAGTTGACGAAATTCTGTTACTCAAAGATACGGAACTAAATTAATTGGGAAACTTGGCGCGTGTGACGTCACTGCGTGCGTCGCGATATTGTTGTTTGTGTTCGATGATTGTTTCCTCACTTCCTTATTGTGTGATCGGCTTTTGATGTAAGCCTCTTTACAATTTCCATTCGTGTTGCTACAAAGAAAAGTTAATCAACGTGGGAGTGGATCGTGAGTTCTGATCATTTGCTACCTTTTCCTGTTTCCGAACGTTTCTTTTGTCTCATATTTATGATTGAGCTAAGTTTGCGGATATTTTCTGATTTTTTACCTTTGTAAAGGTCTCATCATTTCCTCGTGCGGCAGATGTAATTTTATATTAAACAGCTTGTTATTATTTTTGTCAGTTTGTTTTGGGGCATTCCCTGACCTATCAATTTTTTTTAGGCTTTTGTACAAAAATAATAAATAATTGTTGGTCACGTTACCCTTTTCACTCGTCTAGTGGGTTGACACCAGGTGCGACAAAGCCGCCAGGAATTACATGCGTTAAGTCCTTTGTGCGCGGGAGCTTTTTTGTCGAGCTGTCAGTTTGAAACAATTAGCCTATTGCTGCGAGATTTTTCTTTCATGCAGGAAAACATTTATAACTGAACTTGATTATAAATGAAAATGCTGTCTGGGATACAGAATGTATTTAACAGACTGATGTCACTCTACTTCGATGAGTATAGATGTTTAGCGTTTATGTCATCCACACTAGCAATCTAGGTTGCAAAGCTTGCAGCGGCTTATCTCGTATTTCGGTCAGCGCACCGGAAGGCACATCGTAGTAAGACTCCTCACAAGGTGGCTCGATGGCCTGGTGAAAGTCACGATAAACCACTGGATGTGAAAGGCGCTGAGCCGGTCTTTGTTGCGATACTAGTGGTGCCTAAACGGGGCCTATATCAAGCAGTAGACGATTATTGACAGGTCTACACTGTCCTATACCTGTCTTATACCTATAGGAGCACAGTGTAAAGCTGTAATTTGAAAATATTGTAAAACTTGTTGTATTGTATTTAAAATAGTAAATTCGTTTCTGTGTTACGTTTCTTTAGTGTCATGATTCAAGTGAAATAATATAATATGAATTTGAATTGTATAATGCGCTCTTTTCCGACCATTTTTGTTATTTTATTTGCTATGTAGGTAATCAACAGGATATAATGATTATATATCTATATGATGAACTAACATGTATCGTTTGTTACAGCCAATCGTCGCGTGATGGCGCATGGATTGCTTGCGGACGGCGTGGTGCTGGTGCGCGGCGCTGGTGCTCGCGTCGCTGGCCGCCGCCGGCCCGCGGTACAGCTCCCGCATCGTACACACACACGCAGGTACGTCCACACCATGGACCATGCTGCTGCGCGGTGCTGGTGCTCGCGTCGCTGGCCGCCGCAGGCCTACTCCCGCATCGTACACACACACGCAGGTACGTCCACACCATGGACCATGCTGCTGCGCGGTGCTGGTGCTCGCGTCGCTGGCCGCCGCAGGCCTACTCCCGCATCGTACACACACACGCAGATACGTCCACACCATGGACCATGCTGCTGCACGGTACAGCTCCCACATTGTGCACACACACGCAGGTACGTGTAGACGTACCATAGGACACGCCTTATCACGTTATACCGAGCCTTTGCACTATCGACGAAGACAGCATGCACACATTTAAAATATATTTTTTCAATGATGTGGTTAGAAAACGTCTTCTACCTAAATATGTTTATAATAATAATAATCGTTTATTGGAAACAAAAAAGAAATAAAATCAAAGACAAACAATGTTAAAAGATGATAGCTGTAAAAGTTAAAACTGTGGCACAGCTACCAACGCCTGACTCCTAGAGAGAAGGAAGGTTATTCCAAGACTAATAACAAAGGTAATTTAACATATATTTCAAGAAAAGAAATTAATAAGATAATACATTTTGAGATATGTGCCGTGTGTGTGAGTACCTAATGTTGAGTAAAAGAGGGTGAGGGTGTGTTGTGTGTGTGTGTGTTTTCCGAAATGTTAAATTTCCACAAGTTTTTATGTTGCAACATTATTATTAGGTAAGAGATTTTAGTAAACAGTCGAGTTTTTTCTTGCATTTTTTTTTGGTAACTTATACATAGATGTAGATCTTTTTATAATAATTATATTCTATTACATATTTTTGAGTTATGTACATAAGTAGGCAAAATGGTGACGTGTTGCTACAGTTGTACAAGGGTTTACATCGTAGACTCGAAAAGAACGGCGTCTACTGCTAGATCTAAGTGGATCATAATTCATCGGGGTATGCTTGCGGAGTACTGCTTGAGTATTGCTTGTTTATGCCGAGAATGAACATAATGTACAATGAATTTCCCAAGGCAGACTCGACCGTTTAACCGATAAGGGACCGCGCGCCGATGACGTCTTAACCAGACTCGATATATCGAATGAACCCCAAAATTTGACAAGAAGGCTACAAATGTAGCCTCATGTTTCAGGGGACAAAATAAATAAATTGATATTGAAAAAAAAAAAACAAGCTTTTGTTGTACAACTTAGGCGTGATTAGTATCATAAACCATGCCATGCCATACAGCTTGTTAGTACCAAGGTCTCTGGGTTAGACCGCGGACAGACAAACAGACAAATGAACTTGGCGAAACTATAAAATCCTAAAAAATACTTTATGATTATGTTTTGTTTAATTTTCATGTTCAAATCTTCTAATAGACCTCTAAAACAGCGACCAAAGATCTTTTATTTAATGAAAAAAGGCAGCTTCTAATGAATCTCAAATTGGAATGTAAGACGATGATTAAGATTTTAAGACACCAGTTCAGTTATTCAAAACTGAACTGGCAGCCGAGATCGCGAGGAATTCCCGTGCGAAGTGGAAACAAGCCGTAAGAAAGGGTTTTATCGTTTAAAACTTATAACAATACCCAACCATGCTTCTATGTAATAAATTTATAAATGTAATCACGTTTGAGTATTCGCCCGTTACAAAATGAGCGTAAAGCGCGGAGGGTCGCTATGATACGCGTATTACGCAAATCATAATGCTATGCGTAAACAGAACCACGGCAGATTACCCGCACGCGACGTACCTAATCCACGAGTTTTGTTCCGGACTCGGTCACACCCAGGTACCTTCGTGACTACGTCCCCAGGGTCCCGGGCTCGTGAGAGTTTAATTCCGTCAGATCCCGGGACAATCCAATCAGGTTGTCCTGCGAGCCCATGGTGAGCAAATGATACTGCCCCGTTTGCAGACGCGACGCAGGAATGCGGGATCAAATTAATTATTGTTTGAAGCCGATTCTGGGCGTGCCGGCAAATGGGATAAATGGCGGCTTTTCCGACACGCAGCGTGGGTGATTCGGCCAATTTATTTATTCACTGCTGTTTCGACTCGGTGGCAGTAATTTAGGTTAATTTTTTGTTGGCTTTGGATGTGCTGTCGATGTGATCGGTATGTCAAAGGAAAATACTGTTACCGAATTTACAAATGCGTGAGTGTTTTGTTTGTTAATCTGATACACCATTTTTGTTTTTAAAGCAACTGTTTTATGCCAACGATGGCAAAACGAGTTTTTTGTAACTTTTAACTAAGACTTGGATAAATAAATTATTTTTGTAGTCAAGCGTTCTCATCTTGACCAAGTTTCGAAAAGTTCCTGGATGAATCGCAAAAGTTAATTCAAGGAAAAAACATTCGTGAAAGAACAAAAGATACAAGTATATTTAAAACTGAATATTTGAATGGATCCTAAATAACTGATAATTTTTATATTTTCTTTGTAGTTCAAAAATAAAGAGAGAAAACTAATAGCACGTGACTAGTTTTCTAAGTGTCTTCAATTGGCGGACATTTCTAATAAAAAATATTCTTCAAAATGGGAAAAGAGATATTTTTATAAAAGCTACATAATTTGGTCGAACTATCAATTCTTCATAGAATATTATAAATTCGTGTAAACTCGTCAGAGGGTATGATATGCAATGTAAGGCCTATGAATATTGATTGAGAATTATAATTGATGACGTTCAAACATAATTATGTATATTGCTGATCGATGATAATAGTATATCATTTAACAATGATTCCTGCGGCGAATTTAAAATTCAGTAATATTGTCGATAAAAAGATACACTGGAATAATAATAAATAGATTTAAATAATATATTTTATTCAGTAATTGTTTAATGTTCTTCAGTAATTGTTTAATTTCAATGTAGTTCAGTAATTGTTTATTAGAAAAACCTCTGAGCTAGCGTATTCCTAAGGGTGCTATACTCGGTCGCCAGATGTTTACAATCTGAAAATACGAATAAATGAAAAGCTTTGGATGTTGTCGATATTGGTTTTTAGCGTTCCGTACCCGAAATTTGCCAAATGGAACCTTATTACTAAGCCTCCGCTGTCCTCCCGTCCGTCCTCCCTGTCTGTCTGCTAGCGGGCGGTATCTCATGACCCGTAATAGATAGACCGTTGACATTTTGTATTATTATTCTCTACCACTCGACTTAATAATTCCGTTTCATCGTAGGTGCTATCCGCGGCATCATAGTAGAACCTGCATCCCGTCGCCTGGAGCCGGTGGAGGTGTTCCTGGGGGTGCCTTACGCAGGGGCCCCGGCGCGCCTGGCCCCGCCGCCGCCGGCCCCCAGCTGGTCGGGGACCCGCCTCGCCGACGCCTTCGCCCCCGTCTGTCCGCAACGCTACCCCGACATATCCAACAAGTAAGTCTACTTTCGGACACTTTAAGAATGACTATAGCACCATTTTTTGCTTATGTGCCATCGAAATTTAAGGTATAGTATAGTAATCCTTTGAGAACCCTTGATGTTAGTAATAATGTACTTAAGCTGACCTAAGTAAACAATATTCATTAAATACTTAGGCTAAGATGACTGTTCCCGTCACAGTCTTGACTTTTCAGTGTGACAACGGCGCGAGAGTGACAGGGGCACTGCTTGGTCACGTACTACATAGCGTCCAATTTTGTCGGCCATAGGCCCTATTTCTGGAACGAAAATCAACACAAAAATTAGCTAATAAATTCTCAAGCACGTGTAATCTGCTGCTGATGATTGGATTATCAACAGCCATTCGCGTCATTTGGCGTTTAATTTTGACGCGTAATATTCGTTCCAGAAACCGGGCGTTTGTCTGTTTGACTCTTTCTACTATTCACTTCAGAGTAACTAACTGTCTGTTTCTAATTAAAAGTTAATGAAACGTTTTGTATTAGGAGTGCAGCACTGACAAAGATGCCTCTCGGCATATACAACGAGCTTCGCGCGACGGTGCCGCTGCTCGCCAACCAGAGCGAAGACTGCCTCTACCTCAACATATACGTGCCCGGTAGCGGTGAGTCATTCATTATTTATTATATCGACGGTGGAACAGGAATTGATAAAAAAATCGGTTCCCGTAATAAGCAGCATTCGTACTTGGTGCTAAAACTGTCTCATTGAAAGTTTGTTGTGAATGCCAATATTAATAGGTATTTCCTCACTCTTGTCGTATGCTTTATCTTCATCTTGCGTTTTAACGCCATAGCATGCAATACCGGATGCGTCGAAAGTTGAAGACAGAACATGAAAATGAAACGCACGAATGTGGACTATGTGGACCTGAGGTGTGGACAGGACATACCCTATGTCGATCAAGACTCGACTTGATGCATTAGTTATTTGAATTTTGATTAGGATGTTGTTAATCCTGTAACCTTAAACCTTAGTCCAAAGGTGTTAACATTTCTTTTCGCCAGGCGCGCGCGGCGTAGAAGCGCCGTACGCGGTGGTGGTGTGGGCAGGTGGGCCATCGCACGAGTGGGGCACCGCCAACGCG
Organism: Agrochola circellaris; assembly: GCA_914767755.1. Taxonomy (NCBI): domain Eukaryota; kingdom Metazoa; phylum Arthropoda; class Insecta; order Lepidoptera; family Noctuidae; genus Agrochola; species Agrochola circellaris. Next base: position 20,137,648 of record OU611846.1, on the reverse strand, counting down.
CTCGACGGCGCCGTGCTGGCGGCGCGGGCGCACCTGCTCGTCGTCACCATCAACTATAGGCTAGGTTTATTAGGTAAGCAACGACACATGACTAAAAACCCCAATCAATATTAATTCAGCTTTTCCCGTTGCCCTCAGCATCAATTAAGCTTAACGCTGATTCCATAACAAGTCGGTATTTCACTAATGGTGTGTTCGTAGCGCATAGCTAGTAGCACCGTAGCGGCGTAGACGCTCACGTAGGACACAAATCACATAAAATTAAATCACCCATCCCATCCGGCGGCGACGTCGGGTGCGTGTGTTTTCTGTTGCATTAAACAAAGGTTTAATCGATAAATTGTTATAAGCATCTTCTGCTTCCGCTGCTGTCCATCATCTTGACGGAATCCGAGATACTAATTTTATTAATTCTCTTACAATCTTAATCCCTTCCCAGTCAGATGGTTAAGGGTTTCTGATTCGCTAACAGTAAAAATGGTAACCCTCCCATCTATCTCCTAGGTTATTTAACTCCGGGCGTGAGGTCCACCCCAGTCCAAGCAGCCGGCGGCGCGGCTGTGCTGGACGTGGCCGCGGCGCTGGGCTGGGTGCGGCGCAACGTGGCCGCCTTCGGGGGCGACCCCCGGCGGGTCACGCTGGCGGGGCACGCGGCCGGGGCGGCTCTCGTCAACGCACTGCTTATGCTGCCCGACAGTAAAGGTGAGAGAAGTTAAATGTGATTCGTGAATTTTGTACTGTTTTAAGTACCTATACTTATATTTATTTATTAACTATTTATGTAGGCACACACAACAGAAAAGATTATTTAATGAGCCATCAAACCTCACAATCGTTATGATTGATTTCTATGATAACTCACTTTACAATAAGATGAAATTAAAGCATTTTGTAAAATTATCTGTAAGTATTAGTTTAACTTGTAAAGATTACTCCAATTTATTCACTAGGCTTTGTAAACAGCTTTGTGCAAGTATTTTTGTAACAAAGAAAGAAAACCGATCTCTTCAGAAGGGTATTAAAAAAAGCAATATCTCTAGTCTCTACAGAGGGCATTCCAATAATTTATTTACTTGACATGTCAAACTATAGAACTAGCTTTTCCCTTATCTTTTTAGCATTAAAAGATAGAAAAAACTTTTATTTTAAACCCCTGAATATTTTATAAACTTGGGTCCGAACGTCCGCGAGTTAAGTTACTCACATACAAACATATTTTCCTAGATATTATGAAGTCTAGACTCCACCTGAGAAATGGCTATCTATTTCTAGTCGGGACAGATTGCGCCGCGCCACACTGAAATATTGCCAGCGCGATCGCTTGACTCTGTTTCATAGAATATTGCATATTGCAGTATCACGTATCAATATGAAATCAAAGAGAAAAAAAATTGCAAAAATATCTGAATTTTGACATGTGATTCGGAAAAACAATGTGTAGCTATAAGCTAGTATTATTGAGCTGGATAACTCTCGTCGATTTTTGTCGTATAAAGCTTTTTACAAGCGCGACGCGACAGCGCGACGCGACAACGGCTATTGTTATCCCGTGAAGTTTTCTTAGAAATTGTATTGTTCAAGCCGCGTCGCGCCGTCGCGTCGCGCTGGTTTGCACGAGCCTTATTACTGTTTGATTGTGCTTTGTTTCGACGGACTATACCTACAGTCTGAAATTTTCTAAAAGCTTTGTATGGTGTGAATAAAATAAAAGACTCATATATTTGCAATTGTTTTATGTCGACAGTACGTAAGCTATTTTGAGTAAAAATGGCTACTCTAGTTTTCTGTTAAACTGAGTAGTCACTATTAGGCAATTTCACACAATATCCCCTCAGTCTTACCTAATTTCTCCAACCGTTATTCCCACCAGGTCTGGTGTCTCGCGTCCTCCTACTAAGCGGGTCAGCACTAAGTCCGACGGCACTCGCGCCCGACGCGGCGCTGTCCAGGGAACACACTGCGCAGGCGCTGCGGTGCACTCCAGAGTCCAGCAATGATGAGAACTGGTGAGACTTTCTTTTGAAGTAGATTCTTTTTCATAAAGTACGAAATCTGCATTAAGTAGCTATAACTACGGGACGGTCTAGTTTATTCGTTCCAGTAATAATCCTAACTATATTAATATAATAAATGCGAAAGTGAGTTTGTTTGTTTGTTTGTTGCGCTTTCACGCTAAAACGGCTGAACGGATTTGGGTGAAATTTGGCACGTGGGTTGACTATGACCTGGAGAAGGACATCGACTATATCTGATTATTCTCCTAGGTTCGTGGAGTGCATCCGCGCCCGTCCTTTAGCAGCTCTCTTGGCAGTAGACGCTCCCAGGGCCCGCTTCTTAGCAGGCTGGGCCCCATCAGTGCCTATCTCCCGAGACACCCCATCTCAGGGTCAGGCCCCCACCAGGGCGCTGCATGCCAGCGAGGCGTTCTTGGACTGCGCCCTCGCCGTGGTCGTGGCCACCACTGAGAGCTACCAGTTCTTCAGTGAAGAGGATATTAGGCATGGATTTGAAGAAGAGCATAGGTAATTTTTCCGTTTCCTAGAGAAAATTTTCTGCTAGAATATTTTAGTGATGCTTCTAGTATTTTCCTGAACTTCTGGTTTGTTTAACTTTGGTCGTAATTACTGTGTCTTCATATAATTTCGTCATCCTATCAATTTGATTTCGCAGTATGACTTTTACATCAGTTCGACCATCTTCTTCATAAACATCTACTCTTCAGGAACCGCATCCTCCGCACATATGTCCGCAACGTGTACCGCTTCCACCGCAACGAGATCTTTGCGGCCATCCGCAACGAGTACACGGACTGGGAGAAGCCCATCCAGCATCCCATCAACATCCGCGACGCGACCCTAGAGTCGCTCAGTGACGCTGCGGTCACCGCACCGGCTCTGAGAGTCGCTCAGCTACATGCGAGACGAGGAGCCAGGACGTACTTCGCGCATTTCGCGCATCAAAGCAAGGATGCTGATTATCCTCAGGTTAGTTCATTATAGTCAACATCATCATTTCAGCCGAAAGATGTCCACTGATGGACATACACATCCAGCGGATTCTGCGTTCATTTTAGTATAAGAAGTTAAAGTATCTGAGTCTGTTTTTATTAAGATTTGCAAAGTGACATAATTAAGTAATTAAGTAATAATTTCATATCTTAACAAATTAATTGTAATGAATCATTAAGGTGGTTAAATTACGGCAGTAGCGACAGGCTCATTATAATATGTGAATGAATTAGGGAGGTGCCGAGGTCATTAATTTAGCACAATCTACATGATCGCGGAATTTGTCAAAACTTCCTTTGATGAATATTAGCTCATTTGCATTCTCACTAACATCATAATTAAAGTTAAATGAATAATTTAACAGTAATTTATTGCTCCACACGATTATTAATTCACACACTGTTCGTGTTATCGTGAAATACATATTTTGTGAAAGCCACATTAGCCGAACGACTTCTAATTAGGTCACTATTTAATTCAAGTTTTTAATTAATGGGTAGTCCCATACTTAATTAAAACTTGAATTAAATTTAGCATCATAATTGTACATTTTAAATGCAATTGGAGACCAAAAGCCGTTTTACTTCCCACCAGCGTCTAGGCAGTGTGACAAGTGAGACCCTGCCGTACTTTCTGGGTCTCCCCCTAGTCGGGGGGATGCAGTATGCTCCACGAAACTACTCGCGTGGTGACGTGGCTGTCGCGGAGATGACTGTGTCACTCCTGGCTGCGTTCGCGAAGACTGGGGACCCAACTCCTCGTGCCGATGAGAGGCATCATGAAGGAGTGACTAGCTGGCCCAGATATGAAATGAACACGCAACAGTATTTAAGTATAGGTAAGAAATAGCTTATCATAAAGATATCATAAGACCATAATACCTTTCAGACAACACGTTGGCGAAAGTAGACAGACAGTAGCTGCTAATTCAGATTCGGAGACCCCATGTATCCAAAATTGTACAAATGCTGAGAAAAGAAATTCGAACCTTGCATTGAAACAACAAAAATACTCCACAGAAAATTCACCGTCATATGAAAACTCGTTTCCATATTTTGGCGGCAACTTAACTCACTTTATGCCAAAAACAGCTCCATAAATAGGTTAATCAAATTCATCGTAATGAAAGTCACAAACTCGTGTGCGTACAAAACAAGCTCGAACAGAATAACAGAGGGATTTTTCATCTAAACTGATCTGAAAATAAAATCTCGCACGGCGCGGAGTTAATCAGATAAAGCCCCATTCAAAGTTTCGGCGGCCATATTGTGTCGAAACTCGTTATTTTTACGATCTGCTTCCCAGCGAATGTGCGTGTTTTCTTCCCTCTGGTTCTCTGCAAGGGTTTACAACTTTTTTAATCCTTTCGTTAAGGTGCTTGTTTGGTTTGAAGCGAGAGTTGTTTCGGAGTTTATTTTCGTAAATTGAAAACGTTTCTGCGAACGAGTTTATTGCAAAGGCGTCAATAAGTTTCGAATATTGTTATGATTGACAGTCAATCAATCGTTTCCACGTTCTAGCTCAGTGTTACCAGATACCTGCTGTGATTGATTGTTTCATAATCACTTGAGAGCAATTTCCCGGGTCCTTCCGTGTCACACCTTTCTTTGAAGTCGAATTTAAATGGTAGAGACTCGGTTCTGTCACTAATTTGATTTAGGGAATCCCACTTTCTTGGCTTTATTTTCCTCCACCATCATAAATGATTACGTTTGGAAACCAGTTTTTCTTTCTGCCCTTGAGAGATTCATAAACTTACAAACGTTAAACTTTTTTATTTCTGGTCTTCTTAACCAGGTACCAAGCTCCGCGTGAAGAGTCACTACCGTGGGCACAAGATGGCGCTGTGGCTGCACCTGATCCCGCAGCTGCACCGCCCTGGGGCCGCGCCACGGCACCACCAGTTCAGGTCCATCCATCCTGACATGTTTGCAGGTCAGTCGACGTCCTTAAGCTGCATCCACACTTGATACATTAAAACGGACAATATTCCATAAATAAAATAAATAAAAAAAACCCCAGCCTGTTACTGTCCCACTGCCGGCCTCTTCTCAGACAGAAAAGGCACGAGCATTATATATAATATTATAATATGCCATACAAACTGTATAATATTCTGTAATGCATTATCGCTAATGGGTGCCGTTGTAGTTGTCATGTCACGAATGTGGGCATTTTTTACCAATTTATTTGGTACACCAACAGCAGTTCATACAAAAAGTTAAAACAGAGTAATAATATGATAAAAGTACTGGTATGTATGTCTTTTATAAGTACACACAGCATTTACCACAAAATAACATCGTAATAAACGTTAATAAAACGTATGAAAACATAAAATACAATTACAAAACAAAATTCAAAATAATGGAGATTTGCATTATAGGTGCTGAATAAAATGATAAAAATTACCACAAAATGTGGAAGGTGAAAGGTATGAGTGTGTGAGTTTAATATGTGCTTTAAATGATAATAATTAATTACTTATTTAACTCGGAACGATGTTTTGTTAAAACATCTTCCGACTCTTATTTACGTTCCTTTACGTAAGTAATGAATTCAACATTTATATCTATTCTGTAAATAAATAAATTCATAGAAGTATTTATCTTCATCGGTACGGGCGGGTTACGGGTTAAAAATCGACAAAGAAAATAATTATTTACTTTAAACGTATTAAAACCCCGCAATATTCTGCGAGCCCGAATAACAGCGAACTATTAATTTTAATGAATAAATCAAAACATAATGGCCATTATGAAAAGCGCTCGCTGACTAAAGTCTTACTCTTAATTCGTAGTGAATAGCCGCCAAAATTTGGCCAATCACGACGAAACGTAGGCGCAGCTTTAATGGAAAGCAAATTGGTAACGTCTACCGCTGCCTAAATTGAGCATGCCTTATTATCCAGAACCATTAGTGCCATTTCCTGGCGCGGCGCATAAACGGAACGCCCTCATTAACCGTTTCCCCATTCAATGGGGGGGCATTATAACTGTTCAGGAACACTATAGCTCGCGCGTGAGCGGAATCAGCACCACCAAAGTTAATAACACGCGTGAGATTATATTAATTGGAAGATACGTCACTGAAAGGATTGAAGTTTGGAAGCTCGACACAGTTTGAATACTAAATAACAGATTCGTGTCTGCCAATGAGAAATTTTACTCAAAATCTCTTCGAGCGAGAGAACTTGCTTCAGTACAAAGACACACGCAACTATTTGCCAAGCGCTCCGCGTCTCTTTTGTATAAAATTTTGCAGACATTACTCAGTATAATCGGTACTTAGGCGGCGAGCCATTAGGCGAATGAGGTCTCCCTAGAATTTATAAAAATAAAAACTGTCGCCAAAATATTTGGTGGCGAAGTGATTAATGGTGGAAGGTGTCACGAATGAAAATAAATCGATCAGGGAGTGTTTCGGGGTGGGTCGGGAACTCGGGATGTTATTAATTGTCCCGCGAATGGCTGGAATTCTTCCATAATGAGCGGTATGGGAAGAATGGCGCGGTCTGCGGCGCACAATGCGGCCCTTTGTCACGGACAAGTTCACTCGCTGCCGGCTCCGGTTGCCGGGACACAGACACGCATACAATCTTCAAATTCGTATATTGTTACGTGTTAGATGTGCTCTATAATGTTCTCATGCCCGAAATTGTTTTCTGAAGCATATTTACGACCACTTTGGTTTTCTAGAATTTTATGAGCTCTCTTTATGTTGTAAGACATGTTAACCCACGTTTTACAAACATGCCTAAGCTAAAAACGTTAACATGTATATGCCTACTATAGTAACAAGAATTTATAGGCCCTGAAAATCGTATTGATTATGATCCTATTCCTTTAACAAGTATGATGCTGAACACAATATTAAGTAGGTATTTTTGTTCATCAATATCGATCGTGTTTTATCCACGATTTACATGCACCTATACAAAACTTGGAATTAACTTGCTTGAATACGTAAAAAGCTTTCTTTTATATTTATATTATTTTTTATATTTAATTTTTATTTAATTTGATGACATTGGTCCACTGGTTAGTGCAAAAAACAAACTTATCAATTAAGGGGTAGTATTAATTGATAATACATAATTATTATTCATCCCTGCCGCACGAGGAACCTGAGAGTTTTTTAATATAGGTGCATCATGCTGTTCAGCTAGGGTTTTCAAAATACTGTTGCTGCTAGCCCTCATTCTGCTTATTAAGGATGCGGCCTTCTTCCTCATAATGGCATAAAAGTCGTCAGTTCGTGCTACAGCAACAACACAAAGCCCAATATTTTTCGATACACAATGCCATTTCCCTGTACCCTCACTTGTGGCGGGTTCTGCTGAACTAATTTATCCGACATTGTGGCGAGCGCCGGTAATTGTGGCCGGTCGTCGATCGCCTTTTGTTTTTGAGCAATCGCTTGCAAATTAGCGCCGCATCAACTGACATTGTCGAGTGTTGCGCAAAAGAGATGCACAGAGGTATTTGCAATTTCAATCGCATTTTGGAGATTGGATTTTGTTTCAGTTTCAAAAATTGTGATTAATATTCATGACTGACATTGTTATGGACAACAGTATTATGGACTGCGTATCTATGGAGATGAATCTATCTACTAACATGCAAAAACGGTCAAGTGAAGGTAATCTGCGAAAAGAAGTAAATCTGCGCTAAGTACTTGCACACATAAATCTATTTAGGGTGATAGAATTGCAATACGCAATCATTTATTGTATTCCACAATGAAGCATTTTATATCAGAAGATCATAATTTAGTTAGATGTAATTGTTTTTTGGTGCGTCATGACAATAATTTAACGAAATTAAGATAGTGACAACAAAAATAAACAAAAAATCCAAAACTGTTAACCCTGCTTAAGATTGTAACACCATTTTGTTGGAAAAATCTAGCTCTAAATCTTAAACCATTAGTTAGAATAAAGTGTTCAAATAAAAACACTATCTTGGCGAAAATAGAGTGGCAAACGAGTACGTTAAAGTGCCGATAACTGAGCTCTAGGAAACTCCGCAGGTTTCCCGCGGGTTTCTTTGTTCAGTTTCCTGCCACTTCACAGGGCTGCCAAACGTACCGAAATTGATGACCATTCAATATCACAAGATACGAAAAAGTTTGATTGGATGACTTTTTAGGATTCCAGATAAAATGTTTCTAAAATAAGTCTGAAAATTGAACTAGAAATTTTTAATTTTATGCGGAGTTCAGGTTGACAATTCCGAGTTATAAACCATTTTTTTTTTCAAATCTGAAACTGGCTATGGATTTTGTAATTCCATCGTTGAAACAGGTAAAAAAAATTAAAATAACTGCTTAAAATTTGTATCCATACATAAGAAATATTCTCTTCGAGTGAGTTAGATCACCGATATTGTATATTCCACACAGTTCACAAGATCTATCTCAGCAACAATGAGTCTGAACACTAGGCTAGGCCCCAGTTCATCCCTAGTTCAACAAAAGAGATCGCGCGGCGGCTCCAACAATCGCCCTTTGTGCGCGTGGGCACAACTTGGGACCGCATTGTACGCGCGTGGACCATTCATTACCAGCCTTTGATAACTTCAGGGATCGCTTTCTTGTTCAGATATGTTCTATATTGGTGAGCTGTTTACTTCTCATTCAATTGGCAATGTATTGAATTTCATGCGTTATCTTATTTGAGATGGGTTGGAATCTATACCTAGTTATGATGCAACTGTTTTATCTGTGAAATCTTCATTTAAAATCCAGTAAGGCCCCGTTCACATGGCGATGATGAGTACGATAATTTACTATTTAGTTTTGGGATCACATGACAGTTTCCTTATGCATTTCTTTTTAACTGTATGAACAGTGGGATGTTGATGTGTAATCCCAACGTTTTACCGAAAAATATAGTACTCATCATCCCTATGTGAACTGGCTCTAACAGTGTTCAGAATATTGTAGAAAATTCGTTACATTACTATAATTTTATCTATACTAAAATTTTAGTATTTTAGTAATTTGACTAACCAATGTAAACAAACCATAATTAAGAGAAACATTCCTAAAATCAAAGCGGCTACAATTAAATAGACGAGGTTTATTTTAAACAATGTTAGCTTATTAAAATTCCACGCGAACTTCAGATACCTGCTGAGAGCACTTAATTTAATTAATACGTTATTTACTAAACCTAACATTTTGAGCTTAGGCTTAGAATCTGACATGGCATTAATTAAAATTCTTAAGGTTTAATTAGGAGGGCGATTTTGAGACGTCAAGCCCTTGAGGTACTAATTAGGACTTAGTAATTGGGTCCTTAAAAATAATAGCACGCATACATTGACTACTCTGACGTTTATTACTGAGGTCTAGACAAAAAGCTGCAACCTAAAGAAATATGTAACCTGTAATAATATAAGAGGTAATAAAAGGTAAAGTATACCCAAAGCCAGAAATAAATTGAGGTAATAAAACGGAGAGGTCAATTTACTATGACATGCCAGATCAAAGACGACGGAACGACAATTTACTCCATGAGTAGGTAATATTAAACCAATAACAGTAATTTACTTTTTTCTTGTAGGTGAGATATTCCCGGAGCTGTACACGACCACATCAGCTCTAGACGATGAAGAGGATAGTACTGAGGCTGATGAGGATTCTTCTGAAGTTGAGGAGTGCGAGCCGTCCCCCTCCCCGCGCCCCGCGCTGTCCGCGTTGCCGGCGCCGCAACCCTCACCCAAGGAAGACTCTTTGACCAACCTGGACTCCCAATACTACAGGTTAGTACCTGATGAACGTACGTAGATGTCAGTGAAAATGTGAAACAGATACATTATAAGTGTGATTTTTGGCATGATTGTACGTTTAATATTGAATATAGATACGCCTTCATTTTGAAAAGTTCAGCTCACCTTTAAAACAGAATTATTTACTCAGAATATAGTGAATTTTAAAAATAGACGAGTATTTTTGTGCCGCGGATCCACAGTATCGTATGCCGCGAGGCACACTGCTACCCATAATGGCATCATGCCTATATGACGCAAAATTCGCATCCAATTAGGAGACAATATTCTGTATTCCTGTAAAGCTTTTATAGGAAAAAATTAAAGGAGCCACATTGAGGGAATTCTGAAAGCCAAAAAATATACGTAAAGACCGTAATAAGATAAACAAGAGTGACGAAAAAAGAATTTCTTGAATGGAGCGTTGATCTCTGGGGTGCTGGGACAAACAAAACAACCAGTCCGTAACCAGTAACCACGTGACAGCGAGGCATTTGCCGCCAATACATAACTGTATTCAACTGTTATATATAAAATCTTCGCTGTCATTAAGATGTTGATCCATTTCTGAACTCCTCGTCGAGTTGTCGCTAGTTTTGATCTCAAGTTTTTCTTTAGGCTCCAAACTTGGAACAACACTCGAACTTTCTCAAAGTTTCACAGAGACATTCTGCTTCTCGTATACATGTTTTTATCATCGCAGAAGTTGGAAAACAGCAGCCATTTTCATCGGATGTTTTGGAAAAGTTTGTTCTAGTGACCAAACGAATATTCATCTTATATTTGGAAACGACATAATAATGAGCATTCATGGTTATACGAATACTGTTTTTTTATTATTATTATTGAAGGTTATAATAATTTACTTAGCAAGTTAAACAGTGACCATGTGGGGTAGCTTTCAATCAATTAGATAGAGAGAGCAACAAAAGAGAACAGGATAACGATCAAAATACATAAAAAAAAACTCAAGAACGTTGTAAAATTTTCATAACATGTAAATTCCTGCGCGAGGGTCGCGGCGTCACCTGAACCTCAGGCAGGACTGACTCTAAACAAGATTGATCGGGGCATTTTGTAGCGAGGCTCGTAATCTTGCTAATGTGTTTACTTACCTGTTTACCTTCCTGAGTTCTGTCCCTTTTGTCTCGCATATAATGTCTTAATGCCGACCCATTTCTCTTGGGGAGCGTTTTTTCCTCCAGACAACTGGATACTGCTGATAATAGTAATGGATGGCGCCGAACTTCGGACTGAATTAACTGGACTGCGCGTCACTCCGGAAATAATGATAGTAATATTTCAAACAGATGCGACGAGATATTCATATTTTTCTGGCACAGTTGACATTTTGGGTTAATGTAACCAAATTTATACATCACCTTTGGGATGTTTCAGGACAATTTGATATTCTAAAGCACCATTAACATTTTCTCTCACTTTTAATAAAAAAATAAAAATAATAACGTTAATAATATGTCCCTTTAATTATGCTGTTATAATATCTTCGTTTGATTAATTCTAATTAATTATTTGTTTGTTTGAAGTAGCTATACAGTGGCGCTGGGTGTGACGGTAGGCGCCGGCTGCTTCTTGCTGGCTCTCAACGTACTGGTCTTCGCAGGAATCTACCTTCAGAGAGGTCGTCGTAGAACTGCCCACCGCCGTCCAAGGAGAGAAGGTCAGAATTATAAAAACATTTCAAGATAATTGCTTCGCCGAACCAAAATTACTTAGGGTTCCAGCTAAGTCATTACAAAAAGTAACCTTACGCAAGAAGCTCTGAAATTGTTTCGTCTCAAGGAATGAAAAACTCCGAAGTAAAACGTCGAGCGAACCGCTTATCTTTCCAGCTCAATGAAACGTCTCAACTGCAGGCCGCGGTTTCATTCTAAGATTATTGTGAACGATTTGTCCCAACATAATAATTTATAAATACGTCGCTCACTTTCATGTAGGTTCAAGACTATGAATATTCGAAGGGAGCTAAGCAAACACATTTTTTACATGGAGGCAAAAAAGACGTCATATCTAAAACCCATTTTTTATGAGCGACCACTTGGGAGCAGACCGTACTATAAACTACGCACACGATTCTCACTTAACCGCGGCTGGTCCGCGATAGTAAATTACACTAGTAATGTGGAATCCAGCAGAGAGACTTTGTTATTCATAGTACGGACCGGTGATAACTCACGAACTATTTGATCTGGTGACAGAATGATGGCGATAGGCATCGGGGCTGTCAGTTTTATGTCATCAATTGTGATGATCGTTATTGAGGTCACTGGTAAACAGACTAGTTCACCTGTGTGTTTTTATTTGTTTCGTATTTGTGTGTTTGAAGTAGGTACGTGCACTGTACGAAGATTTCATTAATTAAAATCCTTGGATTTGAGAATCTCAATGTCCATTACTCTGCTCAAACCCTGCCGTTATATTACTTTTCATCAATAGGCTAATTTTCCACCCCAGTAGCCCATACTTTTGAACCACTATATTTATTTATTTAGTGGCTACCAGCAAGATGTCTCCAGTCTCCACAAGGCAGAGACAACTATAACATTTATTATAGACGTTCTGGCGATTTATTTGCGGCACGACGTGGCATTCGTGTGCCGTTTCAATGCACTCCCCGATTCAAAAGCTACTGGAACCCCGGACATTTTGTGCGATTCAAATATTAAAATTCCGAATGTTATTTCTTTTTAAAAGAAAACGTATTTTCCGTCTGTCGTTTATAGTTTATTCTGGTTTTATGTTTCTTCGCTGTATATTTTGTGTAGTCTTTAAGTTTATTTTACATTCTTGAAAATTATATTGCAATAATGTGGAACCACAGAGCGATGGTATTAGTTATCTGCTAGATATAAGAAAGAAGGAGATATGCCCGGTAGTTGAAAATGTATCGAAACCCAATGTCTCCACTTCGTCCCTACTACCTCGCCACAACTACACATACAGATCAGTAAACCTAAAATTAAGTAATTTTTTTTTTCAACCTTATGATATAATCTCAATGAGTATAAAACAAGATTTCACATCGGTCTTTATCTGTTGACAAATTGAAGAATAAACTTTAATAGTAACATAAATTCCTACGACAATCGACTTTGTTGTCGACAGCTTAGGTTAGTGGATCTGCACAAGCAGATCACTAACTTGTCGCAAGATACAGCGGCCGTACTACGCGATGCAACCGCTTAAAGAAAGTATCGTTTTGTTATTTTTACATTGCTTGTCCAGTCACTTAGCGACATACTAAGTTAGTGGTTAAGAAGCAATGTATTTACTGCAAAAATAATACAGTCGTTGTGTTACATGAAAACAAAAATAACATATTTACTATGTTATTTTTGTTTTCATATAAACACAGCGACTGTATTATTTTACCTCGCGACAAGCTTTTATGATCATATAAATTGTGTATAATGAGGTTATAAGTATATAGTTAAAATTTTAAAAGAAAATAAAATTTAAAAAAAAAGGTATTTTCGCTTTTTAGTTCTGTATTTTCAGAAAAATGTTCTGTTCTACAAGTAAGTTTCCGTCACAGGTAGTTGCAGCAGCCGCAGCGGAGCCTCCTTGAGCAACGAGCCGGCCTCCATCACCTCGCCACGCAAGAGCACTCTTAAGGTAATCATATCGTTTTGAACACTAGAAAAATATCATCTGAAAACTGTCGTTATTCAAGGTTTGAAATAAACTTTAAATTAAAGGTACAATCATAACATGAAACTTCATGTTTCTTCTTAATCTTGGCACGGTCCGAAATTATAAGAAAGCCATACCGAATCGTCCAGCAGTGGATGTCACTCAGCTAACTGATGATGATACTACCTCAGCATCAACTAACATATCTTTCGATTTCCACAGCGCAGCAGCGAGTCAGAACTCAAAGAGAGGCCGAGCAGCGCCGCCATCGCGCCTCCAAAAAAACGCGTCCAGATCCAAGAGATATCTGTGTAGATGATTTTTAAACTAATACTGAAGATAGCATAGCTTCTCTTATCATTGAAACCAATACACAGATAATTAATTCAGAATTGCAATTACTATTTGTAAAACTGTTGAAATATTTGTAGATACTGATGTAACTAATGCAACAGCTAAAAAATTAATGAGCACAGCAGAAATCAAAATGATAAACGTGCAATTTAAAGATGATGTGGGTGTAGGTATTTGTGATGAGAAGTGTGAAACTCCAATAATTGTTGCTTGAAAACAGTGTGACGCCAATAAAGACGAAACTTTACTTGAGTGTATAGTTGTGACAAGGAAACTTTTAATCGTGAGTGATCCAGATTTTAACTAAAGCAACGCTGACAACGCGTAGATGAGACTTAACCAATGTGTGATTGATATTCTCAATGGCCATAAATCTATGATATCGAGTGATTATTGTGAACGTACTCGTAAGATTGTTGTAACGTATCGTAGCGTGAGATACTCACGGCTGAGCGCAGTCTCGCGCTCCGCTGAACGGTTGCAGCGGCGATGGATGCCCGCACTATACACTACATAATATACATATGTATCCGTGCTCTCATGCGGCTCAAAGGGTAGTCTCTTCTCTACTGGAATACACTGCTGGCTTACATAGTCCCAATCCACTCCGATCGCGAGGTCAGTGCGCAATCGATTCGTGATTTCGCAATCTGCACGTCTGTTGTCGGCCATTATGATAAGGGCTGTGTGTTCCGGCATTCGTGTATCTACCACCTGACCAATTTAATGGTTTAGTGCAATTACTATTTCAGTTAAATCTTTGTTATTGTTCATCTTGAATTTGTATAGTCTACTTCAGTGTCTAGACACCTCTGTTAACAAACTGTTTCTATATTATGTGATAGTTGAATATTTAATGGAATCAATGTTTGAGTTGTGAACTCTGGTACGTTTAGATTTTTTTGTAAAGACTTGTTATCTGTACATTTTATTAATATAGATATCTCGAAATCAATTTGTGGAAGCGATGCCGTATGTTAACTCTGTATATAACTACTATTAGTTTCTACTAAATAACATTGTAAATATTAGATCGTCGTGAATATCTGTGAACTCTGATGATTTTATCATCTATGAAAAGAGGTTTAAATAAAGACCATTTTTCCTGAACTCTTGACTTCATATTTATAACTTTCACTATATTTTCGGCCTTTGAAGCTACCGAGGTTAAGTCATGTCAGTGACTGACATGGAGTGAATATTACCTTTGAAAAATTAATTTTAATAGACAAACGAAACAATAATTTGACGTATATATCTAGTTATATTAAAATTGCTTTGATTGCACATAGCAAAACGTTTCAACTAAAAATAATTAAAAGCAATTAAAAATAATAAATTCCCTTTACACGCGTAAGATGGTGGTGATAATTTAGAAGTTAATTAATTTCTAAGCGGGGCGTTATCGCGCGATCGCGGCTCAGAGGTGACTGCGCAAAAACCATAGACGCTTACCCCAAGCAAAAGTTTTAATGTCTTGCCACAAGTAAAAAAAAATCAAGAACTCCTACCATCAACAAAATTATGTTGATCTTTATTTTCGGAACGCGCACCTTTTTGCAGCCTTTATTATCAGGGCCCAAGTTTGCGAGGGTAAAACATCCTTTAGATTTTGATAAATCGCCTGAAAGGTCGCGATAAAATTGGGTTAAAAATTACGGGGCCATGTTACTGAACTTTGAATCTCGACGTCAGATCTTGGCAAATTATTGGGCAAAAAAAACAAGGAAAAAAGGCTGAATAAAAGTGCCATGAACATTGCAAAATGAAAGATTTGATACAAATGGTAAAATCTGTGTTTTAAATTTTGACGAAAACTGTAAGAAAATACTTAGGGAGATACTCCTTAAGTTATGATTGTCGCGAACAGCGAAAAATGTGGAAGTTTCAAGACGAAGTTAGTGATTCAACGACTTAGAACAGTTTGGAGCTCAGGATAAAGATATGAATCTCTGCCAGAGATAAACTTTGTGAGTTTTTCTTTTTTTAAAGAGTACCTAATCTATAGAGCCTCGAACCTTTGAATAATTTTCCTCGACACGTTTTCGTTTTGGGTTTTATTTTGATCTTACCTTATTTATTTTCTGCTTAGTTTAAGCTAAATGATTTTTTAACGATTTCCCTTAGTTTTGTTGTATTGGTAAAACTGATTAGTAAAGTTCTCAGTAATAGAACAAACGAGAATCATTAATGAAAAAAATATATATATATATATTAGAGGTAACTAGCGACGCGTGGCGCCTCGACTAGGTGATACTTTGGTAAGTACGAAAGCAAAACTCACTATTCAACAGAATACAGAATAAACCATTTTCATTTAGGTACCGATTTCTGAATCCAACCGAAACAGTACACACCTGAAACTCAAAACAAAACATGAACAAAAAAACCGTTAAAACTTTGATTACTGGCGGCCATACAAACCGAACAAATGGCCAGGTTTATTAAATTCGCACAAAAAGCGAGGGAGGCTTCGCGCGCCGCCGTAGAACAATCGCTATTGAACTCCCACCGTTTATTGTACGCCAAATGAGAGTGCACTTAATTTATGATCCGGCTGTGACTGCTGAGGATCCGGCATCCCGAGAGGGGCGCACGATCATCAATCAGTGGCGCCTTCCATGGAAATGAGATATCTTACAGTCATTTGAATCAAATGTGCGAAATGGAGATTTTGATGTGAATTTTAGTATTGTTGAGATGAATCTGTAACAATTTGCTTCAATGAATTGTAATTTGCCGGTTGTTTTAACAAAAGTCGGTATTTTAACATTATAGACGCAAATCACATCACTCATGTGTCAACTTTTTTGTTCAATTAACTTAAAAAAACATTGGTGTTTTACATAGAACTTGATAACAGTATTTGTCTTCCTATTCCGTTGTTACGTTATACTACCACTAATCAGTACACATCAAAGAGCCTCAATAATCTGATCATTGAACATAATATTCTTCAGTCATCCTTGACGCGACAGCATCACCTAAACAAAACCTCACCGAAGTTCTACAACCAGAAAGTATGGACAAGCATTTACCTGTTTACCATAACCAATTCCACAGAACACATTTCATCGTCACTCTAGTGCCATCATAACTTCATTTCGTCGCGATACAAAGGGTGTTACATTCCTAGTCCCCAGCTCGTTCCGACACACCCTGAGTGCTAGCCCTTTCTGTCCGGGACGGGATAACTTGCCTTTGTGTGGCACATTTGTAAGACTAACTTTGTATTTGGCGCCACACGTTCCGTCTTGCCTTAAAGTCGGTAAAGACGCTTCAGGTCGGAGTCGTAAATTAGACTGTGAGATTGAAGTCTTTGCTCAAAAGTTGCAGAAATAAAAGTTTAAGGATTTTTGTTCAGCGTTATCTTGTATCCTACCTACCTATAACTGTACATTTACGTTTGGAGGTTGACGTTGTTCGGTCGAATAAAGAATTCATAGCCAGAGCCCAATAAATACATTAATGATTCGGCCTTTTGATATAACACTGTTATTGTTGAAGCTAAATCTACGTCATATTTTATTATAAGAGATATACATTTTTAATGAGCTTGGTAAATAAATTATTCATCACATGTAGGCGTTGGAACCTAAGCTTTGAAAGGTTTTCAGTCAGAAGGGCACCCAACAACTGCGCATTTATCTTACGGAAGATTCTCCATAAACACAGACAACCACATACATCAAGAGGTGTTAAGCCATATCATTACCAGTACATAACAGAATCATATTATGTATCTACAATTAAATCAATACCCAGAACTAAGTGGCTATATATCAAACGTTATCTACACATTATGTAATGCACAATGCGTGTAATCCGAGGTTTTAGAGGCCTAATGAACGTATTAATGTAATTACTAGCGGTTTAGGTCATGTTCCGTTATACAAACACTCACTTGGGACATATTACAAACAGTTGTTGATAGAATGGTAGGTACGTGTAGTACATAGCATACGAAAGGTTTATTATTGGTACAGTCGGTAACAACAGTCGATTAACACTTCCTTTTTTTTCAATCTTAATTAAAATATCTATAAAATCTGAACTGATATACAATTTAAAGACTAGGTATTAAGCTTAGATTTTACATGAAGTCAAACTCAAACTTAAATGATTTATTTTAACTAAACCATTTACAGGCACTTCTGAATTGCCAAATAGTCGGTAAGTTAGTCAGAAAGTTGAAGCTAGTTGCCCATTCCAAAACGTAGATCTTCATGGAGAAGAACGGGCAATAAACTCCAAGGACACTCTTTTAAACATAGATATTGCAAAATCCTGGGTACATTATTGTTGTTGCTTCTTTAGTGAGAACAATGTACAAAAAATAATTATCTAAACAAATCAAAATATAAGATTAAAAATAAGCCCTGGCAGATAACAGATGACCAGTCTCAACTGACGGCGCCCGTTCACGAACATGACGCGTGGATCAGCACCATCCAGCTCAACCATTTTGTAGGGAACCGAATGATCCAACACACTCGCCCTCATTAGCGAGACATTTAAGTGAGCTGACATACTCTCAACTGCCATGCTCTTTAAGTCAAAATACATCTTAATCCATCCATACTAATATTATAAATTCGAAATTAACTCTGTCTGTCTGTATGTTACTTTTTCACGCATAACCACTAAACGGATTTCGATAAAATTTGACAAGGAGATAGATGGCATCCCGAGGAAGGACATATCAAATCAAATCAAATCAAATCATTTATTAAGTGTGTTTTTTGGTGAGGTTACATGGTCTTATAAAATACAAACATTGTGCACAAAAAACTACCCATTGGGCTCACACTTTTTTAAGAAAATTCGTTCATTATTACTGAAGTATATTATATTATTATGCAAGGTACATGAAGCTATATAAAGTTATGTCAGATAAATAAATAATCAAATTGTCAATTAAATATTTTTGTCATTAAGAAATTCAGTAATTGAATAATAGCATTTTTGGATTAATAAATTATATAATTTTGGTTTAAACTGCAATAAATTACAATCTTTAATAGAATTAGGCAATTTGTTATAGATTTTAGGTGCCATGCACAGTATGCTATTGTGCATGAGGGCGGTTTTTGAAGGCCTTAAGTACAATTCATGACGATAAACTTGTCTTGTTGATTTAGGATGATGTGCTGTTTTATTGCGAAATAGTTCAATATATTTCTTTACAAAAATTGCGGTTTCATATATATAGAGACATGGTAATGTTAATATTTTGAGCTCAATACAATATGGCTTACAACTATCTATCGATTTCAAACTGCATATGGACCTTAAACAACGTTTTTGTGCCTTGAAAACAGAGGTTTTTTCACAAGAGTTGCCCCAAAAAATTATACCATAGCGAAGTATGGAATCAACATAACCAAAATAGGTGGCAACGACTGCTGATCTATTGGCTACTTTGCTAAGTTTATATAAAACAAACGAATATTTACTAAGTCGTGCCATTACACACACACTGACATAGGCTACTTTTTGTCTCAAAAATACCCCCAAGGGGGGGAATATAGGGGATGAAAGTTTGTATGGGGAAACCTATCGTTTCTTAAGTTAGGGCTATGAAAATTTTAATTTATGGTTTTGGTAACAAATAAAGAATTACGTACTTCAGCGTTTTTCAAAAATCACCCGTAAGGGGGTAAAATAGGGGATGATTTTATAATTCA
Source organism: Agrochola circellaris (assembly GCA_914767755.1). Lineage (NCBI taxonomy): Eukaryota > Metazoa > Arthropoda > Insecta > Lepidoptera > Noctuidae > Agrochola > Agrochola circellaris. The sequence goes on along the minus strand of OU611846.1, from coordinate 20,118,172 downwards.
CATGTAATATTGTTTTTTTTGTGGCTTGCTTGGGTGCCCGAATTTCTAAATCTGGATTGAAGGAGAAACTTAACTATTAAAAATAAAAACAGAACTTTTAATAGAGTGATTAAATACAGACTAAATGTTACTTCAAGACACGGCCTATGAATGTTTGATCCCAGATTGAAGAAAAAGCTTAAATTTGCAGTTCATATATGCACCCCAACATAGTTGGAAAAAGGCTAGGCAGATTGATTGATATTACTATAAATTACCATTTTTCAGATTTTCCACTTTACTTGACCTTGCTTCTCGCCAAACTTCATGCTGCTGGGCCAACGTAAAGTACCAAATAGACTGGTTTATTTGCGAGTGTCAAAATATGCGGCATAAAAGGCCGTTTTTTTATTACGTTAACTTGGAAGTTAGATTTTCGTTACAGTTCCAAGAGACATAGATCTAAGTTTTTAATATCTTAGATTTCAACTTGACGCCTTCACGTGTTCTTTAGAAAAAGGGTCTTGACAGACAACCAAGTCATCCTTTAAGGGATAAAATTATTATACTATATATTATATTATATATATAGGAATTCAATCTGAAACGTGGTTGATCTAATTTGTTCCTATTTCTAGTGTTAAAATTATGCCTGTCACTTATCTTACTAAGTTGAAAAGGAATATCGAATCGTATCGCATTCATGTAGATTATTGTAAATGATATGTAAAAGTAACAGTGTTATTTGGTTTTTGTAGCTGACTGTACCTACTTTCGGTCAGGGCGGTAGATCTACTTTCGAGCTTGGATTGTCAGCGGCTTACTAATCTCGACACAGACCTAATAGAACACGTTTTAGGCGAAACATTCTGGATTGAATGGTACAGAATAAGCAAGCATGATACAATGCTCATTCATTATTTGCGATGAACAGTCAATGAGTGAATCACTGAATGTTATCAATTTAATTAAAACATGAGGTCATTCCATTTTTAGAGTTCCGTACCTCAAAAGGAAAAACCGCAACCCTTATAGGATTATGTACATAGTTGTCCATCCGTCCATCCATCCGTTTGTCTTTCTGTCATGACCCTTTTTCTCAGGAGCGCGTGAAGGTATCAAATTTAAATTAATGTCAAATGCGTAGGTCTACTGCCTCTTGGAACTCTAAAAAATCAATCTTCTAAGTCAACACAATAAAAAAATACGGTCATTTATGCGACATATTTTGATACTCACAAATCAAAAACTATAGGGCACTTCCCGTTGACCTAAAATCATGAAATTTGGCAGGAAGCAAGGTCTTACAGCACAAGTAGAGGAAAAAGTCGAAAATATTGAAATTGTCGTTTCATCAATTTCTTTTTTGCGTTTCTTACTTACATTAATTGCAGTTGGAGAATTGACCGTGATATAAATCGATGTATAGAAGAACATTTTTTCCAAGGTTAAGTTTGTTCTTAGGATAAATTCATCCCAACTACGGAGCCCTACACTGTGCGTGGTCCAACACGCACCTGGCCGGTTTATTATAAAAACAGATCTGGTTCCCAGAACTGGGTTCATAACAGGTTAATATATTAATTTAAAAGTAACTTAACGATGAGCGCAGATACTTCACTTAATAATCAAGCCAATAATATTAAATTTCTCAATTTTCCCACTTTTGCACCGACGTCGGACCTACATTTTTAATTACATGTCGAACTTTTAAGTGGCCGACCCAGGGGGAGGCGGGGGGGAGGGGGGCTCGACTCTGATTACTCGGTAATATCCACTTATTCGCTACTGGTATAATTGAAAATTCTTCATCCAGAGTGATGTATTACCTACTTACGTCCTTCGTCAACTTAATTTTGCAGTACTCGACGAGTGAGTATGTTTTGTATAAACTTTCTCCATTTTCTGGGGTTAATTTATTACTTTTCACTTATGTTTAGAGGGATGTCAGCGTGGAGATTTACAAAAGCTGTTTTGTCGCGTAGGTCTTAGTATTTTGCTGCAATATCAGAACAATTTATAGAAGCTATTATCGCATATCTCGAGAAAAAAAGAAGCTTTTCTTTACTTCCACCCCTTCCTGTTTTGTCTGCACAGTCTTGGTTTAGTACGCGCCAATTTATGATATTAATAATATCGTGTAGCCCATACCATGTTTCACACAAAGCTGCTTAGTGTCAGTATGTCGCCGAGCAGACGTTATCGCGACCGATGTTCCTGAGCCACGAGCCCCGAGTCACTGATATTCATGACTCGTAGCACACAAATAATTGTGGCTAGAACATGTTAACTTAGTCGACTTCAACTAATAAATATTCATACTTAGTTGGCGGCCTGTTTGTTCAGACTCTTTGAGGACTGACACTAACTTATGCATGGCTTTTTACTTTAATTTATAGGTGTATTCACTAATAATAAAATGTACCTACTTATTATTTGAGAGGATCATTTATCATTACTTGTTTGATAAATTTGATTTTTTTTGTAGAATTGGGGAGGAAAAGTTTTTGACTTACGGTGAAAAAATTATATGTGGGTAAATAATACTTATAATGCGCTTAATTGATAAAAAATATAAATAAATAACCACTGAAAAACATTTAACATAAAAAAAAACATTTAACATAAAAAAAAACATTTAACATATATTTTCTAATTGAAATTGAAGCGTAGCAGCAAAATGTTTATCGACCTTTATTATTAAATAGAAATTCATTATCAAATTGCCTTCGGCGAATAGTATAATTTGGTTATTTATTTATTATAGGTGTAATTAGACATCCATTATAATAATATCTTCTAGAAATATTAAAACACATAATTATCATTATAGGCACCATCTTATAAAAGTCTGTCACCATAACAACAATGTTAACAGCATTGTTGTGTTTCGGCAGTTACAAGATAGCCAGTTCCTCTGCGGTTGAGGATACTGGGTGAAGCTCGCTTCCACCTTCGGCCTGATCATCACTTGCCATCAGAAGAGATGCAGGCCAACAGCTTACCCATTTTGGGTAAAAAAAATAAAAAGATTAAATAGGTAACCACATCTTACACATTATCGAGTACACATGCTCTGGATTCATATTTAAGGGTACCTAAAAATAAACAATTTACATGCTCATTATAAACAAGTAATGCCACGTCATCGTTAACGTCGACGTCATCTAAAAATAAGTGATGAGCAGTTCGGCTTCCAAGCGACTGTCCACAGAAACAACAATCTTATGTCTTAAGCATACTGTCCGGCACAACACGGACAGGAAGTCTCCAGTTTATGGATGCTTCTTTGATTCATCAAAAGCTTTCGATTTGGTGTCTTAAGAACATCTTCTGGAGAAACTGAAGGCCACTTCACTTCCCGAGGAGATCATTCATATTCTTGATTACTGGTATAACAATGAAGTTAATGTTGTAAGGTGGGCGAACGTTGTCTCCGATGAGTACAGGTTGGAGTGTGGTGTAAGACAGGGTGGTTTACCATCCCCTCCACTCTTCAACCTGTACATCAATGAGTTGATTGAGGGTCTCAGTAACACTACAGTCGCTTGCACTGTTGATGGCACCACTATTAACTACTTGAGCTATGCGGATGATATGGTGTAGCTGAGTCCTTCAATTAGCGGTTTACGTAAACTTGTTAGGACATGTGTGAGGAGTACGCCGTGGCTCATGGGCTCAGGTACAATGCGAACAAAAGCGAGTTGTTGGTATTCCTACCGCGGAATTGTAAAGTCGACACCGTCCAATCGGTTACACTAAATAGTGTACCGCTTAACAGAGCGACCCAGGTTATGTACTTGGATCACTGGGTCACGGAGGACCTCGCTGATGAGGTGGACATTGAGAGGGAACGAAAGGCGTTGGCTGTCCGTGGGAACATGCTGACTCGCAGGTTTAAACGGTGCCCAAATAAAGTAAAGTGCACAATGGTCGGGGCATACTACCAATCGTTTTATTCGTGCGCCCTGTGGGTCAACTGTAGGTACTCAGCGGACACTCAATGACCTTTTATTACTTTTTTTGGATGTGAAATTATCAAATAACTTCTCCCGCTTTGGGCGGAGCGGGAGGGCGTGTCAGACTCTTACTGACTAAAACCCACCCGTGTACCTTCACTTACCTGTGTGTTACCACCCGTTACGGTGACCCTTTCGGATTTTCCCGCGACCCTGGCAGGCATCGGCCCTAACGTCAGTTGTGGTGGCATCTCTTTGAGGCGCGCGTGGAATACAACGCGCCGTCGACCCGGGCCTGGTCCTTATCGGACGGCGAGTCTCCTGCGGCGACTAGGGGCGTGAAGGCGCGAAGTTTGCCTTTCCCTCACGCGTTCCACCTCCGCCTCCCCCTCTGCCACAGATCGCCTCGAGGACACGGCGGTGCTCCGCCCAAGCCGGGCAGACCCCCAGTTAATGCTCCACTGTGTCCTCCGGGCGATCCACACAATGGTGACACCCGGGCGTTTCCTCCCGCCTTATCTGGAAGAGGAACCTCCCGAAGCAACAGTGTTCGATGAGGTCCTACGTCAGGCGGAAGGCGAGGATGCCGTGGCGCTTCTCCTGAAAGAGGGGACTTATCACCGCGATTGTGGCGTGCCCAGCACTGTGTTGCGACAATCGCACTCTCCATGTCGCCATAAGATCCCGCCGAAACTCTGTCCACTATGCCGCGATTTCTCGCGGCAGCGGAATTACGCCCCGGCGTTTCGCCTCCTCGCACCACTTCCATATGTGTGCGAGGACTTTTGCCTGCAGATCCCATGGCGGCAATCCGACAAAGAGGCTTGCCGCCTCACCGGAGACCGTGCGGTATCCCCGGACCAGCTTCAGTCCCTTGAGGCGGTGGACGGGCCTACACCGGTGCCCACATTCAATGCCCTTCGTGTACAATATAATAACGGTTTTAGAATGTTGCTGGGGCTGCCGAGATGCTGATGTGCATCCGGCATGTTTATGGAGGCTGAGACTGATGGCTTTCATGCCATCATGAGAAAGAGAGCGGCATCCATACTCCACCGTATCCGAGCAAGCTCCAACAGCATTCTGAAAGTATTAGTGGACCGGTTAGACGGTCCTTTTATTAGACACTGGATCGCACTCCATGTGTCAATTTGATGTCGTTTGTTTTATTTTTGTGTTTTACTAACATAGTTCCTAAGTACTTACTAACACAAACATAGATGATTCTGTGATGGATAATCTGAAATAAAGTTATTAAATAAAAATAAATTAAATTACATGAATATAATACCTACAATAAAAATAAAATTATTGAAAATCAAGTTAATGCTAGCATTAACTTGATTTTCAATAATATTATTTTGAATGAATTAAGTAATGTTACAAAGCTGTAGGAAAAAGAAAATTTAAGTATAAATTATTTAATTACTTACTGAAATGTTAATGTGCTCTAATAGAAAGTGCTTATATACATTTCCTTTTAAAAGTGTTAAGACTATCGTGATTGGTATCAATCTCAGTTTTGCGGCTTTTATGCATAAATGTCATTTTAAAACGTGCCTAGTAAGTTTACAGCAATTTTGTAATCGAAAATATTTCTATAGTTACATACAAAAAAAAATATGTCTAAGGAACTACGGGGAATTCGTGATGTGGATTTTTTTATCAAAGCAAAATTATGTTCACTCGTCCATCGCTCTACGCCAAACAGGCATGAAAAGTGTATTTTAGTGACGTCATAGTCCTATGAAACGACGAACAACACAGGGAATTCAGAATGAGCTAAAAGCAAAAAAAAAAAAAAACTGTCTCTTTGTTTAAAAACTCATTTTTTCATATTTGCATTAAAACACTAATGTTTTAGTTGACTTCACTAAGAAGTTGCGCCATGTTTTCAGTCCGTCGGTCATCATTGTGAGCGAGTTTGTCGCCAGCTGAATAATGCAGGACTTGTGAACACCCTGACACGGTGCCGTCTGACGTCATACTTGCTAGTAGCTAACCTTTGAGTATGTATAGAAAATATCTAAGTAGGTAGGAAAGTTTACCTCTGCCTGTCTGATACAGCAGTGCAGTTAGCATTGTTTCGGTTCAGGGACCACTTCAACGTCTGTGCCGTGTTATAAAAAAGATGGAAGTAAATACGTAATGTCGTAATCACTATTGCAATCAATTTGAATAAAAAGGCAGTGCGAAAAGTTAATAATAAAAATGTAGGCGAAAATGTAATATTTTTATTTACTAAAAATATAAGTGCCAAAGCCAAGCAGCATTTTCTGATTCCTAACTCCCTCCTTGGAATCAATTGATAATTACCAGATAGTAAGCCTCATGAGGCAACTTCCTACATTACCAAGAACATTCTACTTCTGCCTGGTGATTAAATCCACCTTTTATACTCTACATCTTATTCCAACCCCCGCAAGCCTACTAAATAATGTGCTTTGTCTCGTGGAGCCGCAGAAAGTCTGGGAGTATGGAATTCATTCGGGAATGTCGCTATGAGTCCGGTATGCGGTGTTATCATGGCCGGGACGTGTGTTCATTTGGCTAGATATCTCATTACTGGACTCTACCCACTATTGCTACTCGTGTCGTGGTTCCTTAATATGATCTTCTGTTGGTCTTCGGGGAAATTTTAAAACATTCGTCGTAATCTTCTTATTTATTTTAGTCGTAAATAAATGTAAGGTCTAAAATATATTTTTATTACACTGTGCGCCTTTATTATTTATAGAAAACCTGCTCGTGGAGACTACCTATTAAGCAATATTTAGTCGAGTCTTTGCCAAACTACTTAAAGAATTCATTTTTGTTTCAAAACATCAAAACCATTTAACAAAAGTAACGACTGCCCTCCCACCCATTGCTTCTAACCACGGAGCACTAACCGCTTTATTAAAACTGCGGCACTTCCATAAAATTTAACGGCATAGCAAACATAAGCCTTGGAACAGTAATGCATGGCTCAGTGCGGGTTCATTCCAATCAGAACAAGTTCAAACACCATCGTCGTAGTTTTTTTAGAAGAACAAAAATGAAAATACCCTTCAAGCCTTTAAAAGAAAAATGTGGAATGTACTTCGATAGCGGAAACAAGGCAAAAAATGAACTTGTTCAGTGTATTAAATAAATACATCTGAAATACTATAACAGCGAAAGGTTTTCCTGCATTTAAGTCAGAATGAAAATGATAAAATTGTAAATATATATTGTAAGGACATTTTCTATTTATATAGTTACCATGACACGTATCAAAATGGTTTATGTACCTCAAACCCCAACCCAACAACATAATATTTTCATAAGATATCCTACAAAAGAGATCGTCAATAGTTTTCTCATTTTCGCGCGGCTTCAGAGGATTCCGAAGACGAACGACTCCGAGAGGAGTGAACTTGTTATGACATGCTAACGACACTGCGCGCCTGGTATCTCAGGATTCAGAGGAAAACCTAGGCTTCCAAGTTTTGTCACAACGCTGCGAAAAGTAACCCAACCCAACTCGGGTTACTTTTCGCAGCGATGTGACAAAACTTACTAGTCTGTTAAAAACAAAGTTCGATAGACTTTGCAGTTCATATTTTTTACAAAAACACGAAACGGCCTTTAAAAAAATTCTTGTAGTGTTGTGAAGAAGGGTTTTGAATAGTTCATTATATAAACATACACTCACGCTTTCTTCCCATAGGGGTAGGCAGAAACTGCAGAACTCCACCTGCTACGATCCCTACGTACACCTTTTGCTTCGTTTACGTTCATACACCTGCTATCTAGTAGCGTAACACATTTTCGGTAAACGATTAAGACTAATCTGTTTCATTTGAGAGTTCAACAACATTCAGTGCGTTATTTACGTTGTTGAGCAGATTTTTTTATCAAACTTGTGAAGCAATGGATTAACAATCTCTTTCAAAATCATTCAGATTATGATTGATCGTGTATTACGCAATAGGAATGTTGACTGGAAAAAAAAAAACTATTTAGTGCGTCAGTCAGATTATAAAAAAAGTATTTGACACGTATTTTTTCTTTATCATATTATTAAAAAATGGTTTAGATAACATGCATTAAAGTTGGGTGGGGGCTCGCTACGTCACAATTCAGTATAAAATCTACAGGGGAGTGACGTCATGCCACATTTTAACGTATTGCCTACTCAATGTATTGTCGTAATATTTTGATTACGTAAAAAAATAAAAAATACGTGTCCAATATTTTTTAATAACCTATCTGACGGTCAGTCATACACGCACGCTGGTTGCGAGTACTAAACACCTGATCATGTATTTACATTAAAATTAATGTTTTTTTGTGCACCTATGCATCCATATAGCATTCATCCGATTGCGATGAAAGGTAAGTTGTCGTGCGCACTCCCTCGAAGGTTCCGGAAACGAAGTCGCGCGCAACAGCTAGTTAACTATCTAGCTAGACTTAGAAATACTGATCTGCTTATTCTAACTTATCATTTCCAAACCGAATAAAAAGTAGCAAAACTACCCAAATAGTACTTGACCCACTAACTAGCCCATATTTCAAAAACAAATCAGGCATTACAATAAATTCATCTTTTCTTTTAAAGATTCGTCAAACAGAACGGAGTTTCCAAGTTATGGAGAACAACAACCGTGTTCAGTTGTTCACATATTTATGGCAGCTCCTGTAGGTCCGGGACCCCGGGCCTTCGGGCCGGATGAGAAATGGCCCCACTTATACCGGCCTGTATCAATAATGTAAAGAGTTCGCTTTTGTCTAACAGCCTCGGATATTGCCTACACAATCCATTTATGTCTATCGCTGTTATTTGTCAGATATAGAAACTAAATTGTGTTTGAGTTACCGATTCTAGCGAACTTTATTGTTCAGCTGAAAGGAATAAAGGTGAAATCTAGAGTAAAAGATTTGTTTATGTTTACTTTCAGTACTAAACTGTTTATATTGAAGGTAGTCTGTGCCTTTGTGCCGTGCGAGAGTCTGACGAGAGTGCTATTTTATTTATCTTATTCGATTCTCTTAACTTAGATTTCAAGTGCCTAGCTCATTTAGGTCATTTGAATGGATGAACGAGTGAAGCTAGTTACGTAGACAAATTAGAGCGAAAAGTATCTAAAATGTAGTTTCTAGGAGTTATGCATAAGCTCCCCTTAAGTCCCCAAAGAAATGTACGCGCTTCAAAAGTTTCCACAAAGCTCCGGTGGAAGCTTTCCACTTTATGCACCTCAGTAACTTACCTTAAAGTTACTAAACAATGCTTCAGAAACTGCGCAAGACTCACCAAAACCCAAATATTCTGGACTCTTAGGTATTCGAGCTCAGATCGTAATGCCGCTTTATTCCAGATTTCAATTTGGGAGCAATACTTTTCCATACACATTCCATTCGACCATCGATTTTTGCTGCTCCGTACGTGTTCAGTTAATAAGTTTAGACGCCTTGGGCTTGTACGCGGGTTGAATCCGAGTATTCACAAACTTAGAACCACTCCAAGACGTTTAAAATTCCGCCTTATTCCTTGACGCATAAGGTTGGTGGGAAGTGTAGAGTTATCGTGGTACAGAAGTTGCACATCGTGGGTAGACGAGCAGGGTCGCGCGACGAGTGCCGATATATTAGCGTGTTTAAGTCGAGGAGTTCGCGATGTGTTATAAACTAGCAGATGGATGGAGAGTCGACGAATCACGACCTGTCACGATCGTGGGTCGAGTATTTAAATACTTAAGAGTGCTTCCATTGCTTATTTCTGGTCATTTCTTGCGAAAATAAGGACGAACCCGAACCCTTTTAAGCGGCTTATAATTTTATGTTTGTTCGTGTATCAGATTACTTTTCTTTCTAATGGCCAATAATTTCAGGGTCACACACTTTTCACACAAATCAAAATATGCAACATTTATACTATAGATAAAATTCTTGTTTAGAAATACTGTGGATGTAAAAGGAATAACAGCAAGTCTCGAAAAATGCAATAAAAAAGTTAGTTGTCCATAAGCACGCATTCAAACCTCAATAGTATCGTTCGATTCAATGCTCTCTCCACTCTTATAATATAAAAATAAAATGCAATGATAATAAACCCGGCATTACAATCGCTGGCAGCTAATCGGGGGGTTTCCAAATACCGCAAATTTCCAGCAGCACTATCACATCCTGTCGCAGGATTTGCAGCCTTATTCAAAAGGTGCGAAGAGTGATAGTGGGGTGTAGAAAGACTGGCTTGCTGCCAAATTTTGTCGATTGATGGCAGTAGGTTACTCGCGTGGTACCGATAGGACTGAACTCTGCATGGAGAATTCAAGCAGTTTTAACCTATTTACTTGAATCATTACGTTTTACTGATAGTTCCGAATTTTATTAGTTTCATATTATATGAAATTTTTAATTTTAATTTTTTTATTTTTTTTTATAAAATTCGGAACTATCAGTAAAACGTAATGATTCAAGTAAAATAGTTTGGTTAGGATGTATTAACATGGCATGATGCTAACACTATGCCTATTACGGGCGCCAAGAAGCATTGGATTGTTGCGGATTTAAAGCTTAGGTACAATTACGTACATTTTAACTCTATTCTCCAAAGTTATTAACACATCTGCAAAGCGTGTGGTGTTGTATATCTATAAACGATTGTATGCATTTACTATCCATCAGCTGGGAGAGAGCATCAGCTCGGTCTGATCATACTAAGAAACCTCACTATGTTAAAGCAAAGCTTCGCTTTACGCTCAAAGCGTGTCGTGCACATAATGTAGATGCCAGAAAGCTACGCTCCATACACTGCGAACTTCTCTTACCTATAAATAATTCACAGTTAATGCAATAAGATTTTTTAAAATAGCAATCCCATTTAAAAAAATCTTATTGCAGTAACTGTGAATTATTTCTCACTTTTATTAATAATTTATCACTTTTATTTCAAACTCGTAACAAAATTGTATGGTTATGGTTTAAATTTAAACAAAACTTTCAATTACAGTAGTATGCCAGCATCTGTACAAATGACTTAATATTGTTGATGGTTTGAGTTTACAGTTCTAACTGTTGATGTCAATGAAGAGGATACCCAGAACAATATATGTTGGTGTTAGCATCTAATTAACACGTTAGCCAAACAATATTAAAGGCGAAAACGTCGTGGTACCCCGCGAAATTCAAATTTTCCTACGATTTTTGCAATCGACAGGTCTATTGGCAGGTTATATTATGTTGATGAAAATATAATTCGCGTCCGTAACAAATATAATGTATTTACAGAATTATAATCACTTAAATGATCAATACAACTGTAATTGCCCTATTGAATGACTATATCATAAAATTTGAGGCTAATTCAAACTTAGAGAGCAGTATTTTCAACACACAACTTCGTACTGACCTGCAAATTGCAAAAAACATATTAAGAAAAGTTTAATTTCGCGCGCTACCTTAGCGCATCAAGTAGTGTGTCAATAGTGTTAATCCCTGCGACATATTATGCATGTTATTTCTCCGAACGTCTCTGGTTACTTGATCTATATGTATAGGAGCTAGTACACGGAGCCTTGAGAGGCGAGGGACGGTCGGACAATTGGCGGCAACCCAGTGGGGACTGCTACAATGTGATTATTGTTCTATTTGGTGAGGCGTGAGGGAGGAGAGGTCGCGATACTGTGATGACTACATGGGATAAGATGAGATTCAATACGGTATTTCATTTGTTTTGTTGGTTGAATCTTTAAAACTCGACTTGGGGAAAAGGAGAAGATCTAAGAATTGGTCCTTCAATGAGCAGCATTGTGTCTTCGTCAGTCAAACGAAGATGAGGCGCCAGAGATTACTACAATTCACTTTAACCTTGCCAATTTTGTCTTCAGAGAAAGCAAACTGGCAGTAAGATGTATAGGGACTCCCGAGCCTAGAAAAAACTGAGAGATAAAAGTTGTTCATTAAAAACACGGATTAAATCCCGCTCTATTCTATAACTTAACCCCTAAAATGGACTCGCGACAAAATAACGTAAAATGTCGAGCACCAGGTGTAGCCACCGTTGTCGAGTTTAATGTGCGGATGTAACGCCCTGCTGTCCTCAGCACCTTCTAATGACCGGAAGTCTTGAGCACTTCATCTGTTTTACAGAGAACTGTTTGTCCCTATCTGTCCGTGTGATTTTGAAAGTAATTCAACTATCGTTAAAATATCAAGCTGTTAAATTAGTGACTTTGAGAAGATAAAATAACGTTTTTTAATCCAATCAAGTTCAATTAAATAAAAAGAAATCACGGAAATTAATCTTCCAAATTTGCAAGTAATAATGTTCGAGCTGTATCCTCTCTCAAGCCTAGCGTGCGCACAATGGTGCGAAGTATTTGTAGATAATATCTTATAATACGCTGCATGCAAAAAGGTCCGCTCTATGGGTTCAAACAAAAAGCGTCCTGTCCCTTCCCTTCCCCTGCAGATGACGCCTCTAAGCGACCGAGCCATTTCCTCCTCCTCGTCATTACACTCCAAAACTGATGATTATTTATGATATCGGAAACGCAGCAATCACATGCAAATGAAATCCTGAAAACTCAGTCTATTGTAAAAAGTTCACAGACATTCTCATATTTTTCTATGCAAGGGTAGACGAGGCCATTATGTCCACACCCCCCACACGAACTTCCAACATTACAAAATACTTTTTTTTGACAATAACCATATATGTGGAAGAAATAGGCGGAAGTTGAGCATCGCGGAGGTAAACAGAAAATATTTTATCTGTAGGATGCGCGGACGCGGCCGAAGGGTCGCGCCGCGCGCTCTCCTCCTCAGTAAATACGCCTCCATGACCTACCAGCGACGTGAAGAACGTGTCGCTTCACCCACGCCGCCGTTTATCGCTGTATGTCTGCGAAACCAGCACACGGTGCTCCCAAAAAAACTGGCAATGGTGCGTGAAGTGAACTTGTAGACGATTGTCGGCAGCGATGTCGCACAGATCCAGTGCAAGCGACACGACGCCGAACAGACGCGTCCCGGTCGCCAGCCATGCGGAAAACTGAACACAGTAAATATTTCCCCGGGACTCAACTATCGCGGTAAATAAAAATTCTCTGTTATTATAACAAGAATGTAGCCCCGATATTCTCTAGGGTTCATATCGATTAAGAAAAGGATTATTTCGGCTGAATCTGAACCTTACGGCCTACTTTTAGTAAGAAATAGTCTTTCTAAGTCTGGGATATAAAAAGAAAATGTGGATTAACGCCAAGAAAAAAAGCGGCGATAGTGTAATATGAAATCAGTCATGATAAAACATGTTATGGCCGAGATACATCATGATACTTATCTAATAAACTAGAGGGTTGAGTGTTGTGTAGTGCTACGAGAACACATTGCTTGTGGCTGGTGTGGGCTGGATTCGTTCATCGAGAGATTGTTCGTCTGGCGAGAGATATCTTACAAATATGTTTTGTTATTGGTTCAATTACAAGCGTTGTTATGAGTACAATGAAATAACTATTTCAGATAAATGGCTGTCATGTAACAATTTTGGGAAACTCTAATAATTATGGATGAATGATAACATTAGTGCGCTCTGCAAACCAGAAATCTCGAAAACAATCAAAAGGCATTAAAAAGATCCATTCGTTATATAGGACCCTGACAATATAGCAGTAGTTTCAATGAAAACTGGAACTAACTTCAAGAATGACTGCTATATTCCTTTTAAAATAATAGGGAGGCGTAATCAAATGTCAGTGGTAGCGAATGTCGGCAACCTATTGTATTCCCGGGGCGCCGGATCTGTGTCACATGTCACGTCATATTCCTATAAGTATTATAATAAATTGTATTAAGTTTTAGATCATCTCACCCACACGTTTGTAGATATAGTACTTATTTTGTAAAACTGTATTATTTTTTACGTGTACTACAATGCCTTGTTTTTGAGTGAATAAACATATTATTATTATTATCTATTCTTGTGTTCCAGAACTTTTCATTAACTAGATTTGACATTATAGATATTTTGTTTGAAGGTACAAACATTTGGATTATTTATAGTCATAACAAGATTTGCTACAAAACAAGGTTAACCTTTGCCGTGATGAAAGAAAATGTCTTTTAAATTAGTGCTGAGTAGGTGTTACGTTCATTTCTTTTATACTTTAACAACAAAATGAAATCCGCTTATTAATTAACATGCAAAAAATACACGGAGACATCACAGTTCATAAAATGTTAATTACTGATAAAGCCATATAATAATTCATCTCTCGTGTAGAGGCTGTTAAAAAACTAAGGAGCTCGTGTAATTTCGGCGGATCCCGTAATTAAGTGGAATCCCGCATAATCCCTGGTAATTCTAATATAACACCGGGAATTCCCGCCACTCGGTGTATAATGCGCGCGGAACTTTTTTATTAATGAATTCTATTTTTTGACGGGGAATTTAATTAATTAGAGGACGCCGGGGAGAAGTGAATGGCTCCCGGGAAAAAAGTATGTCGATTTTTTTTTAGATATTATTGAAAAAGCAATTTGTGTAGACGCCATGAGAATGTACAGTTGTGGTTTGGTCCCGTTTCTAGTTTGCATCAAACGCGGAATAAGAATTCTATAGTAAAAGTTGTCTGAGTTTAGTTTCAAAAAGAGATGCTTCAAATGTAAATAGACGGATTACGATGTTAGAGTTCTGCCGGGGTCGCGGGTTTGTCTGAAAGGGATATCGCGACCTCGGCACACAGGCAACGGAAGGAACACGGGTGGGTTTTAGTCAGTAAAAGTCAGACACGCCCTCCCGCTCCACCCAGAGCAGGAGAAGTTATTTGATAATTACCCATCCTCAAAAAAAAAAAAAAAAAAGAGTACGACAAAATGTGCAAACAGTTTTAAAATATTTTTTACTAGAAAATGTGAATGTGAAAAATAATGTTAAGATTTGCTGTGGTGGCTTTGAAAGTATTTTATAATATTTTGCGGCCGCCAACTCGCTACAATATCAGCGAATCCTTGCTCTTGTTCTATCATTGTTAGTTGAGTTGAAATCCTTGCACCATCTCACTTTAATCTAAAAGTTTAAACACGTAACCGATTAAACTCAAAATCAAACTTTGTAATTGATCGGTTACGTGTTTATTGTTCATTTATTTCAATTGAACCATTTACAGGCACTTTTGAATTGTCAAAGAGTCGGTCAGTTAGTCTGAATGTTGCAGCTAGTTGCTCATTCTAAACCTAAATCTCTATGGAGAAGAACGGGCAAGAAACTCCAAGGACACTCTTTTAAATATAGATATTACAAAATCCTGGGTACACTATTCTTGTTGCTTCTATATGTGAGAATAATGTAAAAAAAAAAAACGATTCAAAATATAAGATTAAAATAAGCCCTGGCAGGTAAAAGATGACCAGTTTCAACTGACGGCGCCAGTTCACGAACATGACGCGTGGATCAGCACCATCCAGCTCAACCATTTTGTAGGGAACCGCATGATCCAACACAGTTGCCACCATCAGCTAGACATTTAAGTGAGCATGACAAGTATGTCATGCTCAAGTTGAGAGTACTCAACTGCTATGCTCTTTCAAGTCAACATAATAAAATAATAAACGGCCCCATGGTACACACAAGTACTTTTTTTTTAATGCTTTTAAATTATACAAAACTATAGTTTGCAATGTATTTGAGAGATTAAAAGAATTTTCCTACCAAAAACAAAGAAAATTATTATTATCCATTGGAGTATTCAATAATTAAAACTAAATAAACATTAAGTTCGTAAAGTCAGAAATAAAAAATAAAATAAAAGGGGAAGCAACTCTTTCAAATATAAAACTTTTAACCAGTGAGCCACAGTGGCTGCGGAGCAGGACCAGCATTAAGCCAAGCATTTTTATCTACGATATAATCATCCGACATAATTATAATATGCTTGTCTACATAGTGTGCGTTTAATGCATGTTTTAAATTTCTTCTTATTTAGTTGAAGAATGCCATATGAACCCAGCCTCCTCTATTTTTTAAAGATTAGACTTCATTAAAACGTATCTCGCATTAATTTCAATACTTACGTGAATTTTGTAGGTTATAATTTTTTATAATTTTACTCTTTCATTATTTGTCTTGGAATTTTAACGAGAATGTTTATACACACTGAACATTGTTCTTACTTAATATAAAAAATATATATCAGAAAAGAATGTGCTAAGTAAAATCTTGTATATCCTTATTAACTTCTTATTCCCACTCAGTTATTTCTTGCAACAAAACAGTTATAAAGCCATCGACACGCTCTACCTCTTCATGTAAATATTATTCATACTTCCGCCATTTTGTTCGAGCGACATTTTGGCTTGTCGCGTGACAAAGTATGTTTGCCGGTGGCGTGCACAAAGTGTTGTCACGCCGAGCCCAACATCGTTTGCGGCCACCTTTATTAAAATTTTAGTAAAAACTAACGTAACGCCGCGACGTTTCTGGACGGCTTTAGGAAATTGACACAGTTTCCGAAATATTACGTGAAAATTTGTTGAGCTGCGGTCTTCTGCCACTTTTGCCAAAGTGCACGCTCTGGCATATTTATTTAGAGATTATGCCTTGTGAAAATAATCTGGTTCTGAACTTATTAAATGCAAAATTTTCGTAGTTTTTATGCAACCAACCGTCTTGTCCCAAGTAGGTAAATCATTGTCCTAAGACATTTTAATTTAAACTGCCTCCTTCATGATGAACAATATGGCTTTACAAAGGGTCGTTCGACCACAGATGTGGGGGTTGCTGTGCTCAAGCACATATTTAACGCATGGGAGAACTCGCAAAATGCTATTAGGAGTTTTCCATGTACTTTTTCGATTACTTCCGTATGGCATGATCCTATAGCCACAATGGCAGTATGACCCGCAAAGATTGCAATAGTATTATTTTCCAGCTCTGGTATATCATCCGTGTACAACCAGGTGGAGCACTGGACCCAGCATACTACCTCGAGGCACGCCAGCTTTAATCATTTTTAACTCAGAAAAGGCATCCTCGTGCCATACTCGAAACATTCTATCTGTAATGTATGATAGCAAGATATTGACAAAATTATTTGGCAGCAATAGTATTAGCTTGTATATCAAACCCTTATGCCAAACTCTATCAAAAGCTTGTGCCACATCAAAAAATACGGTAGAGCAAACTTTTTTTATATTCAAGCGTTCTCTCAACGATGTTGGTAATTCTATGTACTTGGTCTATAATAGACCAAGATCAATGACCAATGTTGAGTGTTTCTCTCTAAACAATCACTAAGTCGTCACTTTTTGCCAATTTTTTCAACACAATGGTTCCAAAACTTCTGGATAACAGTGTGACTTGATTATTAGTTATTTTTTTACAGTTTCACTCAATTATATTCACTTATACATAAACACTAAAAGTATTTTTTAAGATATTTTTGAACAAAGCGTTTCTATTTTACGTCAAGCTTCGCGCAGCGCCATCTGGCGATATAGCATTAAGTGCTGTGGTATTCTGCTGTGAGGCAAAGAAGCTGACATTCAAAATATATTTTTCCCTCAAAAACGAGCTGTTCGAGCAATTTACCACCTAGGTCCTAGAGTTTCTCTAAAAGATTTTTTCAAAGATATTGGTATTGTCACGGTGGCATCACAATTCATCTTCGCCAACATCTTTATAATAAAAGGGGCACAGCACAGCCATAGCTCTTCTTGACGTAGTTGTAGCTGTAATATATAAACCACCTCACGAAGCCAGAGAACAGGGTGTGGGTACCATGCTTGTGCTACTGGATTTTTCATGTGCCTTTGACTCAATCAATACCTCCCTTCTCCTCTCCAAGCTGTCTTACTACGGATGTCAACCGGAAACAGTCCAATGGTTTCAGAGTTACCTGAGTCACCGTTCTCAGCTTGTCCAGGCACCAGGCAACTACCTTTTGGAAGGGGCGACTAGAATCAATTAAATTTTTTGTAAACTTTGACGTTCAGAAAAGTGCCTTACAAGGGCCTATTTGAAATAAATGATTTGATTTTGACTTTGAACAACTGACAGTTTTGGAGATGTTTTGTCCTCCAGTCCCAAGCAAGTGAACCGCGGCGTACCACAGGGTTCGATCCTAGGCCCGCTTCTCTTCATTCTATACAACGCGGACATCATCAACTGTCTGAACAACACCAAATTCTACCTATATTCTGACGATCTGCAGATGTATCTCTCATTCCGCCCTCAGCAGGCTACTAAATCTGTAAAAATAATGAATGCTGATTTAGATAGGATTTCAGCCTGGTCAGTGAGAAGCTCTCTGGTTCTGAACCCAATTAAGTCCAAGTACATTGTCATGGGATCCAGAGATTTTCTTAATAAAATGTTAGGGTATAATATGGACTTGAAGATTGACGGGTTTTCTATTGATAGGGTGCAAGAAGCCCGTAATCTTGCGGTGGAGTTTGAAGAGCACTTGCATTTTGAGACACACATCATGGAGGCTGTGCGCAACTATTTTTATCGGTTAAAGCTTTTGTACCGTATACGGCCCTACATAAGTGTAGATATGCGTGTCATGCTGTGTGAGTCACTTGTTTTGTCCAGTCTGAACTACGCTGACACTGTGTATGATGCGTGCATTCTCGGTAGAAGTGAAAAGCTGATCCAGCGAATACAGAATGCTTGTGCGAGATTTTGTTTCAATATCCCTCCCCGATCTCACATAACTCCATTTTTAACTAAGGGTAATTTGACGAGAATGTCAGATCGCAGAAAGCTTCATCTGGCTACCCTTCTCTAAAAACCAGAATAACTTTATAGGAAATTGACCTGGCCACGTGACACAAATAAAATTTAAACAAGCCTTCATACCTTCTGTTGTTTTCAACGCACAAAATTGCTGCATTCCGTGGAAGCTTTAAATTCGCTGTCTCTCGTTGCTGGAATGACTTGCCACCTCCTTTCGTGCTATAAAAACAGTTGGAACTTTTAGTACTAAATATAAGCAACATTTGTTACGAGTACAAAAGGAAACCAGTTTCTAAACTCACCCGGGGACTGCACGCAGTTGGTGACCTTGGCGAAGCGTTATGTTCTTAGCAGCACGATTTTGCTTCAATCGCTTTGTTTTGCTCGGCGACTGAATCTTTTTCTTCCGATTTACACAAAACAACACAGTCAGTCACAACACAATGATACTATACATTATTATTTTGCACCACTTTCTTGCCTTATCTTATATTATTAATACTTCTCTTTATAGAGTAGTATGTTCTTTGAACCATAATATATAATTTCTTTATAATTCCAATAATTACAACTTGACAATTTTAACTGACAGTCGAATGCATCGCAGATTCGCAGTGCGCCCGCGTCCCTTCGCTTGTCATCATAGATTATTACTATGGACAAGTGATGTTGGAACGTCGGGCGAGAGTAAATTCATTTATTTATTGTACATAATTTCAGTTTTTATTTGTATTTGTTTTTAATTATTATTTTGTTATCCCCTAGTGGGATTTATCTAAGTCCGTGTGTCGTGGCATTACAGTGGGTCCTATCAGAATACCAGCGCTGCGGTTTTTTTTTTTTTTTAATGTCGCCTCATTATGTGATAGGAGCCTTTTTGGCCTCGCACAGGTCGTTATTATTCTGTTAGTTTTTAAATGCTTCTTTTTTGTTTTTTATTTTTATGTGTTTCCTGTGCGTGTCTCAAATAAAATATATTTCTTTCTTTCTTTCAATTTATCTCCTTCCCAAAATCTTTGTTAGCCGCTATTTCAATTATCATCTACTTTTGAATTGATATTTATACAATCCACATCACTCACAAATGTTTCACTTACATTTATACTCAAAAGGAAAGTGACAAAATCAATCTGCCTAGCCTTTTCCCAACTATATTGGGGTCGGCTTCCAGTCCTAACCGGATGCAGCTGAATACCAGTATTTTACATTAAGCGACTGCCTATCTGACCTCCACAACCCAGTAACTGGGTAATACGAAACCCCTTGTTAAGACTGGTTGTCAGACTTTCGGGCTTCTGACGACCCGTAACGACAGTCAAACATCCACGAATGACAGCCGGGACCAACGGCTTAACGTGCTTTCCGAGGCACGGAGGAGTCTCTGTATGTATAAATGGTCACCCATCCACAGACCAACCCCGGCAAGCCTAGCTTAACCTGATGGATCGACTCGTGCGGCAGTTACTACATAGCCACGAGCTCCTCTCAAAAGGAAAGTTACAGAGTTGTAATAATTGTTTTCGTAACCTGCTGCCATTTTGTGATATACTCGTAGCTCCAGAACTGTAGAGACCGCCGAAATTGCAGTTCGTTTTTTCTGTTCTGGTTCTAATGATTTCTAAACTAATACCTATTCTCCAGCATCTGTTGCTGTTGATCGACTTTGGTCTGGATCTTAGATCCATATTCGTCGATAATAATGTCTTCGTCAAACAGCATACACTAGGGTGGCTAAGTGGCTTTTCCTATGGCGAGTGGTATGAAAGTGGTAAGTACTTGATGAAAGCCACACATGATCTACATGCCTTTAATCCATGGTAATTTCTTTCACGAAACCACATTTGCTTGTTTTTATTTAAACAAAATACCAATCTATGTATATGTCGTAGGATGATTTGATAATTCGAATTTTCGCGAAATCCTTAAGATATTCCGAAAACACGGATAATTAGAAAATGGTGAAAACATTTATGTGAGCAACTTGGAAGTAGCGCTCGCCGCGGTAATAAATATAAACTAGACAAGCAAGAGTTTCATATAAAAACAAAAACCTGGATGTGAAATCAATCTACTCTTAATAATTATCATCGATTTGAAAATTATCTTAACAGGGTCGGTAATAGCTGCGTTTACCTTAATTAATGCTTTATATATTTTTACTCCGATGGTTCTAGTTTATCATTTGTGACCTCGAGTTACAGCTTTATATGTTAGCGGGCATGCCCTTTATGATGGAAGCTTTTATTCGAGTATTAAGTTCTGTTTACGTTTTTAGTTTCGTTTGAGTATAGATTTCGATGCTTTTTTTTTTGGTATACTGGCGTGTGCTAGCTGAAATATAGCAAATAATTTAATTTAAGGTTTTGTATTGCGTAATGTAAATTATTTTGGATACTATTGCATAGAATCAAAATTTTCTAACTGAACAGACAGCTGTGCTGCTGGGGAGTTTGTTGCACCACTTCTTCTTCCCAGCTAAAGCACTAGGACGTGGTGAAGGGTGGGCGTTTTTGGAGGACTGTCTTATGTAATTTTAGCGTTCGAAAATTACTGATTCTCAACCTAGTTTGAATAAATGAGTTTTGAAATTTGAATTTATTGAAAATGAATGCCTGTAAAAAAAATGGGTCTACTTAATTACAGCCAACAATTAAAAACTTTCACCATAACATCATATCACTTTACGTTGAAAATATTTTACTACAGAATTCGTGACAGTTACCTAAAGAATTTTACAATTCGCTTCAAATATTCCACTTCACATTTATTGGAAGTGGCTCGGAGTGATATTGTAGAGGCACTTGTTCAAGTCCAGCCCGCTCCAATAAAATGTAGACATCTAATCATTGTGACAGCTATGGAACTCCCTCATGCACGACGATTCAATATTGAACATCCAAATAGTCCGACTTACAATTATAGATTTCTAGCAAAAAGCGATAAAGAGAAAATTTCTGGAGACAAGTAAACGATCACAGCTCATCCTCCATCCATCGGCTCCTTCAAATAAAAAATAGACTTGGGACCTATGCCGTGTTCAATGACCACGCGTTGCTGAATGGTTCGTGACTACATGTTGTTATTCGCAGAAACTGGAGGACGATAGGCTCTGCTCATCTGTTTTAAGGTCAAAAGGATGAGCAAATTTGTTCTTTCCTGCTTCTTATGTAGCCTCTTACGATACGCTTTCGTTGGAGACCGCACAGAAAGAATATGATCCTAACTAATATTAGGTATAAATGCGAAAGTGAGTCAGTTTGTTTGTCTGTTATGCTTTCATGCTAAAACGGCTGAACGGATTTGGATGAAATTTGGCACATGACCTGGAGAAGGACATAGGCTACTTTTCATCCTGGATCGCAGGCGAAGTCCCGAGCAACAGCTAGTTTCTAATATAATAACAAGCAATTATTATCTGTCCACGCGCGAGAATTGAACCAAAGACCTTACCAAGTGGCATCCATAATACAAGGATGGAAAATAAGCTATACCTTATCGATCTATCTTTATTCATCTCCCGAGTCAGCTCTTTGGAAATAAGCCCGACATCATAGAAACGTAATAGCACTATAAAATAAACGGCGTCTGTTATTTATTGTAGTTACTTACGAATACGATACGTTATATACTTTTTTGGTGTCGACCGTTAAGTTTTGCTGATATTTCAAAATCAAATCTTCCTTATTTAATGTTCTTCGTGAAAATTTTGAATAGAATAGACTTGTATAAAGTACATACCTTCACCACATAAAAACAGATAAGTAGTACAAATGTAGAAATGTTACATAGTGACCAATGGGCGGTCTTATAGCTAAAAACGATTTCTTTTTCATTTAAGCTCTTCTATGTTCATTGTTAATTTCGGTCGGTCTAAAAGAAAATGTGGTCACCCATCCAAAAAGCTACCTCAGCTACCACAGCTTAACCGCGTGAATATACCTATATTGGCTGAATAAACATCATAATCACACAAAAATAACCAGCAAAACAAACAAAAACTAAAATATTCAATTTTAAACACTTATTGCGTAAACGAAAGCAGACTATTCACTTATTTTCTTTTTTTCTTTAACACTGATACCGAAACCGCTAAAAAGAAACAAAGCCATTGCCAACCTTTAAAATTCAAATATAGTTACTTACAGTTTTTAAAACAAAATTCATTGTGAGCTGAGCAAAAACTTGTCCATTTCGCACTAACATTGAATAACTGAATAACAGTTATAACCGCTGGAAAAAACCGCAAACGGCTTCAATTAAACGTAACGCCGGCGAAAACTTGCAAAGGCGAGTATTAAAACAATCGACGCGGTATGAATTGAGTGGAATTAATTAAACGGTGACCACAGAGCAGGCACAAATAGAAGGGACACTTCTAACATCGCACAGTTACGAACTCACACAAAATCAACTATGGTGGCTTTTCACCCAAATGATGCAGTGTGTATGTAGGTATAATACATTCATCGTTAATTCCTTTCGTCTAGCAAGACAGAAAATGGCGCTGCACCCTACAACTATGTTGGCAAACATTTGTCATGATGATCATCCCCTGTCTTTATCCCAGTATATTTGAGATGGGCGCAGCACGTCTTCTTCTCTCATGTGTATCTCTACTAATGATCTCATCCTATTTATCGCCCCGATTCTAGCCACATCACCTTTCACATAATCCAGCCACTGTTTCTTTGATCATCATCTACAATTTCACATTCATACTCAAAACTTTCCTCACAACATTGTTCTTCATTCCTCCGAATTACATGCCGATACCATGGCAACAGATTAATTTCACAATGTGGCAAGCATGACGCGCCAGATTGAAATAAGTTTACTGTTACAAAATAAACCTTTTGCCTGTTCCGTGGCATGTGACAGAGGCACGATAGAGCACGGTAGGGTTGGGGCGTCAGTTGGCCTCGGGCCAGAATGTCACTGTGGGAGTGTGGGTTTGGCACCCGGGCGATCAACTGAACCGTTTTGACGTTTTTCAGTCATTGGTGTTTAAAAAACAGCGGTTTTTGACTTGAAACGTCTTTCATTTCGGTCAGTAGAGGTCACTTGCAAAAACCATATTATTATGTAACGAAATATGTTATGGCAAGATCGCGTATTACTTTGAAAGAATAGCACTATTTTATTATGTACCATAATTGAGAGGATAAAAGCCATTACTCGGCAGATTGGTAGTGCATATGTCGCTGGTATACATACAATGCTGTTATCACGCGCAGCACGACGCATTCGGAACTAAATTTACCATCGCTCGCCGAGTTTATTTAGCGATTACTCAGCAGTACATTGATCGATTCGAGTGAGAGTGGTCGCGTTTGACAAAGCTCACGACGTTATAGCTGGTGTGATACATAGAACTCATACTTGTGACTATAAGAACTCAGAGTTTAAAAAGGTGTGGTTTTTTGCAGAAAGAAGACTGCTCTACTATGGCGCCACGTAGAGCGATACGTAACGTAAAAAACTGGTGTGCAAGAGCTCGGGTAGCAAAAGAGAGATATTCCGGCCCTCTAGGTTTACAAATAAACCCAGATTTCGGTACTTTACTAAAAAAAACTAGCCCTAGATATCATAAAAGCAAAAACCTCTTCGTATCTAATAAGCACATCAGTCCAGTTTTAAGCTCTGTGGCAGTTTTCCAAAATGTTAAGACAAACATCTCCAGTGACAATTGCCATTAGCCCAGGGTTGTTGCAGCATCGCGTTACAGTATCGGTTGCAGCAACAAACACAGCGCTGATGTTATATTCATGTTGCGATCTGTTTGGACACGTGCACTTCACTTCACTTCCACACTTGCAAACTGAAATAAAAGCGCGGCCATTGTTATGTAGACGACAGCATCCTTAAAGAATTCAGTTAAAGCTACTTTTATCGGTGTACCAATATATTAAATCAAATAAAAGCAATTAGGTACCTACTGCCAGGCATTGTTATGACACTCACTTAGGTAGCAAAATTACGTTTTTCTTTCTGCTGAAATAACGATAGTAATTTATTTTAATTATTAAATGACACGAAGTTGTTAATAGCAACAATCTGCTTATGTGTCCAGATATTGATATTTTTTACTTCCTCAACTTCAATCTTTAATCTTGTTAGGGTTCCGTACCTCAAAAGGAACGCGTAGAGGTATCAAATTGAAATTAATATTAAATATGTAGGTCTATGGTCATTGGAGCTCTAAAAATTAAGCTTCTAAGTCAAGGCAACAAAAGAATACGGCCATTTATGCGACTTACCTATTTTGATACTCGCAAATAAATAAAAACCTATAGGTTACTTCCCGTTGACCTAGAACCATGACATATTTCCTAATCATAGAGACAAAAAGATTCACAATCTCAAGTTTCTGAAACCCTCAGCATGAGGACGTTAATATGGCAAATCGAGTTCAGCGTCGTCTCTATCAATCATTTTGAAGTGAATTTCAGCCATGAAACGGAACGCGATCAATACATCTAAACCGCGTTCAGGAGCTGTTATCAATATTCCACAACAATGATGACACAGCTCTTGTACGCGATCTGGATGAGCTGATCACGTTAAGCTGGGTCTTAAGATGCGCTAAGGTAGCCTCGAAATTCAAATTTTCTTACGTTTTTTGCAATTTGCAGGTTAGTGTCAGGTGTATGTTGATTAAAATATTATTCAAAGTATCTTTCTAATAATCGATATGCTATATTAAAAACGCCCGCGATCTATGAGAATGAGAATACAATGACATATCAATTCAATATTTCACGACACGTGCATCTTCACGAAGTGGGTCAACCACGACACTAGCTACGTAGTTAGTCACCTCAGAGACCACGAGATTGTGTGGCTCTCAAGTTGCTGATAGATAATCCCGGTTGCCTGGTCGCATCTACAACCGGAAATAATATGCCCGAGACGGTGACATCTGTCACCCTGTCGACCCACGATATATATTATATTATTTACGTTTGTTGTTCTTCTATGTTACTCTCCAATGTGATGATTTATGTTGTCAATCTTAGGTATGTTTAAGTAAGATTTCATATTAAGCAGTCTTAAGTGCGATGCTTGAAATATTACACTTTGAAGCTGTTAATTTTAATTTGTGTTTATTTATTTATTAATAGGAGAACCAACACCTATAACAGATAAGTAACAATTGTATATGAAACATAGAGCCAAATTATATATCGTTTAAGGAAATTACTAGTGGCATCCTTTCATTGTTTAGTCATAGGTTGTCAACGTGGGCGATAACGCCCCCTCGTGGGCGTTTGAGACTTTCAGGGAGGCAGTAGAACACCCAAAGAAAATTAGGGGGTGTTGAGATGGCACAGAGGGGGCGTGGGCAGGTTAAAGAAATATAGTCTAAAAAAGACCAAAAGAAAACCCGCTAAACACGTACTAAAGTTTTAATATTGGTAAATTTTTGTTCATCATTTTTATCACGGGTCTGAAAATTCACATATTTTGGTTCAAGTTCAAGTTATTTATTTCATAACAAAAATACATTTGTGTCGAAATATTTGCATAGTAGGTACACAAAAAGAAGCAACACAAACAAATATAATACAAGTAACCTCGTCCCTCACCTAAAAATACTAATTTTACAAACATTAATATTTTTATTGATACAGAACAAAGTCCCTAGCAAAATGCTACAAAAATATATTTAGTATCAAATTATTAACATTAATATCATCACATGCATATAACAAAGTCAAAAAGCAATGAGTACACATACTTATTTAATTTAAGTTTAATTCAATACTAGTTTTAAGATTTTTGTCATTACAAAATTCGTCAATGCTGAAATAGGCTTTATTTATTAACAAAGCCCTGAGTTTATTTAAAAAAGGTTCGCATTCTGAATATTCTTTAATTCTGTTGGTAATTTGTTAAACAGATTGACAGACTGCACGCGTGACGAGTGTTTGACAACATTAAGCTTTGCCTGCAGAATAATAGGAAGATCTTTTCTGCGAGTATCTACTCTCTTTTTTCTTTCATCGTCTGTTTCAAACTCGTTTAGGTTTTTGTTTAAATTAGTAAGGAGAACCAAGATATAAAGACATGGTACCGTTAAAAATCTAAGTTTAATAAGATACTCCTTACATGATTCAGTCTGAATTAAACGAAACATGGTTCTTAATGCTCGCTTTGTATAGTAAAGGCTGCTTTAATATTACATTTATAGCTGTCTTCCCAAAATGTAATGCTATATCTAAGTTTAGATTCAACTAAAGCAAAATAGACGAATGAAGTTGGGCAAGAGACAAAATATTCCTCAGAGATTTGATAGTATAACAAGCACTACTTATTGTATTCGTAATTGAATCTAGTTCTGGCTTCCAATCAAGTAAAGAATCTATTTGTAACCACAAAAATTTTAAACTTTCCACTGTATCAAATTTCTTCCCTAAAGATTCTACGTTTACTGAAGCTTTGTTCCTAACTGTAGATCTATATATAATAATTTTGTCTTACTTACATTTAATTTAAGATTATTCATAGAAAGCCAGCTTTCACAAGCAGCTAATAATACATTTAATTTGCATTTTAAGGTCTCAATATTATGAGCAGCTATAACAGCACTCAGCACTCATTATCAAATCAGCATCTGCTAAAATAATTTTAATGGTAGTTCGGGAAGGATGAAAATTTAACTGAAAGATTCCATTACATTCAGATGTATGTACCTACATTAAATTGGATAATATATTTTTTTAAAGTAATAAATTTAAAAAATTCAGAACTTCCGAGTTCACGTGAAATGTCACATAAATAAATACAGCGCTCACTTCACCTAAGTTTCACGTTCAGTATAGTATAGTACAGAATCGATCGACAGGTTGCGAAGACATTAAGCGCCTGTTCATAAAAAATTGCAAAAAAATATGTTTGTTGCAATTAAGTTATAATAGGTCTTTACCTATGAAATTGCCGTTTTGTATGAAAAAATTTAAACGAATTTTTTTCATGTATTTTTTATTTGTATTAATCGAAGTAATCACCCATGCAATCAATGCATCTTTGCCAACGCAGTGGCAGTTTATTGATGCCCTTCTTAAAGAAATCAGCTGGACGGGAGGCAACAAATTCTTCAAAGGCATTTTGTACTGCCTCTCGGGTATTGAATTTTTTTCCCGCCAAGAAGTTATCCAAATTCTGGAAAAAGTAGTAGGTCTGTAGGCGCAAGGTCTGGTGAGTAGGGCGGATGACGGAGAGCTTCCAACCCCAGTTCTTGCAACTTGGAGACCGTCTGCTGTGCAGTATGAGGTCGCGCGTTGTCGTGCAGTAGCAGCGGAGACGAGCGATTGACCAATGCTGGTTGGAGATGTGCCAGCTTCTCCATCATTGTGTTCAGTTCTTCACAGTACACATCTGCAGTAATGCTCACCCCGTTTGTTAAGAAGCTGTGATGAATCACACCGGCGCTAGACCACCAAACAGTGACCATCACTTTTTTAGGGGCAAGTTTTCGTTTAGGGCATTGTTTAGGTGCTGAACCAGGATCCAACCAACTTGCTGCACCCATTTGTCAAGCTTTTTTACCTTGCCAATTTGACGCAAATGGACCAATATTGTTTTGACGCTAACGTCGAAAGCTACTGCTAAAAGCTCGTTCAGACCAGCGCGACGCGACGCCGCGCCGCGACACGAACAATACAATTTCTAAGAAAACTTGACGGTATAACAATAGCCGGTGTCGCGTCGCGCTGTCGCGTCGCGCTGGTCTGCACGAAGCTTAATTCTGCCGTAGATTGTGTATCATCAGCTTCCACAAACGCCTTTAATTCGTCATTGTCGACCAAAGTCTTCGGACGACCGCGAGGTTCATTTTTCAGGTCGAAATTTCTAGAACGGAAGCGAACAAACCAATAACAGGTGGTGCGTTGGTTTGTAGTGTTAGCTCCGTAAACGTCGTTGATGTTGCGTGCCGCTTGTGCCGCGTTGCTGCCACGACGGTACTCATATTCCATAATTACTCGAATTTTTAACGTATCCATGATGACGAAAAAGATTGAAATGCGATGAAAATGTAACACTAATCAATAAACAAATGACTACTTTTGGAAAAAAAATCCATGTTTTTAAAATAAAATTAATTTGAAATTAGAATTCTTAGCCAAACAAAAATTATTTTGATTTGACTACTACTAAGCCAGTACTGCAGAACGGCAATTTCATAGGTAAAGACCTAATATAAAGTTTCGTCACATAACGCGTTTTTTGCTAACCTGCTAGAATTGACAGTAATATCGGTGCTTGTTCTAACTTGCTCAGTATCTGCGGGGCATTCGGGAGTCAGCGAGTGAGCATACATGCATCGCCATATCGAGCCTGATATTAACAAACTCCAAAAATCCATCAAATTCAACCTTCTCATTAAATAAGTTATAAATTCAATACCTTTGGAATGTTAATATAAATACTTCTCAAAAATAAGTATTTTAACATACATATATCACAATATAATGAAATCACAATATAATAAACATGTTGGGTTAGGGTTTCGGGCGAAGAAAAAGGTTTAGTAAATTATAAGTAAAAAAATGGGAGTAATTTGAGAGCAGTGGGTAATTTTAAGTATATTAAGTTGGTGCGCTTTACAGCTGACGGATGACAGACTCATGTCGTCAATAAAAGGTGCGTCGTCTGTTTTTTTATATGGCTTCTAGCACATTCTACAAGCTGCACCCTTATTGGACGAGCGGATTGTGGCGGGAGCGGTTTGAAATAAGATCGCGTTATAGTATGTGTTTTAATTATTACCATTGAAACATTCTTCTTAAAACTCAGAAATAGGACAGGGGTCATATCTATCTAACGACTATATACGAGTAATATACATGTTTAAAATTATCGTGGCAAAAACAGTTCCAGATTCGCAACAGATTGTAAGTAAATAAAACCGGCGAAGCGCGAGTCGGACTCGCACACGAAAGGTTCTGTACCACCGTACATTATTTAGCAAAAAATTAAAATACTAAACGACGCATATTATTACTTTTCATCTTAATGAAAATCGCAAAGATAAATTTATATTTCATAATGATACTATGAATTATAAATTATTTTTGCAGTTGCAGAAAATATGATTTTTCGGTCAAGCCGTTTCGGAGGAGTTTTGTTACAAACACTGTACACGACAATTTTATATATTAGAAAAAGATATAGTACATGATATACAGAAATTTTAAATTCCTAACTAGTTTTGTTGTTGAGATAGAGTTCATATAAAAATAGTTTAAAACTGACAACTTTTACGGCACCCTATTTGAACAATTTTGAAGATAAAAAAAAAAAAATCTCTACTCGATGAGCTCTAGAAAATGACACACCACATGCTAGGGCTAGTTTTATTTCTTTCAAAACTAAAAGTTTTTTGTTTGGAGCCCCCCTTTAATTTTAAATTTTATTGAATTTTTAGTATAGGGGCAATAGAAATGCATAATCTGTGAAATTTTCAACTGCCTACCTATATGGTTCATGAAATACAGCTCGCTGACAGATAGATAGATAGACGGACCGCGGAGGCTTAGTAATAGGGTTCCGTTTGGCACTTCGGGTACGGAACCCTAAAAACTGAAGGGCTCTAAAAAGATATCTAATCAAAAGTTCGAAAAAGTCTGCATTCATTGCATTATTTACAATCATGAGATTAAATAATGAATAACGCAATGAATGTTGTTGAACCGTCAAAATGAAACAGATTTGTCTTAATTATTTACGAAAATGTGTTATTCAATTAGATAGCAGGATTAAATTATTTGAAAAAGTTAATTCACGAAAAAATCATATCAATACTCTATACTAGTATAGAGTTTATGTATAGATTTTTTATATTCTTAGGCCCATTTTTGTATAATAAAGTAAACGCAATTTTGTCTATGTGTGCATTAAAAACGGTACAATGCAAAAATGTTATTTCAACTTGGTTACAAAATTTGTCTTATGATGACACAGAAAAGTTACTGGTTGTTTTAAGTTAAATATTATTTCTAATTAAGTACTGTCCTATCATTAGTCTGTTAAGTTACTCACTATTTATGTCTACCATCAATTTTAGAAAATTTTAATGTAATTTTGCACTTATGACACCTGAGATACAGGTTTATCCTAGTTCAGGTCGAACCATTATTATATACCTACCATTTTACTATAAGGCTTAATATTGTAAATATGCATTATTTAATTAAATAAATAAACATTCATTCAAATAAACATTCATTCAGTTAAAAGATACCATGGAATTTGGAATGTTGTCTATTTTTATAAGTACAAATTACATATTTAATGGCCAACATAAACAAAAACTTTTAAAAATTGGATAAATGTTGGGTTTAAACCCCCTGCAGCAATCTGTTCTAAATTACTTTAGATATGAAATAAAACAAAGTTGTATAACTCTTCTTTTCTACTTCAAAAGATTTAAAAGGAGGTTTAAAGGTAAAATAAAGATTTTCTTTTCACTCAAACTTCAAAGAATGTAACATTATCAACATTCAAAACATGTATTTTTTTATTCTTAAATAACTGGCAGAATTATTATAGTTGTAGAATGTTTGATGTATTGAAGTTAATTTTGCTGTTTTGATTGCACGGCGTAGATATTGCAGCTTTAATAGCATCTCCTTTACATCTCTGATGTAACAATGTTATCGTGGAATACAGAGTATTAAAGGAGCTTCATTTGCGTTTTAATTGTAATCGTGGAAGGAGTAGCTTTCATTTGCATGTAGTGGTACAGAATAAAGAATTATACTACGTTGAAGCTTACATAGGTAGTCTTGAAATTACAAGTGTTTGAAGGACGTGGTATACACACAAGTCCTGCGACACCTTAGGAAAATTATTATGTCAAATGACTTTTACGTGGTTATCAGTTACTATTATTATATCAGAACACAGTTATAATTGCACATGATTTGCAGGTTTAAAAAATATACACATGATGCAAACTAGTAGACAGCATTTTTTCGCAATATAAAAATTGCAGCAGTATTGTTTTTTCTTGGCTTAACAGTAGGTATACATCATGTGTGTGTGTGTGTGTGTGTGTGTGTGTTTTAAAGCATAATAAGTAGTAATAGTCAGTGTAGTAGGTAGTAAGTCCACATCGAACGGCTGCAAAAACGGTTCTTGTGGCATCTCACCTATATTAATAGTAATAAGTGCAAAAAGCTCAACTCCTACCAAGAAAGACTGAAGTATTTTAACACGGCGTCGCTGGAAAAACGCAGGAATATGATAGATTTGGTTTTCCTTAAGAAGTTAGTAACAGGCTCTCTGAACTGGGTTCTCTATTCTAAAATCAAATTTTAACGTAATCATAATAAATATGTATAAAAATTCAATCTAATCTAATTTAATTTAATTTAATCCATATAATTTATTGTAATCAATTTAGCTTTTAATAATTTATTCTTTACTTTTAGCTAAACTATGTATTACTTGTTCTAATTAATTAATTATGTTATTATCTGCGCATAATGTAGTGCATGCTGTGCTTTTCTTTAAGTAATGAGGCGCTGAGACTTAAGTTTGCAACGTACAAATTGTAAAGTAATAGTGTACTCATTATTGAAGAGCATAATAATAAATAAATAATCATATTGAAATTCTTCTAATAAAAATTATTACGAAACGAGCATTTCGTCGAGAGCAATTTATAAAGTAGGAGTTGTGCAGTGTGCACTATTCAGCTCAACTCAAAGCAACACAAAGCGTCAGAGATGCTATTGTTGAGATATTGTTGAGCTAGTGTTTAGCTAGACTGAGAACCAACTGACGGTGTCTAACTAGAAAACTGGTACCGATTCTCTTGTCACTAATGCCTAGAATAGACTAAAAATGAAATGTCTAGAATAAAAATCACCAAAATTTTGTTTATTCCTGTCAAACGACGATTTCCCATTCTGAAATAGACTAAAGTGTCACAACTTAACTATATTTTAGTTTGACAGCACTAAAATGGCACTCAGTTATTAATTTAGTGAAAATTCTGTTATTCTGAATTTGACGTTTTTCACCCAAAAATTTTAATTGTGTAACTAAATGATACTATTTTTAATCGCCGTTAAAAAGGTGTGGTATAAGATTAGTTGTCATGAACCCAAATTCACACCAACATCTCGACTTCAGGTGCAAAAACAGAACTGTATCTATTTTTTCTTTTCTTTTGCTTATATCTCGAAAATGGTGTGTCCTATCGCAAAAATAATGAATATTTCGACCCACTTTATAAACCCCTAAAAGTCAACATTTTGGTAATAATATTTCATATTTTCCATACAAAAAGTGAAAATTTCCGAATAAAACACGTAGTGGCTGGGCCCCTCTAAGCACCTCCGGCTCAAAAAAACATTCACGGGGTAGGGCAAACAAGTACCAAGTGGAGTCGCAATTGTGAATTAATTGTGTCAAAATTATTTTTAAATTCAGAGTTTTTTTTTTTTGCAGAATATCTGTAAGATTCTCATAGCCAAAAGTAAGGAATTTTAGTGATAGTTTAGTTCGGTGTACAAGAGAATCGGCACCAGATTAATAATAGTCCCGTCAAGTACCTACTAAGTGGAATTAGATAATCATGTGACTGTTCTTTCTATGTTAATTCATACATAAACTCACGCTTTTTAGGGTTCCGTACCTCAAAAGGAAAAAACGGAACCCTTATAGGATGACTCGTGTGTCTGTCTGTCCGTCTGTCACAGCCAATTTGCTCCGAATCTAATTGACCAATTGAGTTGAAATTTGGTACACATAATTATTTATGTGACCCAAATACAGACGTGTAACATAAATTATTGAATTTTGATTATGGGGGTCACTTTTGGAGGCCAATAAGAAAAATTTAAAAAAAAGTTTTGCGAACTGTACCGTGTGACATGTCAAATGAAAGGGCTTATTGCGAGGATCTAAAATACATTTAAAGATATTTACGAAAAAATATGAAAATTGACAATTACCCCCTCCCCCCCCCCCCTTATCTCCGAAACTACTGATCCTAAAATTTTGAAAAAAAATACAGAGAATAGTTCTATACTTATAGCTTACAGGAAAACCTATAAGAAGTCTATGGTCTTAAAATAACATGGTAAATCACTCAATATTGTGCGTACAAACTTACATTTGCAGTTGGAATGTATCGGGGAACATGCTTTTGAACTACAATGTTAAGTTTGTTCTTGAAACTTTATTCATCCCAACTACGGAACCCTTCATTGTGCGTGGTCCGACACGCACTTGGCCGGTTTTTTCACATGTGGGTACGCGGGAACTACAGAACGCCATCTACTACGATCCTTACTTACTGCTTTTGCTTCGTTTACGGATATACATCTTGTCATACACGCACGCCGGTTGCGAGTACATACCTGAACTTTCTGAACATCACCAATAAGGTCACTATTATGTTCTTCTATGGTTACTCCTCCCGGCGTTTCCACTCGCATTGGCCTTGTACCTTTTGTTAATTGCCTTTCATTCATAGTCTCAACGTAACCAACACATCTATGCATACGGTTTTTTTTTTTTTTACTGTATGTTCTTTTAAACCACGTTGCTTTACCACGTCATTCCTCAGTCTATCATTCATATTTGCACCACACATGCTTCGCAAGGAACGCATTTCCACAACATTTATTCTACTTTCATGTCTCTTTGTCCACACCCAACATTCACTTCCACACATAAGCGTGGGCACCAGCACACCATTGTGAACAGTCATTCGGACATCGACTGGTTGGTCACAATCGCATGTGTAGCACCATTAACTTTATTTCCCGCATTCACTGTCATTTCCACATCTTCGTTTTCGTTTTTACAATATTTAGTCAAAAATATTGTAAAAACTTAAAACGGTTCGTTTGAAGCCTATCAGTAATAGCATAATTTCTTTCCCGATGTCTAAGAACAAGGTTTATTTATATAGGAAAACTTTACATCGGTATTTTACCCTAAATAAACTTCAACTTTAATCGGATTATCAGTTTTGTGAAATTCCCTAACAAACCTATCCTCTGAATAAATTAATGTTATGCGACCAATAGCAGATATAATAATAGTAGGCGTCCGATTAATAATGAAATGTTTCAATTTTGTTGGACCACGAACGTAAGTAGGTACCAACACGTTTGTTAATACTGCCAACATTAATGTGTAATAAACAATTTATCCACATTTAATTATAAAGTTGTGTTTACTACAACCGTAATTTCGTTGTCGGCCATTTGTAATCACGCTGAGAGCAGTCAATTTATGTTAAAAACAGTGATAATATGGCACAGATAAGCGCTATCTGTGTGCACCGCATATGATAACGACAACAATTTTAAAATTATTATATGGCTTCACACAAAATGATCACGTATTCAAAATATAGTTCCTCTCACTTCATAGGCAGACTTGACAAAGAGCAGACATGGTGAAAGTTGCTGTAGTTACCGGTTCCAATAAGGGGATCGGCTTTGGGATAGTTAAAGGACTGTTGAAGAGATTCGATGGAGTCGTCTACCTAACCTCAAGAGACGATGGCAGAGGGAAAGCCGCCGTCGCCAAACTGAACGAGCTCGGTCTGCACCCAGAGTACCACCAGCTCGACGTGTCGGACAGAAACAGTGTGATCCGGTTCAGAGACCACATCAAGGAAAAACATGGAGGCATCGACATTCTTGTCAACAATGCGGCGGTTGCCAACAGTGCAGAGTTATACAACCCCTATGATGAGTGCAAAACTATTGTGGAGATTAACTATTTCAGCATATTGACAATCCAAGAATTGTTATTTCCATTGGTGATAGACAATGGACGCATTCTAAACATGTCTAGTTCCTGTGGACATCTGTCAAACATAAGGAATATGTACTGGATACAGCGGCTGTCGAAGAAGGATTTAACTTTGGAAGACATTAATGATTTCGTGAACTGGTTTTTGGAAGGCGTGAAGGGTGGAACCTTTAACTTCGATGACATCGCTGATGATGGAAAAGGAGCTGCGTACAGAGTATCGAAGGTAGCTCTGAGCGCCATCACGATGCTGCAGCAAAATGAACTTGAGTCAAGAAACATCGCAGTGAATTCCATGCATCCAGGACTCGTCCAGACCGATATGATGCTTGGTTTTGGTTTCTATGACATTGACCAGGCAGCTGAAACTCCCATATATCTAGTGCTGGATGCTCCTGACAGTCTCAAAGGAGCGTATGTGTGGTACGATAGAAAAGTCCTAGACTGGTACGACTACAAATCTGATTATTACTTCAAGACCGACTATTTTAAAACCTGTACTGAGAAACGTGAACAAAATTAAATGCAACTTTTTTTTGACTTTCTTTTATTTGTATATGAAAATTAATTTTAAAACGACTTATCATGGGATCCTTTTACCATTTAGTAATATCGAAATTAAATGATTTTATTTTCTGTAAATAGGTTTGTACAAGGGTCATTTTCACAAAAAGTGTACATTCCAGTTTGGGTGTGTCCCACAACTTTTGTATTTTTTTTAAAGAATAATATCTACATATAAGAAAAAAAACACTAAAGCTTTGGATCTGTGGTCAGTTTTTAACAATATTGTATAATATTGCTGCTTATAAAAACAGCAATATTATCATAATTTTCAAAAATGAAGATAGAAGGTATCTATTTTAGCGCTGTCCCACTACCATTTTCATTAATATAACGTAACTTTAATGAATTTTGTTGACGTATATATAATAAATTGTTTGATATTTTGGAAAGTATAGCTATGCACGATTTGTTAAACAATTACAGCAATAATCTAATGTCGCTTAAAATATTTTAAATAATTTAATCTCTGTGAGGACACAAACTAGTAGTTCAAATGGAAATTTCCCTTCCGAAACCGCAATTTTTGCGAGATGATGCTATCAAAACTACCGTTTACGCGTATTTTTTTTCGATCGGCAACATTCTCAATGCTGTCAACGGGTGAAAACAAGTATTTCTGACATTTTGACGGCGGCCGGCGGACTAACAACATTACCCCAGGTAGCGGTCCAGTTTTGCTTTTCCAGAGCCGCGACCAATTTCAAAGTAAGTTTACAAGTTTATTTCTTGCAAATTGTTTTGATATCTTCATTAGCTTTCAGTGAACTTAAATTGATACCAAGCTTGTTGATTAAACACTTCACACTTGCTCGTAAAGTGGCTCTTAATGAAACGTTCTTAGGTTCATAATGCAGTGTATTAAAGACGCGTGCTTTATGCTTTATATTATCGGACTAGTGCGGTAATGTGCGCCACAGATAACTAATCTGGATTAGGTTGCGACTCACTAAAAACAATAATAACATTGAACTTGCCTGGGAATATATCTATCTACGTGTCACTGATTAAATACGCACTAAATATGATACATATACTATGACACCCACTTTAACATCCTATGCGTGTTTCTTATGTTTTAATTAAACTATTTTATTTAACAATTAAAGCGAAAACTGGGATACATTTTGAATTTTTACAAACTTTAAACGACCGACCATAGACAACCGACATCCTTTTTTATCTCGTCTAAATTTATCTTATCCTTGAAATGCCAGTGATTGACATAATAAATATCCTTTATTGAAAAAAAAACAA
Organism: Agrochola circellaris; assembly: GCA_914767755.1. Classification (NCBI taxonomy): domain Eukaryota; kingdom Metazoa; phylum Arthropoda; class Insecta; order Lepidoptera; family Noctuidae; genus Agrochola; species Agrochola circellaris. Next base: position 20,080,924 of record OU611846.1, on the reverse strand, counting down.
ATTAATGTATTTATAATTATTATACCGACAACAATCGTGTTTTTCGGCTAGGATTTTCAAGATGCAGTTGGAGCTAGCCCGCTTTGAAAGATGCGGTCCTATTTCCTTATTAAACAATGTCGTAGGTCTATGGGACAGGTAATATGTGTAATATATTATTCTGCTTTAACACTGAATTTATTACGACTCAACAAATATCTTTAAAAAAAGCACGGGTTGGCGACGTATTGCCCGAAGCCGTCATTCAATATCGAATGTCTAAAGAAAGACTATTTCTGGGAATTGAAACTCCAATCATAAAGGGATCACCAATTAGTTTTATTTAGGGTCCTTATAAAAAAATAATATGACTCGCGGTGCGTTTGGAAGACGTTACCTGCAAGCAATAGTAACAGATGTTCAAGGACCTTTCGTATTTTTGTGTTTTTTGGAAATCGATCAACCAGTGCCTACTGTAGCACAAAACAATATTTCTGCTACATTTGAGTGAAACGTTGCCCGGGAGTCGAACCTGGCACGACATGGGGTTTGCCTGCTCCAAGCGGCAGGGCGACGCGCCGCTGGTAGACGCTGGGAGGCGCTCGCTGCTGTCGCTGCTTCGGGGTCCTTCGCAGAACCGCCCGCTTTGCCTCAGAGGCGCCAGAACGCGCCCTTCGACTCCGCGCCGCCCGCGGTAGACAGGGTCCAGTAGACCAGCTGTAGCGTAAGGGTACGGCCGCAATCGGCCTTTTGTGTTGGTATGGGGAATATCTTATTTGGGAAAAATATCCCGGTTCCTGGGAAGGACCTTAAGGATTACTGCGATATTGGAACTCAAACTCAAACTCAAACTCAAAGCATTTATTTCAAATAAACCAATTACAGGCACTTTTGAATTGTCAAGGGGGTCGGTCAGTCAGAAAGATGAAGCTAGATGCCCATTCCAAAGCGTAGTAGGTACCTATGGAGAAGAACGGGCAAGAAACTCCACGGACACTCTTTTAAATCATAATATGGTTACAAAATTATTGGTTACATCATTCATGTTGAAGTTATACATGTGAGAACGATGCAAAACGTGAAAAGCGTCCGTAACAGAAAGAAAAAAAATAAACAATTAAAATAAGCCGTGGTAGCTAAGAGATGACCAGTCCCTACTGACGGCGCCCGTTCACGAACATGACGCATGGATTAGCACCATTCAGCTCAACCATTTTGAAGGGAGCTAAATGATCCAACACACGCGCCACCGTCAGCGAGACATTAGAGTGAGCATGACATACTCTCAGCCGCCAGGACACATTCAAGTCAATGAAAGACATACCCTGCACCTAAATGGTAGCTTTATAGTCGGTACATAGTACTCACACATGTTCTATGCAATTATACAATGTTAAGAGATTGAATTTATACAATGCAAAGATAGTTTTTAAAATCTTCAGCAGCTCCAACTGTACTTTCAAATGCTAATCAATTAGTTTATGCGCCCTTGTGGAGCAGGACCAGCATTGGGCCAAGCATTTTTATCAGCAATATAATCTGCCAATTTATAATATGCTTGGCTGCATAGTGTGCGTTTAATATAAGATTTAAATTTCGTTTCATTCAGTTGAAGTATGTGGGGAGGTATTTTATTGTAACACTTTAAACAGTACCCCATGAAAGATGAGTCCACTTTAGCCAGCCTGAAACCCGGTTGAACTAATTGGTCCCTATTTCTAGTAATATAATTGTGTCTTGCACCTCTTTTACTAAAAAGATGTAGATTTTTCCTTACGTACATAATGTTTTCATAGATATATTGACAAGGTACCGTCATGATGTTAATATCTTTAAACAGTTCCCTTAAAGAGTCGCGCCTGCGGAGGCCATATATGGCTCTGATGGCTCTTTTCTGCAGAATAAAAATAGACTCGATGTCTGCAGCCCGTCCCCATAGTAGAATACCGTACGACATAATACTATGAAAGTAGCTAAAATAGACTAGCCTCGCGGTACCTACATCTGTAAATTGACGGATTTTTCTCACAGCATATGCTGCTGAACTTAATCGTCCTGAAAGGGATGTTAAATGAGGACCCCATTGAAGCCTTGAGTCAAGCGTGATCCCTAGGAAAACAGTTTTATCGACGAATTCTAGTTTCTCTTGATTCAATACTATCTCACAATTACTACTTTTGACATTAGGCAACGAAAATCTTATGCACTTAGTTTTTTTCCCATTTAATACTAAATTATTAGCAGTGAACCAATTTTGGACCTGCTGTAGGGCGTTATTTACGTCGTCAAGATTTGATGCACGTCTATTAATTTTAAAAATTAAGGAAGTATCATCAGCAAATAACACCATTTGTGGTTGAGTTTTTAACAAATGGGGTAGATCATTAATATAAACTAAAAAGAGGAAAGGACCCAATATTGATCCTTGAGGTACACCCATTTTTACTTTTAAACCGATTGAATTGACACCATTTATTTGAACTTGCTGTTGTCTATCATTTAAATAAGATTTTACTAAACTGAGCGCAAGTTTTCCAAGTCCGTAATACTCAAGTTTTAAGATTAAGGTTTCGTGGTCGACGCAGTCAAATGCTTTGGAGAGGTCACAAAAAATTCCTATGGCGTCTTGGGCCTCTTCCCACGCCGTAAATATGTGTTTTAATAAGGTGACACCGGCGTCAGTCGTACAACGTCCCTTGGTGAAACCATACTGTTGATCATGTAAGATTTTATTGGTGTTAAAATGATTGAGCATTTGATTAAGCATTACCTTTTCAAACACCTTGCTTAAAACTGGCAACACGGATACGGGTCTATAATTATTGGTGTCTTTAGTGTCCCCGGATTTGAAAAGTGGTATTACTTTACTATATTTCATTAGATCAGGGAAGACTCCTTGATCCACACACAAATTAAATATTAAGGCTAAGTACGGCGCTATAGTCTCAATAATGGAGGTACACACTTTGATTGACATTCCCCATATATCTTCGGTTAATTTGATCTTGATTTGCTTAAAAGCTTTTATTAATGTTATGGGGTTTATATGCTTGAATTTAAATTCAATCGGGCAGGATGAAACGTTTGCTCTTAATAAATCAATAGAACGCGAGGGCGAGGAATGTAAGGTTTCAGTAGTTTTAATTGGCATACTGGTAAAGAAATTTACAAATTCTTGAGCAACTTCTTTGTTAGTGCTTATAAGACCCCGTGAAGTTTCTAGTGTGAAATCATTATTATGTCTTTTATTCCTGTTTGTTTCGTCATTGATAATTTTCCAAACCGTCTTTATTTTATTATCGGCTGATTTGATCTTGTTGCTAATGTACAACGCTTTAGCTACCTTGCAGGTATTTTTAAAAGTTTTAGAGTAAGTAGCAACGTATTTATTAAAAGTTTCAGAGTTAATATAAGGCTTAAGGCCATACAGCTCAAACAATTTTTCCCTACTTTTCCTAATACCCCTAGTCGCCCAGTCACTGAACAAAAAATTTGGGCAAATCGTTTTAGTTTTCTTCTTTAGAGTATTATTGAACTCGGTGCGCACTACCGAAAAGAATTCCTCATATAATTCATTTACATTTATTATAATATGACCCGGTATACTTAACTTACCAATTAAGTTATTATTAAATCTACTTAGATTGCTGGTTGTTATTTGTCTAGATTGTATCTGAATTCTTTGTAATGGTGTGTTGGACTTGAAAGCAACGGTTTGACCGCTATGATCAGAAGGGAGATAATTTACAATGGCTTTGTCTAAGTAGTTGCAGCAACAAAAAACATTATCAATACATGTAGCTGTATTTGTAGTTATACGGGTTGGTTCTGAAAACACATTTGACAAATTGAATGATTGAAAGAGACTTAATAATCGACTGCTATTTGAACTATTTTCCAAGATATTAATATTGAAGTCACCACAGATAATCAGTGATTTTTTACCCGTTGCAAGTTTTACTAGAACATCTTCCATTACTGACTCAAATGTGGAGTAGTTTTGATAATTTGGGGGTCTGTAAACGCACACTATAACATACTTATCTAGCTCAACACAGGACAACTCAATGTTATGTTCAACCGACAAATCAACTATATCTTTACGAGTCTTAGATTTAATAGAATTTTTAACTAAGATTAATGAACCCCCACGTTGCATAGACTTTCGGTTAAAACAACTGCCCACACTATAATTTTTATAATTAATTAGCATCTCATAATCTTTTAACCAATGTTCAGTTAAACAAATAATTTCAAACATAGTTTTTTCTAAAAATAATTCAATCTCTAATTGTTTGGAAGAAAAACCTTGAATATTTTGATGGAATAATGTCAAGGTATTCTGCTTAGACTTTTTTTTACAATTAACTATTTGAGAGCAAGAAGACACCTTAATCTTGGTAGGTATAACTATAGTGTTGCCGGTATCTTCTGTTGTCTTACTATCTAGTTTAACCGGTAAAGCCCTGATAAACAACTAATTAACGTGCTAATTGACGTGCTTGAGGGTCACCCAGGGCTTTACCGGTTAAATTAATATCCAGAGTGAGCCCCAACACTCCCATGCCATCACCAGGCAATGAGATCCTACTACTTGTGGACCCCACATTATGACAGGAATTTGCCATAGTGACACATGGATCCTCCTTCGTACAATTATTGTAAACGTGTATAGCACTTGGGCTACAGTTACTGGTGGCCACCTGTACATTAGAATTATTACTAATAATTGAGGTGTTAATTATAGTACTACACTTCGACATACTACTTATGTCTGAGTTAATATAAGCTAATAGCCTCGCTATTTTAAGTCTAAACCTAATGGGCAGATACACTGTATTCCTTGTCGATTTCAATTTATCAACAAAATTGTTGGTGTCAAAAAATACAAGTTTGTCACTGTAGTGACTTACTAGGAACTGTATATGCTTATTAAGCATATGTATATAATTGTTTTTTCTATTTGATAATTTTTCAAAATAGGGAAAAGCACACAAAATTATTTTATTACAATTTATCTTTAAAATCTCAGTAACACTGCCAGTGATATCTTCTTTATTGACCTGGGAACTATTTCCTACAAATACAGTTATATTGGTATTAGAATCATATTGATTTCTTGTAATTGATGTCATTATTTCTTTGAAGGAAATCCCAGGTAAACAATGGTTTTGAATAGAAAAACTCAAGTTATTACTAACTAATTTCCCTAACCCTCTTCCTATACTATCTGAAAACATGACTGACTGATAGCAAACTTGACTACTACTAGAGGAAATACTACTAGCTACTGACTGTACCACTTGAGAAACTTCTTGCACAATATCAGGTATATCTTGGTTGAGGATACAGTCTTGAGACAAACTCTCAGTCTGGGACGGGTCCTCCGTTGCCTCAGGCTGGACAGCATCAGGGTTTGAAACCTTCTGACAAGTACACTGACACATCACTAACTCATTAGCAGCAAGAATATGTTCTTTGATTTGATTCTGAGAGCCCACATATTTAATAAAAAGGGAACTAAGTCTGCCCTCAAGTACCTGTATGTCGGACTGTAAACGCTGTGTATCAATTTCATAGATGTTTTTGCTGTCCTCTAATTTGATTTGATAATTATTTAATTTGTTGATTAGATCAATACGTTCCTTTCTCCGTGGAATATTTTTGGAAAAGTATTTTTGTTGTATCCTAATTTGATTATATTTTTTAATTATTCTATTCAATTTTGCATATTTTTTCATTTTGTTATGACTCACTTTATAATTATAATTTTGTTTCAACAAGGAATCTTCAGTAAGGTCAATTGTTATTATGGAATGAGGGTTACAATTAGTATTTAACAATTCATTATATAAGTGATTAGTTTCTTTAAACTGAGTACATTCTTTGTCTTTCTCTAACTGGACAATACGACTATTAGTATGAATTAATTCATCTTCTAAGTCCCTAACTTTGCATAAAGCCTCCTCATACAAATTACTACAGTTGCTGAAACCATCCGTGACTACCTTCAGTTGATCGCGTTCATCAACAACATTCAAATATTGCTGATGTAGGTCTACTAGCTCCCGTTTAAGGCTTGAGTTTTTGTTGACTATCTTCTTGAATTCCTCCTCACTTTCATCATTCTCTTGTAACAATTGTTTACAATGGAGTTTAGATGCTTCAAGGTTTTGGAGGGCCGTTCTCAATTTAAGCTCCATATCCTGAGCAGTAGCCTTACGGGTCATCACAGGCATGGTTTCAGGATTTGTAACTGAAATTAGAATAAAGAAACGGTGAGAAAGAAAAGGATAGACAAATAAAGTTGGAAATGAAAGGCAAAATGGGAGAAAGTGGATGGGAGAAGTTAGCGTTGATTAGTGGAGAAATGATGTAGGCTACTGAATTAGCTTGAAGAGCCAAGCTATATTATCAAATTATATGTAAAATGTTGATGCTTATATTGCCTTAGGATTTACTTTTTCTTATGTGGGTAGGTTGCCTAGATTTCAAAGTTACTTTTTGATATTACAGTATAAAGACAATGCAAAACTAACGATCTTGGACGTTTTTATTCTTGTGTGTACCTATATATTATATTAAAGATAAGACTGAGAGTAGCAGAATCTTCGCTAAGTTTTGTTTTCTACGATGTAAACAATGCGATTTAGACCTAATGCAAAGTGCTAAATCAGCGAACTATTTATGTTATGAAGACGAGGACGTGTAACAGAGTTAATGTGATGATTGTGTGTTATTATAAAAGAAAAGTAAAGCAATACTCCCCGTTTAAAATCCGCAGTTCAAACGTCAGCTGTTGATTTTAGGTTACCGGTTCGTAACCAAACACTGTTTTACTTTATAAATTTACAGGAAAACATTAATCCTGCGTATTTATGCAATTATATTACGTTTACACATAAAATTACACCTTAATTTAACTTAATTACTAATTTAATTTAATTTTAAAGTACGGAACAAAAAATTGACATGTCACTCGGGCAGTGTTGCCACTTTTTTCCTAACTCTACCACTTTGAACCTACCTGTTCACGAAAAAAAACACACAGGGGATTTTTTTTTTTTTTTTCTTTTTTTTTATTAGTTTCACCAACAATTGATTACACTGATACAAACACATAATACATTTAAAAAGTAAAATAACAGTGCATCAGTTACTTATAGGTAAACACCACATGCATAAAACAATAAATCGGACAATTATGCTAACTTACTTAGTAATAAGCGCTAATATAGAAAATTTGGTAACATGCATCGGTAAAAAGTATGTTTTTTATAAAATAATAATATTAGGTCTTTACCTATGAAATTGCCGTTCTGCAGTACTGGCCATTTCAAATCAAAATAATTTTTGTTTGGCTAAGAATTCTAATTTCAAATTAATTTTATTTTAAAAACATGGATTTTTTTTTCCAAAAGTAGTCATTTGTTTATTGATTAGTGTTACATTTTCATCGCATTTAAATCTTTTTCGTCATCATGGATACGTTAAAAATTCGAGTAATTATGGAATATGAGTACCGTCGTGGCAGCAACGCGGCACAAGCGGCACGCAACATCAACTACGTTTACGGAGCTAACACTACAAACCAACGCACCACCTGTTATTGGTTTGCTCGCTTCCGTTCTGGAAATTTCGACCTGAAAAATGAACCTCGCGGTCGTCCGAAAACTTTGGTCGACAATGACGAATTAAAGGCGATTGTGGAAGCTGATGATACACAATCTACGGCTGAATTAGCAGCAGCTTTCGACGTTAGCGTCAAAACAATATTGGTCCATTTGCGTCAAATTGGCAAGGTAAAAAAGCTTGACAAATGGGTGCCCAAGCAAGCGCTCAGCAAGTTAGTTGGATCTTGGTTCAGCACCTAAACAATGCCCTAAACTAAAACTTACCCCTAGAAAAGTGATGGTCACTGTTTGGTGGTCTAGCGCCGGTGTGATTCATCACAGCTTCTTAACAAACGGGGTTAGCATTACTGCAGATGTGTACTGTGAAGAACTGAACACAATGATGGAGAAGCTGGCACATCTCCAACCAGCATTGGTCAATCGCTCGTCTCCGCTGCTACTGCACGACAACGCGCGACCTCATACTGCACAGCAGGCGGTCTCCAAGTTGCAAGAACTGGGGTTGGAAGCTCTCCGTCATCCGCCCTACTCACCAGACCTTGCGCCTACAGACTACTACTTTTTCCAGAATTTGGATAACTTCTTGGCGGGAAAAAAATTCAATACCCGAGAGGCAGTACAAAATACAATACAAAACTGATGAGCATCTGTGAAAACTACGCTCACAGCCATGGCTTGATTTACAATGTCAAAAAAAGTGAATGCATGGTCTTTCAGGCCAGAGGAAAATGTCCAACAACAATACCAGCCATAAAATTATGTGGAACACCACTGAAGAGGGTGGAACATTTTAAATATCTTGGACATATGATGTCCTCTGATCTGAAGGATGATGCAGACATAGAGCGAGAACGCAGGGCGTTGTCTGTTAGGGCGAATATGATGGCCCGCAGGTTTGCTCGTTGTACCACTGAAGTGAAAACTACATTGTTCAGAGCATATTGTACATCTTTCTACACGAGCAGCCTGTGGGTCTCATACACGCGCTGGCAGTACAACGCCTTGCGTGTGCAATATAATAATGCATTCAGGGTGCTGATGGGGCTGCCCCGATTCTGTAGCGCATCAGGTATGTTCGCCGAGTCGCAAGTAGACTGTTTTTATGCTACTATGCGAAAACGATGCACATCCCTGGTTCGCAGGGTTCGGGCTAGCTCCAGCGGCATCCTGAGGGCATTCGCGCAGAGGTTCGATTGCCAGTACCTGAACCATTGCTGTATGGTTCACATACTAGGCAATCGAGATATGTAATATGTTTTGTCTTTTTATATTGTATATGTTTTTATTTTGTGTGTTTTTATTTGGAGTTATTTTGTATTTTGTGTAATTCTGTTTATGATCCACTGTTGGTCGAAATAAAAGATTATTATTATGTCTCTTGACATTTCTCGGGACCCTGGGGTCCCGGACCTTTGGAAGGCGTACGATGGGCCAAAGCCAACTCGCAGAGGCCCGTTAGACGTTTTTAATGAAATGAGGCACCAACCGACGATTATCCCTGTATGTACTATGCAAGTGCACCCAAGGACAACCCCCGGTTGGTGTAGGACTATTGCAGGATATGGAAACAAAGATATTGGACTAAGGGTTTGGGTGGCTTAAGTTGACTGGTGACCTGGAACTATGGAAGGACTATGGCCCCTGCCTGATCAATGTTTTATAAGTACACGGATAAAATGGCAGGGGGTGACTTGCACACTCAATAATGGGCCCCTGAAAACTGTCGCTAGCACATAGTGACGTAGCGACAAGGGGGCAACACGTCCTGAGGTGCTTGAGGAGTGGAGAGGTATTCCACGGCTTTCAGAACAATCCCAGAGCCCGGAAGATGGTCAAGATCCCTACGAGCACTTACTGAAATACTTCCTTCCTCCGAGCACGTTTGCTCTTGCGAATCTCCGCTCAAGCCGGCCAATTAAGGCAAGAATGAGGTGGGAGCTCTGTTCCTCGTCAGTGTTCACTCCAGCCGGCCAATAAAGGCAAGCCAGAGATGAGGAACAAGATTTCTCCCGGGAGATAGGGTCCGTGGGGTCGCTACTGCCCAACAGCTCGCCACATGCTGCCCTGCGGGTTTCTGTATCTCTCTTGGTCTGGCTCCTCATCCTAGACCTGTTCCGGTAAAGTAAACTCTACCGGCACAGACCCAGAGTTTGGAGCGCGCAAGCCCCACCACGACGTCAACGTAGAGATACGGCGGTGTAAAATGCCTTTGAAGAATTTGTTGCCTCCCGTCCAGCTGATTTCGCATGAATAAACTGCCACTGCAGTAATCTTTGCCAAAGATTACTGCAGATTCTGGCTCCTGGCGCTACTCTACCTAGCGCAGGAGTCAGGGCCTCACTACTTTTGTTGAAAAATATTTGTGTTAATAAAGAATAATTATTATTAAAAAAAAAAAAAAAAGATGCGTTGATTGCATGGGCACAAATAAAAAATACATGAAAAAAATTCGTTTAAATTTTTTCATACAAAACGGCAATTTCATAGGTAAAGACCAAAGGTAGGTAGATACATGAATAAAGTTGAAATATGAATTGGTAAAGGTAAAATTGGCATTCTTCGACATTGGTAAAACTAATTAAAATTGCACAAAAATAAAATGGTAGAAATTTATATAAATTGAAAAAATTTGATTAAAATTGATAACAAATAAATAAATTCATACATTAATAGCAATAAGTGAATTCATAAAAAATATTAATATCGGCACACAGATATAAAATTCAGATAAATGAAAGTAAGTAAGTAAGTAAGTAAGTATATTTATTTGTTTAAACATGGTATACATACATTGCATGCAAGATATTAAGTACAGTAGAAAAGAAAGTTCAAACATGTTCAGCCGCGTGACGTGGCGTACAAATTGTTGAGTGGCGTACAGTTGCTGGGTTTTAAACCGGGACTACACATATTAAATTCAAAATGATAAAATTACTATAACAATCGTACTACATTATCAATACAATTCAATTATCAATTCTATTCAATGTCAGTTCAATTATCAATTCAATTCAATGTCAAGTTAATTATTAATTCAATTATGTCAAGTTAATTATTAATTCAATTCAATGTCAATTCAATTTAATTATCAATACATTATACAATAAAATAAATTAAAATACATAATCATCAAGAAAAATTATCCTCTTTCATAAATTCCGAAATACTATAATAAGATCTCTCTATTAATAATTTTCTCAATTTCAATTTAAGGCCAGATACATCCAATAATCTCCATGACTTGGGCAATTTATTAAATATGGTCGGAGCCATGTAATAAATGCTCTTATGCAAAAGAGCAGTTTTACCGCCGCGAACACAGAGTAGAGTATTGTCACGTCTATTCCTTGGCACAGCATCAGACAAACGTTGGAATAAGTTAGGATGACTTACAGTGAACATTACCGTTTCCAAAATGTATAATGAGGGTAATGTCAATATTCTATGCTCTTTAAAATAGGGTTTGCAGCTGTCTGTTGTTTGAAGTCAAATACGAAATATGGTTAAAATTGATCAACATTTTTATATTTGTATGAATAAAACAAAATTGATAACATTGGTAAAGATTGGGAAATATAAAGATAAAGATAAAATTTATAAAACTATAATAGTGGTAAAATTGACACAATTCATAATAATAATACTTGATTAGGATTAGGGGACTTTTGCGAATTAAAGTCGTTCTTGCACTAGGGAGACATAGCCTACTATTATCACGCCTATTACGTGGAAATACGTCAGCTATGCGGTCAAAACAATCAGGGTTCAACTTCATAAACACTGGCATTTCTAAAATATATGCATGGTAAAGTTAATAATTTATGCATTTTCTCTTTCAGTGGAGTTGCCCCAAAAGATAACGCCGTGTCGCAAGTGGCATTCAATTAAACTATGGTATGCAGTCAGGAGTGCGTCTAGATTTACAATACACAATAAAGTATGTAAAGCTTAAGCGGATGTGCTTAGTTTTTGCAATAAATATTTGTCATCGTTTTAGTTTTATTATTAAACTACAGTAAATCTAAAGTATTGTCACCAACAGACGTACAAACGTTTTTAAAAGAAGCTCCGGATTGTCAGTACCTGGAACAAAGGTCAGTTGAACTTAATAAATCTAAATTTATCCTCTCTATAGTTACGTTATTCTAGCATAAGTTCTTACAACAAGTCTGTTTTTTTTCTCACAAGTGTGTTGAAACATGTCGTATGAAACGCGTGTGTATTGATCATTACACACTGGTCTTATCTATAATGAGCAACCCTCAATCATTAAGTCAATTAATAAGACCGCCTTGTGTGTAATGACCAACACAGCACACTTGTATAATAATATACTATTTTTAAACTAGATGAGGTCGGCATTTTCTATCTGACTACTTTGAGAAGAAAGGCCGAAACAGACATAATCTTGGTCAGATCATGTGAAGACTATGTGGTGTCTGAAATGGTCTTTTGAGGAAAGAACCATACAGATTTAAGTGGACCTGTCCAGTGTCCAGTCTGTGCACGCATTTGTCAGTAATCGTGTAGTTTAACCACAGATTAAGGCTCAACTCAGAACGTAAGGACCTCAACCACTAGACGAACAATACCAAAGAAAGGACATTTGGGTAGACCGCATAAAGTACAAACCGTGGCGATTATCATTAAAACAAGCTGAGAAAAAGAAAAAAAAATTATGACCCATATTGGCCTCACTTATACGTCACGTAAATCAATAAATATAAAAATGTCTATATTCATTCTAAGATCGTAAAAAATAGTTTATTTTAAATTATATTTAACTTTATTGAACACTTTTTGACAGAAAATAGTGCAGTGTAAAGTAGCAGGTAGGTCTCGAGTTCTGAACCCAAGAGAGGCACCTTTGACTTTTCGGAATCACGTGCGTGTTGTATTATTATCACTTGCTTCAAAAACGGTGAAGGAAAACATCGTGAGGAAACCTGAGAGGTATTTCTTGACGGCATGTGAAGCCAAGTCAGAGGCCCATGGTCGATTTTAAAACTCTGACACCAGGTTAGTCACTAACCACACGAAAAGAAGAAAGAAGAAGATAGAAAATGATTCACAATTCTTTATATTTCTTTATATTCTGTAAAAACGTATACTTTGGCACTTAAATAAATTACAATTTTTTTGGAGCCTAGTCGTGGGTATAATAAGTAAATCTTGGTTTCTAGTATATAATGCTATGAATATCGCAGTGTTTAAAATACAGATTGATACTCTTTTTTACATAAATCATGTTCTCATATACATATTGAGATGCGACTGTCATTATGTTAATTTCCTTAAATGTATCCCTCAATGAATGTCTACAACTTAGGTTATAAATTGCTCGAATGGCTCGTTTCTGCAGCACAAATATAACCTGAATGTCGGCTGCATTTCCCAAAAGCAAAATGCCGTACGAAATTAGACTGCATAGCTCAATTTCGTACGGCATTTTGCTAACTATGTATAATAACTAAAACATACAAATCGAGCTGTTTCTATATCAGTCAAATGAAAAGTATTATAGACCGCGTAGGCTGCAGAGCTTAACCGCTTCGACAATTTGGTTAAGCACGTTAAGCCTTTGGTCTCGACTGTCATTTGTAGATCTTTGACAGTCCATACGGGTAGTCGGAAGCCCGAAACTCTGATATCCAGTCTTGCCATGAGGTATCGTATTACCCAGTAACTGGGTTGTGGTGGTCAGATTGGCAGTCGCTTAATGTAAAATACTGGTATTTAGCTGCATCTAGTTAGACTGGAAAACGACCTCTACATAGTTGGGAAAAGGCTAAGCAGATGATGATGACCACGGTAAATACCGGTTTCAGTACAATACAGTCCTTGACTGAATTTCCTTACATGAATCTTGTCACTACAATATTTTTGAATCTCTTGTCTATTACAACATAAACCGTAACAACATGCAAAATTTCTTCTGTATCCGTATCCGACATAATCACAAGCTCGTTAACCAAATTTTGATGAGTAAGTATCGTTATCGTAGTCATGTGGGACAATGATATCAATTGTCATTATGTGACGTTAATGGTGACATACAAAAGTAAAATATCATTTAATAATATCTCATATCTGACTTATCACAAACTCATCAAACTTATCGTGTCGATGGTACGGTATGTTGTAAATTATTTCAGTCAAGTAACCTATAGTGCATTATTGTTGGCTTGATTGAGGTCCTCCGTGGTGAAATTTTCAAGTTCATCGAACGTCTTGAAGTTAGTGAAAATTACGTTGAAAGACTTCATTACATAGTTAGTTACATACAGGTCGACCTAATAAAAGCGTGTTAAAATGGATCGAAATTATAGTTATTCAAATTTTTAGTACGTCTGTATGGTACAACTTGTATGCTAAGACTAGTGATAACTTAACGCGGAGCCGCAGCACTTGGATTCTCTCCGTCTTCGCGGGGTTCTGAACCCTCGGACCCGGCCCGGACGATCGTAGTGGCGACACAGCGTTTCAAGACATCAACTTAAGCACAGGGCAGAGGTCGATCGACCGTTCATTTGCCAAAGCTTGACCAGCAGATTATCGAGTACTTCGAATGGGATCCTCATCGAAGTACGCGTATGGCTGCGGCTAAGTTTGACGAAAGCCGTACATACGTCTGGAAAGTCCTTATTTGAATCTGAATCCTTATTCCCTATCATTTTCGTAGACTTCACCGCGCCGGACAGAATTGCCCTTTGTCAGTGATTGATAGAAAATTGTTACCGGGAAGCGTAAGTACTTATTCGTACATTTGTAAATAGCGAACAGTTAAAAGTAGGTTAGTTATTAAAATCATTGTAGGTAAATAAGTAGATTTTTATTGTTTAAATACGCCTTAAATATCACTATATAATTCACAAAATAATTTTAAGAAAGATAGTAAACTTGTTTTTCAGTTTCGTGTTCAGTAAGTTGTAGGTAAAAAAGTATTTATGACGGTCCTATGCCTGTAAAAGTATGAAAGGAGAATTTGAATTTCCTCTAAGTAGTAAACGTTTAATTGAGTTACTGGGTAATTAACGATACCTCATAGCAAGACTGGATATCGGACTATCGGGCTTGCGACTACCCGTAAAGACTGTCAAAGATCTACAAATGACAGCCGAGACCAAAGGCTTAACGTGCTTTCCGAGCCACGGTGGGGTATCGATATGTATGTATGGTCACCCATCCTAGAACCGAACTCGGCAAGCGTAGCTTAACCTTCCATCGACCCGTGTGGCTGTCATTATGATATTATTTAGCCACGAGCGTCTCTTGAATGCAGTATTTACCGAGACACAAATCTAAATTGATTGTTGGCTTGCACGCCAGCTGCTGAATAACGTCATGCAAACTAAACCTAAAGTAAGTCGTTACTTAGTTTACTTAGTTTGAGTCCAGCTGGGTAATGCATGACATTCATTTCACTATACAAATGAATTTCATGACAACCCGCTATTAAATAATGTGATTAGAATTTCGGGCATGAGGCCCCAAATTCGCGCTCGGGAGTGCAAAAATCCTTCATTCTTCAATAAAGTGGATTCGGGGTTCAATATAGCGCCCGTGACATAAGCACTGCTTTATCAGACATTAATCAACTATTCTAAATGAATAAAAATATTGACAAAAAAAAAACTCCCATCCGAGTAATGCCGGAACGGGTTGCTAGTTTTATAATTTAGAGATAACATGATAATGCGTCTTTGATAAACGTTATCTTGGTACGCTTGATGATCATTTTCATATTATCTCTTTGAATAACACTTACGATTTACTCGTATATATATTGTAAGGCCCCGTATCATCATAATTCCTGTCATTCCAAAAAGTGTTTTGAAACAGAGCAGATAATATGGTAAAAGTTGCTGTGGTTACCGGTTCCAATAAGGGGATCGGCTTTGCGATAGTGAAAGGACTGTTGAAGAGATTCGATGGAGTGGTCTACTTAACCTCAAGAGACGATGGCAGAGGGAAAGCCGCAGTCGCCAAACTGAACGAGCTCGATCTGCACCCGGAGTACCACCAACTTGATGTCACTGACCGAGAAAGTGTGATGCGGTTCAGAGACCACATCAAGGTGAAGCATGGAGGAATCGACATTCTAGTCAACAACGCAGCGGTTGCCAACACTGAAGAGTTTTACAACTCCTATGATGAGTGCAAAACTGTTTTGGAGATCAACTATTTCAGCATATTGACAATCCAAGAGCTATTGTTCCCTTTGGTGAGAGACAATGGACGCATTCTCAATATATCTAGCGACTGTGGACATTTGTCGAACGTACGGAATACAAACTGGGTAAAGAGGTTGTCAAAGAAAGATTTAAAGGTGGAGGATATTAATGATTTCGTGAACTGGTTTTTGGAAGGCGTGAAAGATGGAACCTTCAACTATGATGATATAGCAGATAATGGAACTATAGCCTCGTACAGAGTAGCAAAGGTAGCTCTCAGTGCCATCACAATACTACAGCAAAAGGAACTCGAGTCAAGAAACATCTCGGTAAATTCCATGCATCCAGGACTAGTTCAGACTGACATGACGCTTGGTATTGGCTTCTATAACACAGACCAGGCAGCTGAAACTCCCATATATCTAGTGCTGGATGCTCCTGAGAGCCTCAAAGGAGCGTATGTGTGGTACGATAGAAACGTTTTGGACTGGTACGACTACAAAGCTGATTATTTCTTCAAGACAAAAAATTTAAAGTAGTAGATGTTATAAATGTAACCAAAATAATACAATATTTTTACATACATGACATAGATTGAACTTTGATTTATTGATTCGTGAAAATTAATTTTAAAGCAATTTATATTGATATCCTTTCAGTGTTAAGTAATATAATGTGTATGATTGTAATAATTATATTGGTAATCAGATTTCTATATTTTCTTATATTACTTAGAATAGTTTAAGGACATTGTTTAGTTTTCTGTTTACCCATGTTGGAATATTTATTTTCTTTTGACGTGAAACGTCTTTCATTTCGCTCAGTAGGGAATCTTAAGTAACGAAATATGTATATTATGGCACATATGGCGTGAGATATTTTTTTAAATAATTTTTCCCAACTGTATTTTGTTAACCACCGGCAGTAACAATAAACAATATTCTATTCTAAATTTATCTGTTGGTCAATGTATTAATAGAAACATTTTACAATAAAAAAAATACGAATTTCGAATTGCTTTTTCTTATCTCGCAGAAAGTGTGAAAAGTAGACTGAATTCACCTCGAGAATAAAGGTGTCTTCTTCTTGGGTAAGCAGCAGCTTGAATCCCTCGCTGTACTCAGGATTCTAGTCTTAACTCCCTCGCTACGCTCTAAACTCCTTCCCTACGCTCGAGAACACTAGAATCCTTCATTGTTCAATATAGCGGATTCGAGATGAATTAAAACGCCCGTGACATAAGACACTACTTTATCCCCTTAGTTTTAATTCGATTATTTTTAAATAAATAAACACCGTTGTCGAAAGAAATCGATAAAAAAAACCAGTCAGAGCGATGCCGGAGCGTGTTGCTAGTGTTATAATATTTAGAGATACCATTAATAAATGGATCGCCGATAGATGCTATCTCAGTTCACTGGATAAATAGGTAGGGTAATAATTATTTGAACTATATTATCTCACACAAACAAATACGATATTTAATTTAAATGCGTATTC
This sequence comes from Agrochola circellaris, assembly GCA_914767755.1. NCBI lineage: Eukaryota > Metazoa > Arthropoda > Insecta > Lepidoptera > Noctuidae > Agrochola > Agrochola circellaris. The sequence goes on along the minus strand of OU611846.1, from coordinate 20,063,637 downwards.
ATTATAATAATTCCTGTCATTCCACAAAGTGTGGCGACACAGAGCCGACATGGTGCAAGTTGCTGTAGTTACCGGTTCCAATAAGGGGATCGGCTTTGGGATAGTTAAAGGACTGTTGAAGAGATTCGATGGAGTCGTCTACCTAACCTCAAGAGACGATGGCCGAGGGAAAGCCGCCGTCGCCAAACTGAACGAGCTCGGTCTGCACCCAGAGTACCACCAGCTCGACGTGTCGGACAGAAACAGTGTGATCCGGTTCAGAGACCACATCAAGGCAAAACATGGAGGGATGGACATTCTTGTCAACAATGCGGCGGTTGCCAACAGTGCAGAGTTATACAACCCCTATGATGAGTGCAAAACTATTGTGGATATCAACTATTTCAGCATATTGACAATCCAAGAGCTATTGTTCCCATTGGTGAGAGACAATGGACGCATTCTCAATATATCTAGCGACTGTGGACATTTGTCGAACGTACGGAATATGTACTGGGTAAAGAGGTTGTCAAAGAAAGATTTAAAGGTGGAAGATATTAATGGTTTCGTGAACTGGTTTTTGGAAGGCGTGAAGGATGGAACCTTCAACTACGATGATTTAGCCGATGATGGAACAGTAGCTGCGTATAGAGTAGCGAAAGTAGCTCTCAGTGCCATCACGATACTGCAGCAAAAGGAACTTGGGTCAAGGAACATCTCGGTGAATTCCATGCATCCAGGACTAGTTCAGACTGACATGACGCTTCGTGTTGGCTTCTATGACACAGACCAGGCAGCTGAAACTCCCATATATCTAGTGCTGGATGCTCCTGACAGCCTCAAAGGAGCGTATGTGTGGTACGATAGAAAAGTTTTGGACTGGTACGACTACAAAGCTGATTATTTCTTCAAGACAAAAAACCTAAAGCAGTAGATGTTATAGATGTGACCGACTAATGCATTTTTAATTAATGACACAGATTAAACATTGATGTTTTGATTCGTTAAAATCAATTTTAAAACAATTCATTTTGGGGTCCTTTCCATGTTAAGTAATATAATTAACTTGGTAATCAGATTTATCTCTTTATTTATGAAATTAATTACTGCTCGTTATTTATATCCGCTGCTGGACATAGACTTCCAATAACTGATATATAATTAACGGTTCTAGGTAGTGCCTGAATCATTATGTAACAGAAAGATAAAACCGTGAGCGTTGTGCAAATACATTACAACAATCAATAACCAAATGTGCTTGTAACAAAATGGTTATCTAGCAAGAAGGCCACCAGCAATTGACATATTTTGATAACCAATCTGTTTGCCAAACGTCGTGATGATAGTTATCTTCTGTAAATTGTAGCAACCACGGCAGTGGACCGCTTGGGCGGTCCACTGCCGTGGTTGGCTAGTTATCAGTTTATGTTTATATTCACTTAGTTATAGTTAGATTCTATACTGAAGTATGATATTTTACATTTTTATAAATCTATTTGTTTCTCCTGAATTCACCCCAAATTGTTGAAACATTATATTCCTTCATACCAATGTTTTGATGTTCGTCTCGCAAACTTTTGATTAAACTGTAACAAAATATAAGTTGACGTGAAAAGTGTTATCAAATAAAATGTTTTATTGTACTTACTTATTTGTCTTTTGACTTTGACGTAAGTTAGCTGATGTAACTTTGTAATATATTGCCTGTATCTAGACTTGAATAAGTATTCATTGTTAAGTTTTATACCTCTGGGTATAATTATAACTTGGGAGTTTAGACTCAGAAAAACTTAAATGTATTTACATGACTGAAAGATAAGTTACAACATAAACATAACATCATGCTTGTATTCCCCGAAGGGTTTGGCAGAAATATACCTATAGTACCCACATTTTACTCTTCCAGTTAAAATAATTTTGTCTTTGGTATACATTTTAATATGATAAATACCAATTTGGGAACTCACATGAGTAATGATTTTATTAAATGTAAAATTACAAGAGATGTCTTTGCAGATCAGAGAGTATTTCGAAGTATTCATAACATCTGAAACGAAAACGTGATATTGAACAAATAAGACGTGGGTAATCATGGTACCTTGAGCAGGTCATGCAAATCATGTTAATTACAAACATTACACAATATGATGATATTGATATTGGTCGTGATGATATTATTTTTTGTCACGCGAGCGGAACGTCAAAATTTACAAAAAATAGAATTGATTCTAGTCGCCCGATCCAAAAGGTAGTTTTCGTATAGTATGTAGAAGAATAGGCAAGAAACTCCACCGTTACTCTTTTAAAATGTTTTCACAGTATTTTATATACATTAATTACATAATTATATGTGAAGACGATGCACCTAGAATAAGAGTATTATACCACGATAGGTATAATCTCTTGATATGAAAATCAACTTTACAATTATATAAAGTAATAAATATCTATTGTATATTTCTATTTTCGATCTTTCTATATATGTCATTCAATAGCTTACTTGAAAATAAACAAGCTAAGGCTACCTATTGGAGTATCTTGCGGTCACCGAGTTAAAATTGTAGAAAAGCGGTGCCTTGATTTAGAAATTGATCTCCTCGAGTTCGACAGACACGGCTATCTTATTTACGAATTACGGCTTAAATAATGTCACAAATGTCTCTCTCTCTCTCTCTCTCATACATCCTAAACACGTAAGTTTACACACACAAGCTAGTTCATACAAACAAATTACATAATTTACGTTTATAATACCCGCTTGTCTGGGTCTATTCAACGTATACCTAAGCGAGTTCGCGGCGGAGCCGGCGCTGGCTGTTTATCTGGCAAAGTTTTGATTAAATCCTACCGAAACAATAGTGATGTACTCCAATAACATAAATTGGAGCTTGTTAGTTTGTTTTTTGACTCTCTGAACACAATGTGAGGACTATAATTAGACGCATATTGTTGTTTATTGTTGCTGTTTTAGCAGGTGTAGTTTAATTCAGAATAAAACGTCGTATTCAGTATTCTACAAACTAGCTAGAATAAGACAAACTAAATACTACCAACTCTAATTACCATAAACTACCATACAGTCCTAGAATTTTCAAAATGGGGTATGCTTAGTTCGTAACAACATGCTACAGTAGGTAGTAATTATTTCATTTGAAAGATATTATGTCTGAACCCAAGTAGCACAGATATTTTTCATTTTGATAGGTGCTGGTGATATAGCAGGCACACGTGATGAATATGATGACATGATATTTTATTTTATTTATCTCCGATCTATGCCTACTTAGGTAGGGTTTACTAATGCTTGCCATAATTTAAAATGCAATAATTTTATATGCCATACTTGTATTTGCCATTATTTCATTAGAAATAACGCTTCAGTTGCCAAAATCGTGAAATTACATAAAATCATTTTCACTAATTTCATTGGGCATAATCGATCAAGTGTCATAATAATTTTAATCCATAAATTTATTTGCCATATTTTTCATACCATACCATAATATTCATTTGCCCATACTAGCACAACAATGCTAGTCGAATTGATTATACGATACAGATTTTTTTATTCACAAGGAAACCTAAAAATAAACCTAATCTACTATGCATGCTTGCTTTGTAAAAGAGGAAATCTAGCCCTCGGCGGCCGTTGCCGCGGCACGCTCGTTTCACAGTTCTAACCTAACCTAACCTAGCCGTTTCGAATTTGACAAACTGTTTATTGTCTAAAGATTGTTCGCTGTAATAAATCATTTGATTACAGACCAAATGCCTTAATGACATTCTTTTTTGTACAAAACAATAAACGTTTCTAAATTATATTAATTGTTGCTTACATCAAGTATCGGTTATGTAATGTGTTACTTATAGAAACTAATGATTATAACACATGTTATTATGGAAACTTATTTTATAGCAAATAAAAGTTATGACTAATAAGTTTATATGACAAGCGTTATTAGTTTATATGATAATAGTGCAAGTAAATATTATGAGGGGGGACGATTATAATGGAAAACAATAATAGTACAAATATTTTATGGAAAACAAGACAATACCCTTAGGTAGGATTCACTGCAAAGTGTAGGTAAATATTTTTTGCAAATCACTTCTATCAAAACAATCATAATATATTAGGGATAATTTACAGTACACTATCTACATGGTACTAACTTATCAGCCACATTTCAATTGGTTTTCAATTTACAATCATAGTGCATTCTATCACAATCAATATTCGAGTGCAGCCATTATGAGGTACTCGCGTAAAATACCGCTCTTAGATAACGCACGAAGCGATCAAATTCATCGCGTAACGATCCATTGCTGGCTCACTATGAATAATTCATGACACACCGCACAGCATTCCATTAACGCATACCCATGTAAGTGCTGTATGTTTTGTGTGTCATTTTTAGAAAGATTGTTTCTGTTAGGATATATAACATATCAAGGAGCTTGTATTCACTGCATTATTTATCTATTAAGGTTTACATTTCCGCTTTGAATTTAATTTCTTTGATAGAAAATGAAAGAGAATTTGAGTGAGCGGTAGGTATTTTGTAAATAAAACACAAGTAAAAATCTTTATTGAACTAAAAAGTACTAAAAAAAACTTACGCAAACAGAGAACTTTAATATTTTCTTAAAAGCTTGAGGCTTACCTTTAAGTGTCAGAAGGACGTTCACGCCCCTAGCTTTTAAAAGAAAATGCGAAAGTTCTCTGTTCACGTAAGTTTTGTTTCGTATTTTTAGTTCAATGACAGCTTGTTTAAAAAAAAAGACATATTTTGTTTTGTACTTTTAGCATTAGAATTTGATAAAATATCTGTTCTATCACCTTCACTTGCAAGGTACTTGTCAAGACAAATCTAACGTGTCAAACACAACAGGGCTACCTTGTAAAATTAAGAGTGAAATCCACTAGTGTTTTATATGTACTTCAACCAGGGCTATAGTACTTGTCAAGACAAATCAATATAAGACAACAGGGCTATCTTGTTTCTGTGAGAGTTCCTATAGTGTGCTCCCGGCTCCTTCATCGGGTCCTGGACTGCACCTTGGGCTAAAGTAACCTACTTGGCAAGATATATTCAAATAGCCAAAAGACAACGGGGTAGAGTTGTTTAGTTGAGAAGTCCCTATAGCCACCATCTGGCTCCATCATTAGATCCTAGACTACATCTTGGGCTAACGTACCTAGCTACTTGTCAAACCAAATCCAAACAGCTGAAACACAACAGGTCTCTCTTGTCTAGTTGAGAAGTTCCTATGGTGACCTACCGGATGCATCATGAGGCCCTGGACTACATCTTGGGCTATAGAACTTGGCAAGACAAAACCAACGACCGCAAAAACAATTATGCTATTATGTTTGGTTGAGGAGTTCCTATGATCACCTTTCGGCTCTATCATCAGACGCTGGATACTATTTTGGGGTAATAGTACTTGTCAAGACAAAGCCAACGAGTCCAAACGCGATGGTACTGTCTCGTTTTTTTTTAGAAGTTTCTATAGCCATCTTCCGGCTTCATCATCTGACCCTGAACACCATGTGACATAATAGAACTTATCAATATATATCTTATATATAAAATTCTCGTGTCACAATGTTAGTCTCCATACTCCTCCGAAACGGCTTGACCGATTTTGATGAAATTTTTTGTGCTTATCCAGTATCTATGAGAATCGGCCAACATCTATTTTTCATTCCCCTAAATAGGTAGGGTAGGGTAGGTAGGGTAGGTAGGGTAGGGTAGGTAGGGTAGGTAGGGTAGGTAGGGTAGGTAGGGTAGGTAGGGTAGGTAGGGTAGGTAGGGTAGGTAGGGTAGGTAGGGTAGGGTAGGGTAGGGTAGGGTAGGTAGGGTAGGGTAGGTAGGGTAGGGTAGGTAGGGTAGGTAGGGTAGGTAGGGTAGGGTAGGTAGGGTAGGGTAGGTAGGGTAGGTAGGGTAGGTAGGGTAGGTAGGGTAGGTAGGGTAGGTAGGGTAGGTAGGGTAGGTAGGGTAGGTAGGGTAGGTAGGGTAGGTAGGGTAGGTAGGGTAGGTAGGGTAGGTAGGGTAGGTAGGGTAGGTAGGGTAGGTAGGGTAGGTAGGGTAGGTAGGGTAGGTAGGGTAGGTAGGGTAGGTAGGGTAGGTAGGGTAGGTAGGGTAGGTAGGGTAGGTAGGGTAGGTAGGGTAGGTAGGGTAGGTAGGGTAGGTAGGGTAGGTAGGGTAGGTAGGGTAGGTAGGGTAGGTAGGGTAGGTAGGGTAGGTAGGGTAGGTAGGGTAGGTAGGGTAGGTAGGGTAGGTAGGGTAGGTAGGGTAGGTAGGGTAGGTAGGGTAGGTAGGGTAGGTAGGGTAGGTAGGGTAGGTAGGGTAGGTAGGGTAGGTAGGGTAGGTAGGGTAGGTAGGGTAGGTAGGGTAGGTAGGGTAGGTAGGGTAGGTAGGGTAGGTAGGGTAGGTAGGGTAGGTAGGGTAGGTAGGGTAGGTAGGGTAGGGTAGGTAGGGTAGGTAGGGTAGGTAGGGTAGGTAGGGTAGGGTAGGTAGGTAAGTGCGTCGTAGATAAGTACCCGTGCGAAGCCGGGACGGGCAGCTAGTTATATATAAAATTTTGTGTTTGTACTGTTGACCGTTGAGGAGTTCCACCGTATGAAGCCAATGCTGGGTGCAGCAGTCAGATCATGGTAGACTTTAAAACGGACTCTCATAATTAAAGCGTATATAATGTTTGTACTGTTACCTGCTGAGGAGTTTTCTCGTCTGGAGCCAATCCTGGATGGCCAATCAGGTCATGCTTACCATAAAAATGCATTGTCTTTAGAACTGCACCAGTAAAATGTCAACTCCGTAGGATAAGAGGAAGTAGTTTTAATTCAGCTTGCAAGATTCGGCCTAATCAAACTTACTAACATACAAACATTGCAAGTAGAATAAAATCTAAAGTCTGTATGAGGTAGAGAAGAATGTTCTTTGGGACTACGATGAGCCTGGTAGATGAAAATTTTGTTGAAAACACACACATTATTCTTACACTAACTTAAGAAATCAACAAAATACTGATCAACAGTATAACTAAAATTATAACCAGAGCATAACAAAGGATGATACATCGAAGGTATGTAGCGTACTTCTAACACAATTGAAATACATTGATCACATTTAAAACGTAGAAAGCCGAATCTAGCCGCCCCGGCGGTGTACAGCGATAAATCGAATCACTGCGGGCAATTTGGCGCCAAGCCTATTTCCTACGTTTTATTAGATTTTATAAATAACTGCACGAGTACTGCAATGAAGATATTTCAGATTTGTTGAATAAAATAAAATAAATGTGAGGATCTTTGTTTAGGAGACTTATACCTATAGGAAAAACGCAGCGATATATTTTACCAGAACATTTAATTTAGGATACCTACCTACGATAACAAATCCACATAGATCTGTTTACGCAAATGATTAAATAACCCTTCTGTTTACAATAACCTATGCAACCAGTAGTTTATCTTATCGCGAATTAACGTCAGCTTATAACGGAAAACAAATACGACAACAAGTTCCCATTATCTTATTTCAACAGACCGAGTCAAGTCATTTAGTTATCGCATTACAGTTAACGTTCAAACTCCATAATCATGGTGAAAGTAGCTGTGGTCACCGGCTCCAACAAGGGTATCGGTTTCTCGACTGTCAAAGGTCTTCTAAAGAGATTCGATGGAGTAGTCTTCCTCACCTCTCGAGACGATGGAAGAGGGAAAGCTGCTGTTGCAAAACTGAACGCGCTCGGTCTACAACCGGAATATCACCAGCTTGATGTCACCGACAAAACCAGTGTTGCCAGGTTTAGGGATGACGTTAAGCAGAAGTACGGAGGCATCGATATCTTGATCAACAACGCTGCCGTCTGCAATTGCTCCGAGCTGTACCTTGGCTACAAAGAAAGTAAGGACATCATCGATGTAAACTACTTCAGTTTCTTCATCATCCAGGAGTATTTATATCCTTTGGTCAGAAATAATGGACGGATTCTCAACATTTCCAGTGACTGTGGACATTTATCCAACGTGAGGAATGAATACTGGATCAAGAGGCTCTCTAACAAAGATTTGACAGTGAAGGACATTAATGATTTCGTTAACTGGCATCTGGAAGCAGTGAAGAACGAAACCTTCAACAGATCTGATATAGCTGATGATGGAACAATAGCTGCATACAGAGTAGCCAAGGTGGCTGTCAGTGCATTGACTATTATCCAGCAAAGAGAACTGAAAGCAAGGAATATTTCTGTGAACTCCATGCATCCAGGCTTAGTTCGTACGGATATGACAAAAGGTGTTGGATTCTACGACGCAGACCAGGCAGCTGAAACTCCCTTGTATATGGTGCTGGAGGCTCCTGCAAGCATCAAAGGTGCCTACATTTGGTTCGATAAGAAAGTCCTGGACTGGTATGATCCTAAAGCTGATTGGTATTTCAAATCCGTAAATTTTTCACATTAAACTATTCGTGTATCGTTACTTTAAAATACCTGTCTGCTCGCAATTTATCTTTAAAGGTGTGTCTTAAGACGCAGATATATGCCAGTGACCTTGAGTGGTTAGCTTGCGTTTTGTGTAGGTCAGTACCTACACAAAACGCAAGCTCATGCAACGCGTCGTACGTCCAGCCAGTAAATAGGACTCACCCATCCTGGGAGCGCTGTCCCACATTGGACGCATTATTAATTTATCTTCTATACATATAATAAATCTGTAGAAAAGTCATTTTTGTACATTGAAGAAATTGAAACAAAAAATAGCCAGCGTGTGAAAAGATAAGTAACAGAACCCATTTCCATCATTTTTGAAATTTTTGTCTGTTTGTCTGTTTGTCTGTTTGTTTGTGCGCACATCACGTAAAATCTACGAATTCAATGCTGACAATGTTTATATACAAAAATTATACGCAACTTGAGGTTTAACTTAGTTTTTGTTTCATCGAAATCGGTTAACTCTATCAAAAGATATGATTAATTTAGTGAGTTCAAGAAGTAAAATATTACGTTACGCAATTCAGTATAGTACTTGCAACGACATCTTAAGACTAAAAATAGAACTAATGTTGATAGTTGAAATCCAAATCCGATAGATGGCGTTGTGCAAATGACGTCATTTTCTGAATCGCGGTGTTAAGATTTTCCGCGCGAGAATGACGTCCACCGTGTTTACTAGGCAAATTGGGTGTCGTTAAGTGTCTTAAAAGTTCTTGCGAGTGTCGTAAAAGGTCTTTGGTTGCTTGGTTTATCGATTTTCTAAATTGGTCGAAAAAAAAGTATTGGCTTACCTTATTGGTTTCGTTTGGTCAACTTTGGTCATTGGTTTGAAGTACGAAGTAAAGATTGTATTTTATTTACTTCGTAGTTTGAATCCAATAGTGCCAATCGTTATACAGTAAGTTAGTGTTGCCAATTCGTTGAGTCACGACTACGAACAGACGATACGTTGTCACACTAGACTGTTCGACGCACCGTTCTTTTAAGTTTGTAGGCTATTCAGTCGTAAGTGTTGTTGGTTTTGTTTATTGCTTTAATTTTCCTTGAAAATGCCTCAAAGAAAAAAAACTAACCTTTCGCTGCGTAGCCGGAATACGAAAAGGATGAGACATTGTAGGTCTCAGGAATCGGAAGAAGATCGTGAAGCACGGTTATCTGCTAACCGAGAGCACATCGCTCTTTCACGTGAATCGGAAACGTTCACCGAAAGGGAGTCACGTTTAAGTTCACAAAGAACACGGACCGCGACTTTGCGGTCTCAAGAGAGTATCCAGGAATGCGAAGTCCGGCTGTCTGCTGATCGGGAGCGCCAGTCTCTCTCACGCGAGTCAGAGACTTTCACAGAAAGGGAGTCGCGCTTAAGTTCGCAAAGAACTCGGACCGCGACTTTGCGTTCTCAAGAGAGTATCGAGGTACGCCAAGCACGTCTGTCATCTGACCGAGAGCGACACGCTCTCTCGCGCGAGTCTGAATCTCTCTCCCAAAGAGAAGAACGATTACAAATAGCTAGACATAACTATGTAGGTGTACAAAGAAACAATGAAAGTTATCTTGCATCTGAAAGGGAAAGAATAGATGAACTAAGACGAACAGAAACAGCAGAACAACGTCAATCTCGCCTAGAAATAGAACGAGCTCGATACCATATGAATAAAGAAACAAATAGCGGAGCTGATGAATCCATGGAAAATGACGATGCAAATATTTTATTACCTTGGGCCAATAGGGAAAAATCAGGGTTCACATATTCGTCTAGAATTAATTATGCTGGCTTTACTTCCGTGGGTGACATGAGAGAAATGTGTAATTTTTGTCATGCTTTGAAATGGAAGAAAGAGACAGACGGAATGTGCTGCTCAAATGGAAAAATTGTTCTTCCAAATTTCCAAGATCCACCACACTTACTTAAAAGTCTCCTGAATGGCGATCATCCCCAGTCGAAACATTTTTTGGATAACATTCGTTTATATAACAGTGCTTTCCAAATGACTTCCTTTGGGGCAAAACAAATAACGGAAGGACCGTTCATGCCAACCTTCAAAGTACAAGGTCAAGTTTATCACCTTATTGGATCTTTGCTGCCAGAAAATGAACCCAAATTTTTCCAAATTTATTTTGTATCCGATTACACGCAACAGCTCAATGTTAGAAATCACAATTTTCCCCAGCTCAATGCTGAGCTTTTGGGTCAACTTCAAGAATTGCTGCATCACGTTAACCAGTACGTTCGTGAATTCAAAGCTGCATTGGAGTCAATTCCACAAGGCAGCAATGATTTCAAAATTGTTATAAGTGCCGATAGACGTCGTTGTTTTGTTCTCGACAACCACGCGAACGAAGTCGCGGGCACAGCTAGTTATACATAACACGAGTATACAGGATGACATATCGACGCGAAAACTGATACCATGAATTCGGTAAATGATTCCTGAACCCCCCTGCGTTGATCGTTTCCGACGGTTATTAAAAAAAAAAACAGCTATTCCATACATTTCGACCGCGTAGGTATTGCACTTTTCTATGGATCAGCAGATTTTTTTTTAATAACCGACGAAAAATTTCAACGCAGGGGGATTTAGTATCATGTACTGAATCCATGATATCAGTTTTCGCGTCGATGTCACTGCCACCCTGTATATATTTTAATAAAATACCTATACTCACAATATCCACACGTTCAGAACACGTTTACGGCATCATCTGATAGATACGCAACAGAAACTAGATATGGTCGCTCTAAATGTTTCACTCATATGAAAAACAATACCTACTTAGCTTAAAACATAATTCCTGTTGCGTCAAAACAATATACTGGGTATGGTCGATGAGCACGCTCGGTGATTTTCCGTCCTTTGCTGCTACTTCTTTTTTTTCACCACCATCTAGTCTATTCAATCTTAACGCGTTGTTTTCGTGCTTACCCATTGTGTTGTACCCCTGTTGTTTTCATATAAGTTTTACTTTTGTTTTTGTAATTTATATTTTATTACTAGTTTATTTATTTATTTAGAAGTATACAAATTATGTATTAGGTATGTTGAAACTGTTTTGTACTCACCGTCACTTGTCCCTACTTATAGGTTCATTAGAAAACCAGCGTCAGACAGCACCTGTCTGGCATTAATGCTGAAATGAACCTTTTTGGCGCAGCCGTGAGGCACACACTATTATTGTTAAAATATTATTTTCACTTTTTATATTTTTTTTGTTTTTTGTGTTTCACGAACTGTGTCCAAATAAACATTATTCTTTCTTTCTTTCTTTCTATACTAAAAGATCAATAATTAAATTATCTTTAGAATGGTTATGGTTTCAGAAAACTATGATTGATAGATTTTGTGTGATTCTCAGTTTTTTATCCGCGTTAGAAATAAATTTACAAATTCATTTCACTATATATTATAAACATGATATAAAATACTCATAAGCGATCTTCAGTATAAACTCATTTAAAGTCGGTTATTGTCACCTTAACATAAGCGCGGCAATCGTGCGCGGCTGCCTCGCGAGGCCTGCCGCGCTTTGATTGGACGACTGCCGCGCAAACATTCGTCAGTTTAGGCCTAACTAGAGCGCGCCAGAAATGTGTCCTGCAAATGCCGCCTGTTGCTGCCGCGCTCTTGCTGCTCAATGTTTGGACACACCTTAACATTCTAAATCGGAGCACCTGCCATCTTATCTCTTCACCACCCTTGGTTGACTGGTAGAGAATGCCCAAGGCATTAAGTCCGCTTTGTACCTTATTGTGTGCGAGAAGTTTAAATAAATAAATCATTTATTTTACAAAATTATATCCATTTTAAGTTATAATGTATTAAATAAAATTATTTGGCTTGTAATTTTTGTTATTGAAGATGTCATGAAAATAAAATTATAATCGAAGATAGATTCTGAAGAAAAATAATAATTATTTCAAGCAATTAACTCTCTGTAAGTAACGTATTCTCCCAACCAATAAAGAGAAATAGGTTAAAATAGAAACGTAGTTGACCTAAACGAGTTCATTTAGTGAACCAATCACCATTAGGCTGTGAGCAGCGAGCAGTGACGTCACAAACATGGCCACCGGTCAATTACGTGATGTCAAGTTCACGTCCGATATCTCCCGAGATAATAACAGACGCTACATTATGTGCTATATGTATGTTTATGAGGGGTAGAATAAGGTCTGTATTACCAAGTTTATTCTAAGGTCTTTTATTTTGTTTGGCGTGATTTTTTTCCTCTTATTATTTGGCAGAAACATTAACTATAAGTAAAAAGTTCTCCGAAAATCTGTCTCTAGACGTACCGCTTTATTTTTGTACTTAAGTCTTCACGCACCAAGCACGCGCGATTCAAGCACTGTTTGCCTCACAACCAAAAGTTCCAACATTACATTACCATACACCTGCGTCTCGAACTAGGAAACTTATAATTATTGATATGCTCGCAAACCTCTTCAATGAAATTGATTCACCGCAGATAAGTTATTCTTACAACGACTAAACTAACATTACAACACAAAACTTGTACAATAACAATAATTCAAACTTTTCCTTCTTCATAAGCAATTTCCCGAATTCACGTGTCTTCAAAACATACATTGCAAGCAAAAACCAACCTTAAAGTAAAGGAAGAAAGTGTTCAGTTGCATAGATGTGTGATGTAAAATGATAATACCCAAGTGAATATTAACGTGACTGCTAATGGAGTAATGGCACTCGTACATATGAATAATTCACGTATCGAATTAAAGCGAGCCAACTTTTGTTCTGTTTACACGGGAATTAAAAAGTTTCCCAGCACGGGTGATAGAGGGGGCGCGGTGGTGCGGTTGGGTGCGGGGGGGCGCGTGAGGCTAGCATTGAATTCGCAAAAGCGGCAATTTCCGTAAAAAGGGTGATGACATACGGGAAGTGCGGTGAGGACGAGCCAGCTGCTTCCTAGTGGGAGAAGAAATCTTAAAAATACTCCAGCTAAATGTCGCTCGTATTTCTAACGAGATTTTAATATCAGGTTTAAAAACACGGAAAAGAAGCAGAATCCTGCCTGTTAGTACGGAATTTTGTAACAAATGTTACAAAATAAAAATAATCTACCGAAAGCACATCGACAAAATCGCGATCTTTTCATTTCATTCGACCATTTTCATGATCTTGTATCTAATTGCACTTCTATTTATATTTGTTTTAAGATTAATAAAATTTTGATAATAAATAATAACAAAATGTTGTGGATTTTGTTATTATTTATTATCAACATTTTATTAATCTATTTACATCTATTAATAGGTTAAATCACTTAAACAGCTCTGTATATTTTCTGGGATTATAATTGTAGTAGTCACAGTGTAAACAAACACGGAATTAAATTAGATTAACGATAATTTATGCATTAGCTTATCATTTTCAGCTACCGGCAACGCTATTAATCAGCCTAGCTGTAATAGTTATTAATGGCTTCTGTACAGCCAAATTTTATTTAGGTTATCGTTACTAGGCACATTCATATTATTCACTTTAAGTCAAAGGTTTTTGAAATTCGAGTGAAAAGTAAAAATGTGATCTCGTCTTACTTACTGGGTATACCTTTATACTAATACTTTTCATGCGAAGGGCGAAGAATCGTTGAAAGACTGAGAACTTCTAGCAGTTGATTGCCATTTATGGTGAGTTGATTGATGGAAACAAACACAAATTCATGGAGCGTCCTTTCCCAGAGTTATCATATTATCGCTAGTAGGTAAGCATCTTGCCTAGTTGCAGCAGTCCCGTTCAAACTAATCCCCCGTATATTCCGCACGCGTACGAACGTAATGTGATGTGGTTATGTCAGAGAGTTCGCGACGAAATTAGATGTGAGTCGAGAGGTCTGGCATGTTTTGTGACAGTACGGGGCGCCCCGGGCCCCGGGCCCCGGGTGCATTGTGTGAACCCTGCCTAACCTTGCTACGGATATATCGACGGGGGATGAATCCTGCCACGCGGGGAGTCATGAATACTGGCTCAGAAACTACTGGGAGAGGGGGAAACCGTGGAGAAAAATATCGTATGACAGGTAAGTAATATGAAATTGGGTATACGTAGCAACGGGATGCTGTTATTTGTTCTATTTTGGTAATAAAAGGTTGTAGGGCTGTTTGGATTCAATTCCGACCTCATCTCGTTTGATTATGGAAGGTCACCCTAGATATTCTTTGGTTTTCATCACAAATAATTCCAAGCAGTCCAATTTATTTATTCGTTTCTAACAGAATTAAATGCAAGTTACTAGAGTTTACATAACATAACATCACGCCTGTATTCCCGGAAGAGTTTTCAAATAACGATTTGACATTAATTTATATTATGTATTATTATAATTTCCTAATTGTTATTTAAAATTATAATGTCTTTAAAGGCCATTGCAAACTATTGGCATGATTAACTTCTTTCCATTCACCAGAAATGAAACTATATGATTATGTTAGAAGACAATACGAGAAATCAATAGCAAAAAGAATCAAGTCTATCAACCGTAACCGAACGAAGATGAATTGGGAAGTATTGCTAGTATCATTTTGTCAGGCGTTATCTATTTTTCTTGTATTTTAATTAAATGTATTTTGGGGTTTCCATTGATAAGATAGATGAAGTTAGTGTTTTCTTTTATATTATGTTCTCAATAGCAGTTTTTAACCCTAAAACTCTCTTATAAAATAACTGATAAACGGACATAGGATAGGTCTTCTGGGTTACTTTTCTTAATTATCGGATATTCTTACAAAAAGGAATGATACAACCATAAAAACCAAAATCATTTATTAAATAATTAGTATCTACTTCTGGTCTTACAAAAATCTCTGTTTCTCTTCAGAATCAGAATCAGAATCAGAATGCTTTATTTGTAAACATAGGTCATAATACAATAGTTTGCGATGTTACAGATAGGTAGATCCTCTATGTTTTGCCCAGAGGCGTACAAATAATTATATTTAATTAAAATTGTCGAATTTATATAAAATCAATATAGGTAGGTACATGCATATCAATAAAAAATTAAGAAAATAAAAGTTACAGATAGGTAGATCCTCTATGTTTTGCCCAGAGGCGTACAAATAATATTTAATTAACATTGTCGAATTTATATAAAGTCAATATAAGCAGGATGATATGCATGTAGCATATCAATAAAACATTTAAAAAAATAAAATCAACTTAAATAAATGTCAAATAGTTAAAAGTTCATGCCATAATAATCCTAATGTCAAATAAAATTTCAAATCGTCAAAATAGGTGAGGTTATGTACAATTTTCTGAAGCAGTGATCATAGAATTATCGTCCAAATATTCCTGTAGTGAATAATAGCATTTATTTATCAATATTTTTAATAGTTCTGTTTTGAAATGGTCCAGGTCTTATCATAGAACAATAATTATTTCTGCTACTAACTTCTTATAAATAAACTTAATTATTCATCATCACTACTCGTCTCTCTTCCCACATCATGCCTAATTATGGAATTCAGAAATTGAGCTGGAGGACTTATGTTTGCTTGATGTCTACCCCACGCCATGAACCACAACACAGACATGACGTGGCTACAACAACCAAGTGTCCTCTTCCCAGAAACACATGAACAGTAATGCCCTTTTATTGCTGCTACATCCATCATTAAGCCCTTCTATCAAAATATACACGTAGTATATGCGCTGTCGTCTATGTCGCGAGTGGATTCTACTACGCAGCAACCACGGGTTGACGACATGAATATTAAATATTTCTAAAACCGAAATATCTAACCTGTCCTCCCTGTGTAGTTCTATATGGTAAGAACCATCACCCCTCACATGTTCGCCATAATAACTTCTGGCCTGACTTATTTGATACGTCCCCAGAGGGATACGTTTATTTGAAGGCTCCAGTTAAAGTTATCGGTAAACAGAACTCAGTAAGGACTGAATGTATTATCAGACACGCATACATTTAAATAGGTACCTAATACAAAACCGACAACGGAACGAATCACAAACCGTATGCAAAAGCGCGGGAAGTGGAATAACTTGTTAAAAAGTTGCCGATTAGAGTATTTAACAATGGGAAACTTAAAATATCACACGTAGATAACTTTTTATTTAAAAAGATAACGCCTGATAAAAAATAATAGCAATCTACTAAAAACTCTATAACTTGGTTTGGTTACGGTTCGTAGACTTAATTCTTTTTGCTATTGATTTTACACACAGTCCTCTAACCTATGGCCTAGGTTTCACTTTTGGCGAAAAGAAAAAAAAACATTAAGTATGCCAGCTATGTATGGCAAAAGTTGCATTGCCCTTTGTGTATATTAAATATGATTTGCATGCCCATGTGACGGTAGAACATGAAGGACTTTCATAATGAAACATCTATGTAATAATTACCCATGTTTGCAAAGTAATATGATTTAGGCAGAGGTGTACCTATGGTACACCCACATTTCGCCAGTTATGTTTAAGAGCGTTTATTCTGAAAGTTGGCAACGTCGTAAATAGCTGTCAAATATTTACCTGTTTTGATTAATTTGGAATTAATACTATATGGAAATAAGAAATGTGGCTAACTAAGTTACTAGAATATTGATTATGTTATGCAAGTGTAACATTGAATTTGATGTTGTACCCGTTTTAGGCGTAAAAAAAGCATTTTGAAACTTTACAAATGCTTTTTTTACGCCTAAAACTAAATATTCGGTGTTACAATATTAATTATTGCATATCATAATCAATATTCTAGTAACTTAGTTAGTCACATTTCTTATTTCCATACAGTATTAATTCCAAATTAATCAAAACAGGTAAATATTTGACAGCTATTTACGACGTTGCCAACTTTCAGAATAAACGCTCTTAAGTCCCATGTAATAGGGGGCAAGGCTATTGCCATTACCAGGGCACAAATACAGACTCCGGGCTGCTACTGAGCAATTCCAGATGGAAAAACCCAATAACAATATGCCCAACTCGGGAATTGAACCCAGGACCTCATGCGCGGCAGTAGCGCTTGCGGCCACTAAACCGACGAGGCAGTCGTTTATTTGTAATAAGGGTGTAATGAAAGGTGTGCGGTTGTTTGGTTGTTAAGGGCCGAGTCACACCGGAATGGCAGCGGCTGGTAGCGGCTGGCAGCGGCCGCTAGCGGACCCCGGCTTCGCCGCTGGCGGTCTCGCGCGACCTCCAGATCCCACGCGCCTAGTCTCATCACATTATACACAATGTATCCCGTTGCTAGGCTACAGCAGTGTTACGGCGGGGGTGAGGAGCGCGCAGCCGCCCGCGATGCCGCAAGCGGTCTCGCGTCGCCGCTGGCAGCCGCTGGCAGAACCACTGACAAGATGCGCGTGACGCGCGGCCGCTCGCGTCACCGCGGGCGGCCTCGCGACCTTTTCAAGCTTTTCAAGCGATACTGGTCTTTTAAGTATGTAGATAAAGTTTAAAATTATTTCACACTGAAAGTGCTCGCCGCGTCGCTGCCGGCCCCTGCCATTCCAGTGTGACCCGACGCTAAAAGCACTCATTTGATTCAATTTCTATAAGGAAAGCGGTATACAATCAATGAGCCGTCGATACGTTGGGTGAAGCCGTTTGATTGATCACCGAGCACCTCCCGACGCTGACGATCACAGCAAGCCATCGCAAACTGTGAATTTTGTTGTTCTTCTACTTTATCACTTATTGCTTCCACTGATAGGAAGGGTAAGATATTGAAGGAAGGTTTGTGGTAGTAATCAGAACGAATAGTATTATGTTATGTTGAGGAAGAAAAGAAACAAGTTGAATGTCGCTGTGTTATAAACTAAGTTTAGGTTTTCTTACTGGCTTACAATAAGTACCAAAACTGTTTCTTATTTATTGTATGTGACAGTTAGTGCGTATTCAGGCAGAAAACTGTAAAATTGCCCCTTTACACAATTACCGGCTGTTCTGTGTCTGTAGTGCTAAGGCACTTCTCATTGAAGGAAAGCATTGAACACAACTCTTGCGTACTACGTTAACCATTTGAGATCACTAAGGCCTCAGTTTGATGTTTTCCTTCACGACATACTCGGATTTATTCCCATATTGCCAGTTTCCTAAACTCGAAGCTTGTTCGTAACGCACCGGGGAATCAAACGGAGGTATATTAGTCTCGCCAAATTTTCCTCAAAAGTTCTTGCTTAAAAGAGATCTTTCCAACGTTAAATCAGCAATTCTATGACCTAGTAACAGATCCTTGTAGACGAAAAAATAAAGTTAATTAATTCTGAGTATCTCTCTTTAGAAGAAAATAACTCCTAATTAGTCATAGCTTCTTAGTCAAGCAAAATTAAAGTTATTTTTATTTTCCGTTTCAAAGCATAATAATTATGGTACACATCACAGATGTCTATATTTTTAGAAAGTTAAACACACGATTCATAAAATTCTCATCTTTGACTTATTAAGACAGTACAAGTAACAAGACAACCAAACTTGTTCTGTTCGCACTATTAACTCTATTTTACGTTAGCGTAGCAGTACGTACAAACTCCAGCTTTATAACTGTTAAATTGTCACAAATAAACAACCCACATTTAATTTATTTTATTAAAGAAACCTTATCGGGGACATGAAAAACCGTGGCACAGGATACGTGCTCGTAAATTGAGTAAAACAACCGAGTCGTGGTCGCCACTGCACTTTACTCACGGTTGTATAAAAATGTAGATTGTAACACAAAAATGTGCATAATTATGCAGATATTTGCATAAGCAGCCGGCGCTTTTTACGCGAGTCGTGAATATACTGACCAGGTTTAATGTGGCGAGGGATAAGAGAGCGCGGTTGGAAATAAATACAAAACGAAAATAGCGTCGCGATTATCAATATTATCAAAAATATAACCTGTGTGGTTGCCCACACTCGTACCAATCAACAGTCCGCTCACTCGACCTTAGGTAGATAGGTTCTGCGATGGGATGGTCAACAGAAACATCCAAATTAATGTCTTATAGTAGTGGAATCGTCTTAAAGCCATTGATGTTTCTCTTTGAGTTTGCCTTGCAAATATGTTATGTGTTATAAGAACTCCGTTTTTGAAACACTGATGCACAACACGGCACTGTGTAATACGGCTACCATACAAAGTGGAAGTAAAATTAGAACAACCGCTTGTGCCTTAGCACCTATTTACCGAGCTCGCCATGAAATGTACGACTGACGGGTTTATGCACGCGTGACGACCGAGCAACGGGCTACAGGCGGGGGGAACGAAGTAGTTCTGTAGCAAATCTTTTAATACGAAATATGGTTTATATATGGAGTTTCTACGACTGATACGGTAACAGTATTACATATTTTGTTCATAATAAGTAAAATTATCCTTATTTTTGCTTTGGAAAAAGGCTGAATATAATGTTTCTCTCATAATAAAGAACTTTGTTCATGTTGACCTACCAAAAAAACCAGGCAAACTTAGTAAGAACCATAATATTTTAACCCAGTAAAATCCACGAAAGTAATTATATTATATCCTATCCTTTTCGCGAGCGCGGAGCGACTCGTTCAGTACATTTAAAAGTATTTGCAAGACAAACAGCCGCAATGTTAATGATGCTGTACCGTCTCTCACTCCTGCAATATACAGACTTTATAAAGGAGTTTCAATGTTGCTGTGGCTGTGTTTTAACAGTATTTAAAAGCTTGTAATTGTTCTGAATATTACATTAATTGTTCCGACTCATTATTGTTCCAGTCTTTTATAAATACCTACAACGGTAGATAGTACCTGTTATCACCGCATCATAGGATTTGTCGTCTAGGGTTTGTTTGTATCGTCGGCTTCAGACCATTTTAAAGTGTTGGGTTTACACCTCACTCCGAATACGCATTAGGAGCAGTAGCGTCTTGGCTTTCGTTTCAAAGGATCGACCACAGATTCACCCCCTGTGTGGAATGTCCTCATAAACTACGAGTTCTCTAAAAACACCATTTAAGGGAAAAAAAATACATATTTGGCGGATGTCTGAAATCCCCTAAAAAAGATAAGGCATTTCGTGTTAACTATTACTATGGTAAGCCTACTGGCAGGATACTCTCCCTCCATCCGCTCAATAGCTACATCACCAAGCGAGCATCTGCCCGCAAGGTCCAACCTAATGTGGTCCACTTGGAAGTCTCTGAACCGCCTCCGTACCGAAGTGGGAAGATACGGCACGGCAGCAGGGTGTGATAAAGCTGAGCTCCGATTCTACCCTTTGTGCCCCACAAAATGCAGCCGTAGCGACCTCTGCGCTGCTATCGACGATGCCGTGGAAGTGGCGAAGTTTTGGGCCAACAACATTTAATACACTATCGTGCCATCGACACGATCGAAGAAGAATGGTAAGCCTTATTAGATACAAAATAAAACATAACCTACTATTAAATCCCCCATCCCTACGACATGACGTGCACTTAACCATCTGTCTTACAAACGGGGGAGGCGGGGGAGAGACATACCGTGATATCGGAGCAAAAGTTAGTTCCCAGCTATAATAACTGCGTATGGTCGGATGTCGGCTATCTCGTGTGATGGACGTTCGATTAACAATCGCATACTTCACTAGAAATTGTTTATTTCCTTCCTTGAACTGTTTGTGCTGCGGTTTATGTCAGTATCAATGGTTTCCGACAACACCATATTATTTGAACTGGAAATAACACATTCATTGTATTGTATGGACTTTCTTTACAGTTTAAACTACACGTCTTAATTGTTTAATTTAAACCATCATTATAGTAAAGTTGTTGAAACTCATTATGGGATTATCCATAATGAGTTTCAACGACTTCACTTTGGCTTAGCTAATTATGACTTGTATGATCCGCTTGAAACCTGTGGCTCCTAGTTTACTTCACCAAGTTATCGTTGCAACCAAAAAGACGTCTTAGAGGGAGCTCTAAGACGTCTTTCATACAATTTAGTTGTTGGCCGACTATCGAACGACTAAATTGCGTACTTATATAACTTAATCATCTAACTTTTTTTATTGTTCGTTAGCCGTAGACTTATTCGATTTAGTCGGTGACAGTGTTGCTAGCGCGGTGCGTGTGCGTAAAAATGCGAAAAAAACCACTCTAATTGCTTTATTTATAAAAAGAAGACGAAAACTTTTTTTTTTTTCATTCTACTGAATGAGTATTTCGTCTTTTGATGAGCTCGTATAACTAATCGGGCCAGCGATAATCAAACGGGACACAACTTCCCGACTTGCTATCACCGTTGAAGAGAGGCTTGGATTAACTCTCCGGTACTGCTAGCAGCGGTTCTCAAACTTTTTTGGCGACGGAACCCTTTTGGAAAACGAAATATGTGACGAGGCCTTAAAATAGAGACGATCGAATCGAGACTTGTACCCTAATTGCGTAATAATACACGATTAATGAGAATCAGAATCGTTTTGACACAGATTGATAATCCATTGCTTCAAAAGTTTTTTTAAATATTTGTATCAGAGTATTGTTTCAAGTCTTTTTTGTACAACGTAGCTCTTTTTTGCACTTCATCTATGAGCTCTTCAACTTTTTGATTTGCAACAAGTGATCGGGAGGCAGAAGGACCCATCGACGAAGGTCCGAGTGTAGGGAAATCACGCGCGCGCGTCTGGTTGTCTTACATCTTGCCTTGCGACTGACCAACAAAATTGGATAGTCCGCGAGCTTGCATAAGGTAACCGAGCAGTTGGCCGATAGTTGGACAACTTTTTAATTGTGCGTAATCTCGATTCCGATACGATCGGTGTCTAATTAATTAGTTGAACGATTAGTTGGACAAGATGTGCGGGCTACCATATGTCGCTATACCTATTGGTATAGGTACTCTGCGATTTACTCGGCCAACAACAAAATTGTATGTCTGCGGGGGCTCTTAAACGTTAAACCCCTTTTCTATCATCCGATTTCCACTCCACAAAGAACCACAACAGTATAAAACCACTACAAAACTCTACCACAAACCTAGATTGCCATTACTTTTGGCTTTTTCCCTCCATAATGGAAAAAGTCTGAAATGTGACGCGGCCGCCATTTTTGCATAATTTGCAATCCCGCGCCGGTATTGACGGCAATCTAATCGCCGAATTATTAGCAAGTCCAGGAATGGAGTTACGAAAGTTAATATCTGAGTGAACTGCGCTGTCTTTATTTTGATTAGATCTTTATTTAAATTGACGAGAATATTGAACGTTTTATGATTAAAAATATCATCGAGAAACGATATTTTCTTATATAATTCTCATTGATTTATTGTTCCCAAGTTCAGTCAGCAATTTATTTTAAAGTATAGCTTGATGTCAATTATTAGGACACGCACTATGCACAACGTAATCAATACAAGTTATGTAGAATACGCCAGCCTTCGACTATGGTGTTACACAAAAAGTTCTGGGAACGTTAGCTAACAAAATGATGACAGATATCAATTTCTTTCCTAACGCGAATTCGGTTCGCCAAACTGCTGACATACAACAGAGATATATCGACGAGCATCCGTGAGTACATTCCGACTCCCAACCCGACACCTTCCAAGTGCTATTACCCCAATCGCGCAACTATCACGTTACACAACCACATATTATTCCATGGGAGCGCCATTTTGTGGTCCCCGATACTAATACATGCGCTTATTAGAGAGGCAGAACTGTGACATTTTCGGTAATAAACTAGATAATGGGTTTGATACTGTGATGTTACTGTCTAAACGAGGACACAATTGGTCGATATAAATTGTATGACTTTAGAAGGATTTGAACATTTTTTCGACCGAAGTTAGAAGAATCATAGAAATCCTTGTCACAGCTCATTCACCTGCATCACAATATGTCCACACAACGACAATCGGTTTTATTATTTATTATTAAATAATAGGCGTACCTGATATCAATACTTTATGCTCGATCTGTTGTCAGTCCTTGCAGCCTCTGACAATGTCCAACTACTATTGGTGTTGTTGTTGTGCCAATCTTTTTTATTTCTATTGTCGATATTTTGATTTAATAGGATAGTAACATTAAATAAGTTTATCAAAGAAGGTGATAAGACTACAGAAGCGACACCTCAGTATTACTTCCGGACACTACCTACACTACCCCTACCCCGATGGCTTCATTAATTACTAGCGGCTACCCCTTTGTCTCAACTTTGCTATCAGTAAAAAACTGCAATATTACTTTGTTGCAGGTGTTGAACAAAAAGTATATCGTTTGGGACAGATCACTTTTTGCTACTTTGTTGGAAATTCGCGATCGAATACTTTATATTTTTTTGACGTGTTATTAAAATCAGTAAAGTTACCAAAGGGATATGAAGGTTGCATTTTGTGTGATAGGTATCGATCAAAGAAATTACCGCTTAAATTGTTTTATCACGAACCGTCAAATCATTTATTTCAAATAGGCCCTTGTAAGGCACTTTTGAACGTCAAAGTTTACAAAAAATTGAATTGATTCTAGTCGCCCCTTCCAAAAGGTAGTTTTCGTATGGAGAAGAATGGGCAAGAAACTCCACCGTTACTCTTTTAAAACGTGTTACAATATTTTGAATATGTAGGTACATTAGTTAAATAATTATATGTGAAGACGACCCACCTAAAAAGATAAAAATAAAAAATACGTTACCACAATAGGTAAAAAGAAGAATTAATAAGAATAATGCAACGAAAGATAAATTCATTACTTATGTGATAGATGCATGGTTCTCACATATTTACAAACATTGTAAAAGTAGACGATTTTCTTAAAATTTTTACAATTAATAAGTCAGTGTGTATAGATATAGGTTAACAAAGAGTACTGCCGCGTTCAGTTCAGATAGCTTGAAAAGTGTTGGTGCCGATGAAACTACTAGCACATGACACTTTTCAACTTTGAAACTAAGTTAGGCAACGGGTCGTGTCCCCGGGGTGCTGCCGGTGGGTACAGGCGGCGGTAACAGCTTTTCAACAGGAGGTCTATTGCTGAGGCGACCTCTGCCTACAACACAAAATAAATCAGCTTCTTTTACTTTGTATGGTTTAGTGGTAGCAAGTGCTACTAGTGAGTACTGGTTTCGATTCCCAGGTCGCGAAAAGTCAACAACACTTTGCCCGACCTGGGAATCGAAACCGGTATCTTCTACCAGGAATTTCTCACAGCCCGGAGTCCGGATTTCTGCCCGGTCGATGGCAATAGGCTCGCCCTCTGTTATGAAATGTCTGTTATGGGTATACTATAGGAACACCTCTGCCTAACCCGTCGGTGATTACAGGCGTGATGATAGTGATGTTATGTGTAAAAATATTCGAGCAATTTTTAATTCGTAGAACAACCTTGATTACCTACTCTGACGACAATTTCCCGGAAAAGTTATTTCCACGTCAAAAAAACACAAGCTTCTCCTACTTATATTGAGGTCAGTTCCAACGAGGGCGCAGTCGAATAAATAAATACATTTAATTTAAAATATTCCCTTTGAACCTCTACATTAATGATTAACAAACCTCTAATTAGAGCCACGAGTGGGCAACAAAATGGCCTCTTGGTTATTTGTTGTTATTCCGCGGCTATTGGAGCAGGCCCCTTTTAATTGGGCCGGACTGGCCTACTGATAGCCAAGTACGCTTAATTAATAACGAGCATTAAAGGCCCTTTTAAAAATTCGCTGACGGAGAATGCTCTTTAATACTCTTTTCAAGCTTGCGTCCAGCACAATTATTTTAGGTTTAAGAGTAAGCTTAAATCGATTGCTAAGCTGAGCTGAAGAAAAGCAGTGACTGACCGGTTTAGTTGATCTCATTTTGAATTAGATTTCAAAGGTAGATAGCAGCAGAGATTATACTAGGTAAGTACTACCTTTTTTTTTTTTTTTTGAGGATGGGAAATTATCAAATAACTTCTACCGCTCTGGGTGGAGCGGGAGGGCGTGTCAGACTTTTACTGACTAAAATCCACCCGTGTTCCTTCCGTTGCCTGTGTGCCGAGGTCGCGATATCCCTTTCAGACAAACCCGCGACCCCGGCAGGCATTGGCCCTTCCGGACCCCGTCAGTTGGTGCTGACATCTCTTTGAGGCGCGCGTGGAACACAACGCGCCGTCGACCCGGGCCTGGTCCCTATCGGACGGCGAGCTACCCATTGCTCACCGTCCGCAAGCCCGCGCCTACGGTGGCCGGAAGTCGGCTCGCGACTCCCGACGCCCGGGGCGTCTCCTGCGGCGACTAGGGGCGCGAGGGGGCGCATTTTGCCTCTCCCTCGCGCGCTCCGCCTCCTCCTTCGCGAGCATTACTGCTTCGCAGAAGGAGGTGACGGCCTCCCATGCACTCTCGCTCCGGACCATGGCCTGAACCAGGGCCGGACGCGAGAGATCGCCGCCGCCGATCGCCTCCGTGAGGACACGGCGGTGCTCCGCCCAAGCTGGGCAGACCTCCACCGTATGCTCCACCGTGTCCTCCGGGCGATCCACACAGTGGTGACACCCGGGCGTTTCCTCCCGCTTTATCCTGAACAGGAACCTCCCGAAACAACCATGTCCGGTGAGGACCTGTGTCAGGCGGAAGGTGAGGACGCCGTGGCGCCTCTCTAGCCACTCCTCAAAGAGGGGACTTATCGCCACAATTGTGGCGTGCCCAAGGTAAGTACTACCTACATTCACATTATGCCGATGAAGGTATTGATTTAACTCTAAGATAACGGTTCGATCCTTCGTTATAGAACTATCATTCCCTTTTGTGATGGGCCTATCTACCTCGAATCCTTGACCTATAAATCTTAATGTCCCACCGATAAATTTATGTTATAAATTAGTGCTCATGTTTGAAAAAAATACCGGTGCGTGTCGGACCACGCTTAATGAAGGGTTCCGTAGTTTGGATGAATTTATCCCAAGAACTAACTTAACTTTGTCGTTTCAAAAACGTCCTCCTATGTCGTCCCCTCCTGGCGTTTCCACTCACATCAGCCTTCTAAATACCTTTTGTTAGTCGCATTTCATTCATCGTCTCAACACGACCAAACCATCCCAGCATACTCTTTTCAATTACATTCAATTACCTTCTCTATTCTGTGACCTTATTGGTGATGTTCTTCAGAGAGGTCAGGTGCGTAGTACTCGCAACCGGCGTGCGTGTGTATCCAGATATATGAACGTGAACGAGGCAAAAGGAGTATGTAAGGATCGTAGCAGGTGGCGTTCTGCGAGAGTTTATGTATGTGTTTATGTATGTGTTTATGTATGTGTTTATGTATGTGTTTATGTATGTGTTTATGTATGTGTTTATGTATTGTTTATGTATGTGTTTATGTATGTGTTTATGTATGTGTTTATGTATGTGTTTATGTATGTGTTTATGTATGTGTTTATGTATGTGTTTATGTATGTGTTTATGTATGTGTTTAAACAATGTTCTCCCATACATCGATATACGTCACGGTCAATTCTCCAACTGCAAATGTACCAAAGTTTTTAATCGCAAAAATATATGTTTATCTATAATCTATATATATAAAAGAAAGTCGTGTTAGTTACACCACTTATAACTCAAGAACGGCTGAACCGATTTGGCTGAAAATTGGTGGGGAGGTAGCTTAGAACCAGGAGACGGACATAGGATACTTTTCAGTAGGGTAGGTAGGGTAGGTAGGGTAGGTAGGGTAGGTAGGGTAGGCAGGTAGGTGCGCCGTAGATACGTACTTAGTGCTACTCGAGCGAAGCCGGGGCGGGCAGCTAGTAAGTGATAAAACTACAAATCAAGGATCTTCGGACCTTTTTCCTTTATTGGTACTGTCGTTGCTTCTTGACAAATTTTATGATTATAGGTCAACGGGAAGTACCCTGTAGGTTTTGATTTATTTGCGAGTATCAAAATATGATGCAAAAGTGGCCTTATTTTTTGTTGTGTTGACTTTTTTGGAACTCCAAGGGACCGTAGACTTAAGTATTATATATAAATTTCAACTTGATACCTCCACGCATTCCTGAGAAAAAGGGTTTTGACAGACAGATGAAGGACAACAAAGTGATCATAAAAGAGCTCCATGTTTTCCTTGTGAGGTACGGAACCCTAAAAAGGTAATTATGTCACTCATTTGTTTCCTTTGTGTTCTTTTGTAAAGTCAAGTTTTCTTTCGGATGTACAAAAGTTTGGACGTTCGCATACTAAATGGACATTAATAAATTCCAGAAAGTAATTAGGATTCAGAAGTTTTCTTTTTCTTCGTATTTTAATGGCGGTGGCGGCTTTTGATTAAAATATTGTAATTAGTGTTACAAATCGTAATGTTTTCTCATAAACAAGACAGTATGTTATTTAGAACAAGACATTATGCATTTTATATATTATATTACTGAAATCGTTATATTTGTCTTAGACTATGTATTTACTCTTTTTACTTTAGATGACGAAACAATCTACTTAGATACATATACAAAATGCATAAGGCCGTTTCAATAAACGAACGGTTCAATAAATTGGAAAATAGGAAACTGGGATGACGTTTGAAACCTACAGCTTATTGAAAAAAAATCTGTGAGGGATAGGAGCGTATTTAAAAAATTACGAAATTTATGTACATTTTTAATATCAGACATATTGTTTTTGACATAGCAGAAATGGGCTCCCATATAACTTTGATGTTTCTGACCGATACTGCCCACCGAGTCGGGTTCAGAATCATCAAATCTAGCGATTTTATACGGTTTTGCCTGTAAAACGATATGACATGGTTTTGTTCGTGGGCTCTCGTACTATATAATTTATTAGCTTTTGCAGAGGCTTCGCCCGCGTACATGTCGGAAATTATACTGTTTTAGTGTGAAAGACGAACAAACAAACAAACATACAAACTTACTTTCGCATTTATAATTTTATACATATATAAGGCTCTCGGTAAGGTTTCGGTACCGACGCAATAAAACACGTGACGCCACGCGGTACCGGAACTATCCCGCACCGCAGACGTACCGACCAGTAAGGAAAGGGCCTAAGTGTGAAATTGTCACTCTGACACTATTGGACGAGTTAGTAAAAGTTCGTTTCCAACTCGTAATTAGACTCCACAACTTAATACAATTCTTCACTAATCGTTGATTAAAATGCTGTCCGTATATCACAATAGTGTACCCACCTGCTATATATATAGGAGCTTTTCCCGTCATCGTCAAAGTTTCAGTGTACTAAACACGTTTACCAACCCTTGGAGATATATAGGTACAAGACTGACTAATACAACTTAAACCGCTCTATTATCGATTCAACAACCAACACTGACCACTGACATTTGAAAGCCCACATCGTTCAGCAAATCAATCACTGGCAAGCGGATATTACGGCAACCAGCATCAATCTTGCGTGGTCGTCAACAGAACATGTCGGTCGCGATGGTCGCATGTGTCGCACGTGACGCACGCGTCGCACGCACCGATCGCGTCAGTCACGCGATGGATGTTATCAAGCCCGCAGATTGCTTGAGACATGCTAATTCCTATGCATTACTGGGAATACACACGGTTGTGGTGTTCTTGGAACTTAGTTGAGAGATGCTTGGGATTGTCAAATGAGATCATTGATTATGCTCTTGGTAGAATGTGTTAAGGGTTATAGTTTGTACGATTTATAAACACTATTAACCCAAAACCAAGCTAAATATTTTTAATTAATTAACTTTAGTGGGAGTGGGCCAATTCGTCCGAAGAGTTTCGTTTGAAGTTAGAACTCAGTCAGTCCTACCCCTCAAACCCGTTTGGATTACTTTTTCATTTTGAATATACAATGAATCAATCCATATACTATCATCTATCATCGTATGTATTCAATCCATATACTTAAAATTCATCAGCCCGACAACAAAAAAAATGCAATGGACATCGTTGACTGTCAAAATAAAAGGGTCTGTTATGCCGACTATCCTACGCAATTGAGTTGCAGGTTAAAGTCAGATAAGACGCTATTATTTCTCTCTGCTCGTAAGTACACGGAGTTGAGGCGCGGATTACCGAGTACGATCTTTACTGCGCTAATACAGCAGCGGCGCCGCGGCTCCGAGCTAGCGCGCTTATTAAATTAATAGTAGCGAGATATTAAGCACTGAGAGCTTCCCTTGGGCTGGTTACACTAGACAGGTGCAATAGTAGGTTCATGGAAGAAGCAGTAGTGTTATGAATGAGAATGCAAAAGGATAGAGTGCAAGATGGACTCATCTTGCACTCTCTCCTTTTTCTCCACTGACTAGTGGAGTCCTGCACGTGGACCGCTGTAATGACGATGTAGGACGTGGTCGTGTGTACAGAAGAAGGGTACCATAGATGAAGCAGTATTATTCATGAGAATACCCCAGGAAAGAGCACAGTGGGGTGCTAATAGAGTGGTATGTAACGAGCAGTGGACTAATAATAACCAATGATGACGAAGATTGGGAGATAGAGGTGTGTACTACAGATCCTTCTTTATTAAAATAGAAAGGGCTGGAATCAAGGACCCACTCTGGTCCTGTCACTTCATTAGTATTTTAGTCAGGCTTTCTGTAATTTTTAAATCGAATAAAATATTTTTCTTCCCGTCTCAAGTCCACCTCATAGTTTAGTCCTGATAGTCGAGGGTCAAAGCATAAAGAAATATGTCTGAATAGCTTTCAATCCTCATAAAACGAAGCAAATTTACAGTAGTAGAACGCTGTTTCTCATCCTTTTAATATAATTCCTTTGTTGCAATGCAATGCAAAATTGCCTTTTACCTATATCGTAAATACTTTGTTCATAGACAAACATAACTTGCGAAGTGCCTGAAACTGTGAAATGTTGAAACTTAACTCTTCTGCCTCATCAAATCAGTCATGATGAAATTAGCATTAGTAGCAGTGATAACCAAGTGGTGTGATAGTCAGACTGCCAAGTCATAGGTCTCAAGTTCGAACCCAAGTCACGCACCTCTGATTTTTCGGATTCATGCGCGTATTGTATAATTATCATTTGCTCCAAAAACGGTGAAGGAAAACATCGTGAAACATGGGCGGCTTTAAAATTCTGACACCAGGTTAGTCACTAACTACACGGAAAGAAGAAGTAAACTTTTGTCATAGATTGTATGGAGTAATCCTTCTGAGTTTTCTTCAAATCTACTTTAAATTGTAGAGGATCTGGTAAGGTTGTTCTAACCAAATGTTCCGTAATGAGGAAGTTGCGAGCCGTGTAGATCGTTCAGCAAGCTTCGGATATCTTCGGGAAACTTCGGGATTATTACGAGCTAACAAGACGTTCAAATTGCTTCGAGTTCATGGTTCGAAGATTTGTTTAGTCTGTGTGTCTTTTGAGTAGCATTTGTGTTGACCAAGTTTGTAAGCACTAAATAACTATTTGGGATAGGTTTTGATGACCGAAACTGTCACAAACAAACAAGACGACAGACCACCCAGTTCAACACAAGAATACGATGAATTATGGGTTTCATTTTGAGGCTGTCAGTTTTCAGTATGACGATACCAAGTTTTAATACCTAAAAGGACTACGGCAAGAAAGAAAAAAAAACGACAAACAACCTAGATCCTGTCGATTAGAGTGTGAATCTGTTCAGTTTCACAATTTATCGATCGTCTTCAAAACAGAGAAACAAAGCGCTATGTAAAATGTACAACCCAAGTACATCCCTTTAACATAAGATCCCAAATCGGGTGTGAGTCGCGATTCTTGTAAATAATGTACGGATGACGTCACGACCGTCACGGCGCGGTGACACGCGGCAGCGGGACGGGATGAGATATATTATTCACGTAAGGCCAAAATTACATTAAATACTGACACTTTACTTTCAACATACATTCTTGATGCACGCACACTTACTAACGTGACAATGCGTGTATTAAAAGCTGAGGTTCACATAACATTACGCGTGTAATCCCTGCAAACTTAGTCAGAGGTGTAATAAGTACATTTCGCCAGATATTTTTAAGTCCCATACAATAGAGGGCGATCCTACTGCAAAAAAACCTTGAGTACTCAATATTAAATGCTATCTGGCATCATAGTAATCTTCACAGAGTATTTTTAAATCTGCGGTGAGTGTTTCAAAGGGATGGTCCCTTTGAAACACTCACCGCACATTTAAAAATACTCAGTCAGTAAAGACAAGAAAATTAATTGTTAAGCATATGGGTTTCCAACTTAAATTGTCCATAATATATTCAAAATTTCAAATCACAAATCTCCTTTTTTTTCAAATGTCCTTTCAGTTTTATTTGAAATGGCTATAACACGGCAAAGTGACGTAGTCTATGAATTTGCTTGGCAATTATTTCCCTAACAATTTCCATAGCAACCATCTTGAGGCGGTGTTCGGCAAGACTCTTATGTGGCCGAAGACGTTTATAGGAGAGTTAACCCTTAAGCAAGTCTCTTCAGAACGCCCTATAAGGCGGTGTAAACGGGTAATTTGTATGTGTGCGTGCGTCTGAGGTCAGGAAAAGGGTTTCCATGTATTATTTATATATCGGGTAGTGTTTAAGTCTGAGACGGAAACTGCCATTGTGTCTGCGTGTTTTAGAAAGTTTTTCTTTATGTTAGTGTTTAGAAAGTGATCGCTGCGACACATTTAAAATCTTCCCTGCTAAGAAAAGTGATCAAAACACCATTCATTGTACCCATAATCCTTAGAAAACTCAGTGATAAAGAGACACTGTAATTCATTAAAAATAAAGGCAATAACAAAACATAACGCCTATTTTCCCCGAAGCGCCAGGCAGAGGTGTACACGAAGATTTCCTCCTGAAAAATTCCTGAAGAATTAAAATTTTTAACAAAAAAAACAACCGACTTCCAAAAAGAAAACACTACTTAGTGAAAAATTACTTTATTTCGTCGGTGTCGGTTTTATATTTCCGAAATAAAGTTATTTTTCACTTTGTTGTGTTTTTTTTGGAAGTCAGTTGATTTTTTGTTTGTTTTTATTTTCTTTAGTTGTGGTAGGTACTTACCCCACACAAATTCGAATACCACTACCTGCTATGTAAATAACAGTGACAGGAAGTTATTATAACATCATCCATATAGACTAAGTGGGGAAAATACGTATTATTGAAACTAACTCAAAAAGTGTCCAAGCAAAGTTAATCAAAATATGGGACTACCTCGAGAGCAGCCTAGAGAGTATGTCATGCTCACTTGTATGTCTCGCTGATGGTGGCAAGTGTGTTGGATCATTCGGTTCCCTACAAAATGGTTGAGCTGGATGGTGCTGATCCACGCGTCATGTTCGTGAACGGGCGCCGTCAGTTGAGACTGGTCATCTCTTATCTGCCAGGGCTTATTTTTAATCTTATATTTTGAATTGTTTTGATTATTTGTCACATTTTTCTCACATATACAAACAACAAGAATAATGTAAGCAGGATTTTTTAATTTTCTATATTTAAAAGAGTGTCCTTGGAGTTTCTTGCCCGTTCTTCTCCATGAAGATCTACGTTTTGGAACTGGGCAACTAGCTTCAACTTTCTGACTAACTGACCGACTATTTGACAATTCAAAAGTGCCTGTAAATGGTTTAATTGTAATAAATGCTTTGAGTTTGAGTTTGAATACTCTTTCAAACAAAAAATAATTTTGCAAATCTGTCTACATAATTATGCCGAAGTTATGCCCGTACAAACATTTAAAAAAAAACTCCCGAATTGATAACCTCCTCCTTTTTTAGAAGTCGGTTAAAAAACTCAATACCACTTTTCGCCACCTCGAAACCAGGACCTTCGCTCAGCAGTTGCGCTTGCGACCACAAGACCTACAAGACCTACAAGGCAGTTCACGACAGATGCAATAATAGTTCGCCATACTCGCTAAAACTTATTATGTTCAACAAGTAATATCAATACGG
Source organism: Agrochola circellaris (assembly GCA_914767755.1). Classification (NCBI taxonomy): domain Eukaryota; kingdom Metazoa; phylum Arthropoda; class Insecta; order Lepidoptera; family Noctuidae; genus Agrochola; species Agrochola circellaris. Next base: position 20,030,329 of record OU611846.1, on the reverse strand, counting down.
TCGGTACCGCCGCCGCGCCGCGCCGCTCGCAGAGAGTTGGCTGTTAACATTCACTTGGATATTGTTAATGCAAATATTACCCGTTTTACAAGTTACCGTGTGTTTAGTGATCGTTGGTTCGAGATTATTCTGTTATCGTATATACGGAAATGGGAATTCAGAGTTTTGTAGTCGTGTGAATTGTTGTTTTTCTTTAACGATTGATTGTCAGATGTTGTATTGGTGGTAAACAGGCAGGCAAGAGTTGTTGCATGTTTTTGTGTTGCTAGAAACAATCATTGCTACATTTCGTGACGTATGTATATAAAACATGTTTTCGGCCAAAAAAACCGTGGCGCTGCAATAATGCAGCACAGTCGTGTGTCGTCGCATTGGTCGTAAAAGAGTTAAGAAGGGTAAAATTATTGTCAGGTTATTATTGTTTCCATAGCATCTTTTTATATCACCAAAAATTATCATTTTGCATAACAATGATGCTCGCTAGTTTCAATTTGCATATTTCATCCAAACACCTAAACAATATAAATTCTCTTGTAATTACCCTCAGCACTCATCGCTGAAGCCTTTCATAACAAGTCGGTATTTTACCCGTGGCGTATTATTCGTAACCGTAGCTCGTAGCACCGTAGCGGCGTAGACCGTCCATAGACGCTCACGTAGCACACAAATCTGTTTGGAATACACGGGCTTTAAGGCTTTGCACCCACGGTGAAGTTAAATAAACCATATTTTGGGCAATAACATTGATACAACTGTGATTAAAAAAGTCGTGACGAGGGTTTCCGCAATCAAAAACGGTTTTTATCAGTAATTTTACATTTAAATGTGGCAACATGAACGGTATACAATAAAAATATATGCCACTGATATCATTGACGTAAATATCCGACTCAGTAACGCGTAATCAAAGATCCCTTTTCACCTGTAACCTGTGTGTGCCGCCCTTAACCCGTCACGTGCCTACAACTCGGGTTTTATTTGATATGTAATTTACTTTTGAAATATTTGAAAAGATTATTACTTTTTTGTTGTTGAACGTTGGTACTGTTTCAATATTTACTGCGGAACCCTCGGGACTCTTGTTATAGGGAATTATGCTAGCGTAGATTTGTGGAGGGCTTGATTTATGAATTTAATATTGTATTTTTTATATGTGAGTGGCTGAAATATTGGCTGAGGGGCTTGGGGAAAGGAGAAAGGATGCTCTACATCAAACCGCTTGCTGGAGTTTCGTTTGGGTTATTTTATATGTCAGTGTTGTGTTTTTGAAACCGCGTTAACGTTCAGTTTTCCTAACATAAAACTTTAGAGTTTAAAAATCGCAGTACTTACTTTAAGACCACCTAGAGATGCAACACGCATTTTACTTTAATACGGAACTATTTCCTTTAAGTTGTCTCTAAGTGAACATATAATTTTCTCAGCTTATGGGTAAACAAAATCCTGCCGGGGTTGCGGGTTTGTCTGAAAGGGATATCGCGACCTCGGCACACAGGCAACGGAAGGAACACGGGTGGGTTTTAGTCAGTAAAAGTCTGACACGCCCTCCCGCTCCACCCAGAGCGGGAGAAGTTATTTGATAATTTCCCATACTCAAAAAAAAAAAAAAAATACAAAAAAAAAAAAAAAAAAAATTAAAAAAAAAAAAAAAAAAAAAAAAAAATGGGTAAACAAAATATATGTAAATATATATAAATCAGCGACTACACTGACCCACAAACTAAAATCGGTTACTGTAAACAATTGAGCAAGGGTGGCCGAATGATTGCTGATGTCAAGGGTCAAGAACTGTTCACATATATTCGTGCGTAGCGTGGCCGTGGCTCGCGGTGGACGACCCCGCCTACATTTTCATTCAGAGTAAAGCTCATGAGCGTAGCTTTAACCTTAGGCTGCTATGGAGCGGGCCTTTATTATATATATATGTATGTATATATATTTTTTAGCCTTGCGAAAATAATCCCAGATAGTCGACTATAATAAAAAACAGAGACTATAAAAGGATCTCCACGCTCACCTACCCGACTGCCGTCTATTTAGCTAAACGTCCACAATTCCGCAGTAATGCACCAACACGCTCCACATTTTACGACTACCCTCACGGAAACACTAAAACTCCCCTCTTTTATATCCACTAACATCTTTACAGTTCTAAATCGGATCACTAAAACTAAATCCGACTTAGATTTAGGAAATTATTCGGAAAACAATTGGAGATAGCGTATGCGCTTATAGTTGTGAGGGTATAGGTGGTTAGAGGCAGGTAAACTTATTTAAAGTTACTGTTTTGAATGCTTTCTTAAAATTTTGACACTTACATAGACTGCCTCGTTGCTCTAGTGGTCGCAAACGCTGCTGCTGACCATGTGGTCCTGGGTTCAATTCCCAGGTCGGGCAAAGTGAGATTGGGTTTTTTAATTAGGAATTTCCTCAGTACCAGCCCTGAGTCTGAATTTGAGCCCGGTTGATGGCAATACGCTCGCCCCCTATTACATGAGACTTCAACATAATTGGCGAAATATGGCTGTACCTACTATGGGTACAACTCTGCATAACCTTTCGGGGAAACAAGACGTGTTGTTGTGTTATGTTGCTTACACAAATCTTCATGAATGGATGAAAATCGAAGGACGATTGAAATACTTTCCTTTTAACGGCAACAATAATATTTTAGAACCGTGGATGACACACGAAGGTCGATACGTTAAAAGATGCCACAGAACAGATATTTATCTGTTCTGTGAAAGATGCAGATGAGCATTCGTGTTCGTGGCTATGAATGTGACATTTATCGTCTAATTATAGAACTGATAAATTCTATGCATAATCAATTAATCAAATTCATCCTACTTAATGGTGACAGCAGTCCATTAAAGTATTCAATAATCTATCATTTAGCGTTGTATACGCGGACCATTAGATATAAAGCGGGTTATGACAGCAATCTCATTAAAGTCCTTTCAAAAATATTTAACTAAAAAAGATTCACCGAATCCGTAATAAAAGTGAGCCAGAACCAGAACCAAATAAAACCTTTTTAGGAAAATTATTCAACATCATATTTTAAACGTAATGAAAAGACCGCTTAAAAATATTTATTTTTAAAACAAAATTTTCTTTTCGGCTCAGACTCGTATAAATTTTGTGCTTACACTCATCCAATAACCACTCAGTACTATTTACGTAATGGAGACCAGGCTTTTTGGTCACTAAACCTATTTATGGCAGTAAACTTCCGACAGCTGAAATAGTGCCGTTATTAGCAAGGCAAACTTATAAATCGGACGGACGTAATTACTATTCGGATACTCGGTGTTTGTTGAATATCCAACTATCAAATATTCAGCTATTCACAAACGGTAAACACTTACTGCTTCCTTATTGTTGACGCCGACGCAGCATGAATTATTCATCAATATCACTCGCGAAGGTTTTTCTACTCAAACAGATACCTACTAGCTGTTATAATGCGTGTTTAGTAGTGACGTACTTCGCTCGTGAGTAATGACTATCCGGCACCCGAGGCGAGGAATCTGTCGGCGCTTGTTATGAATATAATAACTGAACGTGTGCAGATGTGAGAGATAGATTATGTGCGGGTATTAAAGAGTTGTGGCGTGGAGTTGGAAACTGCATTTAAGTTTCGCTCACGCTTTTATTCTGGGTAAGTGGAGTTCTGAGCGGCATTCATTGTTAATTATTTTGAATTTGCATATTGAGAGATATTTTCGAATAGAAATGGATAATATTGTCAGCCCCATTAGTCCACTACTATGAAGTAAATTATTTAAGAACGGTTATTAAACATTATTTTCTTTTATTTTAGCACACATTCATCTCGTAGATTATAAATTGATTAGGTATAACGACAAATCACTATTCTTAGCAGTGGGTGAAACAAAGCTACTAATGAAGATGACGACAAACAAATCATCTCAGCCAAAATAAACTATAGGTAGGTAACTACTTTTAATTTACATGTCATGAGAACGTATCACCAAACTATGAAATTTAGCTTAACATTGACAGATTTTATTCCTATTCATCCATTCAATTTCTTGTAAACGAAACAGAACAAATCCGTCCTATAATACGATCACAGCGAATCGTTCGCGCTTTTTATCCAATATACCAGATTACCAAACAACACACAATACGAATATCCGATTAACTAAATTCGGATAGTTTTCGGCGTACATTCGGTGGTTGCGCATCACTATGCGACTACGCGTACATATTTAAAATTACGTGAAGCTGGCATGACGTTTTGTTGGACAAATCCAGATGTATCGGGGATGGCACTTTGTTGAACAAAGTGCCATCCCCAAGTATTCATGAGCAGAGTCTGGGTAAACACTGGTGTTTCTTATGTTGGATGTTGTGCATGTTATGGATGATACTGAGCGATGTGTGGATGTGGATGTAAGCCATCAATCACTCGTCGCGCCGGTGTAATTCAATACACTATGAATAAGCAATGGTTGTAGTACTGAGTAAGGAAAAATAAGAGCGTACCTATATAACGTATGTTGATATTTTCGTATGGAACAGATAGATTCTTTTGTCTGGTTAGTCAACAACATCATTGGCTATTAAAACCGCACTAAACAAACTTTTTTTTTTTTTTGGTGGCGGGAAAATTTCAAATGACTTCTCCCGCTCTGGGCACTAAATAACCTATATTTTGAAAGCTCGTTCATATCGAGACATTAAATTGACTTGAAATCGTCTCTTGAGACCATATTTATAATATAAATCAGATTACATTTTAATGTTGTAAAATGTTACGAAATTCAGTCGACACATTATTTTATTTATTTCGTTTTTAACAGTACTCTTGAGATGTTGCTCTGAGATGCATATTTATTAAAACGGGCCATAAATTATGTTAGGTACCTAACTATGTGTGATCAACGTTCCCCGCATAGTCAAAGACTCAATACTATCATGTTACACAGACAGTAGACAAACCTCCGTAGGGGTGTATGACAAACGACTTCTGGGTTTCTGCCCGACCTTAACAACCATCATTGATAATCCTATGAAGGACGGAGTACCATCATCGTCGAGTTACAGGCATGCTGTTATGTTACATGACATGTTCCTGTAACTCGACGATGCAAGGTACATGACTGATGCTCAGTCACGACCATACCTAAATACCTTATTCTTACGTAAGATTCAAAAACGATTTTCTCCTAAAGTATTGATAGAGGATACCTCGTGCCTCGTGGGCTAGTGGTCGTAACAGCAACTGCTGAACATCTGGTCTTGGGTTCGATTCCGCTGTCGGGCAAAGTGTTATTGGGTTTTTCTATCTGGAATTTCTCAGTTGCAGCCCTAAGTCTGGATTTGTGCCCGGTTGATGGCCAATTAGGCTCGCCCCATATTACATGGGACTTAAACATAACTGGCGAAATGCGGGACATTGGTAACTGGTGGACGGGAGGCATACGTTCTCAAAGCGATCTATCTATCGTCGCCTTTGAGTGAAAAGCTCGGGAATGCAATTTTTACTTTTTACTTTATTACATTTTTGGAAAAAAAACTCGCATCGCAGATCGCACACCCTAGTTTTGTGGCGGCCTATATTGCCACATGCGACCTACGCATCATACTGACGTCACGCAAAATCCCGCATCGCGTAAGCAGATTTTACCGCGCCATGGGCATATATATAACTTCCCAATTGCCCACGAGTTTTTCGCATACAAGAAGTTTTCACTCTAAGACGAAGCTGTCGAAATAGATAGCCCTTTAAAATTTAAAACAAACGATAAATAAAGAAACTAAAAACACATTTATCATTTCTCTTTCACATGTTAAACCTATAGCCTGAAAGTGGCCAAAAACGAGCAAAATGATAAAAACATTTAATTTAAAAACGAGCAGATACAATTTGGGTTGTTGGTCTAGCAAACAAGGCTTGTAAAATATAAACGGGTTAAAGCCAATGAATTTCGAAAACAGCTAAAGTACCGCTTTTATTAGGGCTGGTGGGCTGCTGTAAGTGGTACCTGGGTGGTACCTAAGTGTTTGTTAAGTTACAATATTTTGCCAGCCACGGTATAATTGCCACACCAATGTTTACAAGACTGTTCGGTTTTGTTATCTGGTGGTTGAAGATATTTATGTTTAGTTGAAATGTTGAGAGGACGGTATTGTATAAAATACCGTTCTTGTGTGAATAAGCCAACATTCAGATAGTCCGTGAAATTGCAACTCCGTAATTAAGTCTTAATGTTGATCAAAATGTGAGCGCGAAATTAATGTTAATTGAAAGAAAAAAAATCTACCAAGTGCGTGTCAGACCACGCACAATGAAGGGTTCCGTATGTTAGGATGAATTTATGCTACATACCAAATGAAAATATAAGCTTGTACGCACAATATTAGGAGATTTACCATAATTATTATTTTAAGACCATAAACTTCTTATAGGTTTTCCTGTAATCTATATTTTTATTTATTTCGCTATTCTAGTTTTTTTGCTAAACTCAGTACGTAACTTAGGCTCAGTAGTTTTGAAGATACAGGGTGATGATATGATTTGAATGTTTATCTGTTTTCTTAAATAACTTTAAAACTATTTTTTTTTTTATTATAAAGAAAAAATAAAATCTTGAGACCCTCACAGTAAGCCCTTTCACTTGATATGTCACACGGAACAGTTTGTTAAACTTTTTATTTTATTTTCTTATTTGCCTCCCAAAAGTTAACCCCACATTCAAAACACATTTATTTACGTAACGCGTGTTTAGGTCACAGAAATTGACATGTGTACCAAATTTTAACTTAATCAGTCTATTAGATTCGGAGAAAAATGTCTATGGCAGACAAACAGCCAATAAGACAGACACACGGGTGATCCTATAAGGGTTCCGACTTCCGATTTTTCATGTGGACATCATCATCATGTTCCTGCCCTCGTCCCATGTTACTTGTGGTCGGCGCAACATGTTTTCCATTCTCCCCTGTCAACCGTCACGCTGTCAATCACTTCCTTCTATTTCATAATATCATTCCTCACACAATCCATCCATTTTTTCTTAGGCCTTCCTCTCCCGCTCCATCCATCAACATTTATATTCATCACTCTTTTAGACACATGCGTTTCCTCTCTCCTCATCACATGCCCATACCAGGCCAAACGATTTCCTTTCAACTTTCCTCTCACTGGCGCAACTTTTAAACTTCCCCTTATTTGTCATGCGAACATACGGAACCCTAAAAATCGGGTAGGCTGTATCAGGACGCAGCTGTAGTGGAGTACGCGAAACGTCTTATAGTATGTATATTTACTATATCCGTTGCTCCGTCGGGGTGATTACGTAAACGTAAACGTAAATAAGCCTCATTCATTGCGTTATTGCCGTTGTTGAGCAGACGATTTTTTCAAACCTATGAGATAGATCGTAGAGGCTGAGGTTCCTTGTGAAGACGAGCACGAGCCGAAATCAAAATGGGTCGTCCGGAGCCGGAGTCTCTCTCTCTCTCTCTTGCTACCTGAGCTCTTGCACACCAGTTTTGTACGTTACATATCGCACGCGGCGGTGCCTTAGTAGACCAGTCGTCTTTCTGCAAAAACCACACCTTTTTTAAACTCTGCAACTTCTAATAGCCACAAGTATGAGTTTTATGTATCAAACCTACCATAAACCCGTGAGCTCTGTCAAATGCGACCACTCCCGCTCGAATCGATCCATGAACTGCTGAGTAATCACTAAATAAAAACAGCGCGTGATGGTAAATTTAGTTCCGAATGCGCCGTGCTGCGCATGATTACTGCAACATTATGCAATTTCGAGTAATCCTCTAAATTATGGTAATACGCGATCTTGCCATAACATATTTCGTTACATATGGTTTTTGCAAGTGACCTCTACTGACTACTGACCGAAACGAAAGACGTTGTGAAACGTCTTTCTATTTTGATAGAAAGACGTTTCACAACGTCTTTCTATCAAAATATCAAGACACAAAAATAAATACACATTAAATCTATAAAAAAAGGAAAACAATAATTGTAATACCAAAAGGGCCTCAGCTCAGCATAATTTCAGATGACAACACAAGGTGTAACTGACGCTGATTTTCAGCTGAAACCCACGAGTGGCATACGCTTCAATAATATTACTTAATAATAACAACTACGATATTAACTACGATACTAACTACGATATTAAGTACGATACTAACTACGATACTAACTACGATACTAAGTACGATACTAACTACGATACTAAGAACGATACTAATTACGATACTAATTATTTTTTTCCTCTTTATACTTGTTTATAATTTATATATTTTAGTGTTAGTTGCATATTAGATCTAAGATTATGTATATATTTTGATTTGCCCTGTAAATAAATAATTACGATACTAACTACTATTACTTACTAATTAATTATCATAGAAATAATCAGTAAACTTCTTGGTACCTATTATTATTTGAAGAGAAACGTCATGATTTTGTTTCATATTTCGCGAGCTAAGAAGAGTTTAATAGATTTTCAGTATCCAAGAGCTAGCCAGATATATACGAGTATTAAAACATACTCTACTAAACTTAAAAAATATGAAGCTATACGAATATAATTTTATCCAATAATAATCTGGTTTTTTATATTAACCCTCTGATACTCGTATTATTACTGTACACGAGGTGGATGTTTTTTATTAGATTTCGTTTTTAATTGAATGTTATATAACCCTGTCCAAAGCGGATTACACAGGCATAATCAAAACTAAGGCAAAATATATTAAAATTTCAAATTCTGGATGTTACGTAATACATTCAGGTGTTTAGGGTTTCGTATGTAAATTATAAATGGGATATTATTACTCACAACACATTTGGTAAAGGAAAGTTTTGAGTATAAATGAGGATGGTTAAAGGAGTTGTGGAAGACCAAACAAACGATAGATGCATTGCGTGAAAGGTGATATGGATAGAATGGAGTGACTTATGAGATGATGAGAGAGATGTATGGGAGCCCAAGACATGCTGCGAGCACTAATAAATTAGAATAGGGCAGGAGGATCATGACCACATTTGGTCGACGAATTGGTGATCGCTGTAGTACAGCGTTATTATATATGAGACAGGAGAACACTACCTACTGCTTATCCTTCTGAAATAATACTTCACTAATAATTACTACTTTAGTCAATTTAATACTTTTGACATTTTTAAAGAAATCCTTAGTTGTAAAAGGGATGGTATATTCTTTGCTAGATAGCTGTAAACAATCACTCCCAATTAAGTGAAAACAAAATTTCAGCCTACAAACTTAAGGGCAGGGTAAGATCTAATAAGAAAATAATTAACCAAACCAAAGTAGGCTGTTACCTAAGTAGTTGAAAATTACGTGAAAATAAGACTTTGAGGTAACTTAGACGTCGAATAAGTTTCGGAGTTGAGGTCTCTCGACCTTGGGGACTCACTTAAGTGGAACTAATTAACATGCTCGCGACCTGTAATGTATTTTACATTTATCGTTTTTAAACTACGCAGTCTTAATTCATACTAAACAAAAAATAAGTAAATAGTTAAGGGTACCAGTTACAGTGAGCGACCCGGACTTTTTTAAACTTAATAGAATAGAATAGAATAGAAAGTTTTTATTTCAGACCGGAGTCCATAGGGTTAGTAACAATTTTACTTAAGTTCTAGTGTTAGTAGGTTACAGACATGAGAATATACAATTAAAATTCAGCATGGAGCCGCATCCACCTCCGCAACATCTGGGAGTCCCACCGATCTGCGAATACGCTGAGAATACTGTTGGTGCTGCCGCGAACACGAGTCATCAGGGATGCACATCTATTTCTAATAATGGCTGCAAAACCATTAATATTATTATCTGCAAACATCCCCGACGCACTACTACGCCACGGCAGCCGCAGCAGCACTCTCAGTGCATTATTGTATTGAACGCGTAGGTCGCTGTATGTCCGCTGAGTAAAGTTGACCCACAGGCCGCACGTGTAGAAGGACTGACAGTAAGCTTTGAAAAGCGTTATTTTAACTGGCTTCGTACAACGTGCAAACCTGCGAGCCAGCATGTTACAACGGACAGCCAGCGACCTACGTTCCCTTTCAATGTCACAATTATCCTTAAGATCTTCAGTGACCCAATGACCCAGATACTTAAACTTGTCCACCCTTCACAGCGGTTCTCCACAAAGAGCGACAGTTGGAATACATGAATATGTCACATTGCCTGCTTTAAAAACCATTAGTTCGCTCTTTGTGACGTTATATTTGAGCCCATGATTCACCGCATAGCATTCGCATATAGCGATCAGTTGCCTCAAAGCACCAATCGATGGGCTCAGCAACACCATGTCGTCAGCATAACTAATATTGTTAATGCACACCCCGTCAATATGACATCCGACACTGGTGCTGCCGAGTTCAAGGAGCAGCCGGTTCATGTATAGGTTGAAGAGCCTGGGAGAGCTGAGTCCCCCTTGCCTCACTCCGCACTCCAACCGATACACGTCCGAGTGCGAACCATTCCACTTCACGCTATTGCTTTGACTACTATACCAGTACTTAAATATCGACACTATTTCAGATGGTAAGGTAGTTTCACATTCGAGTTTACGCCACAAAACTTCGTAACATACAAGATCAAACGCCCGTGACAGATCCAGAAAACACGCAAAAATAGGAGTCTTCCTGTCTGTGTAGTATTGGACAGTCTGCTTGAGGCACAAGATTGCACTCTCAGTTGACAGCCCAGGCTTGAAACCGAACTGGGCGTCATGTAGTTCGAGGTGTTTAGCCAACTGCTTGTCAAGCAGACTGTCCAATACTTTTGCTATGACAGTGGCCAGAGAAATGGGCCTGTAATTAGATATGTCAGAGACATCACCCGTTTTATTTTTCACAATAGGTACTACCATTGTATACATTACGTCATCAGGTAAGTAACTGTGGCTAACGCACAGGTTAAAAAATAAAGCCAGCACACGCGGCAAGTGTCCCCCCGCATACTTCAGGTGCTCGATGCTGAGGCTATCATGACCCGGGGATTTACCCCTCTCCATTTTCTTTATGATGGCTGATATTTCTTGTGCCGTAAAAACTATAGAAATGTCCTCAGACTTGCCTCCAGCATCAAACACCTGCACAGGTCTAGTAAGAGGTGACTCAATCTGGAAATGACGCCGAAATGCATTGGCTACATCCGCCGGCTCGTGTACGCCCGCCACGCTCACAGGGGGACTCAACTTCGGATTCAAACTATTTGTTGATTTCCAAAATGATCCAAATTTCTTTTTAGTGTGATGTTTAGCTAAAATATCCATTTTTATCTGCTGTTGGTTATCTTGACAATATTTCACATTGGTCTTAAATGTTTTTCTAGATTGATACATTTTATTGTAAACATAACCACTAGCAGGTTTACCATAAAACAACCATGTGTGATAACACAGTCGAGCCTCTCTGTGAGCGTCACGAACATATTTGTTCCAACCAGGAATGTATCTCTTGCTATTATGACGCATCTGTTTATACAAATAAGTACGTTCGGCACCTTCCTTTAAAATGCTAACCAAACTGCGATACATTGTATCTAACACTTCCACATGATTAGCATTAGAACACATTTTATGCGCACAATACCGAAAATCATCTGGAAAATCTATTAATTTTAATTTAGAATTACAAAATTTTGAATATTCATTAATTTGATTGATATCTCTTTCACCCCATATAACCTTATTGCAAGTATAGATTGGGTTTACCAACTTAGGTATCATTAAATCAATATTACATTCAATCAGTAAAGGAATATGATCTGATAGATAGACTCCATACAAAACTGACGCGTCTACAACCAAACGTCGTGCCGCACTGCTTACCACACAGTGATCAAGCCAGCGCAATGCACCGTTAGCGGTACTCTCAAACGTAAACGTGTCCTTCGGAAGTAGTTCCATATCAACACATGACCACGATTGCTCCCCACATACAGTTAATAATTCTTTTGAAAAGCGCTCACCTGGATGTGCGTTAAGATCACCCAATATAAACACTGACTCAACATTACTGTTCTCAATTATAGCAATAATTTCACTTAAGCACTCCGTAAACTCAATTAGATTATCAGACGAGTTAATACAGGAATGATGGAAGGAGTGGAGGGAGACTCTTGCACAGGAGTAGGAAAGCACAGGATAGAAAAAAATACAGGGTGAGAAAAATTACATTTAAAAGAACGCAAAAAGTGCAAATGAACTGACCATTTTGACCGATGCTTAATGTTGAAATTCGTTCAAGAACTGGCAGATTTCGCACTGATCTCAATTCAAATCTAAAATAGATAATTATGACAGAGTTTCGTTCTAGCTAAAGTATAAGCCTTACACTAATGTTATGTTTATGCTACAAAAAGTTTAGTTTAAATGATAAATCAATAATTAGAATTCTCGTACACAAATTTATGATATTAAAATGTAAGGTTTAGCATTAAGTACATGAGTATTTCAGAAACATGGTCCTACTACCAACGAGATTCCCCTTCAATTTTCCACCACAGTTCGCTATATCTACCACAATAGGCAATTGTCTCCCGAACTCGAACCCGTAATGAATACGCTTTAAATGCAAACATCGCTTCCCGCTAATGAGCTTAGGGGACTAAAAATACCTATTTCTGAAGCAGAATGTGTCAATTTGTTGTCATAATGGTCATTAGATGGGGTCAGAGGTTTGATAGCTGTATTTGAGGTATATGAGGTGACTGTGATTTTGTAATATTGGTCTTTTCTGTTGTTAATTGTATTTAAGTGAAAATTATTGAGAGTATTATTGTAAAATGTGGTTTGTACATCTCAACGAAACGAGTCAGTAGTCACCCCTTGTCTAGCTTTTCTCAGAGCAACATGTATCAGTAGAATTACAAAATTGTAAGTTGACCCACCCCGAAAGTTAGAGAACGTTACCCGCCACCCCGCATGCTAATATAAAATCCTTGCGGGTATCATTCTTTTACTTTTATTATTGCTCTCTGATTTCGGACAATTTCTCTGATCTTTTTTTAATTCTGACATTTCAAATACAGTAACTTGGTACTTTATTTCCAACCAGACAGCAGGAAGGAGGCGTGCTCTACCCGTCGTGAAAACTAGAGGAAGAAATATTTTATGTTGAGAGCAGTCTGGCGACCGTACGCAGCACAGTAATATCACTAGCAATAAAATTCAAACTTTATTTCAACGTTATTTCTATAAATGATATTGTGCACTTGCACACGGGCACACCGTGCGATTTATACCCGTGACTAAATAAACGCAGCGCCCGTCTGTCGCAAATTTTCGCAGATTTTTATCGCTTGTTTATTCAATGGAACGATGAATCTGTGCCAGTTTTATCGATGAAATTATATTTTTAGTGTCTATCCCGTGTTTATTCACTATTTTATTTGCTTTTGCTTTGCTTTATGCCATTGTGGTTTTTTAACCAAGTTTGCGGCCCGCTGATGTTCAGTTGTCTCCATCGCCTTTGAACATGAACGGCATAGACAGTTGTAATCCTCAACCTATAAAAAGTGGAACCATAAAGCTCCAGGTTATTCGACTTTATTCATCATCGACATTCTCTTGCCTTCTCCTTCCATAACTCTCTATTCGTCGTCAGTAGTCACCCCTTTCTAGTCATAGTATCATATTTTACACAGTCTGAGCTTTTCTACATAAAACTTAAAATAACCTTCTCGATACCTCATCAATTATACGGCGCAATCGATTAAGTTTCGCGATCGACAAAGTGTCGAGTAAGTTGCAGTCGCGAATGGAACGCTCGTAATCTCGTATGCAAACTTGTGCCGGATTACGACGACTTGAGACCTTGTTCGACAACTTTAATGTATTTACTTTAGTTTAACGCTTAAATATTCTGAATATTGTACTAGTTGGTGAAGTTGTCGGATTGGAGGCTGGGTAGTGGGTACTTAAGTGACAACGTATTGTCGTTAACTTCAATTAAAGTTAGTAGGCCTTGTTCCAAACACATCACAATTAACTTAGTTGATGGCTCGAGTTTAGAGAACCTTAGAAGGACAAGGTCACGACTTGACGCGTGAGCAACTCATGATTTCTTAATAATTATTTTGGAAATAATCAGGCAACTAAAGTCATGCGGGTGATGAACTTTAGTTAAGTCAGTTACGTAGCATTATTCTACTTGTTACCCTTATCTTCCCGACAAAGGTAATGTTTTTAATTGCCATGATAGAGGCTAAAGTTAAACGTAAGTATTCTGTGAACATATCAACTGGCTACCTATAATGGTTAAAAAAATACAACCCATCGACTTACAGATATATGCAGACGGTATAGGTTTAGTTTAGCACCCTTTGTCCACGGAACACTGAAAATATGATATAACTGTTTAAATAAAACACCCCCAACACGACTAACAACATAGCATAGAAAATCAATTCAAAGAAGTTAAATCAGCAAACTTCTCAATACAAAAGTATGTTAGAATTAACAAACAGGCGACTTTTATCCGCAGATCACAATAGTTTAAAACTAAAGGATCAGACGCTATTAACCCTTTGATCCCTTTCAACGCAGCGGAGGATTCCGCGGATACTTCCACCTGGAACTGTTACAACTGTTGGACGAAGGAGAGTGGACGGGGTAGTACTGTACCTATACCTAGGTTTACCAACGGTTGTGGGAGAACTAACAATTTGTGAATTTTATAACTTTAAGGTTTTTAACTATTAATAGAATAGAATAGAATAATTTTATTTCGGACAGAGTCCATGGGGTTAGTAACAATTTTACTTAACATCTAGTGTTAGTCGGTACAGTCACGGATAAACATAAAATTAAAATTCAGCGTGGAGCTGCATCCACCTCCGCAACATCAAGGAATCCCACCGATCTGCGAACACACTGAGAATACTGTTGGTGCCGCCGCGAACACGTGATATATTAATATAATATTTTTTCGTTGAATAGTTGCTTGGGCTGTGTTACAGAGTATATTTTCTTATTTTGTAATGTGCGTTTTATTTGTCCAGGACAAACCATTTTTCTTAGTTTATAGGGTTACGTAGTAAACAAGGAACTCTTATAGCTTCGCCATGTCCGAGGCTATAAGAGCTGTCTGTCTGTCTGTCGGAGGCTTAGCTCATAAACTGTTAGTTCTAGAAAGCTGTAATTTGGCATACAGAATAATCACGCCGAAAAATAGGTAAAATAAAAATAACTTTTAGGTTACCGGGGATGCAACTTAATTTTATTTTATTTTTTTGCACTTAAATTGGTTTTTTTATTTTACTCGTCTATCCTAGGGTGTGGTGTGTCGTTGAAAAGGCCGTTCAAAAATATAGCGAGTGTGTCAAAACCATTTTTCAATTCAGGGATCCGTTTGCGAAATATTAAGCTTTAAAGTGCAATTTTTTGTCAGAGTCATGTGTCCCCCGCCCCTTGCCAGCTAAATAGTTGTACTTGGATTCATGAAAAAAATCACAGCAGTAGTATATATAACCAAGTTAAAAAGAAAACTATCACAGCTAATTAGGCTTTACAGGTTAACGAATAATAATCGACCAACTTAAATTTTCAGTTTGAAAAACATGTTCTCCAATACATTCTGCATGTGCAAAACATGTTTTTCAACTACAATGTTAAGTTTGTTCTTGTGATAAATTCATACCAACTACGGAACCCTTCATTGTGTGTGGTCCGACACGCACTTGGCCGGTTTTTTTTTTGATACGGTTTCAGATACATAGAAGTAAAGTATCTTTCATTTTGTTTTGACGGAATATTTTTTTTTAATTCTGGGGCTAAAGAAATATTTTAGAAATAAGAACAATAATGGAATGAAAATAAATACCTACAATATAGGTTTGTAGTTGTCGTAAATTTTATTTTCTAAATTAGGTATAGTCGACCGCACGTTGGTGGTGATACTTTGACATTAAGCTGGCCTAGCCAAGTACGGAGTTTCAATAGAATAAGAGGCCAGCTTATATTAGTTTTATTAGCACTGACGTGCGGCCTATTGTACTTACTTCTTCGGCAATTCATTTCAAAATCTTAACAAAAAAAAGCTCAGTTGGAAGTTTTATTTTGTAAATCAATCTATGTAGTTGTTATTCTGGCTTCTGAAAAAACTATGGTGATTCCCCCGAGCTTATATAACTAAATTTTTGGGTATTTTTTTTAAAAAACCGGTGCCATTTTTTCCTCTACATAAACCAAACATAAATAAATAAAAATAAGCATTTCAGTTAAGATCTTTTCACACTATGAAAAGCTGAAACCGATGAATGGTGCAGGTTGGGGAGTTGTGTGGCCTTGAGGCAAGTTTAAATGGGCCGCCGTAATTAAGAGCGGCCTGGCGCGGATCAAATTACGACAGCACAGTACTTAACGAGCTTTTAAAATACAACACTGAGGACTGCCGGCCGGTTTGAAGATGACGGCAGGTTGTGGTGGAGTTTAGTGGTTAAATGGTGTTGAAGCAGAGGATTTAAGAGTAGATAGGAGTCGATAAGAAAAGTTTATTTAAATTAAAGGTTTAGACATCAGATTCTCCAGACTGCTTTGCTCTTTAGCATAGGCCTCCCCCAGGCTTTTCTCCTCCATGTGCGGCCCGCAGTAGTTCTCAAAATCGTCTTCCCATCTTTGAAATGGTCTTCCTCTTTTCCTCTTCCCTTTTCTGAGATACCATTCTGTTACTCTTCTGGCCCATCTTCCGTTTTTACCCCTGATGACATGACCTGCCCACTTCCATTTTAGTTTTGTAATTGTGTACATAAATCACGTTATAAGATTGAGATTTAGTTTATCTTTTTTCTTTATATTTAGCATGCTCTTTCTATGTTGTGTTGGGAAGTTTCCAATCTTTTTCTGTTTTCTTTTGTAAAGAGCCATGAAACACAAAATACAAATAACAAAATAAAAAGTGAAAACATTGTTTTAACAACAACAGTGTGTGCCTCACGGCTGCGGCAAAATAGTTCATTTCAGCATTAATGCCAGACAGATGCTGTTTGACGCTAGTTTTCTAATAAACTTGTAGGGACAAGTGACGGGAAGTATCTGATGAAAGTGTAAACAAACCTTGTTCAGGGTAAATTCTAACGCAATCATTTGTAGGGAGTTCAGTTTTAGTTTTTAGTTTCAGATTCATTTGTATTTAGAAGGTTTCAACTTTATATCCCACAAGATTTTCCAACAAAGACAAATTAAACAACACGTATAAGGAGATTTAATTTTTTTTAATTTAAGGTTTAAGTATTCAAAGCACTAGTAAGTGGCACTACAAATTGGCATCCACAGGTACACTTTCTGATCTATTTGTTAACATTTCCAACAGATACTTTTGAAACAGACCATAGAGTTGCATTTGGAAAGGATACTTAATAAACGTTTGGTAGACTACCTCGAGTCATACAAATTATTAAGCAGCAACCAGTATGGTTTCAGAGGTGGCAGGTCAACTGAAAATGCGGTTGCTGCCTTGGTAGATCATGTAGTATCTAAACTAGATAGTAAAATGAAATGCTTGGCTATTTTCCTCGATCTTTCCAAGGCATTCGACACTGTGTCTGTTCCACACCTCTTATCTAAGCTGGAAGCTACGGGCATTCGCGGACATACCTTAAAAAATTTCCAGGATTACCTGTGTGATAGAAGCCAATGCGTCAAAATAAGCGACGTTATTAGTGACACTAAATCAATGAGTTTCGGCGTTCCTCAGGGCTCAATTTTGGGCCCCACCCTGTTTCTTATTTATATAAATAACTTATGCAAAATGTCTCTAACGAACTGTTCTATTTATACTTACGCAGATGATACGGCCTTGCTTCTTCACGGTAGTGACTGGCCTGAAACAGTAAAATTCGCGGAACTTGCTCTAAACTCAGTGATGAAATGGCTATCAAATAACATCCTAACCTTAAATCTTAAGAAAACAGTGTACTTACCTTTCTCCTTTCTATCCACCAACCTCCCTCCACCGAACTCAATGGTGCTTAGAGCTCATACTTGCTCACGCGGTCTATCCTCCTCACAATGCGGCTGTCCACAACTGACAAGGTGTGAGTCTGTTAAGTATCTCGGAGTCTATGTAGATAGTTCTTTGAGCTGGAAACCTCACCTTAACAATCTCATATCTCGAGTCCGCAAGTGTATGTTTATTTTTAAAAAGCTAAGGCACTCCGCGGACTACCGTACGTTAAAAACTGTTTATTATTCCATGTGTCAAAGCATAATAAACTACTGCATCACAGTGTGGGGTGGGACTCCCAAGACAACCTTACTGCCTCTGGAACGAGCACAGAGAGCTGTCCTCAAGGTTATGACCGCGAAGCCATTTAGATATCCCACCTCAGCTCTCTACATCGAATGTCAGGTCCTCACTGTGAGACAGCTTTTTGTTCTTGGCACTATTCTGCGTAAACATCCCTCTGTGGTATATAAGCCGAATGCTGCAAAAAAGCGTAGATACTTCGAAGTATGCTCAACTCGCGGATGCAGAACGGCCCTTGCTCAGCGTCATTATGATATTCTGTCCAACCATCTATATAATAAAATAAATAAACTGTGCACCATTGCTCCCATGTGCCTAAATGAATGTAAGACCAGGGTCACAAAGTGGCTATTGACACTGAGTTATGATAAGACTGAAGATTTACTTCATGTATCAATCGCATAATCTAGGGGAGACCGGGGCGCGACTTAACAAAATTTATATTTTCAGTTGTATCTTCAAGACACTTAAACATTTTGAAATTATTTTTGTATCAAATGATGTCTAAACTATTCAATAACCATGTCGTTGGTTTTAATTTGACAAGAAATGGATACCTTTTTAAGAAAGTCGATTTTACTCAGAAAAGTCAGAAATTAATACTTACCCCGCGATCGGGGCTGTAATTAACACTTCCGAGGTAAGTATTAACAAAAGGGGCAACAATTAACATTGTAAGTATTTTCCTCTATAAATAAAGAAAACTCAAAATTACAATGACATTTTTTTATTAAGCAATACATTGTCCCTGCAACAACGCCTATACATTCCGGTGGTCCGTTTCTAACAAACAAATCGTTGTAACGAATACGGGGAAAGACGAGCATACAGGGAATCGCATTACCAATTGCATTTATAGCTACAGCCAATGTAACCAAAGCGCCCCTTTCGGCGGATGTCACAGCACCGACCTGCTTCAAGCCCCTTCCAGCAACAACTTTTTTCGGCTTTTGCACTGTAGTTACGCCCTTTTCATCCATGTTCCAAATCCGGGATGGGCTAAGTTTGTATCTTTCTATTACAGATCTGTATTTTTCAAAAAATGAATGGACATTTGTTCGATTGAAGGATGTCGCCCTACTTAAACTTGTCGCTTCAGGGCTTCTAATCGACAAATTTGTATTTCTTTTCATGAAATTCGTGAACCAATCATCACCCGCCTTTTCCTTAGCCTTCCACTATTCGGGCAAGTTCGGGATTTTGAAAAAAGCAGCACACTGGTAGGCTAGTTTTTTTACTTCCGCAGGTAGCAGTCCGAAATAAATGTTAGAGCACTTTAATAAATAATCTGCAGTTTTTTTCTCCTGCTCAGAAGTGAATACTAACCGGGTCTTTTTGTAACCTACTTCTACTGGAACTCCTGCTTTCTTCTTTTTCACAAAATTTAACAGCGAAACGTGACAAATTTGAATTTCTGTGGCTACTTCTCTGTAGTTCCTTTTCTTGTCCATTATTTCTAAAGCAGCTGACTCGTAGGTCGCCAGCGAAGTCATGCCTCGAGTAGTTTTTCGCTTGTAAGTCCTCATGCTATAACGTTTAAGATAAATAAATAAATATGTTATTAGATACCCTGGTGGATATACAGCTCTTTAAAGTTAGGACAGGTGGACAGACAGACGGACGGACAGCGTAGGCTTAGTACCTAGTGTAATAATGTTAATACCAACCCCACATGCGGGGTAAGAATTAACATGTTAATACTAGCCCCGTATGTTTTGTTAAATTTAGCCCCATGGGTAGCTTTTCAATAAAAAAAATATATAATTACGAAATATTGTGCATTAGCGCTAGTAACGGTATGTAACATTATTAAGCAAAAAACAAGCTACTGTAAAAAAAAAAAAAATTACACCGAAATCAATTATTCAACGCGTAAATCAAAATATCGTAAAGTGAAAAAAGTTCGTTACCTGGCCAAAATAGACGCACATCACACAACTCACTCTCGCGGCGCACTGAGCTGGACTGACGAGTCTCAACCTGTAGACCGCTGTCACAGGGACGAATTCTAGGAATCACTAGTGACGTGCTGTTTATAGTTTCGTAGAAATTCGCTTGTTAATACTTACCTCTGTTAATTAAAGCCCCGGCCTCCCTAATGTAGTTAATGAAGACATATATTTATTTATTATTTATAGTTTATATTTATACAGACTTACATAAACACATTTTCTCACCATATTTATCTGTCAATACATACACATACCCCCCACATAGGTACCTTAATAGGCCACATCATATTATATCCGTTTACTAGTAAGAATATAACTTAATAATATTATACTGTGCTCGTCCTACAACTACCGTTAAATGTTCAAATTATAGGCGAGGACGTTGGCACCCTAAACACAAGTTAAATCTTACTTTGGGTGCCAGAGTTCATCGAAAACACTCTTTCCCTTAGTTGTAACGCTGCATAGTGTTTTAGTTAAGTAAGTGTTTTTTGTACAATTGAAGGTAATAAAAAATCTTTTTTTTTTTTTTTTTTTTTTTTTTTTCGGTCCTAGGTTACTCAGCAGGATCGGTATAGCGGTCTGCGGGACTCACTGCAAATGGTGACATTGACCATAGAGTTGTGCTTCATTTTGTAAAAGAAACAAATAGGTAAGTTTTTTTAAAAGCTACTATATTTAAAAAAATCGGGTTGTAGCTGCACCAGTGCTTGAAAGTTTCATTTATGGTTTAAAAGTGACTAGTTGGTTATGTTAGTTACATAACTCATAACGTATTAAAATGAATTCAAACTCGCTATGATACATACATTTTAAAGTATGGTTTTGAAATTGTAATAATTTATTCTGAAGCTGCCATTTTGCAACATTCACACCATTACACCGACGATAAACAGAACAAAATTTAACACTACAATCCTAAACTACTTTTGGAGGTTAATCAGGTGCACGTGGTGTCTTCTTTTTAGTATTATCGTAGGTAAGCAACCATAAGTCTGAAATCGCCAACCCGTCTTGAGCAAGCATGGTGATCAATGCTCGCGCCTACTCTGTGTGAGAATAGGCTTTAGTCGGTAGGGACAGTTGTTATAGGCTGCTATTATTGCAACCATATTATTTGTCAATGACTGAGGTAGTTACCATGGCGGACCCGCATATCTGAACACCGTACGAACTATTCCTGCTTGCAGCACTCGGCCGCTGTCGTAACGCTTGCCTACGAAAAAAAAAAATTGTATTCAAAGTGGTTAGATATGCGTGACCGCGATGGTACATACTTACCTTTCACAATGTGAGCTTACCGAATCACCCGTATGCACCGAATGACAAACGACATCACAAAATCTCATTCATTTTGCGCTCCACACTCAAATTATGCGTTATTTATCACAAACCACTTTATCAACAGTCAGTTTAAAATATAATAACAGCAGCGACGTGTGACAGTTAAATTAAAAAAAACTCACAACTTTGTCCGTTCCGTCACACGACGCGCCGCGATTAAGCTGCCAGCCGCACTATGCAAATTATGTATTTCCAACGCGCGACGTACTGTTTATTTATTAAAAATTGCACGCGTTTATTTGCATAAAGAATGTTGTTTGCGATTGTACTTATAATTTGTGGTGTTGAAAACAATGTTTTGAAGATTTATTTTATTTTGACATAGCGTTTATTTTACATACATACAGGTACAGTACTGGGGCCATATGGCTTTTGTTGTTGGCTTGCAGTGAATTGTATTTGTTCACAAATGGTAATTAAACTAACCTTTTTTAATAATATTCACTAAATGGTCAATTTAATTTGTATTTTTTCAGTAAACTCTTAGAATAAAGTGCGTTACTTTATTCTAAGAGTTTAAAAAGTATTCTTGTTGAGTTCAGTTAGCAGATTAGCACCCAGTTTCTGAATTGAGAATTTGAACCTTCTCAATCTCTTCCTTAATTGTGATTCGTTCAATGAAGCCCGCCAAATTTTTCAAACTGTCTTTACAACAAACGTATGTTTTGAATTCCACGGGCTATATTGAAGGATTCACCTTAATGCTAAAATCGAATTCAACAAGTTCTCAACTTAAATATTCTCAACTCAGAAACAGGGTGCTAATCTGCTAACTGAACTCAACAAGAATACTTTGATTATAACAATGTCAACCAAAGCAGAAACAAATCTATCCCAAAGAATCAAAAAGAGAATTCATTCATGTTCGCACCCGCACGAACTCATTTAAACTTCGACGGAAGCCAAAAAAACAAGCTCCGCATAAAATAATCAGTTGGGAACGGAATGCAAACGAAGTGTCCGTACAATTGAGGTCGCATTACTCAAATAATAAATAACAGAGCAATATGGCAGTTGTTGCAACGCTCGCTCATCGCCGCCATGATTGATTTATTGCTGCTGCTAAACTCGAGTCTGACAAGTTCTCAACTTCAAAGTCTCAAATTCAGAAACCAGGCATAAGTATGAAGTAATAAGAAGCCTGAATAAATCATCATGTTAAGTTACTATTATTTTCTGAAATATCACACAACATATCCAATTTACTTATTCAATGACCTGAAAATTATGTATTAAAAATATAAATAAGCCTCCTGATTAAGTCAACGAAAAATACCGACATGAACGTATGAAGCTTATAAAATAATATGATAATTTTTAATGAGGTAGCCTACAAAATTGTATGCTTAAATATTTATACTCGGAACTGCTCAAGCAAAAGAAAATCAGCGTTAATTTATATCCTTATTAAAATAACATGCACCGATGGCAACACGCAATATCCACTGCAGTGCAAATAGCAGTTGGAAAATGTACTAAACAAAAGTTGGGGCTTGTTTCAACGGAGCAAATACTAGGAACACATAGAACGTTCAAAGTACACGTGGATAGCCGAGCATGGCATGCAAACACGTCTGTGTAGACTAGCGAATTATATCCGACTAGTTTCTGTCTAACATTTATTAATTAAGAATTAACGTTTGGTGATAACTGGAGCTCGTGGTCAAATTGGACAAAATAGTCGGTTATCAATTACAGAAAAATTTTAAGCTTTTTACCAATCAATCAATTCTTACCACAGAAAGCCAAAAGAGTAACATCTAGTAAAGCTAAACATGTTAGTCTGGTTATTACCTGCCAAAGCGATAATCTGGCACTGTGCCAGCTGCAGTGAGCCTCGCACCGCAGTGAAAACAAGGCTTAGATTAGATATCTTGAATTCAGAATATTTTGGAAAAGGACATGAAAATGTTCGTAGTGAAACTGAATGAGCGAAGAAGAACCAAGATTTGTATGAGAAGGTTTTTTGATGATCGGCTACTTTGGTATCTGTTGATAGTCTACACAGCTCGCCAACATTTTGGTCACCATCATTCAACAAAGAGCTAACACGGCCAATTTAAATTAATCCTTTAAAACACTAACAACCCAACATGTCACCAAAACAATAAATCTCTAAACCCACTACTAAACACGTATTATCCAATGGTCGTTAATTCCCATTTATCAGCGACTTGGCAGACGAGCCAAACCATTAGCGATGTGAAAATTTTCCAGTACAAGGCAGCGTTTAGCCGGTCCTATCCAATCAGTGCACCGAATCGTTCAGCATATGAAGACTGCGGTATGTAGGTCAGGGCAGCGGGTTCGAGGCCGGCTAATGCAACGCGATCCCCCAGGCTTTGCACTGCGCCACAATTGTACGGGAACAATGTTATGCGAGAGGGAGGCAGGACTTTAAATTGTTGGAAAAAAAAAAGTTATAGTCGAGATACGATGAGTGGGTGAGAAAACTTTCTGCGATACGAGTAGGGATTAATTCTCGTACCGTAACACACATTTATTTCTACAGTTTTATTTTGTTCAGAAGACAAATATCATGATCCAAGAAAAAAACTAGAGAAAGGCAAGTGGAGTTATAATGTCATTTGGCATTATTTTAAAGCATAGTTTATCTGAAATTAAAGCACTTTGAAAATAATCCAGTTTATTATGTTATACTTTTAAAATGCAAGCTAACAATAAGCCAAAAACGGCGATGTTCTAAAATCTGAATTATTAACTCATTGTTACCTGAGAATTTAATAAACCATTTTACTGTTAAATTACGGAATCCTAGCAAAGCTCACTATTATTAAAACAAACAAGTCTAGATATGGAAATTGAAACAAACTTAAAGGTCGATTTCACTGGCTTCAGAACGAAGTCAAATGCGAGAGAGGATTTAATTAGGGCTTAAAACTACGGCCAACCCATAACAGTGGGATTCTCCCGGACCGAAGTATTTAACTTCGCCATTAATTCTGTTGGTAATCCCCTATGATATTAGATATTAGTGGCGGCTGGCTACGTTAGCGGGAAATCTTTCGTGCGAAATGTGGTAGATTGATGTGTGGTGTTTACGAGGAGAGATGTCGTGTTTTTGTTTGTGGTTTATATAGTCAAACTCAAACTCAAACTCAAAGCATTTATTTCAATTAAACCATTTACAGGCACTTTTGAATTGTCAAATAATCGGTCAGTTAGTCAGAAAGTTGAAGCTAGTTGCCCAGTTCCAAAACGTAGATCTTCATGGAGAAGAACGGGCAAGAAACTCCAAGGACACTCTTTTAAATATAGAAAATTACACAATTCTGGGTACATTATTCTTGTTGCTTCTATATGTGAGAACAATGTACAATAAAAAAATTAAAACAATTCAAAATATAACATTAAAAATAAGCCCTGGCAGATAAGAGATGACCAGTCACAACTGACGGCGCCCGTTCACGAACATGACGCGTGGATCAGCACCATCCAGCTCAACCATTTTGTAGGGAACCGAATGATCCAACACACTCGCCACCATCAGCGAGACATTTAAGTGGGCATGACAAACTCTCAACTGCCGCGCTCTTTCAAGTCAACAAACATCTTAATAACATAAAATACGGCTCCATGGTACTCACATTCACAAAAATTGAAAAAATGCTTCTAAATTATACAAAACTATAGTATGCAATGTATTTGAGAGATTAATAGAATGATACTACCAAAAAGAAAGAAAATCATTATCCATTGGAACATTCAACAATTAAACTTGTTTAAATAAAAAATAAACATTAAGTTCGTAATGTCAGAAAAATAAAAAGGGGAAGCAACTCTTCCAAACATTAAATTTTTTAACTAGTGAGCCCAAGTGGCTGTGGAGCAGGACCAGCATTAAGCCAAGCATTTTTATCATCGATATAATCATCCAACTTATAATATGCTTGTCTACATAGTGTGCGTTTAATGCATGTTTTAAATTTCTTCTCATTCAGTTGAAGAATATCGAGTGGTATTTTATTATAACATTTTACACAGTACCCCATAAAAGAAGTGTGCACTTTAGACAATCTAAAACGTGGTTGATCTAATTTGTTCCTATTTCTAGTGTTAAAATTATGCCTGTCACTTATCTTACTAAAAAGATGTCGATTTTTTCGAACATACATAATGTTTTCATATATATACTGACAAGGTACCGTCATGATGTTAATTTTCTTAAACAGTTCCCTTAGAGATTCGCGTCTGCGGAGGTTATATATGGCTCTGACAGCCCTCTTTTGCAGAATAAAGATAGAATTAATATCTGCAGCCCGTCCCCACAGCAAAATACCGTAAGACATGATGCTATGAAAGTAACTAAAATAGACCAGTCTCGCGGTATCCACGTCTGTTAGTTGGCGGATTTTCCAAACAGCGTAAGCGGCTGAACTTAGCCGCCCTGCAAGTGATGTTAAGTGAGGACCCCACTGTAGTTTTGAGTCAAGCGTGATCCCCAGGAAAACCGTTTTTTCGACGAATTCTAGTGTCTCCCTATTCAGTACAACATGACATTCACTACTTCTAACATTTGGTAACGCGAATCTTATGCATTTAGTTTTCTTCTCATTTAATACCAAATTATTTACAGTAAACCAATTATGGACCTTAAGCATAGCGTTATTTACTTCGTCAAGCTCTTGTGCATGTCTGTTTACCTTAAAAATTAGTGATGTGTCATCAGCAA
This sequence comes from Agrochola circellaris, assembly GCA_914767755.1. Classification (NCBI taxonomy): domain Eukaryota; kingdom Metazoa; phylum Arthropoda; class Insecta; order Lepidoptera; family Noctuidae; genus Agrochola; species Agrochola circellaris. The sequence goes on along the minus strand of OU611846.1, from coordinate 20,004,042 downwards.
ATAACACCATTTGTGGTCGGTTTTTCAGTAAATGCGGTAAATCATTTATATATACTAAAAAGAGGAATGGACCCAAAATCGAACCCTGTGGTACACCCATTTTGACTTGTAAACCCAATGAATTTACACCGTTTATTTGAACTTGCTGCAGTCTATCATTCAAATATGATTTTACTAAGCTAAGCGCAAGTTTACCCAGTCCGTAATGCTCAAGTTTCAAGAGCAGTGTTTCGTGATTCACGCAATCAAATGCCTTGGATAGGTCGCAAAAGATGCCTATTGCATCTTGTGCCTCTTCCCATGCGTTAAAGATGTGTTTTAATAAGGTGACACCGGCGTCGGTTGTGCAACGTCCTTTGGTGAAACCATACTGTTGATCGTGTAGGATATTATTACGATTAAAATGATGGAGCATTTGATTTAACATTACTTTTTCAAATACCTTGCTGAAAACCGGCAAAACCGATACGGGTCTATAATTATTTAGGTCTTTGCTGTCCCCGGATTTGAATAGTGGAATAACTTTACTGTACTTCATTAAATCCGGGAATACCCCTTGATCTACACACAAATTAAATACTAAAGCTAAATAGGGTGCAATTGTCTCAATAATTGATTGACAAACTTTAGTAGACATACCCCACAGATCTTCGGTGATTTTGATCTTAAGTTGCTTAAAAGTCTTTACAACGACCACAGGGTTTATATGTTTAAATTTAAATTCCACGGGAAAGGCTGAAACATTCGCTCTTAATAAATCAATAGCAAGTAAGGGGGAGGAATTTAAAGTTTCTGTAGTTTTAATTGGAATATTGGTAAAGAAAGTTGCAAATTCCTGAGCAACATCGATGTTATCGCTAATGAGACCGCGGGCAGTGTCAAGTGTGTAATCAGTATTATGTCTTTTGTTCTTGTTCGTTTCATTGTTAATAATTTTCCAAACTGTCTTTATTTTATTGTCTGCTGATTTAACCTTGTTGCTAATGAAAGAAGCTTTAGCTGCTTTGCAGATATTTTTAAAAGTTTTAGAGTAAGTAGCAACATACTTATTAAAAGTTTCCGTGTTAATATACGGCTTAAGGCCATACAGTTCAAATAATCTTTCCCTACTTATCCTGATCCCTTTAGTTGCCCAGTCACTGAATAAAAACTTAGGGCAAATAGTTTTAGTTTTTTTCTTAAAAGAATTATTGAACTCTGTTTGCACTAATGAAAAGAATTGTTCATACAAAATATTGCCATTGGGCCAATGTAGGCCCTGAGCATTTAACTTGGTAATTAAAGTGTTGTTAAACTTATTTAAACTACCCGATGTTATTGGTCTAATTTGAATCTGCACTTTTTGTATTGGTGTGCTGGACTCAAAAATAACGGTTTGACCGCTGTGATCAGAAGGGAGATAATTTACAATGGCTTTATCTAAGTAGTCGCAGCAACAAAAGACATTATCAATACATGTAGCAGTAGTCGAAGTTATCCGCGTTGGTTCTAAAAACACATTCGACAGATTGAATGATTTGAAGAGGTTTAATAATCTACTGCTATTTGAATTATTTTCTAAAATATTAATATTAAAGTCACCACAAATAATTACTGATTTATTACCAGTTGCAAGTTTAGATAAAACATCTTCCATAACTGACTCAAATATAGAGTAGTTTTGATAATTTGGAGGTCTGTAAACGCACACTATAAAATGCTTATCTAGCTCAACACAGGACAGTTCAATGCTATGTTCCACCGATAGTTCAACTATGTCATTACGGGTCTTAGATTTTATACAATTTTTAATTAAGATCAGTGAACCTCCACGTAGCATGGATTTACGGTTAAAACAACTGCCCACACTATAATTCTCAAAATTAATTAGCATTTCATAATCTTTCAACCAGTGTTCAGTTATACAAATAATATCAAACATTGTTTTTTCTAAAAACAATTCAATTTCTAATTGTTTGGAAGAAAAACCTTGAATATTTTGATGAAATAATTTCAAGGAATTCTGCTTAGCCCCTTTTTGACAATTAACTAATTGAGTGCCAGAAGATAGCTTGTTGATGGTGAGACAAACAACATTGTTACTAGTACCTTCTGTTGTCTTACTGACTAGTTTAAATTATTATTGCTAACCACCTTAATATTAGTATTATTACTAACCTTTGTGGTGCTAAATACATAAGACTTCGACATACTACTTATGTCTGAGTTTATATTAAAAGCTAATAGCCATGCTATTTGACGTCTAAAACTAATAGGCAGATACGCAGTATCCCTAGTCGATTTTAATTTCTCAACAAAAGTGTTGGTGTCAAAAAATACAAGTTTGTCACTAAAGTGATTAACTAATAAATGCATATGGTTATTTAGCATATGTATATTATGATTTTGCCTACTTGACAAGTGCTGAAAGTATGGAAAAGCACACAATATTATTTTCTGACAATTAACCTTCAAGATTTCAGTGACACAGTCAGTGATGTCATCATTTTTTATATTACTACTATTGCCTACAAATACAGAAATAATGGCTTTCGGATCATATTTATTCCCTGTTATTGATGACATTATCTCCACATAGGATTTCCCTGGCATACAATAATTAATTAGTGTGTTGTTATTTAATTAGTGTGTTCTAGAGGATAAGATGTGTGTTACACACGACGATTTAGGCGATGGTTACGACTTAACTACTTAGTGTGAAACTTGAGACAGTGGTAATTGCATCTTGGAAGGCATGCTCATTGCAGCCTGCAAGCTGGATTTTCGACACTTGAGTATATATGTTTGTGACGAGTCAAGTTACTGATCGCATAGTTTTTAGTGATGAAAATGTCACTAAAAACTATCCGATCAGTAATTTGTATAAAAAATTCCCTGATTTGAGTTAGAAAACAAGTAGGGAGGTATTATGAAATTTATTTTCATTGAAAATTCCATTACAAACATTAATAACGTTGACACACATTTGAATGAATTGTCACCACATCAAAATTTCATAATCATGTTATCACATAAAATAGTAATTTACCAAAATCCGCGTAATTCACCAAATAATTCAAAAAGCACGATCATTTGCTAAACTCATTAACATGAATGGCAGTCAACCGCATAACACCGTCCGGTGTAATGCGTTATGATCCGTGGCATACATGGTGCGATGTGTAAGCTTAGTGCACCCCGCGACGATGTTAACTCTAAGATGAGCCGCCTTGTATGCTCGACATGGCGACACACGCGATACAAACTATAAATGCACAGTCGAACAAGCTGTTTGGTATACAAGCAGCAAGTATTCATCTTTCCACTACACACTGCCAGTCAATCTTGTTTTTTTATTGGGTGCGTATTAAGGTAGGAGATTCCAAAAAAAGATAATGCAACTAACTTAATCTCATAAACGGAAGGCCAAGCCTACCAACTTCTACGTTTCAAATATGACGAACTTCCACAAATTAAATCTCCGATTTCACCCCTTTAGGGGATGAATTTTCAAAAGTCCTTCCTTAGTGTTCACAAACTTCTTTATTAAATAAAGAAGTTTTGTGCAATATTTTACGATTCTAGACCCAACGGTTAAGTCGATGCGTTGTCAGTCAGTAAATCGATATATTTAACATTTTTATTAAGAAGAATGGCCTTTAGGTAGTGACGTAAAAGAATTGACAACTCAGCACACGCACAACATTGTTTAAAAGTAGCTGTAAATTAGCTGCCTGGATACCAAATAGTTTTTTTGACGGTACATATTAAGGCGTACCAGGCGTGCGCGATATTACGGATGCACACGCACGAGCCCGCACGCCGGACGACCACGGATGGCCACGCACCGCACACCAAGGCCCTTCCGACGGTGCGCGATATTGCGGCCGCACGCGGTCTCGGCAAACGTCTCACCGAGCAAGACACCGAAGTTGTCGACCGAACGGTTCTTTCGGCTAACTTCGGAATACTTCGAATCGCATTGTTGGCTTATCCGACAATAGCTCTCGGGCACAATACGTCATTGAAAACTTAAAAAAAAATACTTTGGCACATTATCAAA